>BTRK01000005.1:23631712-24314847 GCA_036245805.1 Pristionchus mayeri | reverse complement strand
GTCGGTAGCCACACCAAATTGTGCAAATCAAGACAAAAAATACATATTTGAAGCGGTACCGTATCCTGGTTACTGTAGTTTGTCATAGGGTAATTAAAATTTGCATTTCCAGTCGAAGTCGATTTCGAAGAAACAAAAAAAATTATTTTTTAATAAAAAATATTTAAAAAATCAGTCCATGATGGGAATGATAGTTAGCGAGGGTACTGTAGTCAGGTCACTGTAAGCATGCTACGGTACGACAATCGGGCTTTTTCATCCCTTACCCGCCGTTCACGGACTATTTTTCCACATTTTTTGTGTGAGTACGGTACTCAGATTACGGTAGTTTGGGTTACGGTAGCCGATAAATATAAGTTGAGTCAATGTAGATGATGAAGGTTGTGGTATCTTGGGTGGATCTGTCTTCACCAAGTTTTCCCCCACCACCCTCCAAAAAAACCATGACCCCCTATTCATGGTTGCTCCAGGTAGTGCTCGACCATGAACCCCGTTCTAAATATTACTTTTTGACCTAAAATTTAACTTTTTGCTGCATACGTAGTCCATTTGGGACCGAATCCCTTAGCCTTTTCAATCCCGTTGTACTCTGAGCTATGCTGTTTCATCAGCACATTACAGCGAATCTCGGGAGATTTTCCATTTTCGGGAAATAATTTTCAAACTTTCCAAGTGCAGTAACCAAAACATCCAAAAATTAATGTTCGGCAAATTAATGAGAACTTTGATTAGCTTTTAACACTTTCAGATATTACTTACCTTGATATAATTTCTTGCACTAAACTAGGTCACAATTTCGCTAGTTTCAGAAATTCAATTCTCACAACTTCGAATCTATCAATATTTGTGCAGTATTTTATCGTTAAACATAAGCCCAATCCCACCAGTTATGCATAGAGATAGTAGAATACCCAGACCTATTTAAGAACGGCGCGCGCAATCGACTGGCGTGTTCCGGGATTTGTTCTAAGTCCTCGTCCTATTTCTTTCGGATGCAAAATCTAATACTGCCTTACTTTACATATCTCCCTCCCTCTCCCTACCTCTCCTTCGCGCTTTCTCCCTATTTCTCTCATTCTCTCCCCCTCCCTCTCCCTCTCCCTCTCCCTTTCCCTATCTCTCCCTCTCTCTCCCTTTCTCTCCGTCTCTCTCCCTCTCTCCCTCTCTCTCCCTCTCTCCCTCTCTCCCCCTCGCTCCCTCTCTCTCCCTCTCTCCCTCTCTCTCCCTCTCTCTCCCTCTATCCCTTTCTCCCTCTCTCGCCCTCTCTCCCTTTCTCTCCCTTTCTCTCCCTCTCTCCCCCTCTCTCCCTCTCTCCCCCTCTCTCTCTCTCTCGCCCTCTCTCCCTCTCCCCCCCCTCTCTCCCTCTCTCCCTCAATCTCCTTATCTTTCCCTCTCTCTCCTTATCTTTCCCTCTCTCTCGCCTTCTCTTTCCCTCTCTCTCTCCTTCTCTTTCCCTCTCTGTCCCTCTCCCTCTATCCCTTTCTCCCTCTCTCTCCCTCTCTCCTTCTCTCTCTTCTCTCTCTTTCCCTCGCTCCCTCTCTCCCTATCTCTCCTTCCCTTTATCTCTCTATCCTTCTCTTTCCCTCTCTCTCCCACTCTCCATCTTTCCCTGTCTCCTTCCCGCCCTTTTTCCTACTCTCCCTCTCGTTTTCGAATTTTCTTTAACACTCTAGAAGCTTTGGAACATTTTCGAACTTTCTGGAACATTCTAGAAGCTTTGGAACATTTTCGAACTTTCTGGAACATTCTAGAAGCTTTGGAACATTTTCGAACTTTCTGGAACATTCTAGAAGTTTTCGAACATTTTCGAACTTTCTGGAACATTCTAGAAGCTTTGGAACATTTTCGAACTTTCTGGAACATTCTAGAAGCTTTGGAACATTTTCGAACTTTCTGGAACATTCTAGAAGCTTTAGAACTTTTTCGAACTTTCGGGAACATTCTAGAAGCTTTGGAACATTTTCGAACTTTCTGGAACATTCTAGAAGCTTTGGAACATTTTCGAACTTTCTGGAACATGCTAGAAGCTTTGGAACATTTTCGAACTTTCTGGAACATTCGAGATGCTTTGACCCATGGCTAATTATCGATTGGTATACGGTAATTCAAAGATCAAAGGTCAAAATTATAAATCTGACCCACGGAATAAGAAGTGACCCATGGCTAATTATCGATTGGTATACGGTAGTTGACCCAATGCTAATTATTGATTGGTATACGGTAATTCAAAGATCAAAGGTCAAAATCATAAATCTGACCCACGGAATAAGAGGTGACCCATGGCTAATTATCGATTGGTATACGGTAGTTGACCCAATGCTAATTATTGATTGGCATACGGTAATTCAAAGATCAAAGGTCAAAATCATAAATCTGACCCGCGGAATAAGAGGTGACCCATGGCTAATTATCGATTGGTATACGGTAGTTGACCCAATGCTAATTATTGATTGGTATACGGTAGTGGACCGATCCCTTCTAAGGTATCCATCCTTCCCCTCCCTATTTCGCAATCCGGTCAAACGGACAGACGGACACTGCGCTTTATATATAGGTATGGATGGCAAATTTCAAGACCCAGAGCCAAGACACTCCTCCCACCATAGAAAAGACCCCGTGGATTCCGATGCTTAGGCAACGTGTCCGCAAGGTGACTGAAATTGTCGAGTCTTACGGAGCGGATCTCTTAATTGTTCACAATGGGTGATAATGGATTTGCACAAAATGCGCTCAAAAACTCGGCAAAAGAAAGATGTAATTGAGATGGGCCTGTAGTTTAAGGGATTGGAGAAAGGAGGCGATTTCTTTACAGGGGTTACTATGGAATGCCTCCAATGGGATGGAACCGTTCCAGATTGGTAGGATTTTCTAAAAATGATTTCAAGGGCTTCGGAAATGGGTACAGCAATTCGTTTTATGAAAGTGAGGTCAATGTTCTCAGGGGTTTCACAGGAGGAACGTTTCCATTTCTCAATAAGGGCGCAGATTTCGTGTCTAAGGAATTGGGGTTCTTCGTAATTACCCAGTTGAGGAATGGCTTCATTATTTGGCAAATTTCCGTCAATGGTGAATACACTTACAAAAGTCTCGGCAAGTAAGTTAGCTTTGCCTAAATCATCCATAACCAGAGTGCCGAAAAACTTGTTCTTATCGTCGCTTTCAATCACTTTTTTCTTGATGCATCACTGCAGTGCACCATTTTCGAGGTGTGTAAATATAAATAATGTACTATTCTCTAAATTTGTAACGCTGTATTTTATCGTAATTGAGCAAGATAACGGAAGACAAACAAAAATGTATCGCTCAGGGTCAAATACCCAAATAAAACAAACATACATTATATCGAAATAATACGACAAACAATTTATCATAATTGCCATTGAACAACCACGTTTTATTAGTTAGATGGGACGCAGTCCATCAAGAACGACCCATCCGGGAGTGTCTGATGAAGAATCAACGGTGTCCGCTGTAAAAAGTTACAATAGGTGGACTACAAAATACCGCAATCACTTTTCAAAAAGTAATTCCATCGCCCGTTGAATATTCTTGCTTAAAGTTACCCAACAAGGACAAAATTGACCCCCTATTTTTTGTCCTCCATCGAATAGCCGATGGATGAATTAGTTGAGAAAGAATATACAAAAAATGCTAAAAATCAATAATAGCCTCAAGGGAAAGCCGGAAATGATCAGTGTAATCCCGCGCTCTCTCACTTTTGCATACTCTCTCGTACACACGACGGGATCAGGGTGAGATCAGGATTTCGTCGTTGTTGGGTAACTTTAAAACGGGCTCTCATGAAACGAATCATAGACTCTCACAACGACTAGACTACATACTGAGTACTGTACGGTCATCGCGCCAATTTTTTTAACGCAAAATAATTGTGTAATTCAACTATATTATTTTGCAAATTGCATAAAGCTAAAGCGTATAATACTTGTAGAGTTCCCTTAATGGAATTGGTTCCGGAATTCCAATAAGGGACGATTTTTCATCCGTTTTGAACGAAGTCCGGTCTGTTAAAAAATCACTCAAATCGGTTGAGTTTGACCAACAATTGACCTTTCTTCTAAATGGAATTCCAATAACGATTGCAATTCCAATTCCATCAAGGGAACCCTAATTACTTGTTTTCATTAAAGTTACCGGCCGAGACCGAAATGGCCGAGCCCCCCCATTATTACTTAATTCGGAAACGGATGGATGCCTTAATTAGCAGAAATAAAACAAACAAAAATGTTTAAAATCAACAATTGTCCCATGAGTGACTGAACCAAGAAAAGCGCTCAAATTCAAACACGAATATCGGGAGCCATTGGATCATGATCATGGTTTTCGTTGCGGGACTTACACTTTTAAAAAATATTCGTCCTCGGCCGTTAACTTTAACATTAGATCATTCATAGTATTAATGAAAAAACCGGTGCAAAACAACGCAATGTAACGAAGTATGCATCTCGAAATTCCGTTTTTTTTTCTGAGGATACGGCATTCTCAATCAATGGCTCGAATGAATTTTAAAATTTCCTGCATTTTCAATGAACTTCGGAAATTAATATTGCAACTAGGAAGCATTTGTATAACTTAAAAACAGGTTATTTGTGATAGGAACACAGCAACGTCAAGACCGTAATAACGCTCTGCATAAGCACGGCCCCCGGAAGATCGACATAGACCTTTTGAAATTGTGTCACCCCATCAGGGGGAATCAGGAAATTCGCTTGTTCAAATATTATACAGTCAGAATCGCCTGATTCGTCAAGTATGTGCCTGAATCACGTCAAATTTGCCTGAGTCATCACGTTACCGTATTTTTTTAGTTCAAACATTAATTTCAGTCCGCGATGGCAGTTTTTCGTAATTTTTAAACTTAATTAAATTGGAGATTTATTTGGTCAACTTTTAACGTAACCGCTAATGCCAGGCAGCGCTTGGTCAAACTTTTTGTTGATTATTGCTGAACTGATACAATCATTTCTATGTTTAGTTAAGCATAATTTTACAGCGCGACAGTTTCATAAGGTCTATGTCGATCTTCCGGGGGCAGTGCATAAGTCTTTAACGAGCTAACTTCCGTAAAAAAACCTCAATCATTCCGTCCCAGGAGCCTAGTGGATTCAAAAAAAATATTTCTGGACTACCGTGATTCTTCAAAGCCGTGTTTTGTAAAATGAGCTGCTGTATTTTTATTAGTGGCGTTTTCATTAGGAACAAGGTTATTTCTTGCTATTTAGACCGTAACTAATTTTATGCAATAAATAAATAGTGTCAAAATACTTCCATTCTTTGTGACGGCGGGTTTTTATGAACAAGCCCCTTTGACACGGCCCCCGGAGCATCGACATAAGGAAAGGGAAAACGTCCGGGGGCTGTCCAGGAAATTCCTTGAGCTGTATAAAGCAGAATTACCGCTAAATATAGAAAAAATGCCTGAAATTCAGCGTTTTAGATGATCGCAAACTGAGTTTGCAGCTCGGTTGGGGAAATTTCAGGGACATCGCTTCGAGAAATATTCAACATTAGTGACGATCAGGCAACATTAGTGATAAATCAGGCAATACTGACTGTACATTATTTGAACGCTCGCTCCTTTTCCTTGATGCCTGCGGAAGTTTTATTTTCCTCTATGTATTTGCTCCGGTGGCCGTACTTTGATGTGTAGGGAATTATGGTTACATGAGAAAGAAAATATTACGGTGTGGAAAACCTCACTACGAGCTACACCAAATCGTGTCTAAAACCCGGCTTTGAAATGTTTTGGTCATATTTCTTGTTTGATATAGTTTGAGCGTTAATGAATGTGCTCCAAAAGTGTTGGCAAAATAACATCAATGAATCTATAGGTAATAAAGAAATAAATAATGAAGACCATTAATTAATAGCTCGTAAAACTGTTCAAACTTTTCAATGCTCATTTTGGCGTGTTTCTCGATTACTGTAGCGCAATGCATAGAAATGGTGAGCGCGAACACACGAATCGCGATTCTACTGTCTCCGGATTTGCAACGCAGGATGCGCGCCTTTTGCGAAACGCCGTCGCCACGCACTCCTGGTTTCACAAACTCTCTCGTCGTGGATACTCAGAGAGAAAGATTGTGCAAACGAGGATTGCGTGGCGGCGCCGCTTCGCAAAAGTGGCGCGCATGCTGCGTCGAAAAACCTGAGAACGTCAAGTAAGCCAAAATTCGAAAATTCGCGCTAATTCACGCTACGCATTTTTTCCGGTCATGGTTTTCGAGGCAAGGTGTTATCTTGGCGCTAATTTGAAAAAAAAAATCGACTGGTGTTGGGTAACTTTAACTAGCACTTCCAAAAGCATCCTTGAAACTAACGTGCACAGTACTTGCATCGGCAAGCAATCGTTTCTTCGAACGGGATTGATAGTGATGGGAGGCGGCATAGTTTACATCTTAATTCAATTTTTAAAGTTAGCATCACTGTTTATTTACCTTGTGGAAGTTTCGGGCTCCCTCTCGCTACACTTCGGGCAAGTCCAGTGACTGTCCGATGTAGATTGCGGACGTGACGGAATAGGAGGAGGAATGAGTGTGGGATGCATTATTCTAAGACGTGACAACTCTGACTCCAGCGCAAGAATTTCATTTCTCAGACCCTCCTCTCTCTGAAATTTATTGAAATTTGAGCATTGTACTTTAAAACGCTGTTTCCCTAAGAGCGTATGACGAGGTGAAACAATTTTTCAAAATCATCTTGGGGTTCATACTTGTTGGATAAAGTCACTATGGTGGGATACACTTCAGCCGGAAAGTTTGTCCGAAAGCTTGTTCTCTTGGATCTCTAATTATTTAACCTTTAACCTGGAAGATATATACCAGTGGAAAGGGCATGAAAAGATATTCCACCTTCGAATTTTGTGAGAACGTATTTTTTGGTTTCTTGGAAATTCATGAAAACGTAAAAATGCAACGATTTTCCTATACAGTCCAGTTGGTTTCCCAAGGAAAACTGTGCGCCCCGGGTAACCCCCAGTGACCCCCACTGACCCCAAGTGTGTTCAACTTTGAAAGAATTGGGCCTTAATTATTTTCATCGTGCTCAGCATGAAATTCTGCATCGGTTCAAATACAATATGCATTACGAAATTTTTTAATATTTCGGTAATTAAATTATTGGTAATTAAATTACGAAATTATCAAAAGAAAAGACTCACTTCGCGGTACTTGATACAGTACTCTTAAAAAAACTCAATCACGAACTGAGTTTTTTAAAGATTACTGTATCAAGTACTGCGTAGTGAGTTTTTTCTTTTGATAATTTTATAATTTGATTACCGAAATATTTAAAAATTTCGTAATGCATATTGTATATGAACCGATGCAGAATTGCATGCTGAGCACGATGAAAATAATTAAGGCCCAATTCTTTCAAAGCTGAACACACTGGACCCTTGGGGTCAGTGGGGTCACTGGGGGTTACCCGGGGCGAACAGTTTTCCATGGGAAACCAACTGGACTGTATAAGCTTAAAGTTACCGGACGAGGACGAAATCGACCCCTTATTATTAATTCAGAAACGGATAGAGGATGGTTTAATTAGTAGGGATATGAGAAACAGAAATGATAAAAATCAATAATTAACCCAGGGCGTGACCTGGAAGCATCAGGCCGAACTGATTGTTCTGAGAAAAGTGCGCCAAATTCAAACACGAATATCGGGTGCCTCTGACGTCAACAACTTTTCCGACGGAATAAGTGATCATAGCGGCCAAAAATGCATGCCTAATCTTCCGGCCGAGGTAGAATAATCTTCATATTATAATAATCCAATAAAATAAGCTTAAAATAAGCTTAATAAAATAATAAAATAATAATATTATAAATGAGTTCCAGGAGGACACAAGCTCCGCGCCTTTATCATCAGCTTTGCGCCTTGCCTTGAAATATGACTTTTGCGCGCCTTTCAAATCATTCTTTCGTTGTGGGGCATTATGCGTTCGAACATTTTTTGTTCTCGTCCGGTAACTTTAAATTGCGCATGTTCCTGTAGAATGCTCATCCTGGAATTTTGATATGTTGTGTGAATTTGAATAGGCAAATCAGGGAATGTATACCCCTGTATGGTGAGAGGTACCGAAATATGACTTTTCCACGAAAACTAGCACGCAATCGCCGAACAGGTTCGATTCGGCAAATATTTCGCATCTAACATTGTTTTTTTTCAATACAGATTCATGTTGTGTGGATATTACTGATATTTCATGTTGTTCTACATCGATTGTAAATTATTATCACAATATTTCTCTGAATGACTAAAGAGAATGTAGATTCATAATGAGAGAATCAGCCATATTCCTTTTGCCCGTTCGTTGTTTCTTGGATCCCGTTAACATGGAATTGCCAGGTGAGAGATGGAGATGATAGCATTCCCACTGGATCGATAATGACAGTTTCCCACGGGAACGACAATGTGCTAAGTGCTTGCATTCTCGATTCCGCCAAACAACAATTGGAGCGACATATATCGCATGGTATAATGAAGCTCTCCTAAGCAGTGGTCATTGCGCCCAATGTGATCCTCCAACATAATATCCCACCTGTTCAATAGTTTAACAAACTTTGAACCTGGTATAACCTATTCATGCTCTTTCCAATTGTATATATTAGTGAAATAAAAAAAACTACGGACAAATGGTGTATGCCGGTGTGAGAGCCGTGCAAAGTGGTTCCGTGTTTTATCTCCGGCTCTCTTCGCCACGCCTCGTTCACGTACGCGCTCGTTTCTTTTTTCCCGCTTCTGGCTCAACTATTGTTGTTGGTTTCTGCATAGGGAAGCGTTTATCAAGCGTCGGAGTGTTTATCAACCGTCGTTGATAAAAAAACATGAAAAGCAAAGCAAAAAACAACGGAGACAAGCAGTTACAGTAATCAACCTTCTTTAAATTGGGGTGTTATCTGGGTACATCATCTCCTTCTGCAGTTTCCACGTTCTGGTATTTGTTTGTTCCGCGTGGTGTGTGACAAAAATTTTTATTTCTATGGTATCTTGTTGAGGTCAAATATTATTTCTGATTTTCCTTTGCAAATTCACACAATATATCAGAATTCCAAGGTGAGCTATCTACAGAACATGGTGCGCAATTTAAGCTTACATTTGAAAATCATCGAATTTGTATGTTTTCTTGAATTTCCAGCAAACCATAAAATACGTTCTTTTCATACCCTTTACAATGGTATATATTACAGAAATAAAATGTTTCGAACAATTACACAACGCCATCACTGAAATGCTCAATAGTTAGATAAATGTAGCAATGGACATTATTCAAAGGCGCTAAATAAACATTTTCTTTTAATACACGCATGTGATGCTGAAACGATCTAGGAAAATGCAATATAAAAATTATTTAAAATAACAAAAATACAGCGATCTTTCAAAATTGAATTGGGAATGCACGGTCCCTTGCCCGTCGACATTCGGAAAATCGGACCGCCTAACTCCGCCCACTTGACCCTTTTCTCCAATTCTCTATTTAGCAGTGAATTGCAAACTGAAATTTGGCAAAAGACGCAGAGGAGAATATAAATACTGTAAAATTTGAAGCTTAAATGACCCACAATTTCCTGATTTCCTGAGGCTTCGCGGGGAGACCCTCACGTGGGTTTAACCATGTATAAAAAGTCGTACCCAGAAAATAATTTTGAATGATTTTTGCCCGCCTAATACCGTATGTAATGCTGCGAAGGTACTGTCACACCGTTACACCATATTTGCTCAGTTCGCGGTAGGGGGTGTGCCTGAGTAGATGAGTTAGCACGGGCGTGAGTCGATACTCAGGCAAGGGGATTTATATCACATTGTGATCTGTGACTGTTGCACACTGCAAGCTGCGAATATGTCAAATTGGCGCGTGTTCCGTCCATGAACAACTTTTTATGTATAGGGATAATTGTTTTAAGCCCACGTGACCCTACCATTGCTTACTGGGCTCCCCGCTTCGCGGGTCGCCGTATGAAGGAAAGGAGTATTGCCTCACTTGTTACATTAAATGTGTGATATGTCATAACCTCTAGTGATCTTCATTCTATACATCAGCAAAATTGCAAAATATGCATAAAAATATCCGTAGTAAACCATTGGTCGACCGATATGCAACCGCAACTAGTGAGACACGACTCCTGTACCCCATATTTATGAATGTGCAACTTGAACCATCCGTCGTATAATGATCCGACGGACGGGACAAGTTGCACATTCAAATGTGCAAAGTGCCCCGTCCGCCGGATACGGACCGGTCTTTCAATAGAATAGATTTGATTTTAATGTTCTTTTCACAGAAGAGAAAAGATGAATTCGCGATTTGCAAAAGTTTAGTGTTGGTCATTCAAGTAGAAATATCGGTACTTCCGAACGGCTATTAAGGCTGGTATTATACATTGCGTGATAGCCCAGTGCATGGTCGATTCGAAACAAGTTGTTTGGTTAGGTGGGAAAGCCTACGGTCTCGGAGAGGCCCGATTTTAGCTGGTCTTCGTTATTCAAGCTTAAATATCACCACTTCCGAACGACTGCCAACCCTAGTGTTATACACTGGGTGAAAGCTAAGTGCATGGCTGGTAAGATAGGATTGGTTTGGTTAGGTGGGAAAGCCCGGGAAGGCGGTGGTAGGTCATAGAAGTTAGATGAAATTTGACATTTTCTAAAACATGCCGCCACTTAGCAATATTAGTAATAAATCTACAGATATGCGTTCTAGCTGATAGATAGGCATGTTCTGTATATCGTTCTATAACTAAAATAATAATTTCATATAAATACAACCTAAAAATTGAATATAAACATTGCGTCCGCAAATTCATCCGGGAAATGGCTTTGGAAAAAGCGGCCAATTTTCATTTTTGCACGCTCGGCACCGTGCAACCCACAATGCCTATGCTAGATAAATGCGCGATAGTTTTGTTCTGGGTCGCTAATTCCCGGACCTGACGGACACGGCCCCACAATTTTTACACACAGGTATAGCCAGGGCCGTTAGGTGGCAAAAGAATTTTAAAATGTGGTGAGATCCCGTGTGCGCGCGCCATCCCTCATTTCATTCAAACAGATTGTACACGTAGTGAAAAATTTGATGGTGTATGCCAACTTTTTGTAATTCAATGATATTTTGTCGAGGTCAATTATAGATCCAGAAGATCAAATACTTCGAGCAAACTTTCCGGCTGAAGTGTACCCTACCCCTAACCACGCAGTGAACCCGCGAAGATGATTTTGAAAGATTGTGCTACTTCTCTTCCGAAATCTTACGGAGACAAACCTCTCCGAAATTCAAAGTATTTGCATATTCAGAAAGCATTTTATTGTCCTCTGATAGTTGACCGATCCTTTCTTCTTCTGTGAGAAGAGCAGTTCTTATTAAATCCACACCAAGGTCTTGACCTGAAAGTTGAAACTATGAGACATATGTAGATATTGTAGCGCCGAAAAGTTTACATATATTTGTAGTTTTTATCTGTTTATAGATATGCTCATAGATATGCTATTATACTGAAAATTCCAGTTGGTTTCCCATGGAAAACTGTGCGCCCCGGGTAACCCCCCGTGACCCCCAACTGACCCCAAGTGTGTTCAACTTTGAAAGAATTGGGCCTTAATTATTTTCATCGTGCTCAGCATGAAATTCTGCATCGGTTCATATACAATATGCATTACGAAATTTTTAAATATTTCGGTAATTACTGTGAGAATAGAACGCGAAGTCCGTAGTGTGGTGTATCGCGTGCGGCAGGGGGAGTGTTTATTTTACATTCATCCTCCAAATACAAGCGGAACGCTTTATTCTGGCCATTATTTTTCGCGTTCCGCTTATATTTGGAGGATGAATGTAAAATAAACACTCCCCCTGCCGCACGCGATACACCACACTACGGACTTTGCGTTCTATTCTCACAGTAAATTATGAAATTATCAAAAGAAAAAACTCACTTCGCGGTACTTGATACAGTACTCTTAAAAAACTCAGTTTGTGATAGGAATTTACATTCATCCTCCAAATACAAGCGGAACGCTTTATTCTGGCCATTATTTTTCGCGTTCCGCTTATATTTGGAGGATGAATGTAAAATAAACACTCCCCCTGCCGCACGCGATACACCACACTACGGACTTTGCGTTCTATTCTCACAGTAAATTATGAAATTATCAAAAGAAAAAACTCACTTCGCGGTACTTGATACAGTACTCTTAAAAAACTCAGTTTGTGATAGGAATTATTCAATCCACTTCTCCTTTATTTAACCTTGACCAATCAGTTTATCTTTTTTGTAGTGGATGTGGGCTCTCTATGGCAACCAGTAGTACATGCCTTTTCGATCAATAGATCTTGAGCAATGGAGGTCCGATGTTAGCCTAGTCGACTTTTCTCCCAGATTTTTAACGACGCACATGTCTTTGCAGAACAGAGATATAGGGGGCACCACGAAAAAATTAAAATTCTTCTAAATAATACTTTTATATTGTGTTTGGGGTATTCGGAGATGTGAAATTCCGGAAATATGCTCAGATTTCACTAAAAATCCAAATTCACAGCGTACGGAGCACCCTTTGTTCACCCGTCTTTCGTGATATGCTTGCTGCCGCAACGCCTGAATTTCACGCGTGCGATCCAGTACGCCGGGTCAACTAATGTTCGGGCTGTCATTTTGTTTACTCAATGTGCCGCATAGAGCATCAAAGAGCAGTATTTTCATCAATTATTCATGAATTAGATGCATTTATGAAACTTCAAAGAATATTTAAACGAAATCAATATGAAAACAGCTATTTTGCGAGGATCATGCTACAGTACTCTTCCACTGAAGGTAAACCTTTACCCTCGAATAAAAAATTTTCTCAAACATCAATTTTCCTGTTTTTTGGTATAAACATTCCTACGGACTAGAACAACTATGCGAACCTGTGTATGAGAAGCGGCACATCGAAAATCAGAAGATATAGGATTTTATATACCATTGTCAAAGTTCAGGCAACGACTGCAAATTTTCTCAACTAACGATTTTTTCCTCGTTTTGAGATTAATTTGGTATTTGAGAATTCAGTTTACTTATGAAAAATGGAGAGCTGCACCTCAAAATAAGCAAGAAAGCAAGAAAAAAACAAATCTCTTAACAGATTTAAATTCGCGCTAGGAGCGAGATTTACCACGGAAAATTTGACCTTTTTACGGAAGTGAATTTTGATTTTCCGGTTCGGTGGTCCCTAACAGAGATAGGCATACAAATGACCCACTATTGTGAAGACCGTCAAATAGGGTTATTAGCAAACGTAAAGCTTTAAATCTAGGCCGTGTTCCCCAATCTAACGAAGAGTCAATGGAGTAATCCGCACTACGATGGGTTTTTCGGGCATAATTTTGAACTTATCGTGGTTCACCCGGTCAACCTAGAGAACAAAGCGATTGTTATTTGTGAAGTACATTACATGATCACTTGCTATCTCTAATTAGGTGGGAATCCAATTACGTATTCATGAGCAGGATTTTTCAGAAAATTTATGCCGAAATTTGAACTTCGAAATGGTGACATATTGACATCTCCGGTCTCTTTCGATGGTTGATCGCCTGGTTTTTCTTTGTTATCATTATTATCAACTCTTGCCCTATCACATATTATCCGGCTAGTATCGGTAGGCATCTAGTTCTCGGGAAAAATGACCCAACAAAAACACTGAAATTCTGCTTTTTCAGGTGTTCTTGACATTTGCTAACTCTTGATATTTTCTCTAGCCTGCTACACGACCGAGATGTCATTTGAACATACTGTAGTATTCCACCGCCAATGCCCTAACGTATACGGTATAGTTTTTTCTTAGTTTTTTTATGTAGGAAAGATTTCTGAGATGAATGAAAATCGAGGGACAGTGCACGGAGAGTGCACGATAATACCGTCAAGTGGGAGTAAATCGTTCCATTTGCGGAAATTTTCGGTAAAAGGACGAAAAGCCTGGCAAATCCGTGAGAGTTGATGAATTGTTGCAATTTTCTGGATTTCCACAGTTCATCAGATTGCCTTTCTGGCACAAAGGATTAAAAAATAAATTGTTTTCTCCAAAGCAGAAAACGGAAAAAAAATGGTGTGTGGTGTAAATTTTCAAGGTGCACCTCGACAGTGGTGAATCGTGCATTTTTCAATCACTTTGCGATAACCAAGCGTGTTCGCCGCGGACGATGCGGATCCGCATGCGGACTGTTTCGCGCGCTTTTCACGCCTTGCCATTTTATTATATTTTCGAATTTATATTATTTGTCACGCATTTTTTGTGTTACTGAATTGTTTCAGGGACGTTGATGTACATCGCCGGCGCGTCCGTGGCCGCGCTGATTAGGTAAGCTTTCAAATACCTTCATTCTACCATATTTTAAATAAGAACAGAGTGCTTGTGGTACCGTTGAGGTCTTCCTTCGGTGTCACCGCCGTTCGACGGGTAATCGACATTGGATCGGCCAAGTTTTTTTTTCATTTCTTCCCAATCAAAGGTTTGCCCTTTATTGTATTTTGATGCCATTGTAACGTAGTCTTTATCAAAATCGATCATTTAACAATCAAGAATGAACACTAATTAAAGTTACCCAACAACCGTCAAAATGGCCTATATTTTTATTCCTGAAACTGATAGACATAAAAGAGACTAGTAGAAATGCAATACTAATAAAATCAGAAAATCAATAATTAGTCACAGAATCGATCTCAAAACATGTGTTGTGCTACCCTGATCAAGACCGATTTTCCCGCGAGGTTTGAAACATGAATATTCTGAGTGCGGTAATTAGCGTTCACAAGCCCGGTTCTATACCAATTGTATCCTCGCTTCTCCCCCGGTTGTAGAAATATATATTTCAACAGCAAAAACTTCAATATTAAGCCCACATAATCGATTAAACAATATTTAAACAAACCGCGCTTTTTAAATTACGGTACTTAGTGCATGTTCATGCAAATTCGCGGTAAGGTATTGTTCAGGCGCCAATTTAAAAATTTTGCACGGTGGTTGGGTAACTTTAATCAACAATAACTTCATCCTCGTCTTCCGATAGTCTCTCCACAAGTCTATCATCCTCTTCCTCTCCATCAGGTCGATCTTCTCTCTCTTCCTCCTCGACAGCTTCTCCTCGCTGTCTCGAAGCGGTAAGGTTTGATGCCTTCTTTGCCTTTTCGAAGGCTCTTCTTCGGGTGCCTGCGTATGATCTCACTCTGGCTAGAGGGCCCTTCATTGCAGCAACCCTCTCTCGATCACCAGCAGAGACGAGACGACGATGAATCACGACCTACATTTTGGTCGTTGTTTTATGTATTTCTTCATTAACAGAATGAGTGGCTGTTATTTTTTTCGGAAGAGTAGAACGTAAATAGTTCGTGTCCAATTGTTTAATAGCTGATTCAGAATAAACTTTCTAATTTAATCTATGGTCTTGCATAATTGAACTGACTTTCTCTAGCCACGATGCCTTCGCTTTATTCTTCCTTTCTCTTAGACTCAGGCGCAGGTCCTCGACATCTTGAGGATCATCATTCGAATAATTCTCCTTTTCGATATCCATTATCAGAATGTCGAAGTTCTGTCCATAATTCACGAGATCGATAGCCTCCTTTGTAGAGAAGGGCGAATAGCTGAAGTCTGTAACGAGCTGTTATCGGTGATGGTGTGGGAATCTTTAGATTATGTAGTTCTGACCAGAGGTGGCTTTTGATACGAGATGTGCAGATAGCTGCTGCGTTTCCTTCTCCACTCTCTCCACCTTGTTTCCGAGTTCGTCCAGTCTGTCTTTTGATCCCACTACCTGATGTTTGAGATCCATAAGTGATACAATTAGAGGTGCTGACTCACTTCCTGATGTGCCCCAGTTGCACGATTTGCGGCCTGATTGAGCAATGGAGCGAATCCCAGATACATATTATGTATCATGGTCTTCATTCCCGCCATCTCCGCATGCAGTGTCATCATGGAGGAGATCATGAATCGACGGAACTCTGCCGGATCTGGAAAGTCGATCATTATTCAATCTCCTTTCCAGAGTAAGTTGTTACCATCAGTCGTGGGAGGAATGAGGGGAGGCGATCCGGTTAGTGAGAACCCTGGAGGAAGCAGGTTCCGGGGAGCAATTGGACGAATCCCTTGACCGATCGGAGCGATAAGAGAGTCTGCACTGGAAGGAGGTCCATTGGCTGTCAATCGTACGAGGGGGCTGTCCCACTTTGCGACGAGCAGCACTCTTCTTGGATGAGCATGGAAGCTCGTCTCCACTTGCAGCCAAGCTGCGGCTGCGGCTCCTCGAACGGGTTCGGTGCCCATCTTCCTCTTCATCCTTAACAATCAATCATATTTTTGTATTCGAATGTTGATTGTCGTAATTATTTAGTGCTCACTGTATCATCCTCTTCATGAGGATTGACGAGGAGATGCATCTCCAGTTCGGCCTCCATAGTCCTCTTCGATCTGTCGTAGTTCAGGATCACTCCCGGAACCTGATGCCCTTTTTTGTTGACGAACTCAACGTCCGATCCGAGCATTGTCGGTCCTCGTTTGAGTTTGTGCTCCTGCACAACCTCAGCACCGGATTTTCCACGGACAAGAATCCACTTCGACATCTCCTGAAATTTTATTTAAAATTCCATAAAAACAACGAAACAATGTAGAAAAACACAAAAAAAATAATATATAAAAAAAGTTGGCATGATCTTTGAACTTTGATGACAATTGCTAAATACAGTAAAAAAAATCGATTTTCTTCCTTTTTTTTCTTATTCTTATCGATATTCTCATCATCCTTCCTCCATGGTGCGCTACTCAAAGGTACGACGCTATAAAATTTCTTTATTCATTCTTGAATCAAATATCAGGCAAAAAAAGTATCGGAAGAGTCGATCTCTTCCTCCGATTCGTAAGACTTTACGCGATGACATCCGAGGGCTTCGTGATCACGGGCTCTCCTACCGCAAAATAGCTGAAGAGATGCGAAGAAGAGGTCAACAGTTACTGGATTCACGACATGAGAAAGGAGACAGATACTGCACATGATTCGAGGGAAAGAGGTGCGAATGTTCCATTCTCCCCATTTCAGAAGACAGGATTTCTCATACGACCGTGCGGAGGATCATTAAGAACAAGGGATTGCGAGCATCTCGACGGCCTTACACATCACGCAGCGTCCCTAAGCACCTTCATCCTACGGTCAAGCTGCTCGTTGACACGCTGTATGAAGAAGAGAACACCAGGACTACGAATGAGATCATCGAATTGATCAATGAGAAGCTGGGAGTCGAGGTGTGCACTTTGGTTGGAATATCTTCATTCAGAATCGGGGTGAATCGAAAATGCATTCTCTCAGGTGAGGAGAGAAGTTGTTGCGACCATAAGGGAAGAACTCGGTTTGCGGCATCACCGGGTACGGTACGGTCATACCGTACGCCTGGTGAATCAGCTCATCCGAATGATCTATTGCGAACGCAAACTGGAGGAGTGCGAGCAGTTTTTGTCGCACGTTTTCACGGACGAGACTTATGTCCAACTGGGCAAAAATTCGACCACGTGCTTTGTGAAGAACCGGCACGATGCTGTGAAGCCAGCACCCAAACATGTAAAGGTAAAGGTAAAGGTACATCCCGTCTTCGAGACTGGGCTCGCGGGAGAACACTGCTAGGCCAGTGTCAATTTGGGCGTATTCAGTCCGGAGTGCCCACCTTTCGTCAGACCTATTTACCTGCGTGATCTAGTCACGACTACCAATTCCCTTCCAAACATGTACCCAAGGTTAAAATAACTGATCGAAAGAGCCTCAAGTTTTTTATTAGGTACTTGTTTGGGGTGGTATCAGCACCCAAGGACCCTGCCCCCTAATCATCCTTCGAGGAAAGGAGTCGATCGTGGATTCCTCCCGATACCAGTGGATAATCCACGAGGCATACCTTCAATGGAGCAGGTTCAAATCCTTTATAGATAAACGTACTGGGCAGAACAAACAATGACAATTCAAAAATGATATGATTTGTAACTGTGGCATGGAAGATTTTACTGCATCATTCACAATTCATTCCAATGATTTGCTTCACAGCATTCATTCCTAGCGGTTAAAATGCTCCAAATAAACTATATCATGAGAAAAGTTTTCGACACAGTTACAAATCAATATTAAGAGAGACCTTCGGGTCACTGGCTACGCTGGTGCAGGACTGGGCACCTTGCCACTCCTCCAAGAGCACAAGAGGGTACAGGGAAAGAGAACAGATCACGGTGAGAACTATTAAGGAAACGTGTCATAACAATTCGGCAAAATTTAGAAAATGTTAATCTTCCAATGATTTGTGAAATATTTTTTTTTTTTAAATTAAAATGTTACTAATTTCCAAAGCATTTTAAAAACAAGTTGCCGAATTGTAATGACTACGTAAGTTTAACATCACTATCAAATGAAAAAAAATAGAAAAATTTCCTACTCACCGCAGGTGGAAGAGTGGCCTCCAGAGTCCGCCGATCTCAATCCCATCGAGACTGTCTGGGCGCTTCTCAAGCGATACCTCACTAATACCTGGAAGCCGAAGAATATGGAGGAGTTGGTAGAGGGAATACACTTCTGGTGGGCCCACTATCTCACGAAAGATCTCTGTGTTAAGCTCATAGAAAGAGTGCAGACCAAAATGCGCCAGGTTCACGCAAACAAGGGACGCCCTTGCCCAGATTGAGTGACTACTGACATTCACTAGTCTCATTGTTCGATTGAGTCCTTTTCTCATTGTTATATGATCGATTTTGATAAAGACTACGTTACAATGGCATCAATTTACAATAAAGGGCAAACCTTTGATTGGGAAGAAATGAAAAAAAAACTTGGCCGATCCAATGTCGATTACCCGTCGAACGGCGGTGACACCGAAGGAAGACCTCAACGGTATCACAAGCATTCTGTTCTTATTTAATCAAAGGAAATGGCACATGAGAAAATAATTACCTAATCAGTGAGTGCCCGTGTTTGCTGGCCGAGCCGAGCAGGGCTGCCAGAGCGCGAGCAAAACTGAAATAACCGCACTTAAGGACGATATTCACGTAGAATGAGAAACACGAACCATGTTCGAACCTCAAGGAAGGAGCGAGAAGACGAGAAGCAGTCGAAGGCCGTCCGTCCCGAGCGGCGAAACCTCAGCGGTACCACAAGCACTCTGTTCTTATTTAAAATATGGTAGAATGAAGGTATTTGAAAGCTTACCTAATCAGCGCGGCCACGGACGCGCCGGCGATGTACATCAACGTCCCTGAAACAATTCAGTAACACAAAAAATGCGTGACAAATAATATAAATTCGAAAATATAATAAAATGGCAAGGCGTGAAAAGCGCGCGAAACAGTCCGCATGCGGATCCGCATCGTCCGCGGCGAACACGCTTGGTTATCGCAAAGTGATTGAAAAATGCACGATTCACCACTGTCGAGGTGCACCTTGAAAATTTACACCACACACCATTTTTTTTCCGTTTTCTGCTTTGGAGAAAACAATTTATTTTTTAATCCTTTGTGCCAGAAAGGCAATCTGATGAACTGTGGAAATCCAGAAAATTGCAACAATTCATCAACTCTCACGGATTTGCCAGGCTTTTCGTCCTTTTACCGAAAATTTCCGCAAATGGAACGATTTACTCCCACTTGACGGTATGATTCTTCTCAGGCCTCTGCGAATCGACAGAGCTCAATAGTGCACTCTCTAAGAAGATCGCCTATTGGAGGGGTAAAGAGAAAGAGGTAGTCAACAAACGGGCACCTCAACGGTAGAAAAGTTTCTAAATAATTTATTCACTCTGCCTAACGAAGTAATGGCAGCGGCAACCCCTTCTGTTAGCAAACCTCCCAGAGCCTTTTCTCCTCCCCGCCCCCACTTTCGGTTTCTTCCCCTCTGGCAGCCACCCCATCCACATCTAATAGCAATCATCTGACCCTGCCGCTCCCGCTGCTTCCACTCTCACTCCCTCTCTCAATAAGATCTCTTTCGTCTCTACTCCATCCTCCCGTCATCATTATTTTCCCTCTCCCTCTCATAGCTCTCTACCCCCTTCTTCCTCTCGGCCATTCTCTCCTCACTCTTTTCCCTCTCCCACTCATTCGTCTCTTCCTCCTCCCGATCACTCGGTTTCTC
This sequence comes from Pristionchus mayeri, assembly GCA_036245805.1. Taxonomy (NCBI): domain Eukaryota; kingdom Metazoa; phylum Nematoda; class Chromadorea; order Rhabditida; family Neodiplogasteridae; genus Pristionchus; species Pristionchus mayeri. The sequence goes on along the minus strand of BTRK01000005.1, from coordinate 24,294,710 downwards.
CTTCCAATTGTGCCTCTTCTCCTTCCATTTCCTCTCCAACCACAGGCCCCCCTCCCCCCAAGTCTGCTCGTACATCCATTCCAGCATCGACTCCTCGTGCCCGTGCAGTCGGAGCCCGTGCTGCTCTCCGTCCTCAGCCCCCTCCCGCCGAAGGTCCCCCGATCGACATCACTGTCTACTGGAAGGGCAAGCTGACCGAGAAAGAAAAGTTGCTAGCAATAGAGCGAAAGCAGAAGCACCTGAACGGGAAATACCTCAAGATTGCTCTAAGTCTCTTGGGTGTCTCTTCCGTGAAGGAGCTTCTGAAGATTCCTGGCAGTGTCCCGCCTAGAGATACGGTAACGGGAAAGGAAAATCAGAAGTTAAAGCGCAAGCTTAGACAGATGAAGCCTTTACCCGAACCGGTGGTTCCTGATGTGTTTGAGACTAAGAATTCCGAGGGGTACATCCTCCCAGTGAAGCATGCTTCATTGAGACTGACTGCATTAGGTGTACCCGATGACAAGCAGGGCGAAGTGATGAGCATCGGTGCTCAGATGATCGGAGTGAGACTCTCTCACACCCCTTCCAAAACCACAGTAAGATCGTGGGTACCCGCCATAACTGCCTTGAATCGGATGTACGCTACAGAGAAGTTAGAGCAATGCAAGGGAGGAGCGACCCTCGGTCGGGATGAGGCCACTAAGAAGGGGGACAAAACCCAACAGCACGTTGTCGTTATGGAACCTAATGAGGTTCTCTTCCTAGGATTCACTGCCGTACCCGACAAGTCGGCTTTGGTATCCTTCGATTCGTTCCGTGCTAAAATTGAGTCCCTTTTCGCTTTCTCTTCCTCCTCTTCCCCCTCTCAACTTTTCCGTTCGGTTGTGATTAAGATTCAAAACCTTATGAGTGATCGGGCCTCGACGGAGACTCTTTTCAATAAGATCTTCAATAGTGTTCGTGATTGTTTCCTTGAGTTGAGAGAGGGATGGGAGTCATTGACACCTGATGAGAAAGAGGAGGCCCAGTCCCTATACATCCATTTTTGTCAGCTCCACGCAGTGGTAAACCTCTACGGCATCGTGTCTGGCGAGCTCGTAGAGCAGGAGTGCGAGTCCCGCCTCCATCCGGTCGACTCCTCTTCTGCTGGGTTTGCGACTGTCGTCAGAGAGGTACTGTAGGCTACGGTAACTGATTCTATCACTATGGCTGTGGAAGGAGATGCCCAGTAAGATGTGGGGCGGGTGTGCCCTCCTGGGTCATGGTCATTAGTATCATATCCAATCGATCGATAGTACAGTACCCCGGATACTGTAAATCCATACCGTAACCCTCGATCACTAACTGACTTTATTTTTTTTAAATTGTCAAAGTACCGTACCTAGTCGGTAATACAGTACCCAACAGACTACCGTAACCCAGTTCCTTGGGTCAGACCCAGTTCATTGGGTCAAATTTTTTTACCAAAAAAACAGGTATCTCTCTACTCGGAGTGCGGGCGCGCATCGGGAGCACAAGGAGTGGATGGAGTTCGTGAAGCAGATGGGAATACAAGGTGCAACTATTCCTTCTCTAGCGGGCCACAGATTTAATATTCACTTTCTTATCGCTGCCCGCGTTTTCTCGTTGCGAGATTCCATCAAAAAGTTCATCGAGTATGCCCCTACCATGGCATTCCACAATGATCTTCTCAATGATGAACTCGTTCTCGTTCAGTTGCAAATTCTGGGCCTAATGGACCAGAAGATCACTGGGCCCTTGTGGCGAATCGCAGAAAACGTGGGAGTGATAGAAGGTGCCCAATACCATCGGGATATCTTGGCCTACATCGATGATTGCATCGATTCCCCCGCGCTCTTCTTCTCTGGGGAGTGCCCTAGGATGACCACCCCTCCCTCTTTCGAGCTCTTCAAAGTAGACGGCACTCTCTTTAAGGCGCTAGTTACCAATTCTCCCTCCTCCCTTGCGCTCGAAGTCTCGGTTCGTGTTCTCCGAGCCTGTGCCACCTTCGGGATGTTCTTAGTGAGTCACTACCTGGGGGTAACTACAGTAGTCCTAGTGATAGCGTGGCACAGTGCGAGCAATCTGCCCCGACTACGAACCGGGCCGCGGAATCTGCTTTCGCGTTCATGGACTATCTCTACCGAAAATCCCCGCACATGAGATTCTTCCGTCGTGATGCAATCACTTGCTTCACACTCAACCATGTGGGAGAATGGTTGGACGGAAAGAGCACTACCGAGAGAACTATGCTTCTCGAGAAAGCGCTCCGATGCAGGGATGAGATAGTCCGTGACGAGAAAAAGAAGGTCGAGCAGCTAGGGGAGGAAATCGTGAGTAAAATGGCTGCACGCAAGGAGGAGAATGATGGGAAAGCACTCAAGAGTGACATTAGAAGAGTGAAACTCACCACTGATCTCGGTGTGCGAATATTTATTCTAAAATAAATAAACAAAAATACTGAAACAATGAATGAAAAATCTGCCCCACTGAACTCGCTACCGTCATACTGTAGAACTCCATTCCCGAGTAGGGAGCACCACGAGAAATTTATAATTCTTGTAAATCATACTTTGCTGTTGCCTTTGGAGCAATCGAGGGTGTGGAATTTCAGAAATACGATCATATTTTTCTAAAAATTCAAAATCGCAGCGTATGAGGCACCCTTTGTTGACCCCGTCTACCGTGGTGTGGTTGCTGCCGCGACGCCTTAATTTCACGCGTGCGGTCCAGTTCGCTGGGTCAACGTCTGTATTTTTTTACTCAATGTTCCGCGTCGAGCATCAAGGAGCACTATTTTCATCAATTAATCATCAAATGGATGCTGTTATGATAAATCAAAGACTATTCAAACGAAATAAATAATAAAACAGCTATTTTGGAAGGATCATGCTACAGTATCCTTCTTTTTTTCGCAACCAACGATTTTCCTGTTTCTGTTATGAAACATTCCTACAGACTAGAACAACTATGCGAACCTGTGTATGAGAAGCGGCACATCGTAAATCAGAAGATATAGGATTTTATATACCATTGTCAAAGTTCAGACAACGACAGCAAATTTTCGCAACCAACGATTTTTTCCTTGTTTTGAGCTTAATTTTGAATTCGAACACTCTGTTCATATATAAAAAAATGGAGAGCGGCACCTCAAAATAAGCAAGAAAACAAGAAAAAACTAAATCTCTTAACAGATTTAAATTCGCGCTAGGAGCGAGATTTACCACGGAAAATTTGACCTTTTTACGGAAGTGAATTTTGATTTTCCGGTTTCCCCTAATTCCCGAGCTAAATTTGTAAGAAAAACACTGTATTTTTGTTATTGTGAATATTTTTACTTTTTCTTTGTTTCGCTAGAATCAGCATCACCGATTGCATAGGTTCATTGAACAATTTATTTACTGACTTTAAAAAATACCCATTGCCCTTGCTAGGTATACCATAGACAAAAAAATTGAGGTCGAATGCCACAAGAATTGGCATGAGAAAAATAAAAGAAAGAAACTTTCCGAACAACCTAATACGTTGAGCACGATGAAAATAATTAAGGCCCAATTCTTTCAATGTTGAAAACACTAGACCCTTGGGGTCAGTGGGGGTCACTGGGGGTTACCCAGTTCGCACAGTGAAACCAACTTGACTTCATACACATTTTGCAATCCCCCGAGGAACATAATGCGGATATATGACGCCGGTCTCCTGAGAATCGGACAACCGTGTCACGTGGGCTCAGCCTAGTACAAAAAGTCTGGACAGCTTGGACCGTTGAAAAGTTTTTGCGGGAAAAAACGTATAATTTCTGCAAGGTTACTAGCACACCATTTACCAGAGCAGTTCGCGATAAGTGGTGTGACTGCGTAGGTGGTTAGCACGTACTTGAGTCGATACGCAAGGAAGAGATTTATCACATTGTGAGCTGTGACTTTTGCACACTTTATGTCTCGCAACGACTTCATTTTACTCCAAATCGACCGGTGCAGACGTAGCGCAAGTAGTGACTTTTGAGGTTTTTGTTAATAACTCTGGAACCGATGAAGCAATTAACGTGAAATTTGTACAGTAGGTGCATTTGACTATGGAAGAAGGATTAAGCCTTAAGATCAAACAAAGATTAAGGCGAAGAGTTGTTAAATTCAGTTCTCGAACCTATCGTCTATGCGGAGTACGATTTTTGCATAGAAATATGCGTCTTGTCAAGAGGATCAATTTTCGTAATATTGGATTAGAAATGTATGTCCTACACCATGCCGAGTACGCGACTAAACAAGCGGAACGAAAAATTAAAAAGTTATTTCCTATAATCTTTTCAGCCGCATATTTTCTTCAAACCCTATAGCCTGACATATGGTGATGATTGAACGCAAGAATTGAAATTAAAAACACTTTTAGGAGTATAATAATTAAAGTACTAAAAACCGGTTCAGAGATTTAGCGGCTTAGGAGGCCTACTAGCATTGTCGGAACGTTTTAATAGTGCTATATGCTATGTGTATGGTTTGGAGGAGTCGCTTTTTCTGTGCGTCCATTTTCAAGTCTTAATTCCCGCAAACACAGCCCAAAATTACACGATAAGCAAAAAAATTAAATGAGTTTCACTTCAAATTGCATAAAATGGCTTTGCAAGTTCACAGTGAAACTCCCCAACACAAATCTGCCGGCGTAGTCTGCCTCTCTGCGCGGGTATCACCTATACATAGGTATCACCTATACATCAACTTTGCACATACAGCTAATTTTGAAAACAATTGGAAATGGCCGTGGAAAATTTCTAAAATTCAAAATCAGGGTCGGGTCTCATCACCACATGACCTAAGTTTATCGTTCGCTGGGCTATACGGTGGATTTGAACGGATATTTTCCCGCAAATTCTTGAGTGTCACTCTGCGTCTTGACGGCCGACTTTTTTCCACACCATCATTGAGGTTTCACTGTGAAGTTGCTCAATATATCACGCCTGTGACGAGAGAATCGATCTGGGAGTGGTAATGGCAAAAATTTTTTTCATCATTTTTAGTCACCCCTAGGTACTGTGAGAACAGAATGCGTAGTCCGTGGTGTGGTGTGCGAGAGTTATCACATTTTGTTGCATTGCTCGCGGAACGCGGGAGAAAAAAAGTTCCGCGAGTAATACAAAAAAATGTGATAAATCTCGCCCACCACACCACGGGCTACGCATTCTGTTCTCACAGTATGCCCTAACACCACCTGAAGTCATTTGTTCTGAGATAATTCTTAACGTCACTATGTCGAGTACCCTACCTGCGACCCTAACTTTAACAACGTATATCACGCCATTCACGAGAGAATCGAGCTAAAATCGCCATTCCTGGGAATGGAGCTGAAATCGTGAAATGGGTTCTAACCGGTTTTGGGCACCCTGAGGCATGTCTGAGTGACCCCCGAAATCTTTTTGGGCAAACTTCATTTTGGAGCTCCTAGGTGGGGTCGGATATCGGCATCACCCACTTTGAGAGCACTTTTCTTGGATACGGTGTAAGATAGAGCAAAATTGACCTCTGAGTGACCCCCACTCATTTTTTGATCTCTATCGATCTATACAAACCAATTTCTCTAAAACTCATTTTTAACATTTGTACAATGTAGGTCAATTTTCTCAAAAATGTAGGTAAAGCAGCAGCTTAAATTTCCACAGTAGATGCAGCTCAGCGAGAGCTTTCAAATGAGTGGTCTGCGAAAAAAATACGATTCGGCTGGCGTGAGTTTCGCCCTTTTAACTTCGTCCGGATCGTTTGAACTTTATTTTCAACAGGCGAATTAATTTCACACCGCTCTTGTCGGAGCGCTCGGCCGAAAATGATCGATTTCCTATCGATATCCCCGTTGAAAATAAAGTTCAAACGATCCAGGCGAAGTTAAAAGGGCGAAACTCACACCAGCCGAATCGTATTTTTTTCGCAAGCCACTTATTGGAAAGCTCTCGCTGAGCTGCATCAACTATGAAAATTTAAGCGGCTGCTTTATCTACATTTTTGAGAAAATTTACCTACAATGTACCACTCTTAAAAATGGATTTTGGAGAAATTTGTTTGTATAGATCGATAGAGCTCAAAAAATGAGTGGGGGTCACTCAGAGGTCAATTTTGCTCGATCTTAGACCGTATCCAAGAAAAGTGCTCTCAAAGTGGGTGATGCCGATATCCGACCCTACCTATGGAGCCCCAAAATGAAGTATGCACAAAAAGGTGCCCAAAACCGGTTAGAACTCATTTCACCATTCCCATGCTCAGCTCGATTCTCTCATGAGAGGCGTGATATCTCGTTTCTAGAGGAGCCCTTCTGAGGAGCCCCTATTTTTCGAGCTCTATCCATCTGTCAAAACTAGAAGTCATGAATGTTCTTTAGAACTGAGTTACAGTTAAGGTAGGTTAAGTCAAAAGTGTAGGAAAAGATTCCATAGATTTTGGGATATGTGATAGCCCGCGTCGAGCTCTTTCGAATATGGTATTTGCGTTTCTAAAAAGAGGGGGACCCAAGCAACGTTTTGGCCCTTAGAAAAGGTTTAGTTGAGCTCAACACGAGAGATAATTGAAAATGAAGAGACCAATATCTCTCACACCGAACCCTTCGGCGCGTGCAACCAAGAATGATTGGTCTTTCTTTTTATTTTATGTTGAAAAATATCTTCAAATCAACTAAACCTTTTCTATGGGCCAAAACGTTGCTTGGGTCCCCTCATTTTAGAACCGCAAATATCTTATTCGACAGAGCTCGACGCGGGCTGATTTCGCAACCTCTATTTCATAAGATCGCGGAATTGATTCAGAACATAGGTGTCCACGCCGGCGGCGACAGGGGGGTACTGAGCACCGCCCTAAATTTGGGGCGGTGCGCAACCATGAATAGGGGGAGTCATGGTAAAATCGATAATAAGTCATGGTAGGTCAAGTACCATACCCAATCGATAGTACAGAGCCCCCAGATACCGTAACCTATCGTAACCCCGGATTATCGCAAGCTAACTTTATTTTTAAAAAGTCCCGGTACCGTGCCCAATCGATTCTACAGTACCAGAGTAACTACCGTACCCCAGTTCCGTGGGTCAGATCCAGTTCCTTGGGTCAAACATTTTTTTCTAAGAATGTAAAAAAAAATTCAAAAAAACCGAAACCAATCATATGACGATTCTACAGTAATTAGATATACGGAAAGATACTTTAAAATAATTTTATAATCGATTTTGGATCTGTAGAAAAATGTTTGACCCAAGGAACTGGGGTACGGTAGGTACTCTGGTACTGTAGAATCGATTGGGCACGGTACCAGACTTTTTTTTTAAAAGTTAGTTTGCGATAATCTGGGGTTACGATAGGTTACAGTAAAGGTATACAGTTAGAATACAGTAATCCCCGTTCTGATCAATCGAATAGTGATCCTTTTACATATGCTATTCTACATTTTTAGTCGTCTCTCTCTCCCTTTGTATTTGCCTATGTTCATCTCTCTTCTCTTGTACTTTACATGCCATTCCCTCGACCCCTCGTTTCGTATGCTAAAGAGTAATCAGTCGTTCTTGTTTCGTTCGCGGAAGACACGTGTGTGTCTCTTCCACGTCGTTTTCGTTGTAGCCGTTTCCCAGGATCTAAGGTTCGTAATAAAGTTTCTTTTTGCTATCCTAGCACTATCTTAATACACTGTTTATGTGGGATAAGGGATCAGAAGGGATCTCAGGTGTACTGTAGTCGTAGAATCAGTTGGCCCTAGTACTATCTGGACCTAACTTGGGGGGCGAAATCCGGTTACCATTAGTCACCGTCCTACCTCTAATCACAGTGAGAGAGACAGGCAGGATGAGCAGCAGCGCGAAGGAGAGGAGTGCGCATCCCTCGTACGAGTCGTACTCTCATTCCCACAGAGGGGAGGAGACTGTCCATCCTCATAGAGGAGGAGTGGACGAGAAGGAGGGAGGTAAGACGACTCCGCTGACCTACCAAGTACCCACCTCGATGTTCCTTGTGGACGAGACCAGGGTAAAGGAGAAGCAGAAAGCCACGTCATCCAGAGTAGTCACCCCAATGCCATTCATGGAAGGGACAAGATGAAGGGATGACTTGATGAGCTTTCATGAGAGCACAGTACTCACCTCGGCCCCATTCATGGGCGAGAACAGAGGAAACGTGCCCTATAACACTGCATTCGACTCCGCACCCACCAACTGGCCTCACATGGCAGTGGCAAGGGGAATGGGAGATCAATTGTTCAGTGCCCCCACAGCTGCAATGGGAGGAAGGCCAAGGGCATCGATTCAGTTAACGAGAGAGAATGAGGAGATATTTGGTGATTCACCCTCCTCCTCGAGTGTACCCTCTGATCTGAAGAATAGGATGATAACCTGTAATGGCATCCAGCAGAGAAGGTAAGATTACCCTACTGCATATGACTGGAATGCGATGACCCAGTTTGAGGAGAAACAGACAGCAGTGACTGATCTGATGCATAGAATGACCCCAGCACGCAAGATTCTCGATGCGCCTAGTAGGCCCGGTTTCATGAATCAATTTGGCGATTCTCATGTGGATTATCAGCACCCTAACATGAACTATAGAAGGAACAGGGTGATACCCCAGAGGGAGTATCAGAGATCTGAAACCAGTATCAAGGAAGAGGAGAATAGAAATGCTGATATTACAAGGGAATGGCCACTTGATACCGAGAGATTGGGGTATGTGACATATATCACTTTGAAGAGCATCAAAAGGTTTCCCGATTCGACTTGTCACAACCTGCTAATGCTCTCTGTGGTGGCCGTGAGGAGCCTCGGAAAAAAGAGGGATTCGGCGCGTTTGTACCCTCGACAGGTGAAACCCTCTCGCTAGCTTCGTTCATGTGTCCAGCTGGCCTAGTGGGTAGTGCGACGATTACTTTTGCAACTGTCGGGGGTTCGATTCCAGTCTGGTGTATACTGTTTTACCGAATTTTTGTTGCTAGTATACGCACTTATAGCCAGTTTATTGTGACAAGAGTCATGCTATCACCAAAATAACAACGTCCAAATTCGAAGATAGCAATGGTTACTCAATAGCCTATGGACGGCGAGAAAGAAATAATTGCAGCAGAAAGGTGGTGCATTGATATTTTGCTGATATCATGGTTCTTGTTACAATAAACTGGCTATAATTGCGTATACTAGCAACAAAAATTCGGCAAAACAGTCTACACCAGACTGGAATCGAACCCCCGACAGTTGCAAAAATTAATCCTCGCACTACCCACTAGGCCAGCTGGACACATGAACGAAGCTAGCGAGAGGGTTTCACCTGTCGAGGGTACAAACGCGCCGAATCGCTGTATTTTTTCCGAGGCTACTCACGGCCACCACAGAGAGCATTAGGAGGTTGTGACAAGTCGAATCGGGAAACCTTTTGATGCTCTTCACAGTGGTATATGTCACATACCCCAATCTCTCGGTATCAAGTGGCCATTCACTTGTTAGACAGAGGGAAGTGATTGAGAGGCAATTCCACAAAATGATGACGGAATCGAAACCAACGAGTGTTCCATTACAGATGTCCGAGGACAATTCTCAGTCCGTTCAGCCTACTCCCGTTTCAATCACTCCTGCCACTCCGACAGCAGCAACTACAGCAATGAATGCTCTCACTCTGCAGCAAGATTCCCCGATGGAGACTGAGGTGAGCCTCGAGAATTGGCTAGCGAGAAGAATGTTCCGTCTGAGTGGTCAAATGGTAGACTGTCTCTCTGATAAAGAGCTGAGGTCTTCCGAGGAGTTGATAGGAGAGATCAGAACTCTCTGTGAGGACGAGAGAGCAGTCATCGTACAGAGAGTGATGACAGAGATAGTCAATCTAAATGGACTGAAAGAGAGATTATTATTCGATATGGCTAAGGAGAAAGATGAGATCAGGAGGCAGTGGTTAATCGAGAGAGAACTGAAGGAACAGTGGTTGAGAGAGATGAAATCAGTGATGGACACACTGGGAGTAGCTTCTAATGTTGGAGAAGCAAAGAAACAGATATGTCATCTTCAGACAGAGAATCGAAAGATGCTGGATCTCTCTACCCAGTTGATGAAGAAGATGGGGGAGATGGGACAAAGCTTTCAAGAATAAATTGACTCCCAGCGAATGCAGTACATAGCTGAGCAGGCAAGATTGATGGAGAGATTGAAAGAAGGTGAACACATGAACCAGTACCACCAATGCAAATCAACCTCCTACTATGACCAATAACGTTGCGAATCTTCAGCAGAGGAGAGACGACTACAGTCCGTCGTCAGTCCAGCCTCATCGGCTTCTCACTCGGAGGAGAATCAGTCAGTCGGAGAGGGAACCATTGTCGCCAACACCAAGTGAGCGAAGTTTCCTATTATCTGATGAATACAACAATAATGAGATGATGTGTCACATGAACAATCTCCCGCTTCAACAATCCAATAATGAGAACCCCGTGAATCAATTGTTGGCACAACTGGGGAGTGCATTCATCCAGATCAAACCATTCGATTACAAAACTGAGAAGTTTGATGAATTTATGGAGAGATTCGAACTGAAGCATAGAGAACAGTCAGAGAGAGATAAAGTGAGCATGCTTGGCCAGTCCCTGGGGGATAATGATTCTCACCCCATGAAGGTTTTCCGTTCTATCCCAGAAGATGTGAGAAAGGGAAATGACGTGGCAAAGATAGTACAGGAGATGAAGAGGGCTCTAGATAGGAATGCAGAGCTGACGAAACAGAAAGCTCAACAGAAGGTGGATGAACTCTCTGGAAAGGGAGAAATGATTCATATCTGCCGAGAGATTGAACAGCTAGTGGGCAGAGGTCTTTCATACATGACTGGATCCGTCAAAGACCAGTACATGAGGGATTATTTCTTGAAGGCGATGAGGGGAAGACCCAAGTATGATAAGATAGTGGAGGCTTACTATTCGGAAGGAGCAACCTTTGAGATCATGAAACATGCTGCTCAGAAAGCAGAATTTATTGAGAGTACCAAAAAGAAAGAGAAGGAGAAAGAGAAAGCTCCCTCTTCCAAGCGAGACGATTTAGTCTGCTTCAATTGTAATCGTACTGGGCACATCCAACGTCTCTGTATGAACCCTCCTGCGAAACCTCCTCATGCAAATTCCAGTCAATGGTACGGAAAAACATTCACTCCTACCACTACTCAGTTCAATAAGCAATTCTCACATGACAATACCAAACATGGTAACAATGAGAAGCCTCAGAGTGGAAGCTGGAATCGAAATAATGGAAATGGATACAAATTCAAGAATAATGGAAATGGGAATGGAGGAGGATACCAGTTTAACAATGATCGATCTTTCCCTCAGAAGAACCTATCTGGAAAGAATGATGGTCCTCCCAAGAAACCGTTCAATAACGATGCCCGAGCCAGTGAGGTTCAAATGAAGGAAGAAGAACCAGCACAAGAGAAGGATGGGATACGGGACAAAGAGAGTGCAACCGAAATCGAAGCACTGACATATGTGGGCAACATATTACACACTGAGTTGAGAGTCGAAGGAGTGACGCAGCGTGTGCTGGTCGACTCGGTTCTCAAGTTTCTCTAATAAAAAGGTAAAGTCGCACCGTATATCTAGGAATTTTCATCCTGCGGTGAGCCGCTGCTAGGCCAGCAACTATGTTCTAGGCGTTTCAGTCCGTAGCGCCACCTTTTCTTTCTGACCTATTTACCGGCGTGATCTTGTCACGACTTCTAATTCCCCGTCCCCAATCGGTAGGCGCCTTGGTAGGGCGGAGTCGGTGTCACGGCCGGAAAGAACTGCCAAACGATGAGAGAATATACGAAATCCTGAAACACCCCAAAGAAGAAAAGGGAGAGGAATTGTCTTCCCCAATGAGAGAATTGGTCAGATTTGAGGACGTGTTTGCTCTTAAAGTTACCCAACAAGGACGAAATTGACCTATTATTTTTTGTCCCCCATCGAATAGCCGATGGTTGAATTAGTATAGAATGAATATAGAAAAATGCTAAAAATCAATAATAGCCTCAAGGGAAAGCCGGAAATGATCCGCGCTCTCTCACTTTTGCATACTCTCTCGTACACGCGACGGGATCAGGGTGAGATCAGGGTTTCGTCCTTGTTGGGTAACTTTAATGATGATGAGCTTGATAAATCAACAGTAGTGGAACATACAATTAATACTGGTGAAAATAAACCAATCAAGCAGAGAGCTCGACCAGTACCATTCACTCTGAGAGACCCTCTGCAGAAGTTGCTCAATAACATGGAAGATACAGGAATAATTCGCCCTTCTACCAGCCCATGGTCGAGTCCTGTAGTACTCGTTAAGAAGAAAGACGGTTCGATTAAATTCGTCAAGCTTCCCTTTGGTCTATGCACCAGCCCAGCTGTGTTCCAGGGGACGATGAATATAATTCTCAAATCTGAACTGCAGAAACCAATCGGTTACAGAGACGTGTTTTGTTATATTGACGACATTCTAATAGCTACCAGTAACGATATCGAACACCGAGTCTTCACATTATTACGAGAAGGAAACGTGAAGTTGGATGTAAAGAAATGTCTGCTGGAGAAGACACAGGTGCATTACTTCTCCAGCAGACATTTCTTTCCATTTTCACTCGTCCTGAGTGGTCGACTCGGTCGGCGCTCTCGCGAATGAAGTGGGGGGAGGGAGTGACAGTCCACGCAACGGGACGGCTCCTTTGTTCTATCTGTTGCTACTTGGTAGTGTGCGGTCTTCGGACCTTGGTACCCGGTTGGGTGTGTGTGATCCTCGTGATCGAAGCGTTGTGGTGACCCTTGTGATCGAAGCGTTGTTGTTCGGCACGTGTGGCACGTGGCCGGTGTGGATTCACCAGTGTGTACTCACGTGGCTTTGAGAGACCAAAGATCGAAGGTCAGTGATCAGAGGTCTGATACTGAAGATCAAAGATCAGAGATCAGCGGTTAGAAGGAGAGATTGTGAGGTAATTTCTGCTCGACTTGTTTGTTGTTTGTTTGTTTGTTTGTTTGGTGGGTTGTTGTTGTTTGCGTGCGGAAATTGTTTGTGAATTGCACGTGTTTGCCAATAAACAACCATGAGGCTGAGAAGGGCAGAGTGTACTCGGATTGGAAGTCTCAATATTGGAACGTTGTCGGGGAGGTTGTTGGAGATGGTTGATATGATGATGCGAAGGCGAATTGATGTGCTCTGTGTGCAGGAGATACTGTGGAAAGGGAACGAGAGCAGGAGGGCCAATGGCTACCAAGTGGTGTGTGCGGAGGGTGATGGTCTGAAGAACGGAGTCGCAGTGGTGTTATCCCCTCGATATGCAGATTGTTTGGTGGAAGTGAATAGGATGAATGATCGATTGTTGAAAATCCGGATGGATGTTGAGGGGGAGATAATTAGCATAATTTCGGCCTGCGCTCCCCAGACTGGATTAGACAAGAGAGTGAAGGAGGAATTCTATGCAAGAGTGGGTGAACTAATGGAGTCGATCGATTGTGATGATACGGTGATATTGGGTGGCGACTGGAACGGGCATGTTGGAAGGGAGCCGGAGATTTTCAGTGATCACGGAGTGCATGGCGGCAAAGGCTTTGGGAGACAGAATGTGGATGGTCTCAGATTGTTAGAGTTTGCACAGCAATACCATCTGTCTGTGCTGAACACTATGTTTGAGAAGAGGGAGAGTCATCTGGCGACATACTACTCAGGTGGTACTGTAACGCAGATTGACTATGTGATGATGAGAAAAGTCGATCGATGGAGGGTGAAGGATGTAAAAGTGATCCCTTCCGAATGTGTTGCTCCACAACATAAACCAGTCGTGTGTGATGTGAGATTGAGAGGAGCAAGAAGAGATGAGACGGATGGGATGATTAGAACGGAGCCGAAGATAAAGTGGTGGAGGCTCAAAGATCGGTTGGTCCGAGAAGAGTTCGAAAGAGAGGTTATAAGAACTGGATCATTGGGAATTGACCCGATCAATGTGGAAGTAGATGTGAATGAGGTGTGGTCGGAAACGAAGGAAGCATTTCTGAGATGTGCTCGAAGGGTTCTTGGTGTCACAAAAGGAAAACGTAATGCAAAACAAGATTCGTGGTTTTGGAAAGATGAAGGAGTCAGAGTGGCAACCAAAGAAAAGAAGGAGGCCTTCAAAGATTGGTTTTGGGCGAAGACCAATGTGTCCAGAAACAAGTATATTGTGAAGAGAGCAGAGTGCAGAAGAGTGATCTACGAGTCGAAGCTAAGTGCGTATCGTCAACTGTATGAGTTGTTGGATGGGCCAGATGGAGAACAGGCGGTGTACCGATTGGCGAAGAATCGAAATGAGATGAAGAAGGATCTGAAGGAAGTGAAGACGATTTGTGATCGGGAGTGTAGTGAGAGGTGCTCGAAGAGTAAAGGAGAGATGGCAGGAGTATTTTGAGGAATTACTCAATGTCGAAAAGCCGCAAACGCTGTTGTCAGAAGGTGATAAGGTCGACGTTCCGGTAACCCTTTGGAGTTTGGAAGAGGTGAGGCGGGCAATCGGAAAGTGCCCTTGGAGAAAGGCGTATGGGCCGGATATGATTCCAGTGGATGCTTGGAAAGCAGTGAATGAAAATGGCGTGTGGTGGCTGGCGAGACTGTTCAACCGAATCTCGGCGGAAATGAAGATGCCCGAAGACTGGCGACGGAGTGAAATAGTCGCTTTGTACAAGGGGAAGGGCGATATTCGCGATTGTGGGAATTATAGAGGAATCAAGTTGATCTCTCATACAATGAAGATCCTTGAGAGATGTGTTGATAGACGAATGAGAGAAATCGTGAATCTGAACCCCTCCCAGTTTGGCTTTGTGAGCGGTTCGTCCACTTCTGAGCCAACATTTCTGCTGAATCAAATAGTTGAACGCCATATTGAGTATCGTCAAGGTGTTGCTGTATCCTTTCTGGACCTCGAGAAGGCGTATGACAGAACACCCAGGAGACAGATATGGAGAAGTCTGAGGGATAAAAGAATACCGTAGCCATATGTGAAACTTGTCCAGGAGATGTATGAAGGGGCAACAGCCCGGGTTCGGACTCCGTTTGGGCCAACTGATGATATTACTATCAAAGTAGGCGTCCATCAAGGGAGTGCCTTGAGTCCGTTCTTGTTCATACTAGTGTTGGAGTCAGTCCTTGGAGATACGAGGGAAAGTGCACCGAAGTGTCTAGCATATGCAGATGATCTATGTTTGATAGACTCTGATATAAACGGACTAGAGAGGAAAGTGCAGGAAGTGCAGAGGAAGTTGAAAGAGGGTGGATTGACCCTAAATACTCGAAAGACCGAGTTCATGTTGGTTGGTGGAGGGCGCGGAATGATGAGAGATTTGGATGGAGTGACAATTGAACAAGTGAAGGAGTTCCGTTATCTTGGATCGATGGTGCACGAGGATGGAGGAGCGGAGAAAGATGTGAGCAGTCGGATAAGAAGTGGATGGTCGAAGTTCAACGCATGTGGAGGCATCCTTCATGATACAAGAGTGAGAACGAAGCTGAAAGGAAAAGTGTATCGATCAATAGTGCGACCTGCGATGCTGTTCGGAAGCGAGAATTGGGCACTGACTGAGGCAATGGAGGAGAAATTGAATGTGGCTGAAATGAAGATGGCGAGGTGGATATGCCGTGTGCGACTGAAGGACAAAATGCGGAATGAAAAAGTGAGAAGTATGCTGGGTATCGCACCAATTGCTGAGAAGATAAGAGAGAAGAGGCTGCGATGGTACGGGCACATCAAACGTCGTGATCAAGATCATCCGTGCCGTACTATTCTCAAGTACAAGCCTTCTGGAACCCGTCCAACAGGGAGACCCAAGATGAGTTGGCAGAAGCTCATCAAGAAGGACTTCGCAACGAAACGATTAACGGAGAGGCACACACTCAATCGAGACTTATGGAGAACAAGAACAGCACATCCAGACCCCGCCCCTTGCGTGGAGAGAAGATAGTTACGATCGGAATGACGAAGAATGTGATGCCCTATCATAATTTCTTGTCAGACCAAAATTGTAATACTTCGACCTGGATAAAATGATGTGATGTGATGTGATGTGATACAATAGATGGAACTGGAGTGTCTATCCAAGAAGGAAAAGTGAAGGCAGTGTCTGAATTTCCTCGCCCATCTAATCTCAGTACACGCCGACAATTTTTGGAATGACTGGTTACAATCGGAAGTTCATCAGAAATTATGCTGCGATCGCAAACCCTCTCAATGCATTGACATCCACTAAGACAGTGTGGTCATGGGGTGACAAGGAGGAAAAGAGTTTCAATCTCCTCAAGGAGAAGATGTGCTCTGCACCAGTTCTGGCACAACCGAACCATGAAACAGCCGTGTCCGGAGAGGCACCATTCCTAATCACTACTGATGCTTGCAAGGAGGGAATTGGAGCAGTACTGTCACAGAAAGGAAGTGATGGAGAGGAAAAACCACTGCAGTACTACTCTCGAACTCTATCCCCAGCAGAGAGGAATTATGGAATTACGGATCTAGAAGGACTGGGAGTGTATGAAGCAGTCAATAAATTTCGACACTTCATTATCGGCACTCAATGTGTGGTCAGACAGATCATCAACCTCTGATATCAATGTTCCGAAGATTGAATCTCTCTCCAAGAGTGATGCGATGTGATCAGCTGTTGCAAAGTTTCAATATAAAGATGGAATACATTCAAGGAACAGTGAACAATATGGCAGATGCACTGAGCAGAGCTCCACTACAGAGTGACCATCCAGAAAAAGATGGAGCACCATGGGACAGCATTGGAAATGTTGTACGCACTCGATTATTGAAGGAATTAGACTGGAAGCAAGCTTACGAAAATGATGCATGGTGCAAGATGATAATGAAGAAATGGGAAGTAGTTAGCCCTGATGAGAGGTGTAAACACAAATACTCAATACCAGACTCGAGAAAGAAAATCAATCTCGATGATGTCAGAATAGAGGGTGGATTACTTCTAATTATTGATGAACGACACAAATGGAAAGTATACGTTCCTGTGGATAAACGAACAGAAGTAATGAGAGACGAACACGAGGGAGTAGGCGGAGGACATTTCGGAACAGTCAAGATTGTCCCAAAAGTGGAAACCCGGTACTACTGGGGTGCTCTGAGGAGAGATGTACCGAAGTACATTCGCCAATGCAAAACTTGTGCGATAGTCAATCCCAAACCCATCTTCAACCCTTCTCTCACTCCATTCATACCCACTCGACCTCTAGAGATAGTTGGAATTGATTTTTGTGACGTTGGAAGGTCGATTCACAATAACAGATACATTCTCACCGTAATCGATCACTTCACGAAATTTGTCTCTGCTTATGCACTCAAGGACAAGACAGCGGAAGCTGTTGCTCGAACACTCGTGAGTGAATGGATGCTACGAGAGGGCAGAACTATGGAACAGTTACTGTCAGATCAAGGGAAAGAATTCGATAACCCAATAATGAGTACGGTAACTGAGCTGCTGGGCATCGAGCAAATATTCACTCTAGGATATGATTCTAGAAGGAATGGAGTAACTAAGAGAATGCACAGAACGATTACAACAGTAATTAAGAAGATGGTGATGGATGGGAAGAGCAAAGGCTCGTGGGATGACTTACTCCCATTCGCGGTGTACGCTTATAATTCGACATCTCATACCACGACTACATTCTCACCATACTTCCTAATGAACGGTCGTGAGCCCAGACACATTTCCAAAGTCTATCCCAAGAGCGTATATTGTCTTAATGGCGATTACAATGAGATTCTGAAGGAAGGATTAAGTGATATTTACCAAGAAGTTCAATCTGAGATAGAGAAAAATTGGAAGGAAATGGAAAAGTCATTCAACAAGGACGCTACAGACAGAGATGATCTACCCACCGTGGTATCTGGGGGCTCTGTACTATCGATTGGGTATGGTACTTAGTCTTGACCTACCATGACTTATTATCGATTTTTTACCATGACTCCCCCTATTCATGCTTACGCACCGCCCCAAATTTGGGGCGGCGCTCAGTACCCCCCCCCCCCTCGCCGCCATTCCTGGACACCTATGATTCAGAATGTATTTTTTAACACGCGTACACACAGAACCAAGACTCCGCCCACTACACCACCGCCAGGTTGCGGCATGGTGCGCACACCTGGCCGCCGTACACAAGACCGAAGCCGTAAAAAAAGTAATCGCAGAAACATTGATATCGATTGAAAATATCGATTTATTTTTGGTCCTATGCCGACATCCCTTGGGCAAAGTGAATGGACAAATTTTTAATTATTCCCTCGGTGGTATGGACAAATGTCGGCGGGTGCGTTTGGGGGTCTGTAAGTCGTTTCGTTAACCTGCAATTCGGACCGTGAAATGCCGTGATATCCGCATTATATTCCTAGTGGGATTGCAAAATGTGTAAAAATTTTCTTTAAAACATAAGACCTTGTATAGGTAAGATCTCATAATACAGTCGTAAATATAATATTATTTTCTAAACCAAATAATCAGAGTGAAAAAAAGTTCCAAAACGACCAGTTCCAAAATTGTCCGGTGCTTATGTGCGCGACTGTACTACGGTACGGTATGCCGCACTCCTACCGTCTCCCAATGTTTGTTTACTGCACGGCCCCCGAAGCATCGACATAAGGAAAATGAAAACGTCCGCAGGCATCAAGGAAAAGTCGCGCGCGTTCAAAAAAAGTACAGTCAGAATTGCCTGAGAAGCCTGAGTTGCAACTTGAAATGCCTGATTATTGCCCACGGAGGGTTTCGAAATTAGGCGTTCAAAAATAGCGCGTAAAAAGGTCTGTGTGGGAAGCCTGCTAACGAGCGTAGCCAGACAGCTTGGAATGGATCGATACGTTGAAAGACGTTTAAATATAATTTTATAGCTGTTTTAGTGTTGTTCAGCACGCTGGATTTCCCGAAATATCATTAATTATCCCGAAAAAAATCGATAAACATGCCAAAATAAGCCTTGAAAAGTTTGAACAGTTTTACGAGTTAATTACTTAATTAATGGTCTTGATTATTTATTTCAGTATTACCTATAGATTCATTGTTGCTATTTACCCACCTTTGGAGCACATTCATTAACGCACAAACTATCTCAAACGAGAAATATGAGCAAAACATGTCAAAGCCGGCGATTTGGTGTAGCGCCTACGTAGTAGCTACTGTAGTTTTACACAGTCGCTACACCGTAATCTTTTCTTTCTCAACTGCACCATGATTCCCTGCACATCAAAGGAGCTTCTTCATCGAAACCCGCCGTGTGCCTGATTGTCACGTTACGCGCGCTGCGAACAGTCTTTTGTTCCGTTTAGCGAGCAAATTCCACAGCATAATTTTTTACAGTTCGGACAATTTTCAGGGTAGCTCCCGGACGTTTTTGCTTTCCTTGTGTCGATCTTCCGGGGGCCGTGTTACTGTGAGAACAGAAGGAATAATATTGGCACGGCCCCCCGGAGCATCGACATAAGGAAAGGGAAAACGTCCGGGAGCTATCCAGAAAAGAGCCCGAGCTGAAAAATTTTTGCTGCGGAATTTGATCGCTAAACGGAATAAAAGACTGTTCGCACCGCGCGTGACGTGGCAATCAGGAAATAATCAGGCATTTCAAGTTGCAACTCACGCTTCTCAGGCAATTCTGACCGTACTTTTTTGGAAAGCGCGCGCATTTTCCTTATGTCGATGCTCCGGGGGCTGCACGGCCCCCGGAGCACCGACATAAGGAAAGGAAAAACGTCCGGAGGCATTCTCGAGCTGTATCGTAATCTTGCTTGATATTCAGGGTCGCAAATTAAATTTGCAGTTCGGATAGTGACAATTCAGGGAAAATGGATACGAGAACCATGCATTTTGCAGCTCGGATAGCGATAAATCAGGCAATCTGACTGTATCTTTTGAAAATTCCCACAATTTTTCCTTGATGCCTGCGGACGTTTTATTTTTCCTTATGTCGATGCTCCGGGGGCCGCATCGACATAAGGAAAGGGAAAACGTCCAGGGGCTGTCCAGGAAATTGCTTGAGCTGTATAAAAATATGCTGCAGAATTACCGCTAAACATAGAAAAAATGCCTGAAAATCAGGGTTTTAGTTGAACGCAAACTGAGTTTGCAGCTCGATTCGTGCAGATTAGGGGTGATCGTTATGAGACTAGACCCCTTTTCACTGATTCAGGCAACATTCTGATTATACTTTTTTTGAAAACGCGCGCCTTTTCCTTGATGCCTGCGGACGTTTTCCTTTTCCTTATGTCGATGCTCCGGGGCCGTGGGGCCGTGGGGCTGTGTATTGGATTATAAATCATTGCCTGAGAAGCCTGAGTTGCAACTTTAAATGCCTGATTATTGCCTGATTGTCACGTCACGCGCGGTGCGAACAGTCTTTTATTCCGTTTAGCGATCAAATTCCGCAGCATAAATTTTACAGCTCGGGCTTTTTTTCAGGATAGCTCCCGGACGTTTTTGCTTTCCTTATGTCGATGCTCCGGGGGCCATGATAAATATATGTCCGCGCTCCGGAACAATAAATTATGCGTCACGCCTCGTGATTTCAAACCAATTTCCTAAGCTATTATTTTGTTTTTCACATTTTTCATGTTAAAACAAGACGTATGCAAACGAATTAAGCAAAGTTTCTCATTTTGCGCGTTGATGCGCGGTTGAATTACTATGCTCGTGAACTACAGGCTGCAAACACAGTGAAACCTCAATGACGGTGTGGAAAAAAGTCGGCCGTCAAGACGCAGAGTGACACACAAGAAATTGCCGGAAAATATCCGTTCGAATCCACCGTATAGCCCGGCGAACAATAAACTTAGGGCATGTAGTGTTGAGACCCGGCACCGATTTTGAATTTTGGAAATTTTCCATGGCCATTCCTAATTGTTTTGAAAATCAGCTGTATGTGCAAAGTTGATATATAGGTGATATCAATACCTATATATAAAGCGCTGTGTCCGTCTGTCCGTTTGACCGGATTGCGAAACGATTACGAAATGGGGAGGGAGAGAGATCGCGTCAACATGTTGCGAAACGAGTGATTGCGAAACCTAGATACTCCGCTAGGACGGGGCCCCCGCCGAAGGCGGGGGCAGCCGGACTAGTAGGTGATAAGTTATCAGCTAACTATTAAAATTTTACTAAATTAAAACGCATTATCTGTAAGAGTGCAGGTGGGGTGGCACAACTCCGGGAAAATGATCGCCCGGGGCTCAAACTTTCAGAATAAGATCCCTAGGGGCAACTAATCTTTCCACCGGAAGGAGGAGCCGAAATTTCAATTTTGATCTGCAAAAATCGATAATTTCAAACTTGTGAATTGGACCTCGTGTTACACATCATTCGAAAGAGCGTGAAAAGTTATATTTAAATCTAGGGTTTCACACAATTTGGTCAAGAAGGTCGCGCAAAAAATGTAAAAGTATGAAAAAATTTGCCATTTTACTCAAACTTGGTGCCAGCTACCCATCTTATATGCCCAACTTCATCCCAGATTTGACATATAGTATGTGAAATTCATCGTAGAAACCGAATATGTTCTGAAACCGGCAAATATTCGGTGCCCAAGAACCGAAAAGATAGTCCGTATGGAGCGTACTCATCCCAAAATTTCGTTTCAAATTAACTTTTTCTTAGTTTTTAAGAAGTATTTGCACATTTTCGTCGAAATATTGTCTTTCCAACATGTTGGAACATAATGCGGCACATATCGCCTCTTTATGATTTGAATAAAAAATTTCGATTTCCAGACCCAAAAATTTTCGAGTTTTTGAAAAGTTTTGAAATCATTGAAATTTTGACTTATAATTGATGTTTGAGCCTATATCCCTTCATTCTAATGTAAAAAACGGATATTTTTTACAATTTTTGAATTTTCTCAAAATTACCCCTGTCTGGACAGCATTGAAAATGCAAAATTCAAAAAGTGTTGTATTTGTGCTCAATTTGCTGTTAATGCACTCTAAAATAATTTAAAATGTCCTCGAAACTCATTCTAGACTTTTAAATCGAAGATTTCAAAACTTTTCAAAAACTCGAAATTTTTTGGGTCTGGAAATCGAACTTTTTTATTCAAATCATACAGAGGCGAGATGTGTCGCATTATGTTCCAACATGTTGGTAAAGACAATATTTCGACGAAAATGTGCAAATACTTCTTAAAAACTAAGATAAAGTTAATTTGAAACGAAATTTTGGGTGGAGTACGCTCCATACGGACTATCTTTTCGGTTATTGGGCACCGAATATTTGCCGGTTTCATAACATATTCGGTTTCTACGATGAATTTCACATACTATATGCCAAATCTGAGATGAAGTTAGGCATTTAAGATGGGTTCTTCTGACTGGCGGATTTTTTCATACTTTTACATTTTTTGCACGACCTTCTTGACCAAATTGTGTGAAAACCTAGATTTAAATATATCTTTTCACGCTCTTTCGAATGATGTATAACACGAGGTCCAATTCGCAAGTTTGAAATTATCGATTTTTGTAAATCAAAATTAAAATTTTGGCTCCTAGTTCCGGTGGAAATATTAGTTGCCCCTAGGGATCATATTCTGAAAGTTTGAGCCCCGGGCGATCATTTTGCCGGAGTTGTGCCACTATCAGCCGCTTTCACTGCGTTCTTACGGAGAACGCGTTTTAAATAAAGAAAACCGTCTTTTGTCGCTGTGTCCAGAACCAGGACCATATCAGAACAGGACCATGTCCTTGTTTTAGTAAAAGGCAGTTAGTGTTCGGAAGTGGCAATGGCGAGAGCGCAGAGAGGCAGACTACGCCGGCAGATTTGTGTTGGGGAGTTTCACTGTGGCAAAATTATTTCGAAAAAAAACGTTCCGCGAATATTTGAACAAAATGTGATAGCTCTCGCTACGACCACCGAATATGCCTTCTGTTCTCTTAGTACTGAGAGAACAGAATTTGTAGTACGTGTCGAGTGCGGGAGAAATTCACTAATCTGTGCGACTGGGACAACACAAGTGGAACTAATTATTCAGGCTGTAGTTTGTGCACATCATCCCGAACACATCTTCTCTTCATTTCCTAACCCCTCTTATGGGAAGCAAAGCCGTGCAAATTATGCTAGAAGTTTTACGTTCGCAATTGCGCTTTTGTAACGGAGTATACGTAATCGGCTGTAAACCTGACTTTTGAGATGAGATATCCTGTACTCGTCTGAAGCAGATACCACTTCCTCATATTTCGGAAGGGGCGAAAGTTCCGCAGCGGGTCCGAGAGTCATTTCCGTGTAGTTATTTAGCACGCATGGGATGGTTTGATCGGACGTCTGAACGCTTCCAGGCGTACCTAAATCGAATTGAAAGAACTTTAGCTGATTTTCTGCATTACCCCCGATGTTAGATGGTACGAAGATCGTGTCACGAGGAACAAGCTGTTGAAGTTTTTTGGTAAACTAAAAATATTAATATACATATTTTACTATATAATAAATATTACCTTCCCATGAAACTTCATCAACTTGTTTGACGAACTTTGATGCGGCATTTGAATAGGATGTGGTGTTTGTTGGCAAACCTTTTCTGCTGGGAGTATTAGTTTACTTCGTCGTTGGACCTCGAAAACGCGACAGAAAAGGTATTATCTTTTTTTTAAAGTTACCCAACACCCTTGAAATTATTTAAATTTGCGAACGTTCCTGATCATGTCTGATCTCTTTGTTTTGCTTACTCTCTCACTCCTTTTGTCGTGATCAGACACGCGCGTACATTCAATTAATTTCACGGGTGTTGGGTAACTATGAATCCCACTAATACAACTGTTCAAATTGGTGATGGTAACGCAACATTTGGCTGTTATCTTTTTTTCCGACAAATGAGTGAGCGCATGTAATTCGGACTTACAGTGTCGAATGGGTTGGGAACTGCCACAACTAGGTTAAAAATCACCATGCCGAAGATTCGATGACCCATCTACTCCTTTACACATGCTCTCTCCCAGCTTTATATCCCTTTAGCGAATATACTATAGCAAGTCTTTAAATTTGAGTCGTTTAAAGTTACCCAACACCCTCAAAATGCCTTTCTATATTATTTAACAATATAATAGAACGGGCTCTAATTAATTAAACTGGAATAATAAAAATAATTGAAATGCAATATTTGCAGCAGCGTAGAGCCGCAAAGTAAGAGTCTGAATTGCCTGATCACGCCCGCTCTCTCCCTTGAACACATTATCTCGTTCGTTTTGTCGTGATCAAGGTACTCCCACCAATTCAAATTATTTTCATGGGTGTTGGGAAACTTTAAAGAATATTCATATTTTTAAAAAAATTAAAGTTACCGGACGAGGACGAAATTGACCCCCTATTTTTTGTCCTCCATCGAATAGCCGATGGCTGAATTAGTTGATAATGAAAATACAAAAATGCTAAAAATCAATAATAGCCACGAGGGAAAGCCGGAAATGATCAGCGTAATCCCGCGCTCTCTCACTTTTGCATACTCTCTCGTACACGCGATGAGATCAGGGTTAGATCAGGGTTTCGTCCTCGTCCGGTAACTTTAAAAAGTTCTTCAACACATGCACGTACACGTACGCGGTCTTCTCTGCGGCCGCGGCCGCGGAGATTCTTTTCTGAAGTTCAGGAAAAAGCAGCTACCATAAGGTATCAGACGTTATATTAATCGCAAACTAATAGTCGACGTCAGAGTTACTCTTTACGCGGCATGATTTTTCCCAACAGCCCGTTCAGAGACATGGTTCCGTGGTGTACTAGAAAGTGCATGGCGAATGGTGCGGTTCATGAGTCTTATTTGCAGTTCTGTTCATTACGGTCGTAAATGTAGTGATGTGCTTGATTCAAAAGAGTCCAGTTTTCATGCTGAACTAAGTTTTGGTTTGCTCTGAATTTGTCATGCGAACGTTAAGGGAGCTTACATTTCCAGCATAAACGTAATTTGAGTTAAATAAAAAAGATTCATAACGCATGGAGCGTATTTTATTCTAACACCAACACTTTAGCCGTGATTTCACACTATATATATATATATATATATACACACTAATCCTGGTGTACTTTATCGCTTACTTCGTTGTATCCACCCAAATACTGTTTATATAGGCTATATAATATAATATAGCAAAGTAAATATGTATGCTTGCGTTTATTCAGGGCTCTATTCTCTTTCACAATTTTTATTTATTCACTATACGTGATTATTATGTATCAGTATGATATTTACAACTTTATATTTCGCGTTGCACATCAAGGCCTGATGCTCATTCCAATACAGCCTTTTTAATTCTCGTTTAATTCTCCTAACTCTTCACTGATTATTTAAATTTGAAGAACGGTCAACCTTCTTCATTGAGTTAATGCATGCGCTTCCAAATGTTGCTATGCTCCCCTCAACTTTGGTACGCGCAGAGAGAGTAGCAGTTGGTATAAACCCCTCACAATGTTATCGATTCTCCCTTCTTTTCTCTCTCATTTCTCCTCTCCGTCTTTCTCATAGCCCCTTTTTCGTCGTTGCTTTGTCTTTGGCATACACTTGCTTTAGTATATTAGGGATACGCTCTATGTAACGTAGAACTCTTGTTCGACGAGGTGTTCATACGTAGGCCATTCACAGCAAGTCAACTCAGAAAAAAAGCTCATTTTCGTGGCAGAGCGAATTTCGGATCGATCGCGCCCTCTCACTGTAACTATTTACCTACCTCCGAGCCGGTTGATGGAAATTCATCATCAATTTCGGTTAGACAAGACACATGAAGTTATGCAATTTGTGAAACATATCTGGAGTCTTTGATTTACGCCTAACTTCGAGCAAATCTGAAAATTCGATCATCATATTTGGCTGAAACGCAGTTAAAATCAATGCAAACTAAAATTGTTCTACTCTTAAACCGAAATTGCATCTTCTATTTTGATTGAAACACAAAGAGAAAACCTGCAAAAACAGCTAAAATTGACTGTTTTGAACACTCCAGAGCTATTAACTACGATAGGAGTTAAGATATGGACATCGCGTTTGTGCAGAAAGTTGCCTAAACCCCTTCCGCACAATCTGATGGAGCCGATTTGTCAATTTCCATCTCAGAGAGCTGTGGCATGAGCCAACGTTCCGAAAACCCTGGACTTCCATTGTCTCGTTCCATTGCTCCGAAGCTCCCATTGTCCGCAGTTAATTGAATTTGTTCTGCCACGCAAATGACCATTTTTTCTGAGTTGACTTGCTGTGCCATTGGATTCGTTACAATCTGGCGAGAGGTAGTGCGATCGATGAAAATAGAAACGCGTTTTTTCACATATTTTTTCTTTTTTTATGTTTTCTTATTTTGTTTCCTCTAGTATCTTCGGTCAGGAAGGATGCAAACTATCGAGAAAGCCTTGCATCAACCGATGCCTTTCACTACGGGAGGGCAGACCATAACTGACAGGTGAATTGCCGTTCATGAAAACAAATTGTCTCTTTCAACGTACAAATTGAAGATAGAACGAAAAAGTTAAAAAAAAACAATTATTTAATTCGGTACTGTATACTTTAAATTTTATGATTTATTATAAATATTAGGGACTGCAACGGTGTTAACGAACGAGCAAAACAATTCACAAATGGGTACCCAATCGAAGAGTATGCCTACCCCATTCTGACTTATCAGTTTAGTTTAAAAAAAAAGATCAACTAAAGAGAAAAACAATAATAAACGTAAGTCAAAATGCCGACGCTTTCAGTCCAAGTGGAGCGCATCTTAAGTCACCCCCTTCACTCCGAATTATCGCAAACTGAAGTAGCTGATTTTTCACGCAAAACCATTTAGTTTATGGTTTTTACTTGTGAATAGCACTCTAGCAACCACTAATTATCAGTTATTTTTACAAATTCGGAAAGAAATTATTCTAGGCACCTTGAAGCCACACTGACAATCATAGATTACGGTAGTTGCAAATTCCACGTTCATTTTCTCTGAGGACGACATTCGTATATTTCTAATTTTGTAATATAAGATGCGCATCGATGTCCTGAAATACATACTTAAAAATCTCCGATATACGAATGTCGTCCTCCCAGGAAACATTGAAAGTTCATTTTCGTAACGGTAAAACGCTTCGTAACGGTCAATTCTGCAACATGTCTCTTCTTGCCATGCTTGGTGTTCTTTCAATATGTGTTCATATTCATTCCAATCAATAAAATAGCTTAAAAATCACATTAAATATTTTTAAAAATGTTTTAAAATATTGAATGAATTTGGCTTGAAAAGTACGGTAGTTTGAAGGAAAAGCGTCGGGAGGAGGCATCCATTATTCCGTACTCAAAAATTCCCGTTGCCGTCCCTAATAAATATATTAAAGTACCCCAAAACAGAATATTTTTTGAATTCGCGGCTAGTCCCTGAAGCGCAAGCGCTAGCGCGCCAATTCAAACGGTGATACTGTATTATACTGTAGATCGATTGCCTAATCGAATTTCAGTATGATATCCGCGCTCGAATTGGCACACTAGGGCTTGGTTCAGAGACTAACCGCGAATGCAAAAAAATATTTTTAGGGGTACTTTAAATAAATTTTGAAACCCCAACTTTTCGCTGATAAACTTCCGAGATTTACGAACAATTTTTATCGAGTCGGTGTGAAGAGAGGGCTGTGCGACAAGCCTCATTTTCGGCAAGTGGCAATCCGGAATATATTTCGACATATCCGGCATCTGTCAGAAAAACTTCAAAAACTTGATTTTTTTGCGTTTTCTGCCGTGTACAGCGTATGAAAATCCATTTTTAGAACGTAACTAGTTGAAAGCAATGTGGAAACGGTTTCGCCGTATACAAAAATAAGAATTCCATCAAGAAAAAACCATAAAATTATCATTTTTGGTGATATTTTTGCAAATTTTTGCTTGTAAAAAATCCGGCAATTTCGGCACATTGTAAGTGACTTGCCGTACAGCCCTGATCTTGATCCTATTTTCTCTGTGCGGCTTTTGGGATTGGTATAGAATAGTGAGTCGAGTAGTCGGCCCCACCGCCCTACACCACCTAGCGTAGTCGTCTTACGACGACTGTAAAATCGGGGGGGGGGGGGGGGCGGGGTGACAAAACGTTAACAAATCACAGCTCCCTCCGGAATCGACATTATTGCTTGGGGGTTGATGCATAGTTACTAGTATGCCCCATACGATGATTTGGAGTAAAACTCTAGATCCTCTTTCCTGGCGAACTGTGGTATACTATAGGCTATATTAGTAACAATGTAACAACTCCCAAGCACTTATGTCGAGTCGATTTCCGAGGGAGCTGTGATCTGTGATTTCTTTACGTTTTGACACTCCCCCCCCCCCCCCTCCCGAAAAATCGCTTGACGTGGCTGCTGCACCTTTACCTTTAGTGAGTCGAAAATGATTCAAATCGCTCTCTCTTCTCTCTTCTCCTTCCCTCTGCCTATATCATGGATGAGTGGAGAGATACACTATTTTCTCTCGTTTTTGACTCACTATTTTCATAATCTCATGACAAAACGATAAAATTACATAATCGTGTCTTCATTCCGGTTCGATCAATATAATTTGTTAATCTCGAAATTTTTCCTGCCAAAACTTGGATTTTTTCAAAATTATTTTAATAATTCATGAAATATGGAGTGGACAGCACCGAATTAAATGTGTTTTACTCTTTCGTTCGTTCTATCTTTGATTAATACGTCGAAAGAGGTAATATTGGATTATAAATATATGTCCTACACCACGCTCCCTAACAATAAATTACGCGTCACACCTCGTAATTTCTTATTCTTATTCTTTATTCACCAACTTGTATGGGGCGGGAGTGGCATGATGAGGAAGTTAGGTGGTATTTTGGCTCGGGCGAGCTTGTGGGTGGGGAAATGTGGCAGTTCTGTGTTACATTTTGATATTGGACGACTGGAGGACAAAAGAAGGAACCAATTTCGTAAGTAATTTTTTGTCTTTCGCATTTTTAAAGTTACCGGACGAGGACAAAATTGACCCATTATTTTTTGTCCTCCATCGAATAGCCGATGGCTGAATTAGTTGGGAATGAATATGCAAAAATGCTAAAAAAATCAATATTGTGGGAATAGAATGCGTAGCAAACTGGTGTACATGGTAAACTTCTTAAAGTACTACAATATTCGCGGAACGGGAAAATGTTTAGCCGTGAATATTTTCCCGTTCCGCGAATATTGTAGTACTTTAAGAAGTTTATCATGCACACCACTTTGCTACGCATTCTATTCTCACAGTAATAGCCTCAAGGGAAAGCCGGAAATGATCAGCGTAATCCCGCGCTCTCTCACTTTTGCATACTCTCTCGTACACGCGACCAGATCAGGGTCAGATCAGGGTTTCGTCCTCGTCCGGTAACTTTAATGTTAAAACGAGGCGTATGCACACTAACTTAATTCAAATAGCAAACAAACGAATTAAGCGAAATATCTCATTTTACGCGGTTGAATTACTAGGCTCCGCCCATATTTCTGCGCGCCGTGTCTAAGTAGTCAGTTCTAAAATTTTGAAACGTTTTAATATTGCTATAGATAAATTTGAAATATGAAGCAGACAGATATAATTAGCATACATTTTTTTCTTTACACGTAAATTTCTTTCGGGAGGTGAGATATACGTAGAAACGTTTTTCTACATATCGCCATCTGGAGCCAATGACGAGTCTGGATGCAAAATGAGTGTTCCCGTCGTTCTCAGCATCATCGATTACTCTGTTACCGAGTTAGAGAGAATCAATATTTTTTGGCTGTGTCGAAACTCTCTGGATCTTAGCTAGATTCTGAGGTCGACGGGCTCATATTGCCATTGCATTTATGTGACTGTCTGATTGAGACTGAATGCGGCTAAGCATTCGCTGGCTGGGAGTCAGTTGGGCAAGACTATCTGCAAGGCCACTACTGAGGAGTTGATGGCACCCAAGAAGAAACACCTTGATTGTGAGTGAGACTGTATCCCCTTCTATCCATAGACTTCATTGATACAAAGGATTTAGAAAGCCTCTCTGTGTGTTAATTCCTTAGAACTTGATATATCCCTTTTCCAGATCTTCTCCATTGTACAAACGAGCCGAATGTTTCTATACCTCAAATGGCGAATCTTCTAATTGAGCGAACACAGAATCCGAACTGGACAGTTGTTTACAAAGCGCTGATCACCATTCACAATATTATGTGTTACGGAAACGAGGTTGAATCCTTTCAATTGTTCCATATCATTTGGTAGCCAATTGCAGAGATTTTCTCAGTATCTCGCCTCATGCAATACTACATTCAACCTGGGGAATTCAATGGAACGAGCACCTACTGCTGGTATTGTTGCCATGCTCAGAGAGTGTTCAGTGGAGGAATCAGGCTACGATATGTCGAATCAAGTGAAGAAATACGGGAAATACATCAGTGAGAAGATCGCAACCTATCGGAGTTGTGCCTTTGACTTCTGCAAGGTGAAGCGAGGGAGAGAAGACGGACTGCTTAGAACGATGCACACTGATAAGGTGAGGGAAGGAGTGGGAGGGAGAGAAAGAGGGGGGGGGGGCGAGCGGAAGGTGGAGAAAGAGGTTCTAATTGCAGCTGCTCAAGACTCTTCCTATCCTTCAGAAGCAGATCGATGCTCTTCTCGATTTCTCGGTGTCTCCGGGAGAGCTGAACAATGGGGTGATCAACTGCTCCTTCATTCTTCTCTTCCGCGATCTTATTCGTCTCTTCGCTTGCTACAACGACGGCGTCATAAATCTCCTAGAGAAGTTCTTCGATATGAACAAGAAGGAGGCAAGAGAAGCACTCGACATGTATAAGAGCTTCCTGGTGAGGGAGAGAGAGATTACTTGGGAGGAAAAATCCAAGTAATGGGAGTATTGGCAGTCCCGTCTCGACTCCGTCTCTGCTTTCCTCTCTGTGGCTGAAAGTGTGGGAATGGAGAAGGGAGAGATCCCCGACCTCACTCGGGCGCCTGCCTCTCTACTCGAAGCACTCGAGGTATGAAGGAGAAGGAAGGAGGGGGAGGGAGAGTCATTGATACAGGCACATCTCTATCATCTGGAGGGTGGGAGAGGAGTTCCCCCTGGAGGAGTCCCTGCTGTCCCGTCCAATCCATTCTCCATGACCACCCACTACACACAGCAACAGACAGTGGGGGAGGCAGAGAGACAACGATATCTCGATATGGAGAAGGAACGATACAAACAACTGGAGGAACAAAGGGGGAGAGGGGGCGGAGCAAGCACGAATCCATTCTCTGCGCCCCCTGCCAGAGGAGCAGCTGCTCCAGATCTCATCGATATCTTCAATGCTCCTCAGGTAGGTCATGGGAAAGAGAGGGAGGACAGGGCATATCGTTTCAGCAGTCAATGGAGGGGTCCAATCCTTTCTCGATGGGACATCCTTCTGGCAATCCCTTCAACACTCAGCCCCTCTACCCTCCTACAACTGGAGGTTGGTTCTTCTTTTCGATGGATCTCTTCCCTTCGTGCCCTCAGTCGTGCGTCTCGTCCGTGTCTGTGTAGCAGGACTGTGCAATGAGGAAAATTATGACATGGTTCATTGTATTTGACTGACTTAAACACGGTGAAACGTCTGTGACAGCCGGAAAATGCGAGGGAAAACCGGCGCGCAGAGTAACCGCGAATTTTAAAAGATGATTAGTAATTAGTAGTAATCATTAGTAGATGATGATGATCATAGATCATAATCATCATTTAGATCATGATCATTATGATCATAATGATCATAGATGATCATTAGTAGATGATTAGTAGTAATCAGTGATTACCGAATTCAGGAAAAATCAATTTTTGGAATTTTGCCAAAAGAATTTTTTCGACTGCTAAAAATGTAATTATTGCTTTAACTTTTACTACGTTTATGTGTGCGAGGAAATAACGTTAACCGTAAAGTACAAATAAATATCAAAATTAAATAGATAAAGCCGGCAAATGTGAGGGCCGTCCGATCACAAACCGAAGGCCATGTGGACGGTCAGTTTGTGATCGGCAGTGGCAAGGCGAGAGCGACAGAGAAAAAGAGCACGATGGACGATTTGTGTTAGGACGCTTCACCGTGTTAAAGTTACCGGAAGAGGACGAAACCCTGATCTGACCCTGATCTCGTCGCGTGTACGAGAGAGTATGCAAAAGTGAGAGAGCGCGGGATTACGCTGATCATTTCCGGCTTTCCCTTGAGGCTATTATTGATTTTTAGCATTTTTGTATATTCATTCTATACTAATGTAGTCATCGGCTATTCGATGGAGGACAAAAAAAAGGGGTCAATATTGTCTTCGTCCGGTAACTTTTAGCGGATACATCTTTACCAGACGCATCGAATGATACTCCTAAGGCAAACAAGTGGATAATATTTTCCGAAATGTAATAACTCAGAACATTGCGTATAAAACGTAATAACTGTTGAATGATTGATCCAGTGATTGATGCAGTATTCGACTAAGTGGTCGTCGCAGAGTGTCCATGCAGTTTCACAACGAGACCTACCGCATTCGAAAGATGATAAAATTCTAAGAACTTCTGTTGCTTTCAAATTTGCTAAACGATCCTGTGGATGTCTGGGCTGTATGGAAATTTAGGGACAGCCTCAGAAATAGACTGGTTTTAGCCTTTCCCTACTATGAGCCCAGACTTCCACAAGATCGCTTAGCAAATTTGAAAGCAACAGAAGTTGTTAGAATTTTCTCCTCTTTCGAATGCGCTAGGTCTCTTTATGAGTCCATGGAACTCTGCGACGTCTCCTTGTAAGGGATATTATTCGATACGCCTGAGACATATTTATCTAACTGAGCAGAGGGCGTAACTGTTCGCTATAGAGAATTGCAGGAGACTTGGAGTGCACATGGTGGTGTGTAGTGTAGTGAGTGATTGTAGTAAGCATGGCTTCTTCCTCGTCGCATTCTCTTCCTCCACAACAACAGCTACCCTTTAATGCGGACTTCAACGGGGCATTCAGAACTACCTCTCTACTTCCTTCCACTTCCTCCTCATTCAGTATGCTACATTCTTCTTATTCTTTCTGCTCCATTTACTTTCTCTACTTTTTTGTGGTCGTTCTTGTGGTTGAACTGTGGTAATACGTGTTTCGTATTGTTTTATGTTGTCACTTTCCTATTTTGGTGTCGTTGTAAGCATATACATGTCCTCTTAAGTGGATTCCTCCACTCTCTTAGATGGTCGTCCGTCGACAAATCCTCCGCCTGACTCTGTCCCCGCCTCTTCTGCCCCCTCCAATCCTTTCTTCTTCCAAGGTATATTATTTTGTTTCGGTGATACACTCATCTTCCTCTGTAACTATCAACCGCATCCTTGTTGTCCTTAGATGTCTCTTCATCTTCGGTTTCCTCTCAGCCGATGCCGATTCCATCGATCAATCCAATGCTCAATGTGTACAATGACACACCCTTCAGTCAGTTTATTTCCCATATTCGTTATCTGCCTATAATCCGGCCAATGAACATTCCTTCTTCGATCATCGCAAACAAGACTGAAGCGGAAATGGACAGAAATACTGATCCCTGAACTAATCACATAAGATCCCCTCCGTAAACTATAAAGGGATAGTATTCTCCGATAACCGGTTTCCTTATTCGAATATAATGCTTTGTCTCGATGATGCACGAATATGGACTTCGGGACTTTTTATAGTTGTAATTCACTAGATACACACTCTATTCTAGCTCAATTCGACAGTAGTTACACAGCTACAAATGCAGTACATCGAATGGAGGGATTGCCTATTCAAGGTTACTCTAGATGGAGTGTGAGGGAGAGTGTCTAGTGAGCGACTATATAAGTGTGTCAACATTTGTTACTTTTTTGGAAAAAATAAAAAAAATGTGATTCGCCCAAAATGTGTATACGTGTTTTAGCTCAATTCGAGAGTGTGTGTAGCTCAGGCGTCGCTTTTTAGTGTTCTAGATCGGGCATTCAGAAACATTAACCGCGGCATCAAAAACAGTAAAAGAACCGCTTCGACTCTCCTCGAAAATGAACTGCGACACATGTATGGATCTGGCTAGCGTGCCGCTATGAGACATTTACTAGTAATTCATACACGAGTTATGCTCACCTTGTACTGCACGTATACACATTTAGGGCGAATTACATACTTCCAAGTTTGCCAATCATATTTTCATTTATTGTTACTCTTTTGTAGTTTTTACATTTTGCTTGCAATTATTGTGAGAAGATAAATCGTAGCAATGGTGCTAATGCGAAGGGATGAAAGAAAATGGTCTATCTTGCATCAGTCGCGGAATCAGTTTGCGGTTCGCATTCTTCGCGTCTCCTCCACTTTTCAATGCACTTCCACGGTAACATCAAAACCGTAACACACGAACTTAATTCCGTAAAATAGTCTCAATGGAGCCATCCCAGGAGCCCTGATGGGTTCAAAAAACTCGAATTGACTACATTTCTAGACTACCGTAATTTGACAACGGTTGGGCAGGCGGAGAAAATACACAAGTCCGCATGCATCAAAGGAAAAGTAGTATGGGATTTTCAAAACCATATAGTTAGATTGCCTTATTTGAGTGATATACGATACACCATTTTTCTTTTATTGCTCTCCGCACGCCACCCGGAACATCGACACAGACATATTGAAGATGTGTCGCGCTGTAAAATCGCGCAGCATTAAACGTAGAAATGATTTTTGTACATTCAACGATCATCCATGAAAAAGGCGACCAAACACTTCCTTGCACTAGCATAATAATGCGTACGTTGAACTAGACTGGATTATTAGTCAAAAAATGCGAAATGCAATTGAATCGCGAACTGAAATTAATGTTTGAACGGAAGTAGAAGCTTCTTGCCAATCAGGCACCTACTTGACGAATCAGGCAAATTAACTATAAACTGTTTAAACGTGCGCGCATTTTGCTTGACTCCACCTGATGGGTTGACACATTTTCAAATGATTTATGTCGATGTTCCGGGGGGCCGTGTCTCCGCACTCAAAGAAACACCAGTGCTACGATTTTTGTTCTCACAGTAATCCGTCGTCTTTGTGCATTGTGTTGTTTTGTTAACATGTAAAATAAACAGTATAATTCGTTTACGTTTGTTGATTTTATATATTAGTAATATATTTGTAAGTTGTTAATTAAAATAGGAATTAATTTATATTTTTAGATGGTAATTCTGATGTGGATTCTGCGCTCGCCACGCTGACGAATAATCTTGACATCTCTGGGGGAAATAACGTTGCTGCGTGAGTTTGCAAATAAGTCATTTTGGTGCCCATCAAGTTATCACGCCTCTCATGAGAGAATCAAGACCCAGGGATTGGGAGAAAAATCGTGAAATTGGTTCTTGCCAGTTTTGACCTTCACTGGGCATGTCTGAGTGACCGCTAAAGTCTCGAGTTGCATACTTCTTTTTGGAGCTGCCTACACCGGGTCGGCTATCTGCTGCGTCAACTTAAACAGCGATTTTCACGATTCTAGTGATAAATAGGCGAAAATTGTCCTCTGAGTGACCCCAACTCATTTTTCGAGCTCTTTCGATCTGTATATTTGGTTTTGTCTAAAGGTCGTTTTTAACATTGCATGTCAATTTTCTCAAAAGTGTAAGTAAATGAGCAAATTAAATTTTCACTGTGTACGCACTTCATAGCGAGTTTTCGAATGATGTACTGGCGCCAACAATACTGTTTCTTAGGCGTACTTATTCTCATATTAAGATTTTCAATCGTTTGAGGTCTCTTCATTCAGCCCCACACCGATGGTGAAAGTGCACGAACAAAGCAATTCAAAGGGACAATGGAACCATTCCATTCCTCGCTCTCAAAAACGAGCGGTGTGGAGCAGAAAGAAAAGACTTCAAACGATCGAAAATTTTAATAAGAGCTTAAGTAACGTCTAAGAAACAGTATTTTGGGCGCCAGTACATCATTCGAAAGCTCCCTAGGAAGTGCGTACACTGTGAAAACTTAATTTGCTCCTTTACCTACACTTTTGAGACAATTGACATTAAAGTTACCGGACGAGGGCAAAATTGACCCCCTATTTTTTGTCCTCCATCGAATAGCCGATGGCTGAATTTGTTGAGAATGAATATACAAAAATGCTAAAAATCAATAACAGCCTCAAGTGAAAGCCGGAAATGATCAGCGTAATTCCGCGCTCTCTCACTTTTGCATACTCTCTCGTACACGCCACGAGATCAGGGTTTCGTCCTCGTCCGGTAACTTTAAATGTAACATTGTTAAAGTTACCTAACAAGGACGAAACCCTGATCTCACCCTGATCCCGTCGCGTGTACGAGAGAGTATGCAAAAGTGATGGAGCGCGAGATTACGCTGACCATTTCCGGCTTTTCCTTGAGGCTATAATTGATTTTTAGCGTTTTTGTATATTCATTCTATGCTAATTCAACCATCGGCTATTCGATGGAGGACAAAAAGTAATGGGTCAATTTCGTCCTTGTTGGGTAACTTTAAAATCGACCTTTACACAAAACCAAATATACAGGAAAGAGATCGAAAATGAGTTGGGGGGTCACTCGGAGGACAATTTTCGCCTATTTATCGCTGGAATCAGTGGTGGGTTTCAAATATGATGGAGGCCGGGGGGTCGCAAGTTCGGAGGGTCGCCATCAGCTGGGCCCGGACCGGGGGTGCGCAAAACGAGCCCCGTTCCGGAGGGTCGCAAGCAAAAATGAACCGGGGCTTCGCAATTTTTTTTCGTCATATTTCCTAGCCCACCACTGACTAGAATCGTGAAAATCGCAATTAAAGTTGAGGCAGCAGACCCGGTGTAGGCAGCTCCAAAGTGAAGTAATATTGGATTAGAAATATATGAGGCCGTTCGCCTAAGAATCAAGCAGATCCTGCAGGGTCCGGGACAGTAAAAAAACCTCGATTTTCTGTAACAATGTGCTTTGGGGTAAATGAAGGTGGTGAAAACGGTGGGCACATTCATTTTGCTCCCAGAGTCGTCGTTTGCTCCAGACAGCGTCAAGTCGATAATGGGTTTTCGAGTATGTTGCCTCTCTGGAAAGTGTTAAAATTACGTGAATAGTGTTTTCGGGATAGACTTTCATGCTGATTACGCCTATCAACTTCATTCTTCACGAATTATTAAAATAATTTTTAAAATTTCAACTTTTCGAAGACTCAATATCGGGACGAGTGAGTTCCATGGTTGGAACCGCCGTGACGAGAGGATTCAGAATTTCAAATTTCATCAATTTTCTCCATAGGACTTTCGAGATTGGAGTGAAAATGTTACTCGAATTCGTGCGAAAACGGCGCTCCTCTCTCTTCTTCTCTCTCGTCCCCTCTGAGCTCTCTCCACCACACTCTCTCGCCTTGTCCGCCTTAGGGAAGAGGGGGATAGTGGAATGCCGACCCGTTTACCACTGTTCTCGGCTCACATTTTCACTCCAATCTCGAAAGTCCTATGGAGAAAACCGATGAAATTTGAAATTCTGAATCCTCTCGTCACGACGGTTCCAACCATGGAACTCACTCGTCCCGATATTGAGTCTTCGAAAAGTTAAAATTTTAAAAATTAATTTAATAATTCGTGAAGAATGAAGTTGATAGGCGTAATCAGCATGAAAGTCTACCCCGAAAACACTATTCACGTAATTTTAACACTTTCCAGAGAGGCAACATACTCGAAAACCCGTTTTCGACGTGACGCCGTCTGGAGACAACGACGACTCTGGGAGCAAAATGAATGTGCCCACCGTTTTCAGCACCTTCAATTACCCCAAAAGACATTGTTTCAGGAAATCGAGTGCTCGATTCTTAGGCAAACGGCCTCATATGTCCTACACCACGCTCCGGAACAATAAATTACGAGTCACAACTCATAAAATTTCGGAACGTTTTAATATTGCTATATGCAACTCGAGACTTTGGGGGTCACTCAGACATGCCCAGTGAAGGTCAGAACTGGCAAGAACCAATTTCACGATTTTTCTCCCAATCCATGGAATGGCGATTCTAGCTCGATTCTAATTTAAAACTTCATACAGAACTTGTAAAAATAAGCAAAAACTTTTCCTGCAAGCAGAGGTCGAACCCACAACTTACAAAATCCAAAACTGGAACGCAATCACTTCGCCACAAGATATTCGCTCTGAGAGCTCGTGAAATTTTCCACTATTCTGAGAACCGTGCGCTCAGATTTTACGTGCAGAATCTTAAGGCAAATTTAGGGTCTTACGAAGCAATTATCGGAACTTTTCTAAACTGTTCTGGGATCTTCATGGGGATTCCTTGGAACCTGCATCGACAAATTTCAGTTATTGAGAGTCCACATTTCAGTTATACCTTTGCGGTTCCCTTGTCACATGGAACGTCAATAGAAATGCTTATCCTTACCGCGTATCCGTAACAATAAATGTATCTATCTCAAATCTGTAAAGCGAAAGTATCTTTCATGGTGGAACTTATGTTTGTGAGTATACAATACTTCTACCATAACAAGCAGCATTAAAGTTACCCAACACCCGTGCAATTGTTTAAAACTAGCGCCGTGAAAAATATCTTACCGCGAATTCCATGACCAAGCACTAAGTACCGTAATTTTTTCAAGTAATTTTTTCGCTAACAGATTTATGCGCGTTTGTTTAAATATTGTTTAATAATATTTATGCTATTTCTTTCTGAAATAACGTGGAAAAACATGAAAATAGATCATACGTTAATTACGATTAAAATGACGAGTGAAAAATGGGACGATAGGGCCAGGGGGGTCTATTCAGGGGAACTGGTTTGATTCTCGGAATTTACTAAAAGCCTTGCCGCTCTTGGAAAGAAACTATTGTGTCTGTAGTCGTGGTTCGATCCAGGATTATTGAAGTTCATGCCGTTTCGAGTGTAGTAAATTTAGAAATAATGTGGTTTTCGATTGGAAATACTATATTTGCCTCGGATGAGATTTGTGGCTACTCTCTTATCAATCGCTATTCTACGCTTCTCTAGGGACTCAATGCCTTGTCTCTTGTTGCGATCGAAAGCAGTGGGCATGTTTTCCCAAGTATGATTAAAACAGCGCATAAATAAACGTCGTGTGAAATAGTTCTGTACCTTTTCGAGTTCCTTTTTATCAACTCGATTATGTGGGCTTAATATTGAAGTTTCTGTTGTTGAAATATATATTTCTAAATCGGGGGAGAAGCGAGGATTTATTTTGGTATAGAACCGGGCTTGTGAACGCTAATTACAGCACTCAAAATATTCGTGTTTCAAACCTCGCGGGAAAATCGGTCTTGATCAGGGTTGCACCGCACATGTTTTGAGGTCGATTCTGCGACTAATTATTGATTTTCTGATTTTATTAGTATTGCATTTCTACTAGTCTCTTTTATGTCTATCAGTTTCAGGAATAATAATATAGGCCATTTTTAAGGGTGTTGGGTAACTTTAATCACCTTCGCACTGAAAATGAAATATTAGACAACTTCCCGGTTTATAATGATATATTACCTAAATAAAATGTTTAGGAAGGGAATGGAATGGCCACCGACTGGAGTGGCCCCCATGGGATACGGAGCTGCCTCTGTGAATCCCTACGGAGCACCACTGATGCACGTGCAACAATGGCAGCATCGTGAGTTGCCCCCTCCCCTTCCATTGGCTGAAGATTGGGCGAGGAATGGTATACAAATTGTCAGTTCTAACAATATAATTTGAAAATCTTTTTAGGGACGATATAGCCATCTTAAGTAGGCATATGCGTATTATATTTTCATCATAATATGTGCTTCCCCCACGACAGAATCGCTGCTCTGTTCGCGCTCACTATTTCTATGCATTGCGCTACAGTATTCCATGCGTTGCGCCAGCCAGCGTTTTTGCATCATAATTTTCATTCTAAATTTGAAGCAATTTTCTGACAATGGAAATGTTTCGACTGTCGCCGAGCTTTTCAAATTTGCCCGAAGCGCCAAAGTTGCTCTTGCAATGGAACACCGAATCGACGTTTCAAAAGTTCCTAAATGTTAATGAGCTACTAATTAGATCCCGAAAACGAAAATCTTGGGGTGAGATATCTTCCTCTATTCCACCCCTTCCCCGTGGCAGGCACATGTGGGCAGGTATTGCTTCTGACTTTCAAAATCCGGGAGGGTATCCACTAGCTTAGCCACAAAACCGGCAGGGTTCGCGGGAACAAGTACGGCGCATACTATTCGAAAACCGGGAGGGTCTTGCTGCTAGCAGCAGTGGTGCCCACATTTAGTGGCAGGGGTGGCCGAGTGGCAAGATGGTTGGCTGAAAAGCACGACCCCTAGGACCGATACCCCATCAGTGCAAATTTTTTTGCTTTGTCATAATAGCTGAATTAGCGTGATGAAATTTGTTTTATTTATGGGAAGAATCACAGAAACACAATACAGTTATCTAGCAATCGTACATTCATTTAACATTGGTGATAATCGATAAAGAAACAAGAGAAGCAGAATGAGTTTACGCAATGGGAACAATGGATGAAACAATGACAATCACAGGATCGAGTGTGCCATTCGGCATTATTTCTTTGTTTTTTCCCTATCATATTCTGTGATTCGTGTGATAATCTAATACCCGCCAAAACTGGTCGTGATTTGTGCACTGACCAGAGATGAATCGATTTACATGAGCTATAATGCAGCGGTTTGCATGATTTGCATGTCTGGATGAGTGGATAAAAGGAAGCTCATCATCCATTGTTTCATCCGTTTCATCCATTGTCCCCATTGCGTAAACTCATTCTGCTTCTCTTGTTTCTTTATCGATTATCACCAATGTTAAATGAATGTACGATTGCTAGATAACTGTATTGTGTTTCTGTGATTCTTCCCATAAATAAAACAAACTTCATCACACTAATTCAGCTGGTATGACAAAGCAAAAAAATCTGCACTGATTGGGTATCGGTCCTAGGGGTCGTGCTTTCCAGCCAACCATCTTGCCACTCGGCCACGGGGAAGGGGTGGAATAGACGAAGATATCTTACCCCCACATTTTCGTTTTCGGGCTCTAATTAGTAGCTCATTAACATTTAGGAACTTTTGAAATATTTCGGTGTTCCATCGCAAGAGCAACTTTGGCGCTTCGAGCAAATTTGAAAAGCTCGGCGACAGTCGAAGTGTAAGCGGTGGGTAGAGTTAGAGCATACTTGATCTGTTTCGATTGGTCGACTTCTCATCCACGTCCATTCGTTGATACTGTGATATTTGCAGCGGTGTACCAACAACAAGCGGGCTACGGAATGGGGGGAGGAGCAGGAATGAGTGGATACGGCATGCCTCCCATTGCGAGCAATTTCCCACCTTCCTCTCAAGGAA
The DNA here is from genome assembly GCA_036245805.1 of Pristionchus mayeri. NCBI lineage: Eukaryota > Metazoa > Nematoda > Chromadorea > Rhabditida > Neodiplogasteridae > Pristionchus > Pristionchus mayeri. The sequence goes on along the minus strand of BTRK01000005.1, from coordinate 24,253,476 downwards.
ACCCATTCGCTTGATTTGACCCCTGATGTAACCAAATATTGCATAATTTATTAACTTACCATTGTCATGTTCGATCAAAAATCCCAGTTCATCTGTACCCTTTTTTCATAGATTGAGAGTTTGCAATAATCCGACCAGAGTATGAAACGATAGGATGAGAGAGCTATTCTAAAATGTAGAATATAAGATGGATCTCCTGCAGAAGTGTAGGAAAACGCCCAGGTATTGCTACTAGGAAATATTTTATGCCATCGATTTTCACTAAACTTGGTTTAAGAACAACATTGGAGGTTAGAAGAAGGCCTTTTCACTTGATTCGGTAAAATTTCAACATTATCGATTTTGTGATCTACCTGCTACACAGTGGTGGATATGACAAAAGACTCAACATCTACAAAAAGTTTTCATGGTCATTTCCTCGAAAAAAACTTTTTTCCGGTCAAAAAATAGATTGTTTGACCATAACATATAAGGGGGAGCCTGAACACATTTTCACCTTTAGGTTCTTGCTTTGTACAATGTAACAACAATTGTTTTTTTTGTATATTTTTATATTTTTAATTTTTTTAAAAAATTTTGTGTAACAATTGTTCTCAAGTTCAATGGCTATGTAACAATGGACTCAAGTTGAATTGTTACAAAACTATCGAACTAGAACCTAATGGTGAAAATGTGTTCAGGGTCCCCCATATTTCAAATATTGATTCTACGCATCAAATTAGGGGTGTCTATGTTGATAATTTCTCATATATCTGGCCCTTCACTATCGATTTATTATGGCGGTTTATCGACTTTTCCGGACTTGGTAATTTTTGAAAAATTTGGTTTTTTTGTCGGATCTCGGTTCAACGTGGTGTAATCGAGCATTCAAAAATGCAATCGATTGTTCTCAACAAGGTTTATTAATTAGCTCCCAATCGCTACAATTCTTCATTTTCAAGTTATTTTAAGAAAACTGTTTGAAACATGCGAATTTGAGATATTTCTACAACAAATATCATATTGGAAGCGCTTCCACACAGTGGTAATCATCTTTCTTAGCCTTCTTCCTCCAATGATGCCCATAAACCAAGTTCAGTAAAAATCAATGGCATAAATTTTTTTGCGTTCCTACACTTTTACAGGAGACCCGTGATAATTGATAATGTGCTTCAGAGACCGGATTGGTAAAAAGTTCCTCGGCCTGTCATTCCGCAAGGATTTTTAACGCTATTCAAACATATTAACATATTCTCTTTGTTTGATACGTAAAAGTATCGATACTTTTTTGTTTTGTAAAAGCCTCACGATCCTTGTGAGTGTTGAATTTTTCTATACTTTCCACAAATCATATTTCATATTTCCAATTTAATGGAAAAGCCTTGCGTCATGTACGAAGGGTTAACTGTTTTACTGATCCGGCAATTAGTTGTATAATCCATGTGTTTACTTCTGTCAAAATTATATTTATAAAGTGCTAATATACAATCTATTCCTTGAAGCTCTTGGTACATACATTGTTGCGCTGCCACGATCTAGTAGTTGGCCTCCTCATGATTTCTTGTGCTATAGTCTATTCATGAGAGTTCACGTGGTGTACCAAAAAACACTTAAAATCCTCTTTACATTGTCATTTACTTCTACTTGCTTTACATTACATTTGACGAAAACAAAAACAAAAATAAAATTTTAATCAGGAGAAAATAGCTGCAAAGTCATGTGCGCGCTCTTGGACTCACGGCGGGTTTTGACTCAAATTAGTGCAGGTTTTATGATGTAAAGCCACAGCACGCCTCCCGGAGCATCGTCATGAGGAAAGGAGAAACGTCCGGGAGCCATACTGAAAATTGTCCGAGCTTTAAAATTTAAGTCCACAGCATATATATATTTATGCTATTTCAGTCGAAATAACGTTACAAAATTGAAATAGAATAGGCAATTAATGAAGGTTAAAATGAAGAGTGAATAATGGTACAATGGGACATGGGGATCTACTCAGGGGAACCGGTTTGATTCTCGGAATTTACTAAAAGCCTTGCCGCTCTTGGAAAGAAACTATTGTGTCTGTAGCTGTGGTGCGATCCAGGATTATTGAAGTTCATTCCGTTTCGAGTGTAGTAAATTTTGAAATAATGTGGTTTTCGGTTGGAAATACTATATTTGCCTCGGATGAGATTTGTGGCTACTCTCTTATCAATCGCTATTCTACGCTTCTCTAGGGACTCAATGCCTAGTCTCTTGTTGCGATCGGGAGCAGTGGGCATGTTTTCCCAAGTATGATTGAAACAGCGCATAAATAACCGTCGTGTGAAACAGTTTTGTACCTTTTCGAGTTCCTTTTTATCCTTGTTTTGGTTAGGGTTGAAGACGGGTGAAGCGCTTTCTAAAATCGGTCTAATGTACATCGAGTACGTTTTGACGAGTACTTCTATATTTTTGGTTCGTAATGCTCTGAGGATAGTGTGACTAGTAGTTTTGGCTTTAATGGATAGTGCAATGATCGGAAAATGAGAGGTTTTTCTGGACAACAAAACCGAGGTCCTTCACTTTTTCTTTTTGTTCCAGAGTTGTGGATCCTATAGTATATGTTCGCTTTGTATTTGCTCTGCCTAGGTGCAATGAGTTACACTTATGCGCAGCAAGGGGGAGTTGCCACTCTTCAGACCAGTTTACGATAGTGTCAATCGCAGCTTGTAGAGGGGCGGGTGAATTTCCCTTCCTAAAGGATCGATATATTTTTATGTCATCAACATCAATCCCTTCCCCTACCAGTACTCGCACCCCAACCCCTTCATCTCTCACGTTTCCCACTTTGGTGCCCCTTCCAATCTCGGCACTCAGGGAAACTGGTAATAACCACACTCCTCTCGAGGTCGGAAGGTGTCTCGGGAGAGGGAGAGGGAATGGCATCTGTCTGGGTTTCGGCAGTCACGGGTACGGCTGTATGGGTACTAACATTCATGGGGGAATCTTCATGGGCATTGACTATTTCGGGTTCGTGAGGGAGGGAGGGAGGGGAGGGGCGCGACTCCAACTCACGTATCCGCTCCTCAAGCCTGCGTGAGTACTTCTTCTCGTCCTCGATCGTGTTGTTGAGGCGTATGCAGAAGTTGAAGAGCTGCTCGACAGTGGTCTCCACGTAGATAGGGCGAGTTTCCTGGTCTGCTGTGTCGTCCATTGCGTGTCTCTTTGGTCGGGGCGGTTGCGTGTTGTCGGTTGTTCCTGATGATGATGGAGAGGCAGGACGAGAAAAGACTTTCAGAATGTTCATCTCATCTCACCGTTGCGGGTACCGATTCAGAAGGGGGCACAGTCGGTACGCTGTGCGAGCTGGTTCCGCGCCGGGAGGAAGGGAAGAGCGAGGCGAGAGAGCACGCGAAAGTGATGTGGATAGGCGAGAGAGCACGCGAAAGTGCATGTGTGGATAATCAAAGGAAATATGACAGAATTATGTCAAAATGACGTGAAATTCAGGGAGATCGATGTGAAACAATTTTAAAAAACGGTAACGTGACAATCAAGTAAAATAAATACGGTAACGTGAGGAATCAGGCAATTCTGACTGTACTTTTTTTGAACGCGCGCTCCATTTCCTTGATGCATGTGGACGTTTTATTTTTCCCTACGTATTTTCTCCGGGGGCCGTGCCACACTCCGGTTTTCCAACGCAGGATGCGCCACTTTTGCGAAGCGATGCGGACACCTTACAATGCCACCTCGCGAAAGTATTCCTCGCAGCTTCGTGAAAGTTGCGGTGTCGCTTCATATAAGTAACGCCGCAGCTTCGCGAAAGTGGCGCGGACTAATTAAATGACCCTGCGCCACTTGCATGAAGCGGCGCCGCAACTTTCACGAAGGTGCGCGGAATAAAGCTTCGAAAAAGTGGCGCGCATCCTGCGTTGGAAAACCGGAGCAGTAGAGGTGCGTATTGTGTGAAAGCGCACTAAATCGCGTCTAAAACATGGCTTTCAACCCGGCTTTGACATATTTTGCAATGTTTTGCGCATTTTTCTTGTTCGAGATAGAAGTGTGTCCCATAATTTCTTAGAAAACTGGTTTTCACGAGCCTTAAAAACGAACTACGTAACAGCTTCAAATCATCTCACAACCTGAACGATAGATAATCTATTTCGTAATTATTGACTCACGTGGGTTTAACCATGGATAAAAACATGGCGTCGGCCAAGCCAATTGAATTTTTTTGCCGGGCTTACCGTATGTTTCTGCGAATTTACATTTTGCACTTACACGTGCACTTAGCATCAGTAAGTGCTACACTAAATGCAGGCTCAACAGCCGGTCCCCACAACAATCCGACCGCACGCGAGCTATTGCGTCGCGGTTGGTGTACGGAAGTCCGGTTGTGTAGGGGTATCTATTCCACTTAATTTGTAATTTGCACAGCTGGCACGCGTCCCTCGCCTGGGGAACTTTGTTTGCCTTGCGGAAAATAATTTAAGCCCCGTGTGACTACAAACAGAATCGGAATTGTATCACTCTTTCAGTTGTTTCACACATTTTAGCAATGGGTACTCGTCGAGGTTTGGCGTCAGAGCGGAGCGAAGCGACGCTCTGACGCTATTTAGGTTCAGGCTTGGCAAATTTCTTCAGAGAATAATGCTTAGCTTTATTCCTCTCCTTCCTCTTTGATCGCTCAGCCACCGAGGCTCGCAAAGAATTGGTGGTATCGCAAGCTCCCCATGCCCACTTCCTTGCCACCTACTTACAACTAGAAATTCTATATGAATTTGTGAACTTTTGCAATAAAAATAATAATTTTATTTTAAATATTCACGAAAAATATGTCCGCATCTTTTTCGCAGTTTTTCTCTGTTCCGACCATGCTGAAATCGTTACCTACTATGCGCTAAAGAGCCCTCTTCATATTTCTCGCGCCGCTCGCCACTTTCATGTGTGCATTTCTACATTGTTTTGCTCATGTTAATTGATTAATTCGCTTGCGTTTTTATCTGTGCATTCCAGGGAATTAACAAGGATGACAATCAACGAAAGAAGAAAGAATCTATCGTCGGTTTTTCGAAATTGGAGTGGAGCAGATTCTCATCATCAAAAGACGGTGAGTGTCACGTTCGCTATCGTTAATTCAACTGGGTAATTGAGACTGCAATTGCATCCCGAGCAGACGTTCTTCCTCCTCGTGAACGAGAAGGCAATCGCCGCCAAGTTAATGGCTTTCTCCGCTTCACAATCACAGCAAGGCGATAGTTTCCTCTATCTCGTGTATACTTCCCAGCCAGCTTAACTTTCTAGTCATTTCCGTGTTTTGAACCTTTGTAAATACGTATGTACTTTCCCACTTACTACTAATCGAGCCACCCATTCGATTCTTCAATACCTCTCATTACAGTCTTTACAATTCTGTACCTGTTATTGTTCACCGTAATCATGCCCTGCATAAATGTACAAATGCATTGATGATGGTATACAAATTCATTCAATTCATTCACGAAAACGTTCTAAAACAATGCACAGGAACTTCGAAACCGTGGCTAGCCACGCCACCCAAGCTTTGCCCAAAACTACCGTAACCAATTTTGGTGCGTCGCGGCTGCGCGTCGCGACTAGCGCGTTTTCAAACACATGCGTCGTCCGACCCGTCCGTGAAACATGGTACAGCTCAAATCGCGAGTCGATATCTGTCGACATTTATCATATTGCAAACCCACTACTTGCTGAATCCACAAGATCACCGCAGTGGAAGTACGAGTGGATCACGTGCAACAACCCTGAGTGGAAGCTACAGTGGGCCGATCCCGATGAGAAGCCAGAGCCCGCCCCGAAGAAAGAAACTCGCAAAAAGGAAGAACTCATCATCCTCTTATTTTCCTCATTCGGTCCTATCTATGTTGGGATACACACACCCGGCCTCACCATCAAGGTTTATGCATTTTCTACTGAACTGGAGGAGATGGCAAACCGAGTGCTTCCTTAACTCGTCAGCCAGGGAAAAAAAGTTCGCCTCCTTGATAATGGTAGTCCCATCATGCGACAATCACATAGAAGAAAATGAAGGAACTGAACATCGAAAGGTTCCTTCATAAACCATACACCTTAGACCATTCCCCATGCGACTACCACGCCTTCAGATCTCTTGCTGACTTCTGCAAGGAAAAGAAGCAACGAAACAGGCGATCTGGAGAGGGAGTTTTATTACTGTATTGACTCCAAGCCCCTGGCCTTCTGGAATAGAGGAAGCGGGACCCTGCTCTGTAGGTGGGAGAAGGTTGAGGGAATACATGGGGCCTACATTGTTGAGGGAATGTTGTTATCTGTTGGTAAAATATTGAAAACAAAAAATGCCAAAAAATTCTAAAAAATTATGGGACACCCTAATAGTTTGTATGATAATGAATGTACTTCAAAGGTCTAGACGTATTAAAAGTCTATTGAACATAAGAATATACATAAATGAGACCAATGATGTCCTCATTAACTCAGAAAACTGTTCAAACTTTTCAAGACTCATTTTGGCATGCTTATCGATTGTTTATCGACACACGGGGCAAGTCACAGCGCGACAAACAGCTACCGTAGCATTTTAACGTTCCGTTCTGTTCTGCTGATTCCAATGTGCACCGCGGCACACCAACTTGCTACGCATTCTATTCTCACAGTAACTGTTGAAAAGTCTAAGAAAAATCCCTAGCTTTCCATACTCAAATCTGTGCAGAAGCCCTTTTAATATTCTACTACTTTAATATTAGAGGGTATGGAAAAAGAAGAGAGTTTTTACTAATAGGATAACAGCTAGTAGATATTAGTTTAAAATGAGAGCCGAACTGCAGCACCTTTTTTGGCGAATGAAATCGTTTGATGTGGACACATTTTCTTCAGTAATTCTGTCCTTAACTAATTGTAGAGGAAATGCCCCAATATGTCATTTCCCTGTGAATTTATGTTATTTAATTCCCTGCAATTATTAGTTAATTAAATAATCAATAGAATATCGTAATGCCCCCGGAGCATCGACATAAGGAAAAATAAAATGTCCGCAGGCATCAACGAAAAATTGTGGGAATTTTCAAAAGATACAGTCAGATTGCCTGATTTATCACTATCCGAGCTGCAAAATGCATGGTTCTCGTAGCGATATTCCCTGAATTGTCACTATCCGAACTGCAAATTTAATTTACGACCCTGAATATCAAGCAAGGTTACGATACAGCTCGAGAATGCCTCCGGACGTTTTCCTTTTCCTTATGTCGATGCTCCGGGGGCCGTGCCAGAAGAAAATGGTCCGCTAAAAATTGCCAATCAGGGTAGTGCGGTGCATTATACGATCCTGCACAACGGTAACTTTTCAAATTAAATATACCGTATCTCAGGCAACCTATGCCTAGCTGTTTAGCAGGTAGCAATATATACTGTAGAGATACTGTATGTTTACTGTAAAACCCTATTTCTTTCTATTTTTAGCAGGTCTTTCTGTGTTTAAAAATGATTCCGAAAGGGACCATTTCTTTTAACAGGGTGTTGATAAAAAAATTGCCGTGCATTGTGGGTTGCACGGTGCCGAGCGTGCAAAAATGAAAATTGGCCGCTTTTTCCAAAGCCATTTCCCGGATGAATTTGCGGACGCAATGTTTATATTCAATTTTTAGGTTGTATTTATATGAAATTATTATTTTAGTTATAGAACGATATACAGAACATGCCTATCTATCAGCTAGAACGCATATCTGTAGATTTATTACTAATATTGCTAAGTGGCGGCATGTTTTAGAAAATGTCAAATTTCATCTAACTTCTATGACCTACCACCGCCTTCCCGGGCTTTCCCACCTAACCAAACCAATCCTATCTTACCAGCCATGCACTTAGCTTTCACCCAGTGTATAACACTAGGGTTGGCAGTCGTTCGGAAGTGGTGATATTTAAGCTTGAATAACGAAGACCAGCTAAAATCGGGCCTCTCCGAGACCGTAGGCTTTCCCACCTAACCAAACAACTTGTTTCGAATCGACCATGCACTGGGCTATCACGCAATGTATAATACCAGCCTTAATAGCCGTTCGGAAGTACCGATATTTCTACTTGAATGACCAACACTAAACTTTTGCAAATCGCGAATTCATCTTTTCTCTTCTGTGAAAAGAACATTAAAATCAAATCTATTCTATTGAAAGTGCATGTTTTGCATATTCATAAGCAATAAAAGTCAATATAAAGTTAGAAAAATAAATATGAACATTATTTTGCTAAGTCGATTACATGTATGACCCAACTCACCGACACAACTCATCATTCCCAATTCAATTTTGAAAGATCGCTGTATTTTTGTTATTTTAAATAATTTTTATATTGCATTTTCCTAGATCATTTCAGCATCACTGAATACATGCGTGTATTAAAAGAAAATGTTTATTTAGCGCCTTTGAATAATGTCCATTGCCCTTGCTAGACACACCGTAATATTTAAACCTTTCTAAAATAAAAATAAGTCACACCAATGAAATTGTATTTTTGACGCAAGCCATTCATTCTAGAGCTCTTGATGCGCTGCATACACTGTCAAAATTTGAGCTGCTTCTTTGCCTACATTTTCGAGAAATTTGACTTTGATTGTAGCACGGTTTAAATTAACTTTTAGGGGAAATGGTTTAGATGGTCCGATGGAGCTCGAAAAATTAGTGGGGGTCACTCAGAGTGAAAATTTCGATTTTCTTACACGAGATTTTCTTACTCGCCGTGAAAGGAGGAGGTGCCGATCTCCCACCTTAGGCTGGGAGCTTGAAAATGAGCTATGCAAAATAATACTCTTTGGGACTGTCAGGTATGCCCCTAGGTGACCAAAACTGGTCAGAACAAATTTCCAGATTTTCTTTAAATTCCGTGTCTCAGCTCGAATCTCTCGTGAGAGGCGTGATATCCCGATTTTAGGCGAAAAATACAGTTTTCGGGCAAAACTTTTTAAATTAGCATTTTTGGATGGCCAATTTGGACCAAATTGCAGCCCGAACTTCACGCTTTGGTGAAATTTCGCGAAAAGGACATTTTTGAATGTAGATCCTGTTTAAAATTTTCAATCATCTTCAAATTTTGCACAAGAGTCATTCTGAAGCAAATAAACATATTTCAAATCAAAAATAGCCAAAAATAAATAAAAAAATAGGAATTTCGATTTTTCGCCTATTTCGGCAAGATTTTTAAAGTTACCGGACGGTATTACCCCGAAATATAAATTTCATTTCGTAAATGCAAATTTTGGAAAAAAATATTTAGAAAAAAATTATGGAAATTCATTTTTTGGAAAGGCAAGAAATGGAAAATAAATTTCAGAATTTCCATTTTGGAAATGCACGTTTTGGAAATTTTTCCACTGACCGGTAGTACTGTAGCCGAGCGGAAATCTACCGTAACCTATCGAGCATTTTCGTCATTTATCAGCAAATTCGAAACATAGTATTATTTTCCTTTATAATATTGTTATTGTAATTAACAATACTAATAATTAAAGAAAAAATATACAAAATAATGCAAAATCAAATTTTGAATTTAATCGTTCCATTTCGCGGTTCTCTCGATGCAGCGAAAAATACCGTAACCAGTGGAAAAATTTCCAAAACGGGCATTTCTAAAAATTTGTTTCCAATTTATTTTTTCCACAATTGTTTTTTCCAAAAAGCAAATTTCCAGATATTTTTTTCTAAATTTTATTTTTACGAACAATTCGTTTACAAAATGGAATTTCCAAAATAAATTTTACAAATCGGGGTAGTACCTACCGGACGAGGACAAAATTGACCCCCTATTTTTTGTCCTCCATCGAATAGCCGATAGCTGATTTTGTTGAGAATGAATATACAAAAATGCTAAAAAAATCAATAACAGCCTCAAGGGAAAGCCGGAAATGATCAGCGTAATTACGCGCTCTCTCACTTTTGCATACTCTCTCGTACACGCGACGAGATCAGGGTGAGATCAGAGTTTCGTCCTCGTCCGGTAACTTTAAGGTCGAGAAAAATGATTTCTCAGAAGTCCGACATTTATATATTTTCTGGTGTATTCACTCGCAGAAAACGAATTTCAAGGTTAAAACTCCAAAAAATGCGAATTTAAAAAGTTTTGCCCGAAAACTGTATTTTTCGCCTAAAATCGGGATATCACGCCTCTCACGAGAGATTCGAGCTGAGACACGGAATTTAAAGAAAATCTGGAAATTTGTTCTGATCAGTTTTGGGCACCTAGGGGCATACCTGACAGTCCCCCAGAGTATTATTTTGCATAGCTCATTTTCAAGCTCCCAGCCTAAGGTGGGAGATCGGCACCTCCTCCTTTCACGGCGATTATCTCACTTCTCGTGCAAGATAATCGAGATGTGCACTCTGAGTGACCCCCACTAATTTTTCGAGCTCCATCGGACCATCTAAACCATTTCCCCTAAAAGTTATTTTAAACCGTGCTACAATCAAAGTCAAATTTCTCGAAAATGTAGGCTAATGAGCAGCTCAAATTTTGACAGTGTATGCAGCGCATAGTTAGGTCCAGATAGTACTAGGGCCAACTGATTCTACGACTACAGTACACCTGAGATCCCTTCTGATCCCTTATCCCACATATGCAGTATATTAAGATAGTGCTAGGATGGCAAAAAGAAACTTTATTACGAACCTGATCCTTAGAAACGGCTACAACGGAAAGACGTGGAAGAGACACACGTGTCCTCCACGAACGAAACAAGAACGACTGACTAACTTTAGCATACAGAAACGAGGGGTCGAGGGAATGATATGTAAAGTACAGGAGAAGAGAGAAGATCCTAGGCAAATACAAAGGGGAGAGAGAGACGACTAAACACGGCATTTCACGGTCCGAATTGCCGGTTGACGAAACGACTTACAGACTCCCAAACGCACTCGCCGACTTTTGTTCACACCACCGAGGGAATATTTAAAAATTTGAATTATACTGTATTCATTTACGTTGCACAAGGGATGTCGGCATAGGACCAAAAATCAATCGATATTTTCAATCGATATCAGGGTTTCTGCGATGACTTTTTTCCGGCTCCGGTCTTGTGTGTGGCGGCCAGGTGCGCGCACCATGCCGCAACTTGGCGGTGGTGTAGTGGGCGGAGTCTTGGTTTTGTGTGTGCGCGAAATGCCGTGCTAAAAGTAGAATGATATTAAAATGATCACTATTCGATTGATCAGAACGGGGATTACTGTATTCTAACTACTCGCCGGCCCTCCTTACCGGCCTTCCACTGGGCGGAAAAAAATTACATAAATTACTTTTCGTATAATTATAATTATGTCACTATAAGAAATTGTAATTAACTTATGCTATTATAGCTTAATCATAGGTGACAATTAGAATTGGTTGTGATTATATGTTTTAGAAGGGAACTTATTGTAACTACGAGAGTTATTGCCCTTGCCACCTCTTATGAATACTCTATTCTTAGATATTCCTCCTCTCTGAGAGAGATTATTGTGAGAGTGGAACTGCGAGGAATTGCGAGAGGGGAAATAAGAATGCTTGTGAGGGTGGGAGTTGTGTTTGTAGTAACCACCGCGAGAGGGCACAGCGGGGTAGTTCTTGTACTGAATGTTCTCGCTGGTTTCTTGAACTTCTCCCTCCTCATCCATCTCTTCTTCATCCTCTGGCTTGAGGGTGGCTCCAAACCACTCGAATAGGGCTAATGCGTCGTGAGCACCCGCAAGGGATAGGGGCCAGAAACCTTTGTGGAGGTTACTCTCGTGCAACGCGACATGAAGTCGGTGAGACAAATCTTGTCCCATCTCATGTACTTCAGTCTCAAACTTGATGAGGGTCTCGTTGATATCGAAGTACTTGGACTTAGAAATAGATAGGGATGGCACAATGTTCTGACACTGTGCAAAATCGAAGGCTAGCGAGAAATTAAATTTGAACAGCCCGGGCTGTCAAAATGCAAAGCGCGCAATACAAAGCGAGTTTTAGATACAGTAATTAAATGCTCCTATTTTACGGACCGAGACTAATTACTGTAGGTATGGGCGTCCCTGTTTCAACCCAATGTGTGCTTTTGAACGGAAAACTCAGGGTTACCGTAACATGAGGCTGTTGCTGTGACGAGTGACGAGTTTCGCTTTTTCTTTTTTCTGGTGGTTTGTTGCTTGTTTTAGCTATGTTCTACTATTTTTTGTCTTTATTTTGCGCGTTTAATTACTCCTTCTTGTAACTCTCAGTTTTTGGCTCTTGCTTTTCCATTAAAAGTGCACTAGAAAGTGCACAGTTTTTGCTTTATGGTTTGTAAATAACCTTTCCTGGTTTCATTATCTTTCCCAAGTTTTCTTTTTTTATATTATTTGTCACTCAAGATAGCAGAAGTAATAGACAGGCGAGCTCTGCCAAATGTGCACGCAACGCGTAGTCACGCATCACGGTTGTAGTTTGTAGCCGCACTCGTATCGAAAAGGAGTCAGCGAGATAGTGTAAACAAAGGGAAATAAGGGCCGTAGATAAGATCGTATTGAGATTCAAATTATTTTCATTCTAATTTCATCATGATTCATTCCAGGGAACGCTCGGCGAGGGTCAGACAATGACTACCGCCCGATTCAACAAGCTGATGGAGCTCTACCCTCAACCCGGCCTCGGAACGGCCTCTTATCGCCAACTAAAGCGGCTTCCTACGCAGTCGTACGCTGTCGACACTTTTAATAGGAAGTCCTATGCAGGCAAACCGAGCTAAGAGGTTGCGGTTGTGCATTTATCTTTTAGTTTAGATAGAGATCTTTGTAAATAGTTACGTCTCTTTGCTATGGCCTAACGGGTCTTCTTTTGTACACTCACTGATAAATGCTGGAAGTATCTCGTGCCCTATTTCGTCGAAAATGGTTTAATCCATTCCAATTATCTCTGTCGTCAAACGGAAGCTGGCCAAGGCCCAGAAGCAGAACCGCCCGCTTCCCCACTGGATCCGCATGAAGACTGGCAACACTGTAAGCTATGTTTTAACATTTGTGGTTTCTTTGCGAGCGCGGAGTCCGGGCTGTTCGCTTTTGCTGTTTAGTGCTTCGCTGTCTTGAAGACTAGAGTTAGTGATCACATATACGCCCCGTCTCGTTTATCACACAATTTCGTCAATACTTGAAATAGGTGTAATCGCTTAAGTAGACAACTTTCTTACATTTATTGTTTACTTATAAATATATTTGCAGATCAAGTACAACGTCAAGCGTCGTCACTGGAGACGCACCAAGCTGAAGCTCTAATAAGCTTCCGAAGATCTACTTTCTTCTCCATCTCCATTACCCCTATTTTTTTTATTATTGTGTTCCCATAGATTTAGAGCAAATTTATCGTTTACGCACATGTGTAAATATGTTGTGATAGTAGTAAGGATAAATATTGCATTCTGTATGCGGAGAATTTAGAGAGATGCTGATCTCTCTTGTTCTGCACGCTTTTTTCTGTGTTCATTGTAAATGATAAAGCAATTTACTTATAAATGGTCAAGTAGTTTGCACTTTCCACCTCCGGCAAGGCCAAATTTTTCTCAATTTTCAACTCTGCTAAAATCAGAAAGATTCAAAACTTTCTGCTTTTAGCGCCTGCAAAAACATGGGGGGCCTCTTTTCTCAGTTGGAAAAAATTCGCGAGCCTTAGGTTCTGAACATTGTGATGGTGGGGCTTGAACAACATAGAGCTCCCAATTACTGCAGAGGAGAGACTCCATTACGGACTTGGCATAGAGCCAATCATGGGAGTCCAACTTCCTCGGGACGACAATAAGAGCTCGGGAGGGGATGAAAGATCGAATTTTATTGACCTCCTCGGAAAGGGTTGACTCGAGAAGGTGCAAGTCTACATCGTACTCGCTCGCAGTCTCAGACAGTTCACTGGGGATCACAACCACCTCTCTTTTAGCTTTTCTCAGTGCTTCAGCGAGAATTGATCGGATGATCTTTCCGACTGTGAGTGATTCTGGGTGGTTGTGTACTTCACCCTCGTACTTGATGTCCATGGGGGCTTGGGTCAAGGCCACAATTCGATGCGAGCACAGTTTGCGGTATCCAGTCTTTTTTTTCTTCCTCCGTATAGGGCACCAGTCCGACTTGAGTTCTCTGGACCAACGTATCGAATCCGTTGGCACTCTTCTTGGACAACTTGAGACGAGCTGCCATGATCTTCTGTCGCACAGTGGTGTTGAACGGAGGCTTGCACGATGGACATACGAAGTCCAGGTGCAGTGGGTGACTCATTCCGATGCTCCTGCAATCAGTCTCATTTATCACTTCTATCATTGAACATCTCATCTCATTTCTATTTCTCAGAGTTTCCACTTCGGGATTCTTAACTTCACTCGATACTCGTTTGAGAAACTGGTATTGTATGTCCTTAATGTCCTTTTTATCTTTCGTGTTTTGTACTATTCCAGACGATTTATGACATTCCGTGATCAGATATGGACCCTTCCACTCGTTGGTCAATTTGGGGTACTTAGTCCCTCTCTTCTCTGTCGGTATTTTGATATAGACCAATTCTCCCACGGTGGGTAAATCCTCTCTGTCTGTAGCGTTCTTATTGAATGACTTTTCCATTTCCTTCCCATTTTTCTCTATCTCAGACTGAACTTCTTGGTAAATATCACTTAATCCTTCTTTCAGAATCTCAGTGTAATCGTCATTAAGACAATATACACTTTTGGGATAGACTTTGGAAATATGTCGTGGTTCACGACCATTCATTAGAAAATACGGTGAGAATGTGGTTGTGGTATGGGGTGTCGAATTGTATGCGTACACCGCGAATGCGAGTTGATCATCCCACGAGCCTTTGCTCTTCCCATCCATCACCATCTTCTTAATGACTGTTGTGATTGTTCTGTGCATTCTTTCAGTCACTCCATTCCTTCTAGAATCGTATCCTAGGGTGCATATTTGCTCGATGCCCAACAGTTCGGTTACTGTACTCATTATTGTGTTATCGAACTCCTTCCCTTGATCGGACAGCAACTGCTCCATCGTTCTGCCCTCTCGGAGCATCCATTCACTCACAAGTGTTCGAGCAACAGCTTCCGCTGTCTTGTCCTTGAGAGCATAAGCAGAGACAAATTTCGTGAAGTGATCGATTATTGTAAGAATGTATCTGTTGTTGTGAATCGACCTTCCCTTGTCGCACAGATCGATTCCAACTATCTCTAGAGGTCTAGTGGGCATGAATGGAGTGAGAGGAGGGTTGAAAATGGGTTTCGGATTTACAATCGCACAAGTCTTGCATTGGCGAATGTACTTCGGTACGTCTCTCCTTAGAGCACCCCAGTAGTACCCGGTTTCCACTTTTGGGACAATCTTGACTGTTCCGAAATGTCCTCCGCCTACTCCCTCGTGTTCGTCTCTCATTACTTCTGTTCGTTTATCCACAGGAACGTATACTTTCCATTTGTGTCGTTCATCAATAATTAGAAGTAATCCACCCTCTATTCTGACATCATCGAGATTGATTTTCTTTCTCGAGTCTGGTATTGAGTATTTGTGTTTACACCTCTCATCAGGGCTAACTACTTCCCATTTCTTCATTATCATCTTGCACCATGCATCATTTTCGTAAGCTTGCTTCCAGTCTAATTCCTTCAATAATCGAGTGCGTACAACATTCACAATGCTGTCCCATGGTGCTCCATCTTTCTCTGGATGATCACTCTGTAGTGGAGCTCTGCTCAATGCATCTGCCACATTGTTCACTGTTCCTTGAATGTATTCCATCTTTATATTGAAACTTTGTAACAGCTGAGCCCAGCGCATCACTCTTGGAGAGAGATTCAATCTTCGGAACATTGATATCAGAGGTTGATGATCTGTCTGACCACACATTGAGTGCCGATAATGAAGTGTCGAAATTTATTGACTGCTTCATACACTCCCAGTCCTTCTAGATCCGTAATTCCATAATTCCTCTCTGCTGGGGATAGAGTTCGAGAGTAGTACTGAAGTGGTCTTTCCTCTCCATCACTTCCTTTCTGTGACAGTACTGCTCCTATTCCTTCCTTGCAAGCATCAGTAGTGATTAGGAATGGTGCTACTCCGGATACGGCTGTTTCATGGTTCGGTAGTGCCAGAACTGGTGCAGAGCACATCTTCTCTTTGAGGAGATTGAAACTCTTTTCCTCCTTGACACCCCACGACCACACTGTCTTAGTGGATGTCAATGCATAGAGAGGGTTTGCGATCGCAGCATAATTTCTGATGAACTTTCGATTGTAACCCGTCATTCCCAAAAATTGTCGGAGTGTACTGAGATTAGATGGGCGAGGATATTCAGACACTGCCTTCACTTTTCCTTCTTGGATAGAAACTCCAGTTCCATCAATTGTATGACCGAGGTAGTGTACTTGTGTCTTCTCCAGGAGACACTTCTTCACATTGAGTTTCATGTTTCCCTCTCGTAATAATGTGAACACTCGTTCCATCGCCTTCAGATGTTCGATATCGTTACTGGTAGCTATTAGAATGTCGTCAATATAACAGAACACGTCTCTGTAACCCATTGGCTTCTGCAGTTCAGATTTGAGAATTATATTCATCGTCCTCTGGAACACAGCTGGGCTGGTGCATAGACCAAAGGGAAGCTTGACGAACTCATAATGAGTATCCAGGGTGGAAAATGCAGTTTTCTCTATCGAGCTCTCTTCCAATCCAATCTGCCAAAATCCACTCTTGAGATCGAGCGTCGAGAATATTCTCTTTCCTCTAAGCTCTTGGACACAATCATTTATCCTTGGTAGAGGGTACGCATCAGTCTTGATGACCTCATTGAGTTTCCGATAATCTACGCACAATCTAATCGAACCGTCTTTCTTCTTAACGAGTACTACAGGACTCGACCATGGGCTGGTAGAAGGGCGTATTATTCCTGTATCCTCCATGTTATTGAGCAACTTTTGTAGAGGGTCTCTCAGAGTGAATGGTACTGGACGAGCTCTCTGCTTGATTGGCTTATTGTCACCAGTATTGATTGTATGTTCCACTACTGTTGATTTACCAAGCTCATCATCATTAAGAGCAAAAACGTCCTCAAATCTAGTGACCAATTCTCTCATCGGGGAAGACAACTCCTCTCCCTTCTCCTCTTTGAGGTGTTTGAGGATCTCGAATATTCTCTCATCGTTTGACATTTCCCTCTTATCCATAGAAACATACTCGACCCTTCCTTCTATCACATTGTCACCATCTTCTTTGATGTGCTCCATGTTCCATGTTCCAATCAGATCTCCCTTGAGAAATCGGTATGTTGTATCAGACATATTTGTGATAGGAATTTCAGTGTGTCCATTCTCATCTAGGATACACACTCCACTGTCGATTTCTTTCCGTAATGACCACATTATGCATTCCATATTCGCTGGTCCTTCTACAGTTATCAATGATGTCTGACCAGGATAGGCAGAAAGAGGCTTTACTGCTGTAGCCATAGCAGTTCCGTTCTCATCCTTCTCCTCTCTCTTCTCCATCGCATCATTTCCCACAGTTATTCTCACATTCAGAGTCTTAAACGCATTCACTCCCAACAAGACTTCGTCCTGATCACAATCAGTAATATAGAATCCGACTTGCTTATCATCGCTATCTCCATCCAGTCGTATATCCAATGCTGCTTTTCCAGCCAGTTTCATCACTGTCTTCGAAGCACCCATTATTCTCAGATTTGTCTCTGGCATTTCTACTCTCGTATCCATGAAATCATTCCAATCTGATCCATTTGATTTCAGTATTTGGCATAAGATTCGTTTCGGTATTAGAGAAACTTGGGCACCCGAGTCGACCAGCACTCGCTGCGTCACTCCTTCGACTCTCATCTCAGTGTGTAATCTGTTGCCCACATATGTCACTGATTCGATTTCGGTTGCATTATCTTTGACCCATATCCCATCCTTCTCTGTTGCTGGTTCCTCATCCTTCATTTGAACCTCACTGGCTCGGGCATCGTTATTGAAAGGTTTCTTGGGAGGACCATCATTCTTTCCAGATTGGTTCTTCTGAGGGAAAGGTCGATCATTGTTAAACTGGTATCCTCCTCCATTCCCATTTCCATTATTCGATCCACCATTGAACTTGTATCCATTTCCATTATTTCGATTCCAGCTTCCACTCTGAGCCTTCTCATTGTTACCATGTTTGGTATTGTCATGTGAGAATGGTTTATTGAACTGAGTAGTGGTAGGAGTGAATGTTTTTCCGTACCATTGACTGGAATTTGCATGAGGAGGCTTCGCAGGACCATTCTTACAGAAGCGTTGAATGTGACCAGTTCGATCACAACTGAAGCAGACTAGATCGTCTCGTTTGGACGAGGGAGCTTTCTCGTTCTCGTTCTCCTTCTTTTTGGTACTCTCAATAAATTCTGCTTTCTGAGCAGCATGTTTCATGGTCTCGAAGGTAGCTCCTTCCATATAGTAAGCCTCCACTATCTTATCATACTCGGGTCTTCCTCTCATCGCCTTCAAGAAACAATCCCTCATGTACTGATCTTTGACGGATCCAGTCATGTATGAAAGACCTCTGCCCACTAGCTGTTCAATCTCTCGACAGATATGAATCACTTCTCCCTTTCCAGAGAGTTCTTCCAGCTTCTGCTGAGCTTTCTGCTTCGTCAGCTCTGCATTCCTATCTAGAGCCCTCTTCATCTCCTGTACTATCTTTGCCACATCGCTTCCCTTTCTCACATCATCTGGGATAGAACGGAAAACCTTCATGGGGTGAGAATCATTATCCCCCAGGGACTGGCCAAGCATGATCACTTTATCTCTCTCTGACTGTCCTCTATGCTTCAGTTCGAATCTCTCCATAAATTCA
Source organism: Pristionchus mayeri (assembly GCA_036245805.1). NCBI lineage: Eukaryota > Metazoa > Nematoda > Chromadorea > Rhabditida > Neodiplogasteridae > Pristionchus > Pristionchus mayeri. Next base: position 24,234,694 of record BTRK01000005.1, on the reverse strand, counting down.
TCAAACTTCTCAGTTTTGTAGTCGAATGGTTTGATCTGGATGAATGCACTCCCCAGTTGTGCAAGCAATTGGTTCACGGGGTTCTCATTGTTGGATTGTTGTTGTGGTAGATTGTTCATGTGACCCATCATCTCATTATGGTTGTAATCATCAGACAATAAGAAACTTCTCTCACTTGGTGTTGGTGACAGTGGATCCTTCTCCCTCTGACTGATTCTGCTCTGAGTGAGAAACCGATGAGGATCCAGTTGGTTGTACACTTCTCCCTTCCGCTGCAGAGACACATCGTTATTGGTCGTAGTAGGAGGTTGAGTTGCATTATGGTGGTACTGATTCATGTGTTCACCTTCTTTCAATCTCTCCATCAATCTCGATTGCTCAGTGAGGTACTGCAGTCTCTGAGAGTCCATTTGTTCTTGAAAACTTCTTCCCATCTCATCCATCCTCTTCATCATCTCAGCAGAGAGGTCCCTCATCTTCTGGTTCTCTGACTGAAGATGACATATCTGTTTCTTTGCTTCTCCAACATTAGAAGCTACTCCCAGTGTGTCCATCACTGATTTCATCTCTCTCAACCACTGTTCCTTCAGTTCTCTCTCGATTAACCACTGCCTCCTGATCTCATCTTTCTCCTTAGCCATATCGAATAATAATCTCTCTTTCAGTCCATTTAGATTGACTATCTCTGTCATCACTCTCTGTACGATGACTGCTCTCTCGTCCTCACAGAGAGTTCTGATCTCTCTTATCACCTCCTCGGAAGACCTCAGTTCTCTATCAGAGAGGCAGTCTACCATTTGACCACTCAGACGGAACATTCTTCTCGCTAGCCAATTCTCGAGGCTCACCTCGGTCTCCATCGGGGATGATTGTTGGAGAGAGAGGGCATTCAATGCCGTGGTTGCTGCTGTCGGAGTAGCCGGAGCGATTGGAGAGGGAGTAGATTGCATGGATTGAGTAGGGTCCTCGGACATCTGTAATTGGTCACTCTTTGGTGTCGATTCCGTCATTATTTTCTGGAATTGCCTCTCAATTTCTTCCCTCTGCCTAATATCAGCATTTCTATTCTCATCTTCCCTGATACTGGTTTCAGATCTCTGATATTCTCTCTGGGGCATCACCCTGTTCCTTCTATAGTTCACGTTAGGGTGATGATGGTCCACATGAGTATCGCCAAATTGATTCATGAAACCGGGCCTACTAGGCGCATCGAGAATCTTGCGTGCTGGGGTCATTCTATGCATCAGATCAGTCACTGCTGTCTGTTTCTCCTCAAACTGGGTCATCGCATTCCAGTCATATGCAGTAGGGTAATCTTCCCTTCTCTGCTGGATGCCATTACAGGTTATCATCCTATTCTTCAGATCAGAGGGTACACTCGAGGAGGAGGGTGAATCACCAAATATCTCCTCATTCTCTCTCGTTAACTGAATCGATGCCCTTGGCCTTCCTCCCATTGCAGCTGTAGAGGCACTGAACAATTGATCTCCCATTCCCCTTGCCACTGCCATGTGAGGCCAGTTGGTGGGTGCGGAGTCGAATGCAGTGTTATAGGGCACGTTTCCTCTGTTCTCGCCCATGAATGGGGCCGAGGTGAGTACTGTGCTCTCATGAAAGCTCATCAAGTCATCCTTTCGTCTTGTCCCTTCCATGAATGGCATTGGGGTGACTACTCTGGATGACGCGGCTTCCTGTTCCTCCTTCCCCTGGTCTCGTTCACAAGGAACATCGAGGTGGGTACTTGGTAGGTCAGCCGAGTCGTCTTACCTCCCTCCTTCTCGTCCACTCCTCCTCTATGAGGATGGACAGTCTCCTCCCCTCTCTGGGAATGAGAGTACGACTCGTACGAGGGATGCGCACTCCTCTCCTTCGCGCTGCTGCTCATCCTGCCTGTCTCTCTCACTGTGATTAGAGGTAGGACGGTAACTAATCGTAACCGGATTTCGGCCCCCAAGTTAGGTCCAGATAGTACTAGGGCCAACTGATTCTACGACTACAGTACACCTGAGATCCCTTCTGATCCCTTATCCCACATATACAGTGTATTAAGATAGTGCTAGGATGGCAAAAAGAAACTTTATTACGAACCTGATCCTTAGAAACGGCTACAACGGAAAGACGTGGAAGAGACACACGTGTCCTCCACGAACGAAACAAGAACGACTGACTAACTTTAGCATACAGAAACGAGGGGTCGAGGGAATGACATGTAAAGTAAAGGAGAAGAGAGAAGATCCTAGGCAAATACAAAGGGGAGAGAGAGACGACTAAAAGTAGAATGATATGCAAAATGATCACTATTCGATTGATCAGAACGGGGATTACTGTATTCTAACTGCATCAAGAGCTCTAGAATGAATGGCTTGCGTCAAAAATACAATTTCATTGGTGTGACTTATTTTTATTTTAGATTTTCTCATTATTTGAACTTATTTTCAACATAATAATTTCACCTTCACACCGCTCACATCGGACAGAGCTATCAAGAATGATCGCTTTCACTAAATTTTGCTGTTGACAATGAAGTTCAAATTATAAGAAAATCTAAAATAAACATAAGTCACACCAATGAGATCGTATTTTCGGCGCAAGCCACTCATTCTAGAGCTCTTGATGCGCTGCATACACTGTCAAAATTTGAGCTGCTTCTTTGCCTACATTTTCGAGAAATTTGACTTTGATTGTATTACGGTTTAAATTGACTTTTAGGGGAAATGGTTTAGATGGGCCGATAGAGCTCGAAAAATTAGTGGGGGTCACTCAGAGTGCACATCTCGATTATCTTGCACGAGAAGTGAGATAGTCGACGTGAAAGGAGGAGGTGCCGATCTCCCACCTGATGCTGGGAGTTTGAAAATGAGGTATGCAAAATAATACATTGGGGGACTGACAGGTACGGGGTTTGGATGAGCCGTTCAAAATATAGAAAAACCGACCTCGCTGTTGAGGCGAGCTACAGGAAATGAGGGGTCAGAGATACCGCTTCCTAAGGTTGATTTTCGTGATCTACGTGAAAAGTACCCCTAGGGACACTTTTTCAGCATAGGTTAGGTTTTCGCTGTACGGACATTACAAGGAATATCTCAATTCTCTCAGAATTCCTCTGATAAATCTCTTACATTGAGATATCAATTTTTTCGGCCCCAAAAATGAGGGGTCACTGTAGCTTTTTCAAAATTGACTTAGAACCTTTGGATGGACACTTGATTAAAAAAGTACGGGAATTATTCATTTTTGACCATCCGTAACCCTTGCCCCATTGCTCCGTTTTCTCGTGGATGGTCTCTTAATACTTTGCAACATTGTGTAAAGACTAAGCACTCCTATCCCCTCCCCAGAGTTAATCCGACTCGAGGAAACAAGAGGTCAGCTTCGACAAATTCGTCCACTTCGCAAGGTTTGGACAGCAATTCCCCAATTAGAGATAGGCTTCCGCGGACCCAATGAAATGCTGCCCGCCACAAGCGAGGTAAACTTCAGAAATTCCCCGTCTGGGATGTTTCTGCCAAGTAGATTCTCCGTCTGAGATTTCTCCACAACGTCACTCAAATGAAAAGGGAATTCTCCGTATGAGATGTTCCCACTCCACTCAAGAAAGAACAAGGTAAGGAAAGGAAAAGAGAAGAAGACTCAAGAATGGAAGAGAAGTGAAAGGAATGACAAGACGAATGCCGACGACGATAAGTGGAGAACGATCCTCCACACAGAGCCCAACTCCCACTAATAAACTCAAGTAGTGCAAGGAGAAATTAGTTAATAATATTTACTACTCAAATCACTCAACAGACAATACACAAACGACCTATCTAGACAGAGGACAAGAGAGAACTGGCCACCCAACCGGCGGCACGGCCCCGGAAGATCGACATAAGGAAAGCAAAAACGTCCGGGAGCAATCCTGAAAATTGTCCGAGCTGTAAAAAATTATGCTGTGGAATTTGCTCGCTAAACGGAACAAAAGACTGTTCGCACCGCGCGTAACGTGACAATCAGGCAATAATCAGGCATTTCAAGTTGCAACTCAGGCTTCTCAGGCAATTCTGACTGTACTTTTTTTGAAAGCGCGCGTCTTTTCCTTGATGCCTGCGGACGTTTTCATTTTCCTTATGTCGATGCTCCGGGGGCCGTGCTGTGGTGTGATTACACATCTGTAAGCATAGAACGTATCCCAACCATTCATAAATATAACTTTTCTCAAAAATTGTTGGCGACATTTCGAAAATGCAAATGGATAGGAGGGCGAAATTAGTCGTCTCATCCTTTCACCATTTATTCTTTCTACATTTGGTCGTACATGGCGGCGATTTCGTCTGAAAGTGGAGTCACAGGGCCTGAACTTCTCTTTATTGATCAGGTGATAACCAGCGCTTCTTGTTACACCACTTCTTCCAGACGCTTATCTGCTTCGATCCTGAACAAACACAAAACATACAAACAGTTAATTTGAAAAGAAATGTACCGCAGAAAGTATCGTTCCGATGGCTGACCAATGCTCCTACTAGGTAAATCTATGCATATACTGGAGACTATATTTGTGACATCTAGATATATCGTGAATCCGAATAGAGGAGTCATCGTGGACGACAAACCTGTACCAGTGAGTAATTTAACTGTCGGAGATTATGCTTGCATTAAGGTGACTATCGAACTGCTCCATCAACGATTCTCCCCCCTCCACAAAATGGAGCTGCAGGTACATTTTAAATTTCTCTCTCTCGTCAGTCTTCTTTCTCAGGCTCTTCTTATGAGAGATAATATTACTGGTGATGTGTTCGGTGATAAAAGAAGAGCAGAGGAAATGCAGAAGATTCCTCTCCAATTGGGTACGACACTGATGAATCTGGACAATGCTGAGTTTCTCTCAAAGCAAGGGGTGAGGAGGATGGAAGCTGACAAGGGATCAAGGGAGAAGTGAGAAGGGACAAGGGACAAGAGACAAGGGAGATGAATCTGCCAAGGGACAAGGGGTGACATGGTTTAAAATTATCAGAAACGACTGATATACGACGAAATTGTATCCAATGGAGATCCCCATCCACATTTCAAAAAGTGCTGACGGGCCCTCATATTCCAAATTGCGTGACCTATCTCATCAAAGCGAAATCTGATAGCTCTTAGTATGAGAACATTACTCAATCTCTCGCTCCTATCCTCACAGCCGTCCAGGAGTAGTGGGTTGTGAAGATGATTAGTTGTTTGTTTCCGTGGGTTCCCCATGCTTAGGAACCGCAGAGGGGTGTTAAAAAATTAATTCTATATAAATTCCGCAATTCTTATCTTATGTAATCGAGGATGCGGAATCGATTATGAACAACAATAGTCATTGAAAAAATTATAGCACTTGTAACATAGCACAACATGCAATTAAAAATGGATTGCGGCATCACGTAAATCGGATACAAACTAATAAAATCAAAATTTGTAAAAATTCAAGCCTTAAAAGAAAGATGTTTGCCCTTTTCGATTTCTTTATATTTTTTATGGAAGATATTTCAGCACGGGTCTCCTGTAAAAGTAGGAAAACTGGCTCGTTTGGCTACTAGGAAATATTTTGTAACTCAGATTTCGATTAAACTTGGTTGATGGACACCATTGGGCTCTGAATCCTCATGAAGAGCTCGACAATTGCAACAGACAGATTTTTGATATTGGATTTAGCATTCGAGTAATCATGAAAAATGCACATTTTGTTCGACATTTACAGCCGTATTTCGAATACTAAAAACAATATCAACAATCTGTCTGTTGCAATTGTAGAGCTGATCATGACGATTCAGAAAAGACCCCAGAAGTGGGGTCTGCGGATATTGTGCTCAGACTAGTTCTCATTTGAAGCTGAAAATATAACAATTAAAGTAAATGTCGTTTCATGGGTCCAGGGAGCCAGATAAAAATTCCAAAATTGAACAGTAGGTCCCTGCCTAATTGTTACTAACACTTGTTTAGTCACATAATTAAATTTTAATTTCTTAATTAAATTATGGCGTATGTTTCAACCACTTTCTCTATCACTTCACCGCTCAGCGATGATGAATGGAGAGAAATGGTCTGCCGCGAGAACAAAGGAATTTGTCTGGTCTGACACGCTGTGTATCGCCCCTCCGGAAAGTGCTAAAATTAGTTGAATAATGTTTCAGGGGTAGAATTTCATGCTGAGTACGCCTATCTAATTCATTTTTTAATTAAAATAATTTTTGAAAAATCAACTTTTTATATGCCCAAAGTCGGCTGAGTGAGTTACATAGTTGGATCCGCCGTAACGAGAGGATTCAGAATCTCTATTTTCGTCCATTTTGGTGTCCGGACTCCGAAAATTGAAAGCATTTAGTGATCCGAAATCTGGAGAAAACGGCACTTCCTCTCCCCTCTCCCCTCTCCCTCCTGGCGGTACTAGGGAGGGGTGCCAGAGGGGATGGAGAGGGTAGACCCCAAAACCCCAATACCCCAAAACCCAGACTTTTAGAGAATCGACATTTTTTGGCTGTGCCGAGTCTTGCTCGATTCTTAGGCAAACGGGCTCATTTTAGCGAAAAAGTTTGATGAAGAAGCTCCTTTAATGTGCAGGAAATTATGCATAAGCACGGCCACCGGAGAAAATACATAAGGAAAACGAAAACCTCCACAGGCATAAAGGCGCGCGCTCTCAAAAAAGTACTGTCAGAACTGAATAGCCAACTTGAAATGCCTGATTATTGCCTGAATGTCACGTTATGCGCAATCGCTTCTTGAACTGTAAAACCACTGTCCACTTCACCAAAGCGTGTCTAAAACCCGGCTTTAAAGTTACCCAACACCCTTAAAAATGGTCTATGTTATTATTCCTGAAATTGATAGACATCAAAGAGACTAGTAGAAACGCAATACTAATAAAATCAAAAAATCAATAATTAGTCACAGAATCGACCTCAAAACATGTGTTGTGCAACCCTGATCAAGACCGATTTTCCCGCGAGGTTTGAAACATGAATATTTTGTGTGCGGTAATTAGCGTTCACAAGCCCGGTTCTATGCCAAATTCATCCTCGCTCCTCGCCCGGTTGTAAAGGTAAAGGTAATGGTAGTCCCGTATCAGGCACACAGGTCCTGCGGGGAGTACACCGCTAGGCCAGTGTCTACGATAGGCTAGTTCAGTCCGGAGGGCCAAATCTCTTCTTCGGACCTATTTACCTGAGTGATCTAGTCACGACTACCAATTCCCCGTCCCCAATGGGTAGGCGCCTTGGGCCACCGCCCCACCGCCAATGGGTAGGCGGTGGGGCGGTGGCGGTGTCACGACCGGGAATCGAACCCGGGTGGGATTGAATGGGAGGGCGTCTTTTTTGCTGTTGAAATATATATTTCGCCCGGTTGTAGAAATATATATTTCAACAGCAAAAACTTCAATATTAAGCCCACATAATCGATTAAACAATATTTAAACAAACCGCGCATTTTAAATTACGGTACTTAGTGCATGTTCATATAATTCGCGGTAAGGTATTGTTCAGGCGCCAATTTAAAAATTTTGCACGGTTGTTGGGTAACTTTAACATGTTTTGTTCATTTTTTTGGTTTGAAATGGGTTGTGTGCTAATGAATTTACTCCATAGGTCTAGGTATCGTATTAAAAAGTCTAATGAACATAAAATTAATGAGGCCAATGATGACCTCATTAACTCACAAAACTATTCAAACTTTTTAAATCTAATTTTGGCATGTTTATCGATCGTTTTCTGGGAAATTAATGATATATGGGGAGCCTGATTTTCGTTTTTAGGAACTAGTTCGACGGTTTTGTAACGATTTAACTGGAGTTCAATCGTTAGTAGGGATGTGCGAACGATATCCGATATACCGGAATTGAACAATTAGCTATGCGATATATCGGAATTCCCACTCAATTTCCGATAATATCGGAGAAACTTTTAAATGATTATTGAAACTCATCGCAAAATTTTCAATTGAAACAAAGGGAGACCGATTCCGATATATCGTAATGACAAAAATGACAGGAAAATATCGTTATCGTTATCGTTTGCACAACTCTAATTGTTAGTAACAATTGAAATTTTGAACAATTGTTACGCAAAATTTTTAAAAACTTTAAAAATGCTTTAAAAAGATATTAAAGCAGTTTTAAAGGTTTTAAAGGTGTGTAATAATTCACGGCCCTCCGCTCCGCCGCTTTAGAAACGGTCATAAATGGGCGGAGCTCCACCTCTCCTTTTCGCTTTGGGGATCCAGGATTCAAATGTATCGCGCGTTGCGAATTGAAGTTCAGATTCCCGCGGCGTGGTGCGTTGCGGTTACGCGTAGCGGTGCCACTCAGTTGGTGTCGGCTAGCTTTCCCAGCTAATTATATGTTGCGCTTGTATTTTCTATTTTATAAGAAAAATCAATAAACGTAAATTATCGATCGAATATTAATAAAAAACAATAAATATACTGATAAGAAACCCCGCCCCCTTTTCTTTCGAAACTCCCGCCACAGAAGTGCGCGCACTCGTGCACGAAGGTGCGCGCTTGTCACGCAAGCGCTCTCCAAGGCAAAGGCAAGCAACAAAATTCAACAGCCTGAATCGCCGTGATAATTGTTCAAAATTTCAATTGTTACTGTGAGAACAGAACTCGTAGTCCGTTGTATCATGCTACGTGTGCCCTAAAATACGGCCCTGTGCGATTTTGGACAACACAAATGGACCGATTTATTCAAGTTTTTTTTTTTGTAATTTTCGCGTTTATTTTCGCTCTTTTACTTTTATTTACTTTTTTTCCCGCTTTTGTTTAATTTCGAGTTACTTCCAGCAATCACCTAGCCGTGTTATCCACACCACCAGTGATAAACTATCACAATTATGGCTTTAACACGGCTAGGTAATAGCTGGAAGTAACTCGAAATGAAAAAAGCGGAAAAAAAGTAAATAAAAGTAAAAGAGCGAAAATAAACGCGAAAACTACAAACTACAACCTGAATAAATCGTTCCATTTGTGTTGTCCAAAATCGCACAGGGCCGTATTTTAGGGCACACGCAGCATGACACAACGGACTACGCGTTCTGTTCTCACAGTAGGCATTTTTCTTGTTTGAGATAGTTTGTATGTAATGAACATGAATGCATTTCAGAAAGGTGTTATCTTTGGGCTAATTTTTTTTTTAAATCGACGGGTGTTGGGCAGCTTTAATATGATATTTTCAATATTCCATATTATTATTACTTTCTGCGACTTTCTGCGAACCATGATCGGCAAAAATGCGTACCGTCATTAAGCGCTTTTTTAGAATTTTGGCTAACTTACCGTTGTTGACCTAACAGTACTAACAAGGGAACCGCAAAAGTACAACTCGTTGTCAGCTAAATTCGTATTTACGGGCTCCAATGGACCCCTAATGAGATCCCAGAACCGTTCTAAAAAGTTGCCATAATTGCTTCCTAAGACCCAAAAATGACTTATAAATATTTTAGGGTTTACCACGCAAAATCTTTACGCGCGGTTCCCAGAATAGCGAACGAAATCGAGCATCTTCGAAGAATGTGTCTCGTAGCGCAGTTGGTTACGCTGTTCCTTTTTGTTTTGCAAGTTATGGGTTCGAATTCTGCCTGCGGCAAGAGCTTTTTGCAGTCTTTTTTTGAATATTTCAAATTTTCTCAAAAATATAATCCCTATTACTAAATGTTCGTCAAATATCAAAAAAAACTGCACGGCATGCAGTTCTGTTTGAAATTCATTTATCGTACACCACTAGGGTGCTTCGGCAAGTGCAAAATATGCATGAAAGTGTTGTGTGGATCTTCCGAATCGTGTCGCGAAAGGAGGGAGGAGTGCGAGGGAGGGAGCCTCGTGTGGGAGGAGTGGCCGCATGTCCAATTTGTGTCTTATTCGTGCTTTTTTCAAGTGTGACAAAAAATCAAAATAGGGACTTACATTAAGGTCGCCCATACAATCGTTATAAAAAAACATATTAAAATCTGCAAAAAGCTCTTGCCGCAGGCAGAATTCGAACCCATAACTTGCAAAACAAAAAGGAACAGCGTAACCAACTGCGCTACGAGACACATTCTTCGAAGATGCTCGATATCGTTCGCTATTCTGGGAACCGCGCGTGAAGATTTTGCGTGGTACACCCTAAAAAAGTCATTTTAGGGTCTTAGGAATCAATTATGGCAACTTTTTAGAACGGTTCTGGGATCTCATTAGGGGTCCATTGGAGCCCGTAAATACGAATTTAGTTGACAGCGAGTTGTACTTTTGCGGTTCCCTTGTAACAATTGAACTCCAGTTGAATCGTCAATTGAATTCCAGTTGAATCGTTACAAAACCGTCGAACTAGTTCCTAAAAGCGAAAATGCCTTCAGGCTCCCCCGTATATGTCGTGAAACCGAGCGTGCTGAACAACGCTAAGTCATTTATAAAACTAGATTTTAACGTTTTTCAAAGTATTGACCCATTCCCACCTGTCTGGCCATTGTGCGCCAGCAGGGTCACAAATAGAATTCTATGTAGGTCACAAGGGAACCGCATAACTGCCCGGAACTCAAACGTATTTTAGTGTACGGTAGTCGAATACTACCCCCGAGGGGAGTCCCTGGAAACTCTAACATGATTGGATAATTGTTTCCTACGGACCGATAATCGATAAAGAAAATTTACCCGGATTTTTGCACTCTCATAACGCAGAGTAATGTTCGATTCGGCAAGGGTCCACCCGACCGGTCAGCTGGCTCAGCCGGTTGTGGTTCTGTCTTTTTGGCGAAAAGATGTGGGTTCGAGCCCCATGCTGGGCACAAGTTTTGCTCATTTTTTTCCAGCTATTGCGGCATGTTCCATCCCCTTGTATCCTTCGTATGTTTCCTCTCAAAATTATACGTCGGAATTATTCATCTGGCTACTTATTCAACGAAAACGGGGACAAACAGAATTGAAGTTCCTACAATAAACTGAACGAAGGACTGATTCAGTCCCAATTTGGAGGCAAATCGACATCGACAGGGATGAAGATCAAGCAGTAGACATGCAAATGGCAATCGATACGGACTTCGATTGTCTGTGCTATCAAACTGCACTCTTGTTGTGATCTCTCTGCACAACTATGACTCTGCAAGGATAATTGCACTGGTATAAAGCAATGTGATACTCGCTTTCATTAGGTTCCGATCATACGTCAAATGGGTCTCCCAAAAGAGAGAAGGCACGTCGGCACTTTGGCCAACCCCATATCGGCATTTCAGCGTTCAGCGTTTTTGTGTTTTTAATTTTCAAAAAAATCACATCATAAATTATACAAAATTATGTTACTGTGAGAATAGAAACCGTAGCAAGTTGGTGTGCCTCGGTGCACCAAGGAATCAGCAGAAGGAACGGAACGTTAAATGTACGGTAGCTGCCTGTCGTGCTGTGACTGCACGACAGGCAGCTACCGTACATTTAACGTTCCGTTCCTTCTGCTGATTCCTTGGTGCACCGAGGCACACCAACTTGCTACGCTTTCTATTCTTACAGTAAATAGTTTTAAAATAGTTGGGGTATTCAGAACCGGATTATTCAATAATTCAACAGAGAGCCGTGCATTTGCGTACTCAAAAAATGGTACACTGTACCCTCATTTTTTGAACTCAATCACTTAAAAAATTAATAACGCATCGAATTTTGCATTAATTAAGGCGTTTTTTTCTTTAAAATACAATCTGAAACATTGAAATTATACATATGCCACAGCGCTCGTCCAAAAATGCGAAATAAACGAATGTGACATGCCCAAAGTTGAACGAATAATTTCAACTCTCGAATGAACTCGTTTTCTGTTATCCCTTAGTTCTCACGAATTAAGTCACCGCGTGGGTCACTTTTTGGGCTATTACTTATTTCAGGTATGGCATTTAAGAAAATATAAGGCAGACCCATAGCGCCGACCTGGAAATATGACTATATCAGCGTCGAAAAGTGAATTTTTCGCAGAAATCATAGCCCTTGTTCTAAGCAACTAGAGCTCCGCATGGGTTAATATTACGGCTAAAACTCCACTGTCATATGAAGTATTTATTCTAAAAAGCCTGACCCACGCGGTGACCTCAAAAGTTGATAAATTAGCTTCTAATAGTAATCTTCGTGTTAAGCACACGCGACGCGTGCGCTCGCGTTGCGTGCCAATGCACGCACGTGGGCTCGAAAAAAATCGCGACAGTCAAGAAATTTATGGGAGAGAAGGGAATTTAGAGCTAATTTTGGCTACTACTTCAAGTATTCTATTGTGAGGGTTTTCCAGACGAGACCAGGTCAACTTGAAATCAGAGCCAGAGCCGGATAATATCCAGACATGCGTTGTGAATTTAAATCCGGATCTGGCTTTCAAATGTGGGGGCCGGCAAATATAGCCGCCATTTAGTGAGGTGCGGGAGCACCGTATGGCTCCGGCTCCCCGGGAAATAAATTAGTGAAAATTCAAACGAAGAACGCGATCCCGACTTTTTGTGCAGTGCTCAGCCCACGTGGCACGGCTCATACTCGTTTTCGATATTTTATTGAGTTTTTCGGCAACCGCGTGGGTCAGTCTTTTTAGAATAAATACTAGGCATGGAATAGAAGTTTTAGCCACAATTTTGACCCATGCGGACCTCTAGTTGCTTAGTACAAGGACAATCATTTCTTCGAAAAATTCACTTTTCGACGCCGATATAGTCACATTTCCTGGTCGGCGCTATGGGTCTGCCTTATATTTTCTTAAATGCCATACCTGAAATAAGTAATAGCCCAAAAAATGACCCACGCGGTGACTTAATTCGTGAGAACTAAGGGACAACAGAAAACGAGTTCATTCGAGAGTTGAAATAATTCGTTCAACTTTGGGCATGTCACATTCGTTTAGTTCGCATTTTTGGACGAGCGCTGTGGTATACGTATAATTTCAATGTTTCAGATTGTATTTTAAAGCAAAAAACGCCTTAATTAATGCAAAATTCGATGCGTTATTAATTTTTTAAGTGATTGAGTTCAAAAAATGAGGGTACAGTATAAAATTTTTTGAGTACGCAAATGCACGGCTCAATGTTCAATTATTGAACTATCCGGCTCTGAATGCTCCACCTATATTTAAAACTATTTTACACAATTTTGCATCATTTTTTATGTGATTATTTGAAAATTAAAAATTGGCTTGTTATCAATACCACAATTGATTTTTTTGCATTTTTATTATTATAAATGATTTTTATTTTAAAAACGATGAAATGTCGATGTAGAATTGACTAATATTCAGACTAATTCTAAGTTATCCGTTATTTAATTTCAAAATGATATTTTAGGACGAGGAGAAGCATGCCTCTGGGGTTCGCAAATTGAGATGAAAAGCGGCCGCATTAGACGTGAACATTAAATTGACGACCATGCAAAACTAATATCAGATTTGAAATCAGTACTCAAAAACATTCATCTCCATATCATATTCTGTGGTCGAACTTCTCCATAGTATGCCATGGCGCGTGAGTGTGAGGACTTAAAATCAGTTGAATATGAATGAACTCTAATAACGATTGGATTAGTGTATTATTTTTTTAAATGAGCAAGAAAATATAGCAAAAAGTGACATTTTCTTTTAAAAAATATGCATTTTTATCTCAATTTCAATTTCTTATCGAAATTTCAGTTTAAAAATTGCACTCACATACGAAAGATTACTGCGGATTGGCCACAACGGCAATTTCTTTACGGATAGGCCACGTCGGCAGAAAAATTTAGGCACGTCGGCAAAAAATGAACAGCGAGACCCCATTTGACGTATGGTTCCGATTCCTCGTCAGAGTGAACATGCAATGCATTTATTGACGAAAACATCATTGGTCTTTACTTTATTACTTTGCCGCGACCTGGACGTTCAGTTATAGATACTAGTTTCAAAATTGATTTAAAATGTAACAATATTGAGATAATACTTAACATTAAAAGTCAGAAATAATTGGAAAAAAATGAGCAAAACATGAGCCCAGCATGGGGCTTGAACCCACATCCTTTCGCAAAAAAAACAGAACCACAACCGGCTGAGCCAGCTGACCAGACGGGGTTGACCCTTGTCGAATGGAATATTACTAGAGTTATGAGAGTATAAAAATCTGGCTCAATTTTCATTATCGTTTATCGGTCCTTAGGACACAATTATCCGATCATGTTAGAGTTTCCAGGGACTCCCCTCGGGGGTAGTATTCGATTACCGTACACTAAAATACGAGTTCCGGGCAGTTATGGGGTTCCCTTGTCAGCGATTTTTGAACGTACCCTATCAAAACCGCCCGTGATTTCTCTTTGAAACGATTCCTAGATTGCACTATAGCATTCACTTGTCACATTTGGCATTTGAATGTTCTTAAAAATAAACGTTAAAACGGTGCAGAAAAGTTTGGAAGCGTGGGGAATCGAATCCGCGACAACAAAAGCGAGCATCTTCACCACGACAAGTATAGGGATAAGAGCGAGAGATTGGGTAATGTTATCCTTCTCAGAGCTATCAGATTTCGCTTTGGTGAGGTAGGTCACGCAATATCGAATAGGTCCCGCCTGCACTTTTTGAAATGTGGGTTGGGATTTCCATTGGATACAATTTCATTATATATCAGTCGTTCCTCATAATTTTAAACCATGGATTGATCACTCCCTTGCGAGAAGCTCCATTGCCTGTCTTGCTAGGTAGTCTCATCTTTGCAGTCTCCCACCCGAAGCGAATCACTTTTGAGTATTCTAGACAATGAGAAGAACGAGGACAGCAAGGCCCAATCTCTTAAGTAAGTATTTATGGTAGATGGATCGGTATCCTGGTGCGATGGAAAAAATTTTTCGGAACTTGAGTTCTTGCACCTTTTTACAGAGACCTTTCCCTTTAATTTCATAACAATTCATATTGGAAACTTCGCACTCGGAACAATTCTGTTTGAATTTTTTTTTCAAATATTTTAACGGAACTTTTAGTCTGGAACTGTTCCTCTCGGAAAGTGGTCGAAAGGATAGGTATTGTGGGAATAGAACGCGTTGCAAAGTGGTGTACATGATAAGCTTCTTAAAGTACTACAATATTCGCGGAACGGGAAAATATTCACGGCTAAATATTTTCCCGTTCCGCGAATATTGTAGTACTTTAGGAAGTTTATCATGTACACCACTGCTACGCATTCTATTCTCACAGTAACAAAAATTTTAAAGTGTTCAGGTTCCTAAAATTTTAATACGAAATCGTTGCAAATGGGTTTATTTTATCAAAACTAAATAAAACATGGGCACGTTTTCTACTTTTGCACTAACCGGGCATCACTGCGGTATTTCGCACTTCTGCGGTATTTCGTACCAGAATGAGAGGGGTGGGAATGCGGCGGAGGTATGATATGGTAGGGTATCACGGTATAGCTGGTTAGTACCATTCGTTAGATTTCCTAGTAATTAGTAAAAGAAGACCGGACCAAGTTTTAAAAGTTCATTTGTAGTGCTTTCCATGTAATTTGATGGTCGTATTATGGATACGGCTAGGGTCAAAGTGAGGTGCTCATCCCCTGATAAATAGGATCTCGCCGTAGATGTGTAACGTCCAAGGGGGATTGATACTATTATTTTAACTTCGTCCGGTCATCTGCAGAAGTGCCTGCCATTCTGCGAAATACTAGAATGCTATTTTCTAAAATTACTAAGAAATCTAACGAATGGTACTAACCAGCTATACCGTCATACCCTATACTATCATACCTCCGCCGCATTCCCACCCCTCTCATTCTGGTACGACATACTGCAGAAGTGCCGAAAAGTAGGTCCAAAATTACATAATATGCACGATTTGTGCAAAAGTAGAAAACGTGCCCATATTTTATTAAAGTTTTGATAAAATAAACCCATTTTCAACGATTTATTTTTTCCAAAATATTCGTAGGGACAGCAGGCAGGTTTCTTCAAAATGCTTCAAAAATAAAATGCACATAGAATCCAATGATTTAGGAGTGGCCGATACGATTTCTACAACAAAAAATTAAAAAATTTGCGAAATAACTTAATTACGCGAATTAACAAAATTAGCGCTGAGGCTAACAAGGAAAGGTCGTCTTGTGTCCATCGCCTTTTTGAAAATGTTCAAAGCGCCTAACTAGAGTATCGTATGGGAAGCCTGAAAGTGTTCTCCATTTTTGCGGAAGAGCCTTGAGGGCAGAGAAAAATCAATAATTGTAATTTCCTAGGGTGCTCATCTATGCTTTCAACCGTCCCTTCCCCAACTGCCTTGTGGTTGAGTGGTAAGGTGTCCGACTAGTAATCCAATGAACCTGGGTTCGGTCTCCACATGATGTTTTAGATTTTTCCTGCCTTCGAATGCAAGTTTTTGACATCATGATTCTTGCAAGAATTACTTGATGGGAGTTTTACCCTATTAAAATATGACTCCATTCGAGGAGCTAATGAGCAACTCAAGGGGTGGATGAGTTATGGAAAGGGCCTCCGAAGATATTTTATCAAATTGCATTAGCTCCTGAAATTGAGTCATGCTAGGCTAAAAGTCCCATCATGCAATTCTGTCACTTGCATTCGAGGGGAGCAAAAATCTAAAACATCATGGGGACACCGAACCCAGGTTCATCGGATTACCAGTCGGACACCTTACCACTCAACCACAAGGCAGCTGGCGAAAGGACTGTTGAAAGCGTAGATGAGCATCCCGGGAAATCACAATTATTGATTTTTCTCTGCCCTCAGAGCTCCTCCGCAAAAATGGAGAACACTTTCAGCCTTCCCAGACGATACTCTAGTTAGGCGCTTTGAACATTTTCGAAAAGGCGATGGACACAAGAAGACCTTTCCTTGTAAGGTACAGTACCCCTCCGCCTGAACCTTGAACTAATCAGCAACTGACTTTTTATCTTCGCATTTTTCATTACACGGCATTTTGCATACACACAAAACCAAGACCCCGCCCACTACACCACCGCCAAGTTGCGGCATGGTGCGCGCACCTGGCCGCCACACACAAGACCGGAGCCGGAAAAAAGGTAGTGCAGAAATCCTGATATCGATTGAAAATATCGATTGATTTTTGGTCCTATGCTCACATCCCTTGCGCAATGTGAACGGATACGGTAAAATTCAAATTTTTAATTATTCCCACGGTGGTGTGGACAAATGTCGACTGGTGCGTTTGGGGGTCTGTAAGTCGTTTCGTCAACCGGCAATTCGGACCGTAAAATGCCTTGCATTATTTAATTTTCTTCTTTTTTTGAATGAAAATTACATGAAAATATGTTTTCATGTAATTTTAACAGGCACGTTAAGTATCGTCATCATGATTTGACGGTGTGGAATGACATAGATACCAAGTAAAATGAACGTTTCCAAAATCGCGTATTTGGAGCCTTCAAATCAAGATATTTGGCGTTGCTCCGCTTGTCCGATACACTCACGACGCCGAAATGTGTATTATAGAGACATAGCGTTCTACTACTTTCCAAATTTAAGGTCGGACAAGCGGAGCAAGGCAATTATCGATCGAAAGAGTACACACTGGAAACATACTTTCCTAAATTGGCTATGAATCGCATTATACGGGCCTTAAAAATGGTGTGGGAAGATAATTGATACAGGGAGAATTTATTCGGCCAAGAAAACATTATCTGTATCAAAAATAAAGTGTTGAAAACAACAGAAAAAGATTTCAAAAGTTCAAAAAAGGATTGTAATCGCAAACTTTGTGTGCATGTGTCGAGATATCTGGATACTGTACCTTTGAAACCTCAAATGACCGCACTCTGCTGTCCTAAATATTCGAAAAAATACCCTGCTAGCAACGGGAAGTGATTTTTTTTTCGACAGCTTCGAAATTAATTTACCGAAATATTTAAACTTTTAAAGTTACCCAACACCCTTAAAAATGGCCTATATTATCACCGCGTTTTACCGCCAAAAACGTTTGAAACATCATTGCTGGGAAACAGCCCCGTTTGCACCGCGTATGCAGGATTGGCAAATTGCCAGGCGCTGAAATTAAAATACCGTATCTCTTGCAGTTCTCTCTCTTTCTCTGTCCTCTCTTTCTCTCGCTACCCCCCTTTAGAACGCCGTGATTATTATCCCTGAAACTGATAGACATAAAAGAGACTAGTAGAAATGAAATACTAATATAATCAGAAAATCAATAATTAGTCGTAGAATCGACCTCAAAACATGTGCGGTGCAACCCTGATCAAGACTGATTTTCCCGAGAGGTTTGAAACGTGAATATTTTATGTGCAGTACTTAGCGTTCACAAGCCCGGTTCTATACCAAATTCATCCTCGCTTCTCCCCCGGTTGTAGAAATATATGTTTCAACAACAAAAACTTCAATATTAAGCCCACATAATCGATTAAACAATATTTTTTTTTAAAACCGCGCGTAAATCCGTTAGCGCTAATTTGGAAATTACGGTACTTAGTGCCTGGTCATGGAATTCGCGGTAAGATCTTGTCATGGTGCTAGTTTTTAAAAATTACACGGGTGTTGGGTAACTTTAATAGTGCAAATTGTATATGATTCGATGCAGCATTGCATGCTGAACACAACGAGACCAATTTAAAGTTGCCCAACAAGGACGAAATTGACCCATTATTTTTTGTCCTCCATCGAATGGCCGATGGTTGAATTAGCATAGAATGAATATTTAAAAGTGCTAAAAAAACAAGAATAGCCTCAAGGGAAAGCCGGAAATGATCAGCGTAATCCCGCGCTCTCTCTATCGTACACGCGACGGGATCAGGGTGAGATCAGGGTTTCGTCCTTGTTGGGTAACTTTAAGCACAATTCTCTCAAAGATGAACGTGCTAGACCCATGGGGTAAGTGGGGGTTACTGGGGGGTAACTCGGAGCGCACAGCTTTCCATGCGAAACCGACAGGACTGTAAGTTTTGCCATATGATCTATATCGTCAAAAGCATGGTGTTTTCATGAAAAGCCATGTGATATTTTGATGCCATCGGCTTCGTAGTGGCGCCAGGCGCCTCTACAAATTTCAAGTTGTTTCCCGAGTTATGGGTCGAAATGTAGGTGCAGAATACATGCAGCCTAGCTTAACCGGTCGAGATGGTGCAAAATGAAGTTAACCACGATGATCAGCACCATCGACTACCCTTTCAGGCATATTTTCGAAAATTTGGTGTGCCAAGGTTTGTCCGACCCTTTCGCGAACGGCATGCCATTGGAAATTGAGTTTCATTTTTTTTTAATTGGTAGGTCAAAATGTTGAGATAGCGACACAAAAATCATGTGAGAGCATGTCCTACATCTCAGGTATGACACACTGAAAGTTGCAAGTCTATACGACCATTTTGAGATCCTTGTGCAACCCACTCCTAGCCTTACAGAGAATGCGATTTAAAGTTACCCAACAAGGACGAGGCCCTGATCCAAAGACGCGACACATTGTGCACGCGTCGCGTATATGAGAGAGTATACAAAAGAGAGCGTTGGATCAGGCAACTTCACCCTGATCCTTTCCGGACTTCGCCTGGGGCTATTATTGATTTTTCGCGTTTTTGTATATTCTTTCTCAACTAATTCAGCCATCGGCTATTCAATGGAGGACAAAAAAAGGTGGTCGTCCTTGTTGGGTAACTTTAACAACAAATGACCTCTGCGAAAGAAGCCTTATTTGGCTTGTTAAAATCCAGGAAAAAAAGTTCCGAGATGAACGTTTCTGAAAGATAAATTACCCCTTTTTCGAGTTCCCACCTCCTTCTCGAGTTCCAGTTTAGCTGTTACAGGCCGATTGATTATGAATCAAATTTTCCGAAATTAAAGTTACAATTTTATTGGGGTGTCCGGAAAGTTCGTATAATGCTTCGGAAAAAAGTCAGTTCGCGATCAAATGCAGTGATTGCGCAATCTGTTTGTCAACAATGTATTGCATCATTCTGACGTTGAGTAGTGAGAGGATTTAATCAGTCTCCTAGTTGCTACATTGATTCTTGTGATGGACTCCCATCTCTACCTCCGAGCAGTTTTACTTCATTACTACCGTCTTGGCCGATCCGTGAAGGAGGCCCACTCTGCCCTGGCCCAGTCGGAAGGAGCTGACGCCCCCTCCATACCCTTCTGCTATAAGTGGTTCTCCCGCTTCAAGAAAGGGGAGTTTGGTCTCGATGATCAACCCCGCTCTGGACGCCCTCCCTCCCTCGATCAGCCTCTCGTTCTCCGCGCACTGAAGCGCAAGCCCATGGCCAGTGTGCGTGAGTTGAAGAAGGATACTGGTACTCCCAGATCAACGGTGTCCGATATCCTCCATCGATCTGGGAAGAAGCCGAAACTCCCACAAGTGATTCCCCATGACCTCTCCCCCGAACAGCTGAAAAATCGTGTTCAAGTCTGTCGGGAATTACTCCATCGTAGATCCAATCTTCGATGGGTCAATTCCATCATCGCTACAGATGAGAAGTGGATCACGTACGATAACCCTGTGAGGAGACTGCAATGGGTGGATGCAGATGAGAAGCCCACGCTCGTCCCGAAGAAGGAAGAGCACGGAAAGAAGGAACTCCTCTGCTTCTTCTTCTCAGTGCTCGGTCCCATCTACTGGGAGATCCTCGCCCCTGGCACCAGCATCAATGCCGACCTCTTCTCTGAACAACTGGAAGATGTCGCAATAAGAGTCCCTCCCAGACTCCTGAACCAGGGCAAAATTCTTCTTCTGATGGACAATGCTCGCCCACATCGAGCGAAGATGACCCAGAAGAAAATGGACGAGCGGAAGATCGAGAGGATTCCCCATCCACCGTATTCCCCGGATCTCTCCCCATGCGACTACCACTGCTTCCGCTCTCTCTCTGACTTCTGCAAAGGAAAGAAGTTCAAGAATCGAGATGAAGTTGTGAGGGCTTTCGTGAACTGGGCGGTCTCGAAGAAACCCGCATTCTGGAAGAGAGGAATCGAGACCCTGCCCAATCGCTGGAGGGAGGTAGTGAGAAAGAAGGGGGCATACATTGGTCACTGAGAATTGTAAAGCATTAAATAAAAAATAAAATCAAAAAATTATACGAACTTTCCGGACACCCCAATATTTTCCAAGTTGAATGGTTCCGAGAAAAAAGTGACATCTCAACGGGACACCGATAGGTATATCACGCCTCTCACGAGAGAATCGGGACAAATCGGCCATTTCAGTTGACATAAAAATTTTCGAGTTGCTTGTTTATTACTTTTCCATTCACAACATTGCATCACTAGTCTGAATCTGAACTTTCATATTTTTTACATGTCTCGCGACTGCAGCAGGGTGCTGCAAAGCTTATGCCATGCGCATTGATTTCTGATAATTCTGCATCAATATATGCTTATTTTTGTTGTGAAATGTGTTTCTATGGTCAAATGGATGATTTTGGAATGAATACTTTATTTTTCACTTCTGCGACCGTTGCTGCAGATGCATTTCACACAGGTTTTTAATTTGCCCTATGAACATAGATTTTTCCCGCATCTCCAAACTCTCCCAGTTTGTAGAGCTCGAAATTCTGCACATATCATATTTTTTGCAGAATTTATCTCGGTGGTCCTGATAGCCTCCCAAATCGATGAATACCTCACAACGGGCTGCACGGTTCACCCACGGTGAAATCGAACACTCAAAGTCGCGGGTTCGAATCCCGGTGGAGGAAACTTCTGTTTTTGCACATTTTTTTCCATTGTTCTAATCGTGTGTTGTGTCGTTCCATGCGTTACCATGTTGGCAAAAACGGGTTTTCCTCCACCCGGATTCGAACCCGCGACTTTGAGCGTTCGATTTCACCGTGGGTGAACCGTGCAGCCCGTTGTAAGGTATTCATCGATTTGGGAGACTATCAGGACCACCGAGATAAATTCTGCAAAAAATGTGATACGTGCAGAATTTTGAGCTCTACAAACTGGGAGAGTTTGAAGATGCGGGAAAAATCTATGTTCATAGGGCAAATTAAAAACCTGTGTGAAATTCATCTGCAGCAACGGTCGCAGAAGTGAAAAATAAAGTATTCATTCCAAAATCATCCATTTGACCATAGAAACACATTTCACAACAAAAATATCGATATATTTATGTATAATTATCAGAAATCAATGCGCCCGGCCTAAACTTTGCAGCACTCTGCTGCAGCTGCAACATCAAATGGGTTCCAGATAGAGTTGGAGGATCTTCTACGACCCAATCCTTAACTAATAGGCATAAATACAGGAATATTTTTATTTTCAATGTCAACTCGCTGTCCCGGTTCTCTCATGAGAGGCGTGATATATAGAGTACAGTAGAGGGTTGAGAAGGGAGCATCAAGTCCCTAGAAGTATAGTGCCATGGATTGGCAGGGACCTGCATGAGTTGCTCAAGAGTGATATGACGACGATAAGGAAGAATATGGAGAGTCTGAAGGAGTTGGAAGCAGTTCTCTCTCAGCAGTTGACGGCAAGGTGAGGCAGAGTTGAATAGTCCATTCGAAGATTCTCTTGAGGACGGATAGCCTGAATGACCTTAGAAGAAGCATCGGGGACGCTGAGGCGACCTCTGTCAAAATTGAACAGCAGTTGAAAGAGATGGAAGAAGAGATGTCCAAGATCCCTCCTGGGGATAAGAGCTCTGCAACCGGAGGTTCCGTTCCCGGAATTTGTTCCATCCAGTGAACCACTCGATAAATATTATGTGTTATGTAACCTTTGTCGCCGTTGTCTAACAAATATGATCACTGCTCAAGGTAATCTTATCAAGTACTTGATCAAGTGCCCTTCTGGATTTTCCTGGTAGTGTTTTCCGGCACTTTCCTAGAAGCCTACCAAGCCCCGCCCCCTCCGCCCCTTCTCATTTTAGACTTGCTTAAAATCTGGCTTAGGCTGCTTAGGCTTAGAATAATGTTAATTAGAGTTGTGCTTAGTCTGCTTAGGCTCGGCTCTCGATTGCTTAGGGCTAGGAACTATAACACGCCCCCAAAGGGTGGGGCCAAGAGGGCGGGGCTTGGTAGGCTTCTAGGAAAGTTCCTGTTTTCCTGACTAAAAATGAAATGTAAATATCTCACGCGTTTCGTCGTAGAATCTCAAAATCCTTGCACATGGTAAAGCTACCCCCCCCCTTTTCTCATCGACTTTTGAAAGACCCTGTATTAGGGATGGCTTCGCAAGCAAGATTGCTAGATCTTGTTGGGATGATTAATGATTTTCCATACTATCCAAGATCGTTTGTTCTCGAAGCAAGATTCTTGCATGTCGCAAGAATCTTGATTCCCCTCTCATTCTCCTCTTTCATATTGAGCGAGGCGGTCGATGGCCAAAAAACTTTGACTTGAGAAGGGAAAATCATTGAATGATCTCGGTTTCCTCACTTCAATAATACGGATAGATTAGAGGTTGTGTGACCAACCTATCAAACAGCTTATGCGATTTCGGATCTCACTGCAGGCCTTTGTTTTGCACATTTTTCTTATATCTTTTTTACTATTATTTTATTATCTAAACCTTACTAGCTACTATCCATTCCTCTTTCGCGTTCCTTACGCTGTCGAAGCTTCACGTATTTGATTGTTCCCTTTGATGTTTTTTTATAATTTGCAGAAATCAGCAATGTCTTGCTATTAGAGGGTAAGCAAGCAAAGGCAAGAACGTCACATAAAATCCGAAGTAAAATAGGTTTCAAATTGTGATAAGAATACTGTGATTGACAAGAATCTTACCTGTTCACAAGAATCTTGCCAGAGAGTAATATTCCCGAGCCATTTTGCATTTTCCCCACTCATTCTTGGGAATCATTCTTCATTTCGTAAGATCCCATAGCGGTCATTTTTCCCACGAAGCCATCCCTAGTCTGGATGAGCTGTTCGCTCTCGCCACAAATCACGATTGAGGGTGTGCCGTTCAGTTAACCCTTTAGTTGCAAAATCCTGCCGGATGTATCTCATCCAAGTCATCTTCGGCCTTCCCACTGGCCGTCTTCCTGGCAGTTGGTACAATTGGACCTTTCTACATGGATGATCTGGTTCCCGTCTCTTCATGTGTCCATACCATCTCAATCGCTTCTCTCTCACTTTCTCTACTATTGGTGCGATTCCGAGGATTTCTCTTACTCTTTCATTCCTTAGCCGGTCTTTCATTCTAACTCGACAAATCCATCGTGCCATCCTCATTTCGGCCACACTCAATCGTTCCTCTAATGCCACCGGTAAGGCCCACTTTTCACTGCCGTACATCATTGCTGGACGGATAACTGATCTGTACATTTTTCCTTTCAATCTCATGCGAACTCTCTTATCGTGCAATATACCAGCTGGTATACCGTTTAAATATAATTTTATAGCTGTTTTAGTGTTGTTCAGCACGCTGGATTTCCCGAAATATCATTAATTATCCCGAAAAAAATCGATAAACATGCTAAAATAAGCCTTGAAAAGTTTGAACAGTTTTACGAGTTAATTACTTAATTAATGGTCTTGATTATTTATTTCAGTATTACCTATAGATTCGTTGTTGCTATTTACCCACCTTTGGAGCACATTCATTAACGCACAAACTATCTCAAACGAGAAATATGAGCAAAACATGTCAAAGCCGGCGATTTGGTGTAGCGCCTACGTAGTAGCTACTGTAGTTTTACACAGTCGCTACACCGTAATCTTTTCTTTCTCAACTGCACCATAATTCCCTGCATATCAAAGGAGCTTCTTCATCGAAACCCGCCGTGCCAGCACAAGCGTTGAATTTCGCCCACACCGTATTCGATTACTCACGTCTCTTTCCGCTCCACCATTTTCATCTATCATCGAACCTAGGTACCGGAATTCCTTCACTTTCTGAATCGGTTCTCCATTCACATCTTTCATGACTCCACTGCCTCCACCAATCATCATAAATTCCGTTTTTCTCGTATTCAAAGTGAGCCCTCCTGCTTGCAACCGCCTCTGAATTTCATGCACTTTCCTCTCCAGAGTAGCAATATCCGCATCAACGCGACACAAGTCGTCAGCGTATGCCAAACACTTCGGTGCAGTCTCCATGCAATTTCCCAACACCGACTCGAGAACGACAATGAACAACAAGGGGCTCAGAGCGCTCCCTTGATGCACTCCCACTCTGATGGTAATATCTTGTGTTGGATCGAATGGCGTTCTTACAAATTCGGAACGCCATTCGTTCGCCATTCGCCATTTGGAACGCCATTCGACCCTCTAAAACGGGTCAGAGACGGGTTGATGCGGTGACCCGTGCCGCGCGTCGCGTGTCGCGTTTCTCTCTCGGGTGACCCGTTTAAGAACGGGTCAAATACGGGTCATGCTGCCTTTTCTCAGCTACCGCATGTTCAAAACGTAAAATTTGTGTAAGGATTAATAAGCTCGACGAGTACTATCTACTACATGATGTTTCAACTGAAAATACACATTTTTAGTGTTTCGAGTTTCTTACTAGCAAGGGAGGAAACTCTTCGTACAAGCTTGCCGCATAGCATCGCACAAGAGTGCTTGCTCGTGAGAAGAAATGAATTGGAGAGAGCACAAAAACAATGATCCTGAACTATTCCGCCCCTCTATACTCTCTTTCTCCATTTAGATATGCTCTAATTAATTGATGTTTTGTTGGTCTCAAAGTTTTGATGTTGTTGTTCTAAAATAAACGTAATATTATGATGACATGATTCGTAAATGCATATGATCATTTTCGAATATGATTATCGAAAACTAATTGCGTAGTAATCGCAATTGACCGATGCGCGTCCTTCCCTCGACCCCCGCTGTCTCTCCTGACCCGCTTTGGAACCGCGAAAAACTGGTCATCGACGGGTCATGCGCGCGAAAGCGGGTCATCCTAAGAGAGGTCGCGACACGCGACGCGCGGAGAGGGTCACCCGAAAAAGAGAGTCTGCGGGACGGGTATCCGTGATCCGTTCTTGCCGCCCTAGTCGGCGGCACCCTCACTCTGACTCGGAAGATCGAGTCGAGATCCGAGACCGCACATCGGCTGGAAGTAGTGGCAATGGATGCTGCCGATAGACCGTGGAGGCGACACTGCCTTAGAGGTCCAGGTAGCTGACCTGGCTCGAAGACTGAGCTGCAGGTGATCCTCCGAGCACTAAGGTAGTCGAAGGGTTAGCTATACCTGACTACTGTATTCCCCACTGCTCGTCATTGTTCTTTCTCTAGCAATGACAGTGGGCGAGAAGAACACCGACCACCATCTCACCGTGCGAGAATTAGTCCACGTGGTTCGAAAACAAGGTCATTTGTCCGCAAACAATCCCGACAAAAAGGCGTAGTAAGGGTCGGAAATGGCTCCTCCGCCTCGAATACCGACACAGGTATCCTCGGAACAGTCAACTCTGGCTATGATTGGACAATACCGACTGTTCATCGATTAAATCAAATCGAGTAATAGTCGAAGTTGACAGAGCGGTCCTCGAGAACCTGGCCAATCAAAAATGGTCTAGGTGGAACTGCAACCTTGTTGACATAATGGAGGACGAGCAACCTCCATTACAGTAGTACTGTCGATCCACTACATCCTGAGCAAAGTATCAGGGCAGTGATGAGAGTAATCGACTGAAATACTAGATCCTGAGTTCCCTAACAGAACTGGGACTGAAACAGGGTCACGAGGGTACGGTAGAAAAGCCGGGTGCTCAGCCTGTGCTCCAAATCTCGCGTTACCGTACCCATCAACTACTGAAATGCCTATACAATGGAGATAGATGACTCGAACCAGCAAACTACGAAGAGCGCAAGCCTTCACGATACTCGGAAAAGAGTATGAGGCACGTGCTATGTAGAGCTCAGACCAGACTATCTCGGGTCCTGTGTTGACATCCATGTCTCCTAGAAGACGTTGCCTCGTTTGACGCATGGGCATGTAAGAGTTCTGAAGAAGTCTTGCGAAGGTCAGGCAGTGAAAATCGGTGGAGCCGACGTAGCCGACGCTTCGCGCCACAGCATTTGGGGTCAGCCCCCAACTTCCTCCCCCCCCCCCTCAAATTTCGGCCCGGGAGTATGAGGGCGGAGCCGAAATTTTCAAAATGTTGCCAACCTCACCGGCGTGCCCATGGTCTGGAGAGGCTCCAGTCCAAATTTCGTGTCGATCGGATGTTTGGAAGCCGAATTACATGTACCCCGATAGGGCCCTTTTGTGAGCATGTATCTATTTATTAGCACCCCGGCGGCATTGAGCCAACCTCTCCGTTTTTTGGCGTTAAGCTTTTGGGTCAATTCTAAGGTTCACTTCTTCTAATTAGGTCGGTAGGTCACTCGCGTCGAGCTTGGCAGACGTTTAAGAAACCCGCTCCGTAAGAATCGAGCACTCCGCGGACACGTTTGCCTAAGCAACGGGATCCACGGGTTCTTTTCTATGGTGGGAGGAGTGTCTTGTCTCTGTCTTGACATTTGCCACAAATTATATAATACAGTCATTAGGTAAGTAGAAAATGTTAATAAAGGGTAAAATCTCTGGTAACTCTGTTTGAATCTAATTAGAATATATTTGAATCTAATTTGAGAAAAATTAAAACCAAGTGTGGCTAAATCAAATTCAAAAAACAGCAAATTAGATTGAAAAACTATCAAATTAGATTCAAAAGTACGTGACGCACTAAATTAGATTCAAAAATTTGTCAAATTAGATTCAAAACTTGCCAAATTAGATTATGAAATTAGTAAATTAGAATCAAAAGTTGCCTAATTATATTCAAAATATATTCTAAGTGTTATTCGAAAGAAATCTAATTAGACTTCAATGACAATCCGGTGTCGATAAAACAAAGAACGAATCTCGATCAACAATACTTTATTCTATAATCAACGATGTATGTTCCGATATGTTGTTACTATTTGAAGATTTCTCAACATAGATGGGCAGGGGCTGAAGCTGAGAACTGAATACCGTAGGGTGTCCATGATCAACAGCCGGGAGGAGGTGGTGAACAACTGTGCTTCCCGGTTGGGGCGAAGTTCCAAACCTATGGGGTCTTGAAGTTAGCTCCAATCGTGCTCTATCCCTGTTTCTCAATGAGCTAAAGGAAAAAAAACTGCAACGTCGAAGTTACTTAGAATTCTAAAGGAACAATTTGATGAAGAAAAGAGAGACTGCTTGCACGAATCATTGATAATCCTCACTGAAGACGTTTGCGAGAAGAGGGCTCTCCAGTCTGGTTTCTCTTCAGATCATGCGAAGTCACTGTAATGATTACTGATTCGTGCGCCACGCATTGCCCAACACAAACATGAATGATTACAACATCAACAAGCATAAAATGTTAAAAATTAAAACATCACAAATATTAAACAACGAAATTAAAGTGTGGAATCCAATTAGATTCAGTTTAAATTTAATTGGTTTCGAATTATATTCAAAAAGTGCCAAATTATATTCAAAAACCATGAACTTCAAATTAGATTCAAAAATTTGCTTTTTCATCATTTGTATCTAATTAGATTTGAATCACATTCAAAACTTGCCTAATTAGATTCAAAAATCATAAAATTCCTAATTAGATTCAAACAAAGTTACCAGAGATGGTCAAACAATCATATTTTTTTATTGATGCGAAATTGATTCAAAAGTCAAAAAGCATTTCTCTCGTGGTGCCCAGAAGTTTATAAAAACGTATTTAGATCAAATTCCGATCGATTCTAAATATTACTTTTTGGACTAAAATTTGACTTTTTGCAGCATATATTATATATGCTGCAAAAAGATATATAGTCCATTTCGTGATATATAGTCCATTTCGGACCGAATCCCTTAGCTTTTTCAATCTCGTTGTACTCTGGGCTATGCTGTTTCATCAGCACATTACAGCGAATCTCGGGAGGTTTTCCATTTTCAACTTTCCAAGTGCAGTAACCATAACATTCAAAAATTAATTTTCGCCAAAGTAATAAGAACTTTGATTAGCTTTTAACACTTTCAAATATTAGTTACCTTGATATAATTTCTAGTACTAAACTAGATCACAATTTCGCTAGTTTCAAAAATTCACTGCTCACTACTTCGAATATATCAATGTTTGGGCAGTATTTTATCGCTCAACATAAGCCCAATCCCACCAGTTCTGCATAGAGATAGTAGAGTACCCCGACCTATTTAAGAAAATCACAATATGGGTTTCATATCTCATGCCCAAAATTCGCATTGTTTGTTCAAATCAGTGGAAAATCGAAATTTTGAATAATTTATTTTTTCGATTTCTCAAAATCTATCACTCAATTCAGGTAGTATTAATTTTTAAACAATACATTATCACTGGTTAAGTTGTCTAAGAGTGAAAGAACAGCTGTTTTGCATGCTTTCCAAATTCTAAAATTTTCACTTTTCCTATTTTTACGCTGCATTCCCTAGCAAATCACTATTCCAATCCCTTGTTCAAGTTGATGGTACGGTTGTCTAACCCCCGACGATAGATTTCTCGTCGAGATGGACTAGGAAGTATATTTGTGAAAGAATCGGTACATAGGTTTTTTTGTTATCGATCGCCGAAAGTAGTAAAAGATGGTCACATCGAGAGATGGTAGGAAGACGCGACTCTATCTGTTCTCTACAATCCGAGGGAGCTTTGCGCTGTGTGCCTGCATAGCTCAGTGGTTGCGCGCTGTGGTTGGCTTGCGGTCGTAGTGGGTTTGAATCCGCTCGGTTACCATCTGTTTTGCCTCATTTTTGAAAAAGGTCTGAGCATTTTTGCTGATGTACAGAGTGGTGAAAAGTCGAAAAACGAATATTTTTGTTTGGATAGATCATCCCCAAATATGCTTTTATTGATGCGCAGCATTAAATGAGACCTATTGTCATGCTGTACTTCAATAAAAGTAATGTAATCCACATCCCGGGGGGATGTGGCGATTCGGGGTTTCCGGGAGAAACCCTAAACGCCTGTAGTTTGGGGCCTTATATTTGGCCTTTGGCTGTCGTCAATAAAAGTGGTGGAATAGGAAGGGGTTACTCGCAAGAGAAGTAGTGGAATCTTCTGGCCGCGGACCCAAACTCGCGCCTGTTGTTTTGAGCAAAACATGTTTTCAGCAAAATGTATGAGTTTTTTTAGAGTTGGAGAAAATGAGATTATTTGAAACTAGTTGTAATTAGACTCGCTCATATGCATAACTTTTGCCATTGAGAGATAATAAAATGTCTTAAAATAGCCTGATATGGATCTCTCTCACTCTCTGGAGATGAAAGGTTTAGAGATAGGACAGGGTAACAATGAATTCTCTCTCAGTTTATTTCCTAAAAGGATGTATGTATGAGTTTTTTTAGAGGTGGAAAAAAATTATTTAGTAGTGCATGCGAGGAGCGACAGGCGCGAGTTTGGGTCCCGCGGCCAGAAGATTCCACTACTTTTCTTTTCTAGCCTAACCCCTTCCTATTCCACCACTTTTATTGACGACAGCAAAAGGCCAAATACAAGGCCCCAAACTACAGGCGTTTAGGGTTTCTCCCAGAAACCCCGCATCGCCACATCCCCCCGGGATGTGGATACTGTATGTACTGTACCAAGCGCATTAATATAACTCTACCGAATGCAGTACAATTTGGAACTTTGCATTTGGATAAAATTACCTTGAGAAGTGATAATTTTTTTTGTTCGAAAAGCCCTAATCTATCATTTTATTTCATTCCATCGCTCTGATGAGCCAAATAAATAGTTCTACTAGAATACACCACAACACGGCAATGGCCCCCGGAGCATCGACATAAGGAAAGCAAAAACGTCCGGGAGCTATCCTGAAAAAAAGTCCGAGCTGTAAAATTTATGCTGCGGAATTTGATCGCTAAACGGAATAAAAGACTGTTCGCACCGCGCGTGAGGTGACAATCAGGCAATAATCAGGCATTTAAAGTTGCAACTCAGGCTTCTCAGGCAATGATTTATAATCCAATACACAGCCCCACGGCCCCACGGCCCCGGAGCATCGACACACGGCCCCCGGAGCATCGACATAAGGAAAATGAAAACGTCCGCAGGCATCAATCAAAACGCGCGCGCGTTTAAAAATAGTACAGTGGGATTGCCTGATTGTGCGTGAAAAATTCTGAAAATCACTTAATTTGCAGGCAAAATCACGATCACTTTGCGATTCGACAGTTCATTTTTTATTTTTTCTATGTTCATCACCTTGAGAAATGTTTCACTATTTATCTATATTATGTGGCTTACTTTTAATAGGGATTTCTCTTTACTCTGGCAATGAAAAAAACCGCTTTACAAATCTCCACTACTGCGTTTAGTGTGAAATTATTTTACAGCGCACGGACGTTTTCCAAAGCCCTATGTCGATGCTCCAGGGGCCGTGTCGACATAAGGAAAAGGAAAACGTCCGCAGGCATCAAGGAAAAGACGCGCGCTTTCAAAAAAAGTACAGTCAGAATTGCCTGAGAAGCCTGAGTTGCAACTTGAAATGCCTGATTATTGCCTGATTGTCACGTTACGCGCGGTGCGAACAGTCTTTTGTTCCGTTTAGCGAGCAAATTCCACAGCATAATTTTTTACAGCTCGGACAATTTGCAGGATTGCTCCCGGACGTTTTTGCTTTCCTTATGTCGATCTTCCGGGGCCGTGCCGCCGGAAAAGGCGTGCGTTTTCAAAAAAAGTACAGTCAGAATGTTGCCTGAATCAGTGCAAAGGGGTCTAGTCTCATAACGATCACCCCTAATCTGCACGAATCGAGCTGCAAACTCAGTTTGCGTTGAACTAAAACCCTGATTTTCAGGCATTTTTTCTATGTTTAGCGGTAATTCTGCAGCATATTTTTATACAGCTCAAGCAATTTCCTGGACAGCCCCTGGACGTTTTCCCTTTCCTTATGTCGATGCGGCCCCCGGAGCATCGACATAAGGAAAAATAAAACGTCCGCAGGCATCAAGGAAAAATTGTGGGAATTTTCAAAAGATAGTCAGATTGCCTGATTTATCACTATCCGAGCTGCAAAATGCATGGTTCTCGTAGCGATATTCCCTGAATTGTCACTATCCGAACTGCAAATTTAATTTGCGACCCTGAATATCAAGCAAGGTTACGATACAGCTCGAGAATGCCTCCGGACGTTTTCCTTTTCCTTATGTCGATGCTCCGGGGGCCGTGCCATAATGAATCCCAAAATCGCTAACACAGCACCTTGTACACTAGGGCGGCAAGAACGGATCACGGGTCGACCTCTCGACCCTCTACAACGGGTCAGAGACGGGTAGAGGCGGTGACCCGTGCCGCGCTTCGCGTGTCGCGTTTCTCTCTCGGGTGACCCGTTTATGAACGGGTTAAATACGGGTCACGCTGCCTTTTCTCAGCTGTCGCATGTTCCAAACGTAAAATTTGTATAAGGATTAATAAGCTCGACGAGTACTATCCATTGCATGATGGTTCAACTGAAAATACACTTTTTTAGTGTTTCGAGTTTCTTATTAGCAAGGGAAGAGACACTTCTT
The DNA here is from genome assembly GCA_036245805.1 of Pristionchus mayeri. Classification (NCBI taxonomy): domain Eukaryota; kingdom Metazoa; phylum Nematoda; class Chromadorea; order Rhabditida; family Neodiplogasteridae; genus Pristionchus; species Pristionchus mayeri. The sequence goes on along the minus strand of BTRK01000005.1, from coordinate 24,202,336 downwards.
ACAAGCTTGCCGCATAGCATCGCACAAGAGGGCTTACCCGTGAGAAGAAATGAATTGAAGAGAGCACAAAAACAATCATCCTGAACTTTTCCACCCCTCGATACTCTCTTTCCCCATTTAGATATGCTCTCATTAATTGTTGGTCAAAGTTTTGATGTTGTAGTTCTGAAATAAACGTAATATTATAATGGCGTGGTTCGAAAATGCATATGATCATTTTCGAATATGATTATCGAAAAATAATTGCGTAGTAATCACAATTGATCGAGGCGCGATGATGCGCGCCCTTCCCTCGACCCCCGCTGTCTCTCCTGACCCGCTTTGGAACCGCGAAAAACGGGTCATGGACGGGTCATGCGCGCGAAAGCGGGTCATCCTAAGAGAGGTCGCGACACGCGACGCGCGGAGAGGGTCACCCGAAAAAGAGAGTCTGCGGGGCGGGTATCCGTGATCCGTTCTTGCCGCCCTATTGTACACCATGAATTTCCTTGCCTAAAACATTTTTTATCTTCAAAACAGTTGACCAGGGAAACACAGGGGGATAAATAGAACAACGATGTATACAAAATGTACAATGTCTACGGAACGGATTATGGATGAACAAAATGGAGATTTGACTGCGAATGGTGCCCGAAATGATTGTGCAAGGTCTCTAATTATAAAGTAAAGCATCATTTCACTGTCTAGCATATCTGTAAATATAATCACGGACTTTGCTTTCGAAGTTACCACGATTCTGTTGATATTGTTCGGCAGCTTGCTGATTGAGAGGGTCGTCAAAGTCCATGAGATCAGTGAAAAGAGAGGCTAGTCCATGAACAACCTCGGTCATATTCCTGGTTGGGCGCCATCCAAAAGCATCTAACGAGTTCTCCCGTAAGAGAGAAAGACAGATAGCTCCATCCTCGTTGATGTTCGGATGCCAGACACGAGTAAGACATTTTACAACCGGAGGCTGAAAACTCCGAATATCTACAACCGATCGAATAATACGTACCACGTTGTTATACTCAGCAGGAACCTTGATATCGAAGTGATATATTCCTCCCTTATAGAAACCGTCGTTGGGAGTAATTGTTAAATGCATCTCATGAAGAACTCCAGGGCTCGGAAACGTCAACCGAGACACTTTATCTCCCATCAACGTCCTCTCAAGCTCCTTGATCTCTATAAATGAATATGTGTTTTGAAACATTGAAAATTAGATTCTCCCTCGGGACATAGCGTGTCTCCATTTCTCATCGCTCGTGGGGGGGAGGAGAGGTCAATTACAGATGTAATGAAAAAGCGTTACCAGAATTTCCAAGCTACTATGTAGAAAAAAGGTAAAATGTCTGTCACGCTCGTTTTTTTCGCTATAACTGAGCTCAAACTCATTCTATAGTGCTAAATCCTGGACCAAACGAATACACTCGGCGTGTCCTTTCAACTTCTATAGTGATTGCATCATCACTACGCAATATCCAATTTTTCCCTGGAGCTCGCTTCAAACTCATCACCCAGAGTCCGGATCTTGACCATACGGCCCCCTCGCTGAGCATTTTCGAAATCCACAATAATTGAGTCATCTCTATGCAATATTTCATCATCGGTACTTGTTGAGGGACGCTAATCTCCGCCCACTTTTTCCTCTGCGTCTCTACCCCTTCCGCTCTCTCTGCTACTCTAGATGTAATTACGCACCTTGCTGAGCATATCGTCAGCCTAAGCCGGCTTATAGCCTAAGCGGTAACCAACGTTAGGGTCTCCCCGCTTCGCGGGGAGCTGCGAACTTTGCTTACTGGGCAACCCGCTTCGCGGGTCGCCATCTATAATAAGGGAAGGGCTGCTCTCTCTGCGCACCCTGCTTGTCTGACGCTCTCACCCTATTTCGCAATCGGGAGTCACATAGGATAATAGCGACTTATTTATTCCGTTATACCTGTTACCTATTAATGAAGAAGTGTTGCGTCAATATGTTTCAAACGCGTAAGCCAGAAAAAAAAGTAAGCTAGAGTGCCAGACAGGCAGAGCGCGTGGGGTGAGCGGAGGGGGTTAAATTAATACACAGAAGAAAAAATGGGTGGAGATTAGTGCCCCTCAACTGCAGAAGTGCCTCATCATCACTATGCAATATCTCGTTCTTTGCTCATAACGCTTTAAACTCATCCAAGACCTGCAACTAGGGTACCATACGAACCGCCTTGGTGAGCTTCTTTCAAATGCGTAATTGATTGCATCACCACGACATAAGATGACGCAATAAATTCGGATGTCGCAAAAGCATTTTCTTGCATTTTTACAGGAGATTCGGGTTATTAGACGGTTGACTGGCCAGCCGATAGACCAGTGAATATAATGACTTTCATTTCTCATCCTCTATAGGATAAGCGGAGTTTCTACTAATTACCTTCAGTAAGTAGCTTTTCTCGGATGCATATACGAGTATCCATGTACTTCTTATTTTCGTCAACACCTTTAATACGCTTCTGCAGGTTAATCATAATTCCTGAAAATATAAAGTTAAAGACAAATGTTCTTACAAAATCACACAATAATGTTCTATTGCTAAGGTGCGCAATAAAACTGCATAATTATTGTACGGGACAAGGACGCAAGCTCGCCGTGAGCACGGAGAAAGGTGAGCCAGCTTTTAGTCATGTCACTAATTGTGCGATGATAGAGTACCAAAAGCCGGCTCATCTTTCGTTAAATCCTCCGTGCTGACGGAAATATATATTTCAACATATTTTCGGCGAACTCAAAAGAACTCGCACTCGCAACTCGCAACTCGCAACTCGCAACTCGCAACTCGCAACTCGCAACGTTGACTCGCATGACTCGCACGGTATTTTGATTTTATTTTTTTCTCACTCGCAATTTCGACTCGCACGACCTCTTCTGTTTTCGATACATTTATTATGATCAGGAATGGTCGGGAGTGCATAACGGTCTTCAAGAAAGTGCTTGTCTTGACTTGTTTCTTTGAGATCTGCTGATGTGAAAAGCGAGAAAGATACCGGGGTGGTGTGACGACATACATTTCTCTATTTCCTGACATCATTAATAGGGTCTTTGTAAGTTTCACTCAATGGATAATAATAATGTAATTCTAAACTTTTGTTCAATTATTCCTTGACAGTGAGCCCTCAAACCCCGCCCAATATTGGGCATGATGACAGTAGTCGGAATGCTCGAAGGTAATTTCAAGAGAGTGATATGCTTGACTACTTTTGCTAATCATTGGCACAATGAGTTCTTTAAAGGCTGTTGTCAGATAATTTTTATGATTGCTCCACCGGAGTTTGCCCCTCATTTTTTTCATTCTTGACCCATTTTTAGCTATAATTATAGCGTATGAAGAAGAAATGCTTTTGATTGGAACAAAAAAGACATTACCACTCTACTTTTCAAAGCACAACGAATGATTTGAAAGACAGCATACACAACGAGAGTTGTTGTGTAAAACCAGATTTGGTTACCATTAGATGCAAGATCGGTATTGTAAGAATACCTTAAGTTTAATCTAAATTTAAAAAAAAACTGATTGAGTTTCTGATAGTATCAAGATGTTCTAAATACCTGCCTCTGGTCCCCAGTAGTGCTATGGATACTCCCAATTTGGGCTTCTATTTCAGTGATCTTGGGGAGACAGCAGGCATTCACCAGGATGACCAAAACCCATTTCAGTTGTTTACCTCAATTATATCTCGATTACCCCGTGAAAGACGGGATATCTTCGTGTCCGTCTATACTGGGAACTTTAACTCGACTCTATACATGTTTTTTTGGACCAAACTTATGAGTTAAGTGTACAGCGGCGGTCATGTCGCAATTTCATGGAATGTGATTGTCAATGATTACGGAGGGAAAATGAATTATAAAGCTCGAGCACTTTCTTGAAGATCGTTATGCACTCCCGACCATTCCTAATCATAATAAATGTATCGAAAACATAAGAGGTCATGCGAGTCGAAATTGCAAGTTGCGAGTGAGAAAAAATAAAATCAAAATACCGTGCGAGTCATGCGAGTTGCGAGTTGCGAATGCGAGTGCGAGTTCTTTTGAGTTCGCCCATATTTTCATTGTTTTAAGTTTAAGTCGAGGTTTTTTTTAAAAATCCGTGTTGTTTGATATTTATCTAGAGTTTTTCCTTCTCATTCTATTCAAGTCGCACCCTAGCTGTTTTGTCGCTTCTCTCGCCTGAACGAAAGAAACCCGTGAGGAGATAGCTTTAGTCCAACCCAGTCATAATATTTAATACATTTTTTAACGTCCAAGGAAGGAAGGATTTAGTTTATTTTATTGCTTCCAATGCCCGTTCCTGGAATCGCCAGGCAGTGTTGCTTGTGTACTTCTGCGCACACGTGGGCTTAACCATGTATAAAAAGTAGAGTTCCCTTGATGGAATTGATTCCGGATTTCCAATAGTGAGGACAAAGGAGTGACGCAATTCCATTCCCTCCATTCCGCCGCGCGGAGTGGTGGAATGGAGTTCCAATAGTTTTGGAATTCCATTTGAATACACGATGTGACAAACCCCCCCCCCCCCCCCCCCCCCCCCTAAACGTCCGGTGTCGACTTGACGACTTTAAAATAATTCATCGTTCCGCTACAGTAAATTAGTTGCAACATTCCGCGCGCGAAATTTAAAAAATATATGAAAGTTGCCTGAACTACCGTGATATTCAAAATAACTAGTCCGGCTGCCCCCGCCTTCGGCGGGGGCCCCGTCCTAGCAGGGTAGGTTTCGCAATCACTTGTTTCACAATTTGTTGACGCGCCATCTCTGTCCCTCCCCATTTCGTAATTGTTTCGCAACTGTTTCGCAATCCGGACATACGGACAGACACACACTGCGCTTTATATATAGGTATAGATAACTTGGCAAAAGTCCAAAAGTGGTATCTTACACGGAATACCCTGAAATGTGGATCCATAAAAAGTAGCGTTTGAATTTTCGCGCCTTGCAATTCACTGCACATTTTTATACATTCAAATGCGCACCGGACCGCTTGTCACACCATGGACTAAATTAATTACTTTCCACATATGTTCGCCAATCAATTTTGATATTTTCCTCAATGGAATTCCAATAACAGTTTGGAATTCCATTTCGAGTGGAATTCCAATTGCCAACCGCTCGTATGCGAGCGCGGAATTGGAAATGAGTGGAGGGTTTTGGAATTCTAATAGCCAAATAATCCCATCAAGGGAACCCTAATAAAAAGTCACCGGTCCGTAACGGACGGAGTGATCATTTTGCTCCGACCCCCGCCAGAGGTGCGAGAGCGCCAGAGAAGCCAGAGCTCTTTCTACCCCGGCGCGTGCAGAGAGCATCGCGCCTATGAGTTCGCCCCCTTCTGCCCCCGCTCCGGTTTAATTACCTAAGTTTGAGGTAAACATTCGAATCCTCGCGAAACTACCGGATCTCGCAACGTTCACTGAGAAAGATATGATTTAAACTGTTTTGGACGGTTTACTGGTGAATTTGTGCTAGACGCGCGTAACTAGCCCGACTGGGAGTATGACAAAAGCACGCATCGGAGTAGCTCAGTCCAGAGGGATGATCCAACTTCGTGGTTGGTATCAAGTGATTACTATCTAGTGGCGAGCACTATCTGTTCTGAGGGCTTAGAAGTGATGACATTGTTAAAAATTACGGTATCCATTTTTTGCTTTGGCACTTCTAGTTTAGGGGGTAACTACGCCCACTTTCCCTCTGCGTCTCTGACACCCTGCCTCTCTCTTCCTACCCCTTCCCTCTGACGGTCTCGCCTGTAAACAACTACTCCCATGCTCTAGTAAACAACTTGTTTACATGGCGAGAGTAGAGTTCTCTTGTTGGAAATGATTCCGGAATTCCAATAACGAGAACAAAGGGTTCTCCCTCTTCATTTCATTTCCAGTATTTCCACTAGGCCCACGTAGTATAGTGGTTAGTAGGAGAAGAAGTGGTTTAGTGGTCTATGGCGCGCCCCCCCCCCCCCCCCCCCCCCATTCCATCCCACCCGGGCTCGACTCCCGCCCGTGACACCGTCTCCGCCTCACTAAAGCGCCTACCCATTGGGGACGGGGAATTGGTAGTCGTGACTAGATCACGCAGGTAAATAGGTCTGGCGAAAGGTGGGCACTCCGGACTGAATCCGCCCAAATTGACACTGGCCTAGCAGTGTTCTCCCGCGAGCTGGTCTCGAAGACGGGATGTACCTTTACCTTTACCTATTTCCACTCGATCTGCCAGGTCATTTCCAAAAAGTTTTGGAAATTCCAATAAGGGTGATCACAAAATGATTTGTCAATTGATTATTCTAATGAGTTTCAATTCAATTGAGGTTCATCAACAGTTGACCTCCTCCAATTTGACTATTTCCAATAGGTTTTGGAAATTCCAATAAGAGCCTCATTTCCAATTGGCGACCGCCACATTATCGAACGCTTTTGGAAATGAGAAGGAGAAGGGATAATTTCCAATAACGTTTCATTTCCAACAAGAGAACTCTAGGCGAGAGCATAGTCTTTACTTTACGCATCTATACCTCCCCTATAACGGCGACTCGCGAAGCGGGGAAACCCGATCGTTGCTTACCGTGCAGGCTAAAAGCCGGCTTAGGCCGGCGATATACACAGAATGCTGCGTAGCTCTAGCCTCTAGCCTGTTGTTTTCCCCTCCATGAGTAGGGATTCCGGGGTCTGAGTGGGAGGAATGGGCTTACCCCCTCAACTAGAGAAGTCCCTTTGCTTTTTTTAGTGCTACAGATTTTAAAAGGTGCGCTGTTCCCTGCTCAGCATACCACCCAAATTTCATCTCATTTGTAATCAAAGCCATCGAAGGCAATAGAAAAACCGAAAATTCAAATCGATTTTTCTATTTCCTTCGACGGCTTTGAATCCGATTGGGATAAAATTTGGGTGGTATACTGAGCAGGGTACGTCGCATCTTTCAGATTATGCACTGCTCCAATTGGCAGCGAAAGAGCAAAAAGTGGATACCGTAATTTTTAACAATGACTTCACTTGTAAGCCCTCGGGCAGACAGTGAACGATCACTACCCTACGCTCTAGATAGTAAACAAGCATCAGATAATGGCACAGTTACTTGAGCTCATATGAAATATGTTATAGTACACACCAATACCTCCTTCTCGATAATGGCGTCCCGCGAAGCGGGGAGCCCAGTAAGGAACGATAGGGTCTCCCCGCGAAGCGGGGTGACCCGATCGTTGCTTACCGCTTAGGCTAAAAGCCGGCTTAGGTCGGTGATATACACAGAAAGGAGCTTGAACACTTGGAAGTATTGGTTTACAGCAGCATGCAGTTTTTTTCTCCGGAGCAAAATGACCACTCCGTCTGATAAGTAACCGACGGAGAGAGTCATTTTGCTCCGGAGCAAAATGACCATTCCGTCGGTTAAGGACGCGTTAAAAAGTCGTACCCAGAAAATAAATTTGAATGATTTCGCCCGCCTACTAGTTCTGCGTACTGTACTGTACAGTACTGTCACCATTCACCGGTTATCCCCATACGGCTCCCCAGTTTGCAATAGATACATACCTACTCATGCTGTTGTGTAAATATCACATTGCCGTTATTTCACCGGGCGTTGGGTCTCATGCGGAAATTCATAAACTTCAATGCAATACCTAGCGGATTTGTGACGAAATGAAGATTGCAAATTGCCTAATCTGTAGCCCCTGTATGGGTAACATGTTATGTCGTGAATATTTTATTTTAAACCCTCGTGGCGAAGTTACTAGGGATAGCCAAATGGATACGGATTATCCATTTCGAAGCGACGCATGGCGCGCGATCAAACGGATAATCCGCACTATCCGTTCTACTATCCGGATAATCCGTTCTGTTCGGATAATCTAATCCTCTTTTAGTACATTGCACGCGCGTCGATGCGGTTTGGATAGTGAATGGATAGTGGGTAATCCACATCGCCGCGACGCGCGTTCATATAATCCACTATCCGAACCGTACTGTCATCTCTAGAAGTTACTGATTAATTTTGTTTTCAGATGCGCCCGCTATCTCTCAAGGGTCACGACAGAGCCCTCACTCGTGTGAGATTCAACCGAGAAGGGGATCTTCTCTTTTCTGCCGGCAAAAACAAGGCCCCTTGCGTTTGGTATACGGAAAACGGAGAAAGGATAGGAACGTATGAAGGACATAATGGTGTGGTCTGGGATCTGGACATGAGCTGGGACACTAAGAGAATGGTTACTGCATCTGGAGACAATTCTATCAGAGTTAGTTGATGGTATCATGTATTGTATGAGTACCACGGCAATTCAGGTATGGGATGTTGAGACGGGGGAATGCACGGACATGATCGCTCAACCCACTCCTGCAAGATCAGTCACTCTGAGCTTCTCTGGAAATCTTGTTGGGTTCTCTACCCTCAAAATGACTAAGAATTTGTCCTCGCTCTGTATATGCGATATCAGAGATTCCGAACAGGTACTTTTTAGAGACTTAGTTTTTGAATGATACTTGTTCCAGATGAAGGAAGGAGGCGAGCCCATGTTTCGCACAACTTTTGATCACTCCGTTGTTATGTCACTCTTCTCTTCTCTTGATGAAAAGGCTAACTTTATTTCACGAAATTTTAAATTTAAAAAAAAAGTATCACAGATTGTACTGTGAGAACACGGCGATTTTTTATCAACACCCTGTTAAACGAAATGGTCCCTTTCGCGAAAATTTTTAAACACAACATTTTAAAACACGGAACGGGAAAATATTCACGGCTAAATATTTTCCCGTTCCGCGAATATTGTAGCACTTTAAGAAGTTTATCATGTACACCACGTTGCTACGCATTCTATTCTCACAGTATGCTATTCAGATCACGGTTGGAAACGAAAATGGAATGATTCTACAATACGACATCCGAAACAGCAATGAGCCTTTCGCAACGAACGAGATCACACACAGAGTAAGAGTTTATTTCTTTAAAAAATGTCAAGCTGTTCGTCCCAGACTTTGGGGGACTATACGCCTTTTTTCTGTTCACAAGGCCGCTGTTTGTAATGCGATTGATTAAGTTTACTTTTTCGCGGTATCATATTCCTCTACGGCCTGGCAGAGAGTGCGGGTCGGAGCTTCATTGCCCCTTATAAATGCGAGTTGAGACGAAGAGTTCTCCGGAGCGAGACGTTAATAATATCAGGCATTATCCGAAGAGTGGTCAATTTTATATTTAAAAATTTTATTTATATGACGCCGTATTCGTAAGGAGTTCTGAAACATCAATTTTTCAAAAATATTCTGCCCAGGGTAGTTTTTCAGGGTAGAAATTGAAATCTTCAGCATCCCCATCGTCTTCAGCGAAATCGGGTAGAAACATGCTGTGTTAGAACTTGCAAACATTTCCTCGCAAATTTTTCAATAATTGCTGGAGTTTTTATTTTCTCTATAGATTCTTCTGTATGTAATACACATTCTACAAGAATATTATAATTTAAAAAAAAACTATTTAGAATGTTACCGAAATAGGTCATCAAGTCGAATATGGTGTAACAATTACGGTAAATGCTTTTCCCCAAATCAGTTTTTTAAAACAAGAGTTCTATTTTCTTTCACTGGTGTGGTCGTTATTGCCATGGGATTAATCTAGAAGCAGAATACATGCCATTTTCCGGAAAATTCGGGATAAATAATTATCGTAATTTTTACACCACAATTCGACTAGATCACATATTTCTGTAAAATGTTTTCTTATATTATTATTATTATTTTCTTATTCTTATAGTTCGGAATCACGGATCTCCAACTGTCTCCCGATGGGGCATTCATCATCTCTTCGTCGAAGGATAAGACTGCTGCCCTACTCGATGTTACTAACCTCAAGCAGCTCAAACAATACAGGTTATATGCGCCCGATTCTCTAATAGAAAAAAATGTGGCATAGCGATTTTACGGAAACCCGTGAAAAGGGGTTCTCGAGGGTGCTGCTGTAGGTCATACGTTTGCATGCCGTCCTAGGACGTCCACTATATATTGGCTGGTAGCCGCATGATGTAAAAAATGTTGGGGCTCACTATATACTGGGGGCCGCCCAATCCCGAGGGAGAATGGCCCTGCAGGCCGCAAATTTTACAGCTAGCGACCCCTCCCCTCTCCCCTCACCGGTCGTCAAGTTGGCCATAGGGGAGGGCGAGTATTGTAAGAAGAAAAGTGTTAGCACAGGCAAAATTGAGGAATTCTCGATAGTAGGTGATTTGTGGAGGCAGAATTGTTGGATACGTAGAGAAATGCGGCCGTCAAGTTGGCCACAGGGTTGACGCGGAGGGTGCCCTCAGCCAACCCCCCCCCCCCCCCCCCCCCGGTCTTCGTCAAGTCTCTGAGGTTTGGGGCCCACTACATATTGAAAAAGTCCGAATGCGCTGAGAATGTATGCTGCAGATAGTAGTAAATTTCAAAAGAGTCCAGAGAAGCTGAATAATATTGCATAAGAGCCCGTTCGTGTAAGAGTGGAACAAAATACTAGAGGGCCTGGCACACCAAATTTTCGAAAAGTTGCGAAAAGGGGTTATCGAAGATGCTGATCATTGTGGTCAACTTCATTTTGCACCATTTCGACCGGTTAAGCCAGGCAGCACATGGGCTGCACCTAGACTTCTCCCTCTATCTTGGCAATCGATTTATGAAACTGCTTGAAAAAATGTACAGGTGTCAGATAGTGTCACTACGAAACCGTAGGCATCAACATATCACATGCTTTTTATTGACAAAATTATAATTTCGACGATCTCGAATAAAAGGCAGAAACCAAAGCCACGAACTGTATGGTCAGATGCGCCGTGCCTTGGGGATCATTTTTTGTATACTATGTGTGGGGTTTAAGTTAGACATCTTTTTGCTACATCTATTTTTGTGATCCATTTATCACCTATGTGCCGAAAAGTCTGTGTGTGATACTGAGAAATGAGGAAAATTTAATTATCGGACTCGTTCGATGGAAGCAGAACAAAGGAATGAGATTCATTTCTCACTCTCGGCCACAGACTTTTCGGCATAGAGGTGATAAATGCATCACAAAAATGGATGTAGCAAAAATATGTCTAACTTAAACCCCACACATAGTATACAAAAAATGATCCCCAAGGCACGGCGCATCTGACCATACAGTTCGTGGCTTTGGTTTCTGCCTTTTATTCGAGATCGTCGAAATTATAATTTTGTCAATAAAAAGCATGTGATATGTTGATGCCTACGGTTTCGTAGTGACACTATCTGTCACCTGTACATTTTTTCAAGCAGTTTCATAAATCGATTGCCAAGATAGAGGGAGAAGTCTAGGTGCAGCCCATGTGCTGCCTGGCTTAACCGGTCGAAATGGTGCAAAATGAAGTTGACCACAATGATCAGCATCTTCGATAACCCCTTTTCGCAACTTTTCGAAAATTTGGTGTGCCAAGTTTTGTTCGACTCTTACGCGAACGGGCTCATAACCAAAAATGCCTTGCACTGGATCATTTTTAATGTACATGATATGACTTTTAAATTCTTCTCATTTAAAGTTACCGTACGAGGACGAAACCCTGATCTGACCCTGATCTCGTCGCGTGTACGAGAGAGAGTATGCAAAAGTGAGAGATTAATTGCAAAATTACGCTGTACATTTACGATCAGAAAGATCTGTACGATCAGAAAGAGTAGGTTGAGCGTCTTCAGTAGTTCTTGGTAGGAAGAAGGGGGAGAAGGCAGCGGGAGAGAACGATTCTAGTGAAACGCCTTTGATCCTGTTCAATTCGTGCAATACCGGACACAGTGCAGGGATTCCAGAGTTAACTACAGTATTCGAGAAGGGGACGGACATAGGTAGAGAAGAGTGAGATCATTGCGCTACGTGATTGGAAGGATCGGTGAATGAATGAGCATCGAGTATTAGCTTCCTTTAATTTTCTAAAAGCTCATGTAAAAGTCTGGGCTCATAGTGGGGAACGGTTAAACGTATTCTATTTCTGAGGATGTCCCAAAACTCTACTACCACTCAGACCTGCACAAAATCGTTTAGCAAATTTGAAGATAAAAAACAGAAGTTCTTATAATTTTCTCCTCTTTCGAATGCGCTCGGGCTCGTTATGAAACTCTATGGTAAATCTGCGACGTCTCCTTGTAAGACTCGGAAAAACGTTGGAACAGATTTTTTTCTCTACACGCTATATCCCATATTTAATATTGGGGTGTCCGGAAAGTTCGTATAATGTTTCGGAAAAAAGTCAGTTCGCGATCAAATGCAGTGATTGCGCAATCTGTTTGTCAACAATGTATTGCATCATTCTGACGTTGAGTAGTGAGAGGATTTAATCAGTCTCCTAGTTGCTACATTGATTCTTGTGATGGACTCCCATCTCTACCTCCGAGCAGTTTTACTTCATTACTACCGTCTTGGCCGATCCGTGAAGGAGGCCCACTCTGCCCTGGCCCAGTCGGAAGGAGCTGACGCCCCCTCCATACCCTTCTGCTATAAGTGGTTCTCCCGCTTCAAGAAAGGTGAGTTTGGTCTCGATGATCAACCCCGCTCTGGACGCCCTCCCTCCCTCGATCAGCCTCTCGTTCTCCGCACACTGAAGCGCAAGCCCATGGCCAGTGTGCGTGAGTTGAAGAAGGATACTGGTACTCCCAGATCAACGGTGTCCGATGTCCTCTATCGATCTGGGAAGACCCGAAACTCCCACAAGTGATTCCCCATGACCTCTCCCCCGAACAGCTGAAAAATCATGTTCAAGTCTGTCGGGAATTACTCCATCGTAGATCCAATCTTCGATGGGTCAATTCCATCATCGCTACAGATGAGAAGTGGATCACGTACGATAACCCTGTGAGGAGACTGCAATGGGTGGATGCAGATGAGAAGCCCACGCCCGTCCCGAAGAAGGAAGAGCACGGAAAGAAGGAACTCCTCTGCTTCTTCTTCTCAGTGCTCGGTCCCATCTACTGGGAGATCCTCGCCCCTGGCACCAGCATCAATGCCGACCTCTTCTCTGAACAACTGGAAGATGTCGCGATCAGAGTCCCTCCCAGACTCCTGAACCAGGGCAAAATTCTTCTTCTGAAGGACAATGCTCGCCCACATCGAGCGAAGATGACCCAGAATAAAATGGACTAGCTGAAGATCGAGAGGATTCCCCATCCACCGTATTCCCCGGATCTCTCCCCATGCGACTACCACGGCGTCCGCTCTCGCTCTGACTTCTGCAAAAGAAAGAAGTTCAAGAATCGAGATGAAGTTGTGAGGGCTTTCGTGAACTGGGCGGTCTCGAAGAAACCCGCATTCTGGAAGAGAGGAATCGAGACCCTGCCCAATCGCTGGAGGGAGGTAGTGAGAAAGAAGGGGGCATACATTGGTCACTGAGAATTGTAAAGCATTGAATAAAAAATAAAAACAAAAAATTATACGAACTTTCCGGACACCCCAATATTTTCAAACGCAGAAGGCCTGAGTTCGATCCCCCGCCGAGGCAGACCAAGCCCTCCATCCCCCCCGGGGTCGGTTAATTGGTAGTGACTCCGGTCGCGAAAATGTATCGTTCCCTAGAAGCACCTTGGACAGCAGGGATACGTAGTCCAAACATTAGTCGGCCTCACCGCACTACACCACCAAGCGTAATCGTCTCATGACGACTGTAAAATCGCTTGAAGCGGCTGCAAAAAAAAAAATCCCATTTTCACAGAAAAATTTCTTCATTTTTTTGTGTCAAAATCGAGGGTTACATAAAAAAAACGCATTAAGCCACAAAACAAGTTGCACGGTGAAACGCCAGTGACGGCCATACTTGTTGTTTTAGGTGCTTGGTACAGTACATACAGTATTACGGCATCACTTTATCTCGTGGCTATGTTTAGTAGTGCATGCGAGGAGCGACAGGCGCGAGTTTGGGTCCCGCGGCCAGAAGATTCCACTACTTTTCTTGCGAGTAACCCCTTCCTATTCCACCACTTTTATTGACGACAGCCAAAGGCCAAATACAAGGCCCCAAACTACAGGCGTTTAGGGTTTCTCCCAGAAACCCCGCATCGCCACATCCCACCGGGATGTGGATTACATTACTTTTATTGAAGTACAGCATGACAATAGGTCTCATTTAATGCTGCGCATCAATAAAAGCATATTTGGGGATGATCTATCCAAACAAAAATATTCGTTTTTCGACTTTTCACCACTCTGTGGTGATGCGGGGTTTCTGGGAGAAACCCTAAACGCCTGTAGTTTGGGGCCTTGTATTTGGCCTTTGGCTGTCGTCAATAAAAGTGGTGGAATAGGAAGGGGTTACTCGCAAGAAAAGTAGTGGAATCTTCTGGCCGCGGGACCCAAACTCGCGCCTGTCGCTCCTCGCATGCACTACTAAACAATGTGCATACTTCTAGAAAATAAACTGACAATGAGAGAGAATTCATTGTTACCCTGTCCTATCTCTAAACCTTTCATCTCCAGAGCGAGTGATCCATCTCAGGCTATTTTAAGACATTTTATTTTTTATGGCAAAAGTTATGCATATGGGCGAGTCTAATTACAACTATTTTCAAATGGTCTCACTTTTTCCACCTCTAAAAAACTCATACGTTTTCTTGTGCTCAAAACAACAGGCGCGAGTTTGGGTCCCGCCTCCTGAAGATTCCACTACTTTTCTTGCGAGTAACCCCTTCCTATTCCACCACTTTTATTGACGACAGCCAAAGGCCAAATACAAGGCCCCAAACCATTTTGAAAATTTTGGCCCCGCCCTCATCCTCACGGGCCGAAATTTGGGGGGGGGGGGGAGTTGAGGGCTGGCCCCAAATGCTGTGGCGCCACTGCTAATGTAGTTTGGTCAACCGTTATTAGGGGAAGACTGGCTTCCACTGTAACTATACTGTATTGTAAAAGTAAGAAAGTGAAAAACACGAATATTTAATATTTTCAAACGCAGAAGACGAAATATCTAGACGTAGCAAGGATAAACTTAAAGCATGTCGTGGTGAGACCCAACCCTGTTTTTCAATTTTGGTAATTTGCCTAGGCCATTTCCAAGTTTTTTTTGTAAAATATCTATATACAGTCGCGCCGGAAAGTGAGTAGACGATTTGTAAATTTGATATAACTTTTGTAATCTATTGCGCCATCGCTGATTGCGTAGTGATGACGCAATCGAACAACACTTTTTTCAAATATCCGTTATTCTTATCGTACATGTCAGCGAAATCAGAACGGTCGCCGAGAGGCACCGAGAAATTTCCGATTTCTGGCTCTCTGCGAATACGCAATTTTAAAAGTCGTGGTTGTGTTCATATTTTTATCATGGTCGATTTGCCGGAATCGACCCGGATATGTCCGGTCAATTATGGCTAGAAATCTATTAATCGAAAACAAACAATTGTGGTGCGATTACGGTATTTTGGAAAGCTCACCAAGTTCGGTGAGTTTTCCAAAATGCCGTAATTGCACCAAAATGTTGTGTATCTGATTTATCGATTTCTAGCCATAATTAACCGAGCATGTCCGGGTCGATTCCGGCAAATCGACCATGATAAAAAATATGAGCGGAACCACGACTTTTAAAATTGCGTATTCGCAGAGAGCCAGAAATCGGAAATTTCTCGGTGCCTCTCGGCGACCGTTCTGATTTCGTTGAAATGTACGATACATGGATTTTTTTCTGCTCGCCAAACTTTTTAACTTGGACATATGTTCGATGACTATCCAGAGAAAAAACCTACTGCTCGGTAGCACCTTGGCTGCAGCCTTGCTGCAAAAACAGGATTGCAAATTCATAACTCAGCTTCTAGGCAAGCTAGAGACCCGATCAAAACGTCAAAATGATCCTCATCATGATTTCAGGTGATCCTGAGAATATGGAAACAAAATCTGGAAATTTGCCCTCAGGGCATAAAAACCACTTTTTTGCATGATCATTTTTTGGACAATCATAACTTTTCGGAAAATGTAATTAAAAATCTGTTTTTTTTTGCGTAAGCATGATTATAATGCATTGAAGAACTGATTCCCAAATTTTTAGAGCGATTGGAAATCTTTCCTGCCCGCTGCGAACGTTTTTCGGAGCGATACTCGTGTCGGAAAACACCTTGGTTACACCTAAGGGTGAGAGAGTGCAGACGACGAGAGCGTAAACAGGGTGTTTTCCGACACGAATATTCCTCCGAAAAACGTTCGCAGCGGGCAGGAAAGATTACCAATCGCTCTATAAATGTGGGAATCATATCATCAATACATTTTGAACATTCCTATGAAAAACAGATTTTTACCTACATTTCCCACATATTTATGAATGTCCAAAAAATGGTCATGCAAACAAGTGATTTTTCATGCCCTGAGGGCAAATTATGAGATATTGTTTTCATATTCTCAGGATCATCTGGAATCATGATGAGGATCATTTTGATGTTTTGATCGGGTCTCTAGCTTGCCTAGAAGCTGAGTTATGAATTTGCGATCCTGTTTTTGCAGCAAGGCTGCATCCAAGGTGCGACCGAGCAGCGACTTCAATTTTTTTCTCTGGATAATCGTCGAACATATGTCCAACCTCAAAAAGTTTGGCGAGCAGGAAAAAATCTGTGTAGGAATAATGGATGTTTGATAAAGTGTTGTTCGATTGCGTCATCACTACGCAATCAGCGATGACGCAATAGATACATCGTATTCCTCGATGTATTTGGTATATAGTGCCACAACATTTAAATTGCTAAATCAACCACAACAAAAGTTGTTATCTAATATTTGCATAGATCTGAGCGCCCAGTGAACTCTGCTTGTGTTTCTCCCATCAGAGACCATATCGTCCTTGGAGGAGGAGAAGACGCCATGCAGGTCCGTTCACCTTTATTATGAAAATATTTATCTATTTCATGTACTGAAAAGTTTATTGTTATATATGTCCTAATTTCAAGGTTACACAAACTGCGGTGTCCGCGGGTCATTTTGAAGCTAAGCTTTATCACATGGTATTTGAAGTGAGTCACTTTAGCAGTGTTTTTATACCATTTCTCAAATAATAATTTTAAAGGAGGAGTTCGCAAGATTCAAGGGCCATTTCGGTCCCATAAACACGCTTGCCTTCCATCCCGAGGGAAATATCATTGCCTCCGGAGGAGAAGACGGATACGTTCGAGTGCAGGAATTGGATTCCGAGTATCTCGAATTCACATACGACTACTAATTTCTCTTGCGTCGTTATTGCCTTCTCACATCGTTTCTTATAAGGACGCTTTCTCGATGACAACCAACCTTTATAGAGGCGCAGTTCTCGACCTGTTTTGTTTTCAACGTCTAGATTGAATTGGGATGGGTTGGAATCAAGATTGTTCTCCTTTGAGCCAACTCTGTATTGATTGGCAGCCCGATGTCGTTGATGGTATATAACATTTCCACACTTTGTTGTTTGTTGGAGCTCGGTTAAACATGTCTTATTGGGATTGTTGATGTATTGCGTTGGATGTGTCTGTTCTAATCGGAATACACTACCGAGTGATTGAATTGACAGGAACGGGGTGCAAGGTAACAAGAATAATGTGTTTTTAATTCTACGTATATCACACTGGTAGTAATTCAAAGGATTCTATTGCATTAGCGCGCCTTGGATGGTAGTAAATTTTCCCTGTCAAATTTCTGAGAAAATTATGGATTTTAATAGACGATTATGCATCATTGATCATTCGCGTATATGCCTTTTGTTCAGAAATTAAATTATCCATTGTCTCCACTGGACTCCGGATAGCGCCACGTCGAAATTATCTGGTCTTCGGTGAATTCAATTCCTCTTCATGAAATGAAGGGGAATTTACAGGGTGCGCCATAACACGGGTCTCCTGTAAAAGTGCAGGAAAACGAGTCACTTTTGCAACTAGAAAATATTTTGTGTCTCCGATTTCGTATTTCGTAATCATGATCTCAAATGTCCCAAAACATGTTTAAGATGCAAGACAAGTGTGGGAATGCTTCTCATGTGATATTTGTTGCTGAAATATCTAAATTTTTCATTTTCCGACAGTGTTCGTTAAATAACTTGAAAACGAAGAATTTTAGCTTCTGGAAGAACTAAATCGAATTGGTAGGCCTCGTTGAGAGCTACCGATCGAATTTTTTGAATGCTCGATTGGACCACTTTGAGCCAAGATATGATCAAAAAAACGATTTTTTTCAAAAAATAACCAACTCCGGAAAAGTCGATATTCCCCCATACAAAATCGATAGTGAGGGGCCAGAGATATGAAAAATGATCAACATAGACAACCCCTAATTTTATGCGTAGAATCCATATTTGAAAAAAAAAACCATTGTATTTCACATACGTGATGGTCAAACAATCGATTTCTTGATCGGAAAAACGGTTTTTCGAGGAAATGACCATGAAGACGACTTCCTTCCCTTTTGTAGATGTTGAGACAATTGTAGAACTCACCGAGACGAGTAAAATGAGGAAAAAAAGTTCGCGGTACGATCAAAATTGAGCGAGTTATGCCTCTTGTAGCAGGTAGATCAAAAAAATCGATAATGAGCAGATTCGACCAAATCAGGTGGATGGACCTTAGTGTAACCCCCAATGGGGTCCACAAACCAAGTTAGATCGAATTCGGAGACACAAAATATTTTCTAGTCGCCAGCGTTCCTGCATTCTTACAGGAGACCCGTGATAATTACCCGGACAGGTGATAAGACAACTCGGAAAAAACATGTCGGAAATTTTCGGAAATTTTCGGAAACTAGGAAATTCCATCTCGGAAAATGCCTTTTCGGAAAAGGACATCTCGGAAACTTTACACTGTAAATTCACTTTCGCGCAGTTTTTCTTGTTATTATCAGATACTTCTACTTGCTTTACATTGCAATTGATAAAAAGAAAAAGAAAAATAATATTTTAATCAGGAGAACACGGCCCGTTAAACAGTGGAAAAAGAGTCCGGTCAGACTACCGCGTTGCGGCCGTGACGCGGACCAGTTCATGAATAAAATATTTTGTTAGGAGTGCAGAAAATACGGTATAATTTGTATGAATTTTAACAAAACATGTGCCGGCTCTGCACCTGGACTTCGCTTGTTTTGGAAGTTTTCGATTTTTAATTTAAAAAATAAATTTATTTTAAATTAATGCAAACCTAACTTTTATAGGCGCTTGCGTTATGCATCCATATATATACTCGATTTAGCGTAAATGTGGCAATCAAACAAGTTCTGTAGCATTTTAAATTTCTTTTAAAACTATCCACAACGACAGTTTAAATTGTTTTACTAGCGTATATAAAATTATATGTATTTTTTCGAACCTAATTTTTATGAGGCATGTATGTAAGAATGTATACATGGTAAATTCACGACCAGACATGTTTAATGAAGTGACTTCTGCCGATTTCAAGACAGCGAGTACGAAGGCTAACATAGAGTTTAGTCCATTTTTTCGTCTAAATGACGTATATGTATACCTTTTTTGAAATATTAATATTCGTTGTGCTTCTGCGGAATAGAATATATAAACAAATAATATTTTTTAAACCAAAATTAAACACTCGCCCAATATTAATCCTAGGATTATTATTATTTCGCTCCAGCGAACTCCACGCGCATTTCTTACGCGTTGCGGTTCTGACCTCGGAGGCTTTAACGGGCCGTGAAGGTGGTGTGATGGTGTGTGAGTTTTCCCAATGCAAAAAATGGTAGACGGCAGAAATATTGACTTTTTGAAAATAAAGTTAGTTCTCGATATTCTGGGTTACGGTAGGGGTATACGGTGTCTGGGAGTACTGTACGATCGATTGGGTACGGTACTTAGTCTTGACCTACCATGACAATTATCGACCTTGACCGTGAAATACTTCCCTTGGCTAGAACCCCCTTGATTCAGGATCTACAGTATGATAGAGTGCACTGTTTGAAATTGCGCGCTAGGAAATTGCTGTTCATGGACTTCCCGCGAATTTGAAACTTTTTTCCCCGGAGGTACTTTAAACTGAGGAAATGAAGCTTCAACACTTAATTCTGAAAACATGCTTATTTTCGATCGCTTCGTGCGTCTTCATTTCTACAGCATGCACCTTCTTGCTATGTTTGTTGCACTTTCATTATATCTTTATATTCATTCCAATCAATAAAATAATTTTAAAATCACATTAAATATTTTTTTAATGTTTTAAAATATTGAATCAATTTCCCTTGAAAAGTACGGTAAAGTTTGAAAGCAAAAGCGTCGGAAGTGGGCAACAAATATTCCTTACTCGAAAATTCCCGTTGCCTTCACTAATGGTCACTCCACGGCGGGTTACGAAATTAGGCGTTCAAAAGTAGCGCGTACAGGAGTTCAGTGTGGGAGCCTGCTAACGAGCGTAGCCAGACAGTTGGGAATGGATCGATACGTTGAAAGACTTAAAAATAATTTTATAATTGTCTTAGTGTTGTTCAGCACGCTGGATTTCACTAAATGTCACGGCGTATCACGGCACCGCATCATTCTGCCCCGAAGGTTGAAGAAAATAATTACAGTAGACGCCAAAAAAATTCCGCGTGGGTACACGGTTCAGGCACCTTGGCAATCAGGCAAAGCGGGAACGCACGGCCCCCGGAGAAAATACATAGGGAAAAATAAAACGTCCGCAGGCATCAAGGAAAATGAGCGCGAGTTTAAAAAAAAGTACAGTCTTAATTGCCTGATTCCTCACGTTACCGTATTTTTTGCCTGATTGGCCACTTTAATGTAACATTTTTGAAATATATCAGCGATGTCCCTGAATTTCACGTCATTAGCGCAGAATTACTTTCATTACCTACAGATGCTGCCGATTTATATTTTACAGCTTAGGTTATTTTGAAGATAGCTCCCGAACATTTTTCCTTTCCTTATGTCGATGCTCCGGGGGCCGTGCAGTGATACGCCGTGAAATGTCATTAAATATCTAGGGACGGAGGCGCGAATTTTCTAGTACGCTTTTTCGGGCTCCTACCTGCGAACTCGCTACCGTACTTTTGAAAGGCAATAGTTCTAGTTGATTTTCAATTGAAATGCGATATTATTTACAATTATTTTGAGAGAAACATATGAAGAGAAGTATAAAGAATTGATCGAGACAAAAGAAGAAAGCAAATGCTTCAAAAGCATTCAACGCAGTCCTTCACAAACTCGAGCACATCGAAAATGCATATCAGCTATTTCTATTATAATCAGAGTTAAATTAGGTCTCGGAGAACAAGAATATGTCAAAATTATGAAAAATAAACCTGCCCAAAGTAGTTTTTATGGGCTCCGAAAATCGCTATTTTTCAACGGTAAACTGAGGCGAATCAGCACTTGGAGTTCCTACAACCACGAAACGGCGTATCTGGATTTTTCCTTTTCTGGATAAATTGTATGCATCCTGATCATGTTATACTGAACGAAATAGAATTTTTGAAGCCGCCCAATTACCTTAATTATAATTTTAAACATTGAAATCACGTATGTGACCAGGTGTTCCACATGGAGCTATCACTGTAAGAGCAAGAGTTCAAACTTTTCTGATCCCAATCAGGTCGTTTAACCAGTGTTTTGAGCTTTTTGTTGATTATTTAGTGCTGATATTTCGCGTTGATCTCATAAATCAATCAAATCAATAAATCAAAAAAATATTATGTGAGACATCAATTCGCAATCTCAGTTAAAGTCTGACCCACGACGCGCTCCAGCAAGACTGGCTAACTAAAAAAGTTCGCACATCTTTCTTACCTTCCATCGCATTTTGTTGCTTTGTTATTTATTTTTATGAAAAACTAATTATATTTGAGAAAACTCGACATCGTGAGCTATCCATTGGTAACAAAATCATAATTTATTGATATAGTTCATTGACATCGCCTCCGTCCCTATAAATATCCCGAAAATATTTTATTTCTCAACTGCACCATAATTCCCTGCACATCAAAGATGCCTCTTCATCGAAACCCGCCGTGACTCGTCATGCTGATGCTAGATGTAGGGTTCGCACATATCGATTGGGCCTCGGGGTATCAGAAAGATGAAATCAGTTCGGATAATTTTGGCGCGCCCTGTAGTCTAGAGTGTAATTGAATGGCGATCACACCGATGCAATTCATTTTTGCGAAACGATTACGAAACGTGGAAGGAGAGAGATCGCGCGTCAACAAGTTTCATCACTAGGGATTTCAAACCTACAGAACTAGCACGGCAGCTCCCGCCGAAGGCGGGGGCGCAACCGGGCTAGTTCTCTGATAAAGCGCTAGCGATTGTCCTTACGAGATCGCGAGGAAAAGGAAGCGATGTCGCGTTTAAACACGTGACGTAATTGGCGACCATACCCTGATATTTTTTTGACACCTAATTTCAGATGAGGTCGTTAGCTATTTCTTCGATAATCTCCACGCAATTAGCATGTGAAGGTGGAATAATAGGAGTTGAGTCTCTTCCCCATCTTGGCTTAAGCGTTGTAGCGTCGAGCTCAACAGTTATCTTCATTTCGAATTCACAGGTTTGCTGATGCACCTTGTGAAGATCTAATGCGGCTGTTTCAGATTATTCGTGAAGTTAAATGGAGCGAGATGGATAGGGAGAAGGATGGAGATAAAGTCGTTGTTTTTGGAGTAATCGAGGGAAGAATTGTGTGCATCTACTCATCAGGAATGATCTCTTGTGTAGATTGCGATTCTGGCCAGGTAACGGATGTGTGAAATGAGGGCCATAACACTTTCCAGGTCGAACAGTCGATGTTGCCCTTAGAAGGCGAAATTGTAGCAGGAGCGATTAATCCAGTGACTAGTGTGATCGCTCTCATCGTGAGTAATGGTACTTCGATCACGATGGCCATTCTTGATCCGAATACTCAGTTCTTCCATGCTTTCTTGGAGGGAGTTGATGTGAAGGTGAGACCGAAATTTCCATGTTGATCTCTCTTTTCTTTTTGCAGACTCGAGAAGCTGGACTAGACGAGCTCGTCACTGTGGGATGGGGGAGCGAAAAAAGCCAATTCCAAGGCAAGGTACAGAACAAGTTGAAGTTACCCAACAAGGACGAAATCCTGATCTCACCCTGATCCCGTCGCGTGTACGAGAGAGTATGCAAAAGTGAGAGAGCGCGGGACTAGGGAACTATGCTCATAAGATCATTAATTTTCTGGGCGGTTGAAAAAAAGTGTTTGGTGCAATAGCTAATTTCAATATGTCATTTCCTTTTTATGGAATTGCCAAACCGTGACGCTGTTTCACCATGGGTCAAATGTTAGATGGTAAAGGAGCGGAGCCAAGGAAGACTGAGGAAAACTATTAAGCCCCTTTCAAATCCTTCCGGCAGACCTAACCTGGCACCAACATGGCACGTTCACAAGTTGATAACAAGAAGGATCCAAGCCATTGATGCACTCTGTGAACCCCCGCCGAAGGCGGGGGTTCACAGACTGCGCACTCGGCGCTGCGCGCCTCGGTCGGGTTGCTTAGCGTATTTGATTTTAACGCGTATTGGATACACGATCGGCCTTTGGAAAGGAAATGAGCAATTTCTCATCCGCTCTGAACTAACCTGTCCCATCACCCATCGGCTCTGAACTAACCTGGCCCAACGTTTGATAATAAATAGAGTAATGCCTTAGGAAGATGCACTAATGCTCAGCAAAGTAGCCGTCGCAATCGGTGCAATCGATGCTTCCACTGTGGCATCACTCAATTCGTGCACTGACCAGCGCCCCTGCTTGCGTAAACGTGTCGAAACGCGTCGAAATATGCTTGCCCCTCCCTCGCGCCGCCATAGAACCCAAGAGAGGGCTCGCTCCTAATCCCTATCATGGCCAACTGGCACGAATGTTTTGCAAGCTTCCTCAGTCTTTCTTGGCCCTCCTGGCTCTCTCCCAAATGTGGCACTTCTGCAGAAGACCGGACCAATAGAAACGTGTTAATTCGTAGTACTTTCCATGTAATTTGGCGGTCGTATTATAGATAATGTTATGGGTAGAGTGGCGTGCTGATCCCCTCTTAGAATGGATCCCTCCCTTAGATGTGTAACGTCTAAGGCGTACGGATCATATAACCTTGACTTGGTCCGGTCTTCTGCAGAAGTGCCCCAAATGTCCCACCTGCGGACGCGTGACGGTTTGAGGCTTTCATTGAGTATAGAATAGGGGATTACGCTGTTTTTCCGGCTTTTCCGGCTTTCTCTTGAGGCTATTATTGATTTTTAGCATTTTTGTATAGTCATTCTATACTAATTCGGTACACAAAAAACAACAAAAAACACAAAAAACAAATTGTTATTCTATGCGCAATTGAAGTTTTGTTTACAACCAAAGAAGGTTTAAGCGGAAACGTTCTCAGGAAAGAACATTTTATGTATTTTTTTGTGTCCCAGCCCTGGAGCACGGCCCATTAAACAGTGGAAAAAGAGTCCCGTCAGACAACCGCGTTGCGGCCGTGACTTTTGTTAGGAGTGTAGAAAGTCACGGCAATTTTTTCATCGACATACTAGGTAAAAAATGGGCACCCCTGTGAAGGAAGATGTACTGTAAATTCATTTGCACAGCCCATGATGGTTTCCTGTGGTACTGTATTTTTTTTGGAAATCTTGCCTGATAGTCTGTACCGTTTCTTTCAAAGTACTGTACTAGAGCTATACGGTTTTCGGTATTTTGATTGATTTGTGTGAACGGGCGATGTTTACGAACCAAGCACATCACTACATTTGTAGCCGTGAAATACAGAACCGTATATAAGGGGTGCAAACCGTGCCGCTAAGCATAGAAATGACCGCACGTGCCACACCATTTTTTGATCAGAAAAGGGACCATGACTTTCAACGGGATGTCGAGAAATAAATTGCCGTGAAAATACGTAGGTACCGCGAAGCTCCGTCCTTTCTGCCGTCCATCATTTTTTGCATTGGGAAAACTCACACACCATTACACCACCATTTTATTTATTTATTTTCTTACGTTTAATTAGGGACAGCAGGCGGGTTTCTTCAAAATGCTTCTAAAATAAAATGCGCGTGTGATCCAATGATTTATGAGCTGCCGATACGATTTCGAGAACAAAAAATTAACAATTTTGCGAAATAACTTAATTATGCGAATTAACAAAATCAACGTCATAGCTAAGGTACAGTACCCCTCCTTCTGACACCATTGACCTAATCAGCAACTGACTTTTTATTTTCACTTTTTTCAATATTTATTTTAGGCACCACCTCGTAAAACAAGATTGTTCTTCCAAATTTTTTTTTATTGTATAATTCTGGATAATTGAGAATGCAGAATTTGTCTGTAATATAAATAATCACATCAAATTCTAAATTAGCCTTGTAAACGCTGCATTTCTTTTGAAGAAATTGGCTCCGCCCCTTTGGTGTAGTAGCCAGTTCATCGTGTCAACAAATTTTCGGAGGGTCAACTTCCTTATGAGCTGACATCTAATCTTTATTTTCAGTTTATTTCTTTCATATCTTATACTGAAGAAAAATATAAATTCCATGAAAAGGTAAATTAAAACCTAATTTCACATTCGTTTAATTTTTTAAAGTATATTCAAAGTTTTTCAATTTTCCGGCTCGGAAATACGGCTCTATGTTTTGACCTATATTGATTGAGATCCCACGGAGACTTTCTTCGACATTTCTGAACAGTAGTCAGGCATCAACCGATCTTCATATACCTGACAGGTTATCACTGAGCACTCTCTCGTTCACTCGTAATTAATTATAGTGTCATGAAAACGACAAATTCCCGATTTTGAAATCACTTTTGTAAAAAAACCCACGGAGAATTTCATGCCATTTGTCTATAGCTGTAGCGCCTCACTCTTCTTTATAGGATGCTTGAAAGGCTAAGATGAGCACTCTCTAGAACACGAGAAAAACGAGAAAAACAAAATTTCAACGTGACGATGTTTCCTAATTTGACAACAACGCATTTGCCGGTTCTCATTTTGTAATTCCCGGTTCGGTGGTCCCTATATTTATTTTTCCTCGTTTTTAATTTAAAATTATATGAAAATATGTTTTCGTATTGATATAAATGTCATTCTGGGAATCATAGACCGGGAAAATAGTTTATCGCTGAGATTTAATGGCAACTCGGGCAGGTTTCAGGTAGACAAATCGATACAACTCCATTCCGTTCATTGTCTCATGGACGAGCAACACCAAAGTATACGCATTAGTGTCCGTAGAATGCAATAGCATATGGCTTTAGCATGAGACAATGATTGGAAGAGCGATATCGATCGAAGTAGGGCAAAATTAAATCAAATTTTGTTAAATGGCTATTAAGTGCAATATGAGAGTGTCACAAGAAGTCAAAATCGTACAAGGGGCTAATTGAGAACGGGAGAACTCATTCGTCAAAGAAAAAAATAATTTTATTAAAAACAACGTTTTGAAAACAACCGAGAAGATTTCGAAAGGTCACTAGCGGATTACAATCGCAAACTGAACAGGGTCAAGGTGTGATAGTCGATGTTTCCTAAGTATACTGTCACTTGAAAATGCAGAAACGACAAGGTCTGCGGTCCCTACGTTTAATTTATTTTAATTAATTAATTTCTGCGCTAAATCGATAGAGCATCACCTGAAGATACAAAATAATAACCGAATTAACTAATTGTCGTATAGGAACCTAAATACTAGCTAAGTTCCCTAATTAAATATTCCTATACACAAATAATCCAGTTCTCGATTACCTCTCGTAAGTATTACTGTAAGTCTTGTCTTCAACCTGTTCACACACATTTTTGGCGCAACTATTTGCGTGTTCCATTCTCTCTCGCGCTCCCTCAATTCAGTCGAGAGTCAGTCTCTCTCTAGCCCGTGACGGCTCGTTGTTTGTATTTATTTTCTCCTATTTAATTATTCGTGGATAAACGGTTCGTTTATCCGTCCTCTCCCGTCTACGTGGACACCAACAAGGGACAAGGACACAACAACTGGCGTTCAGGATCACTACGGACTCGGCGCAATCACACAGGCGGAGTCGGGGCGTGCAAGCCAGGCGTACCTGTGGTGATTACGTCGTTGGAGAAAACACAGTGAGTGCGCGAAGTGACGTTAGCTGAACTCGGGCGAAAGCTCGTGCTAATTGTCACGGGAACTCACTGGATTTCGTCACTGGAGGAAATATTGACCACAAGGACTCAACACACAGGTGGAGACGCGGCGCGCAATCCCGAACCTGTTGTGATTTCGTCATCATGAGGAAAGTGAGCACGCAAGCTCACTGGATCGTGTTAATTGGCTGAAATCGGGCGAGAGCTCGTGCTAATTTTCACTCACCGAGAAAACTGACTGGCGGAAGCCGCTCATTTTCACGGTTCGTAATTCATAAATAGAGGCGAACTGCTGCCCAATTTTTGAATACACACACACTCACAATGCCGAACAACGAGCAACTCTCCGAGGAAGTGCTCAATATGAAGAAGCTACTGGCCAAGAACGAGGAGCTTCTCGCCCTCGTGACCAATTTCATGATGCAACAACAGACCGGAACGAACAACACGGCTGAGAAGTCGATCGCTTCGCTCAGCGCAATCGAGTCGCGTATCCTGGAGTTCGAATACTGCCCGGAGGACGGTTCGACGTTTGAGCGATGGTGGAACCGACATGAGGACATCTTCGAGATCGATCTCAAGGAATGGGATGAAGTGAAGAAGATCAGACTCATGCTCAGACACGTCGCACCCGCAGTGGAAAGGACGTTTGTCGAAGCGGTTGCCCCCGTCAAATGGATCGACATGACTCTCGAACAGGTCAAGGAGAAGATGCTGACGCTGTTCGGAGACAACACGTCTCTCTTTGATCGACGACGGTTCATGCTTGATCTAAAGATGAGCAAAGTTGGAATAGAGGACGTGAGAGCACTCGCTGCGCGGGTCAACCAAACAGTGGAGAACGCGGAAGTGGGAACAGCTACGATCGACGAGTGGAAGGTGCTGACGTTCCTGCACTCTCTTGATCTTCCCCGCTACTCGAATGTGCATCTCAAAATGATGCAGACTGCCGAGCAGAAGGGCAAAGCATGCAAGCTGGATGATCTTCTGTCGGTGTTTAACGACATTTCTCAACTGAAGAAGGATTCTCGAGCGATCACAGAGTCTCATCGGGAGGTGAACTACGTGGATAGGAAACCGAGAGATCGAACGGAGAAAGCGAGTCGAAACAAGCACAACAGAAGAGACATCAGAGAGCGCAGCGCGGATAGCGAGGACGAGTCGAACGAGAAAGTGTGTGGCGCCTGTGGAAGCAGACAACATCTTCGAGATAATTGCCGGTTCAAAAATGCCGAGTGCCACGAGTGTGGTCAGAACGGCCACATCGCGCGAATGTGCAAGAAGGGCAAGAAGATGTACACTGTGACAGTGGCAAACACTAATTGTCCAACTCTACGGATCTCGATCAAGATTAATGGACAACCGATGTCAATGGTGCTCGACACGGGAGCAGACATAACAGTCATCTCCGAGGAAACGTGGATGCAGTTTGGAAAGCCCGAGTGCAATGCCACTAACGCCACAGTAACGTGTGCGAACGGAAATGATCTCAAACTGAGAAGAAGCTTCTCTGCCAGGATGGAGTATGGTCGCATGGAAGCTACCGGCGACGTGTATGTGACACATGGTCGCAGGGACATTCTGGGCAAGAACTTCATCAAGCTACTGGATCTCGTCAAGGTCAGAGGAACCGAGACGAGAATGGTCAGACCCGTGCTGGTAGATCGATGCAAGACGGAGGAGGACGCACGGTTCATGAAGGGCAGATCACCCATGGAGAACCAGGCCAGACTCGTCAAGATCGAAGAACATCAGACGGAGGACGCCAACCTGCTCGAGAAGGAGCACCAACCAATGGTCAGACTGATCAAGATCAATCGAGGCAAGACGGAGGAGGACACCCGGCTCGTCAAGGGCGGAATACCCAACGAGAGCATGGCCAGACTCGTCACGGTCGATAGATGCGAGATGCAGGACACCATACGGCTCATCAAGGGTGGAATACCCACGACACATGGAAGTGGACGTGGCCAGCAGCGCGCGTGCCACGACAAGATGCCAGACTCTAAGGATGTGAAGCGGGAGATGCCCGGGGCCACGACCAATCCCAAGAGTGTCCACAAGGAGATGGATAGCTACAATGAAGAAGGATCTTCGCTACGGTTCAAGGCAAATGACTCTCCGAGTGGAGACGAGTCAGTGGAAGAGGATCGATCGAGCGCGATCAAGGATACATCGGAAGAGCACAAGGACGTGGATGACAAGAGCAGCGTACTCAACACTGGCTCCGGGACACCGATGTCGTCACTTGCGAAAGATGAGCGCCCGTCCAAGACTAATATCATCCGAGAATGATATCCCGACCAAATGTGCTACGGTTCACCTCACCTCTTCCCCCCATAGTTTTTCTTTAAGATCGGTAATACCAATCTTGAAGGGGAGGTGTTGTATAGGAACCTAAATACTAGCTAAGTTCCCTAATTAAATATTCCTATACACAAATAATCCAGTTCTCGATTACCTCTCGTAAGTATTATTGTAAGTCTTGTCTTCAACCTGTTCACACACATTTTTGGCGCAACTATTTGCGTGTTCCATTCTCTCTCGCGCTCCCTCAATTCAGTCGAGAGTCAGTCTCTCTCTAGCCCGTGACGGCTCGTTGTTTGTATTTATTTTCTCCTATTTAATTATTCGTGGATAAACGGTTCGTTTATCCGTCCTCTCCCGTCTACGTGGACACCAACAAGGGACAAGGACACAACACTAATTTAGCTGGTATAAAACATATATAATTACGATGGAAGGAAATTGCGCTTCGCATTTTTCTAATGATTTATATTTTTCTCTTTAAATCGGAGTGCACTATTTTAGTGCTCTATTCAGATGATTGTTCTAACCATCCCTGCACACTATAGAGGCGCTAGTGATGCTCGGGTTTCGTTCGCAAGCATGGTATCTGACTCTTTCTGAGAGACAGTCGTCATTTTTCTCGGTTAATCTTGATTTTCTCCATTTTTCTGAGTGCACTATTTGAATTGAACGTTTAATCACATGCAGCCACCTCCCCTCTGCCCTAAACAGGTGCTAAAAATGACGGTCCGTCGTTCGCTGACTTGTTTATAGCACTCGAAGATCAACATGAGCAAACGTTCAATTCTCGGGCTGTACAGCAGTAGAGTGCGATTAATTGGTCTTGAGCAAACTCTTCGCATATTTTATCAAAATAAACAGTAAAATTAAAAATTAAAATAATCATACAATACATTAATTTATTTTTGAAAATAATCCTGTCTCATAAGTAACAAATTCGCCCAACCCTAGCAAAAACTTACGATCGATCTCTGTATTTTTCAAAGGTATATGAGGCCGTTCGTGTAAGAATCGAACAAATCGGAGCAGATCTGGCACAGCAAAAAATGGTCCATTTCCTGAAACATTGACTACGGGGGTTTTCGAGGGTGCTGATCACGATGAGCACGTCTGGTTTCGACGCAACGTCGTCTAGCTTCAGCAAAGACTCTACGTGAAAAATGAACGTGCTCATCGTGATCAGCACCCTCGCAAACCCCCGTAGCCAAAGTTTCAGAAAACCGACCGTTTTGGCTGTGCCAGACTTTGCTCGATTCTTACACGAACGGCCTCATATTTATAAGTGCTATAATTTTTTTCAATGACTATTGTTATTCATAATCGATTCCGCATCCTCGATTACATAACACACGTCTTCTGAGAGATTTCATGAAATCGAGACCACCTTTGACAAAAACTTCAAATTGCTTTAATCCCATTCCCACTTTCGTGGTAGGTGTACCTAAGGTCCTGGAACTTTTTGTTCAACCGGTTTTCCGGAATTCCGGAAATTGCCTAAAAGCCGGTTCTGATTTTCTCAAAATTTCGAAAATCCATAATATCCTTCAATGTTGAGCAAAAAAGTCGTTCAAAAACAAATGATCAGCTCGACGAGGTGAACAACTTTTACGTTGACAGCTTCTGTGTATCTAAAATTCTAACTTAGTCTACGTTAAAAAATCGAAAAAAAGTAATTTTTTAAACCAAATTTTAGCTCCCGTAAAAAAAGTTCCACACGTCTACGAGATCTAGGCAGATTCTTATTCTACGACCTTTTTTACACCTAGGAAACGTCTTTCCGATCGAATTGAAGGTGAGATATATTGTTTAAAATCGCGTTTTATGTGCAATTTTCGGTAGTCACCACGACATAGGAGCACATATTACCGAAATCTAAACGAACCCCGATGGGATAAACAATTTTTATGATGTTTGTACTGAGTAAAATAGCATTGAAAAATTAACGAATTACGACATTCTGAAAATTCGATTTTTCACCCTTGAAAAGATCTAATTTTTCGAAAATTGTGATTGCTTGACTATTTTGATAAAAATGAGTTTGTGAAATGTTATTAAGTATTACTACCCACATTTAGTCCATTTGAAGATCGTCCGGACTCCAGAAAATTAATTTTGAGCAATTTTTGCAATGACTACTTAATGGCATACTTAAAGTCATTTTCCGGAGTCCGGACGATCTTCAAATGGCCCAACAGTAACTAGTAATAATTAGTAACATTCCGCAAACAGTCAAGCAATCACTATTTTCGAAAAATTCGATTTTTTCAAGGGTGAAAGATCGAATTTTCAGAATGTCGTAATTCATTAATTTTTCAATGCTATTTTACTTAGTTTACTTACAAACATCATAAAAATTATTTATCCCATCGCGGTTCGTTTAGATTTCGGCAATATGCGCTCCTATGTCGTTGTGAATACCAAAAATTTCACATAAAACGCGATTTTAAACAACATTCAATTCGAACGGAAATACGTTTCCTAGGTGTAAAAAAGGTCGTAGAATAAGAAACTTTTTGTTGAGAGGCTGATTCACGCGTTCTTTGTCCTTCGTTTTTTGCAAGTTGCGCTTGCACAGTTGCGTTTCTACTTACTAAACTTATTAAACATAAATCGAACCTATATTAGGCAATATTTATCTTTCATAATAATTGAACGTTTGAATTCCCGGCGACAGTGCATCCGGAATCCGTGTTTTATCTGTGCACACACTGACAAAAACCTGGCTTCCGGTCCGGCGCACTCGCAATGGAGAGCGACCCGGAAAATTGCCCACACTGAAATGCCGTGCTGGTTTATCGAATCTACTTATCACGGTTTTAAGAGAGCGAGTTGAACTTATCAAAATTGGTTTTAGCCAATTTCTTTCGCGTGGATGGCGTTTTGCGTTAATTCTTTGTAATAATTATATTCTCTGTCATTCTCCAGAGTAGATCATATAAAAAAATAATATTTTTAGCTCAAAATTTAACACTCGTAGATTATTCATCTTGGTATTTTTAATGTCTCGCTCCAGCGAACTCCGTGCGCATTTCTTGCGCGTTGCGGCGCTGACCCCGCACTCTCTAACGGGCCGTCACGGCAATATTTTCACCAACACACCTGAAAAAATGGTCAGCTAAAATGAGCGTAAGTACTGTAGCACGGTGCAATGTTTTTTTCCCGAGGTACGGCATATTTTTAAAAATTGTTGCCTGAAAATGGTACTTTTCAAGTTCTCAGGCAACTTAGCTATACGGTTTTCGGTTTATTATATTGATTTATTCATAAATTATCATTTAATCACTAATTGTTGTTAAATTGCCATTTTCTGCCTTCCGGAACGTCATCTATCTATCAATTAGCGAAAGGCGCCTTCTATTCTAGCGAATATGGAATATGCAGCCTAATCACTAAACCCAGAAATGATATACTTTCCATGCGGGGATAAGACGTTTCGGAAACAGAAAATCAGAAATTACCACTTCAGAAATTATTTTTCAGAAAAAGACGTTTCAGAAATTTCATTTCAGAAATGACCGGTTCGGAAATGCCAATTCAGAAAAGGACGTTTCAGAAATTTTAATTGTTTGGTGTCATAATATTTAGCTTATTGTATTTTTATTAACATTTTTGAAGTTTTCATCATCATCTGAAGTCTATTTGATAAACAGAAATTAAATAATAATCCTCAATCATGTGAAAATGGCTTCCAAAGACGTGTGTTCGCTCGCGCAACGCGGCGCGTCACGGCTAAAAATATCAGAAATGTATTTTTCTGAAACGTCCGTTTCTGAAGTGGTAATTTCTCAAATGCAATTTCTCAGTTGGGTTTTTCTGAACTGGTGATTTCTGATTTTGTTTTTCCGAAATGTCATCCCCTTCCATGCTTAGTAAATCTTTCTGTGGTTATTTTGTTCTGAAAGGGGATCATTTCTCTCAATGGGGTGTTGGAAAAAAATTGTCGTGGCCATGTGGAGATTAGTCCTAGAGAGAAGGCAAGTGGGGTCGGCCCTAGAGATGTGGAAGGAGAGGGAAGGATCGCGATAAATTTAGTCTTTCAAGTATACCCGGGAGATAAACACACAGTGACACCTCTTATACGCCTTTAGGCGGCTAGTATATATAAGAAAGGAAGTAAATATTAAATTGAATGGAAGTTAAGTAAGGCAGGGAAAGCTGAACGAGGGAAGAAGACGGAGAGTGGAATAGAAAGAAGAAGTGCTACTCGAGGATGCAGATTGGTTTGGAGAGAAGATGGAGAAGTATTTCTTGTCAACTATTACGATTCCGAGGAGGAGAAGAGGGAGTGTGCGGTATGTAGTAGAGAATGAGGGGAGCGAGCTGAATTTGCTGAAGAGAGCAATTTCCGATGTTGCAGATTTGGAATGTGGAAGGACAATTGATATCGAGGATATTGTCAGAGTATCACTTAGAGGAATGGAGTGCATTCAAACCAATGGGAAATATGATTGGAGTAGCCAGCGAAGGACGAGTAATTATGGCTGAGAGAAATGGAGAAATGAGAAATGGAGTGATTAGAGTGGACGAGTGAGTACTCTCTGGAGGAGGATATGAGTCAGGCCTCTCAGAGTAATCAAGGGAGGAAGGATCAAGGAAGGAGCATGGAATTGCGATGCAAGTATTCTGGTACTGCAAGTGGAAAAGAGTGAAGACACGCTCACTCACTATTGTACGTGGAGAGAGGAGAGATGAAGAGATAGGCCAGTTGATTGCAGTGACGTTGTGGACATGTGCAAACTTGGATTGGACTTGCAAGCTAGTAGTGCCCTTTGAGGGCTCCATCCCTGCTTGGAGGTACTCTATATGCAAATGGATTATGCATCTATTCATTTTGGGTGGAATCCGGAGCGATGGAACGAGTTGATGGTAGTATCTCCTTCGAATGAATTGTTCACGCTCAATTTCGCCCTCCCTTTCCACACCAGCAATGGAGTAAGTTCGGAATACTCATCTCACATTTTTCTTTCCTCTTCAAACTTATTTCAGGTAGTGGCTACAATGGGAACTTGCTCTCTCCGATTGACCAATCTCAATCGTGTGATTCTTCCACCCCCTCTGGCCGAGACTTTCGAAACAATTGCTCCTCCCTCCGCTCTCTTCCTTTCTTCTTCTCATCTGCTCGCAATCACTCTCCACAGATTCATCTACCATTGTATCCGATCCTTCCTGCAATGGGATATTATCTTTATTCATTGTAGATTCGATCTCTGTTTCCTCCTCCACTCCACTCTCTACTTCTCTCCTCTTCTCCTTCCCTGTATCCATTCCGACGAATGCCATCATCTCTTCAATCTCATTGATTAATGATGAATATGCAGTCGGCTTTACGCACCACTCTACTCATTATATTGCTTTCTTCGACTGCAAAGGACTTCTATTGAGGTTGTGCACAGCATACAAATAGGAAGTATGGATGATGATGGATGATCATTTGAGGAGGGAAGTGGTTCATAGTGCAGTGATATCGACGAAGAAGGAGAAGGACGATTCTCTCTCTCTTCTACTCGCAGATAGGTCCATTCACAATGAATTGAACCATGTAGAAGGGCCATCCAACAATTCAATCCTCGCATTTCATCAATTCTCGGAGGTTTGGCTTTCCTGATAGTGATTGATCATTAAACAAATTTGAGAGTGGGATGGGCGTATACACTCTCGATTATTCTTCCCAACTGTTCCACAATGGAACTATTCTGTCGAATGATGTTTCCTCATTCACGTACTCGGATCCTTTTATCGCTTGGATAGACAATTCCTTTAATCTACATGTCACGGATACTCTCACGTCTGAGAAGGCTGAAGGTTAGTGAGAGAGATTGGCTCCAGATGAATTTGCGTCAAAATCAGACTTCCTCACTTACAGTAGCGCCCAAAAGTATTGAAACGATTTGAATTTTTCATATAACTTTTTCTACCGTTGACTTAGCAAGTTCGATGTTGGGGCGCTATATAGCAAATCAATCGAGGAATACGATGTGAGTATTGCGTCATCACGTGCATCATAACTGATTGCGTAGTGATGACGCAACCAATTTTCACTTTTTCAAACAGGCGTTATTCTTAGATTTTTTCCAGCTTGCCAAACTTTATGACGTTGGAGATAGGACCGAGGCCTATCCAGAATAATAATTTGAGGATGCTGCTCGGTCGCACATTTGCTGCAGCCATGCTGCAAATAGGAGGTCGGAAATTCAGAACTCGGCTCAAAGACGTGCTGGAGACTCGATTAAAGCATCAAAATGATCGTCATCATGAGTACAGATGATCAAGAGAATATGAAAATAATATCTGAGAATTTGCCCTCAGGGCATGACAAAATCACTTTTTCACATGACCACTTTTTGGAGATTCATAAGTAGGAACCATAGATGTGCAGGGATTGTATCGGGGGGGGGGGGGGGATGGGCACCCCCCCCTCGACGTATAGGGGGTCATGGTCAAAAATCGATCGGTAGGCCAAGACTAAGTACCATAACCAATCGATAGTACAGTACACCCAGATACCGTATATGGATACCGTAACCCGCGAATTAACTATATCAAACTAACTTTATTTTTAAAAAGTCCAGGCACCGTGCCCAATCGATTGTACGTTACCCAAGTCACTACCGTAACCCAGTTCCATGGGTCAGATCCAGTTCCTTGGGTCAAACATTTTTCTCAAATTTTAAAATTGATAGTAAAATTATTTTTAATTATCCTACCGTATCTCTCGTTACTGTAGAATAATTTTATAATCGACTTAGGATTTTTAAAAAAATGTTTCACCGAAGGAACTGGATCTGACCTATGGAACTGGGTAACTTAGGTACTGTACAATCGATTGGGCACGGTGCCAGGACTTTAAAAATAAAGTTAGTTTGCGATATTCGCGGGTTACGGTATCCATATACGGTATCAGGCTGTACTGTACTATCGATTGGTTATGGTACTTAGTCTTTACCTACCGATCGATTTTTGACCATGACCCCTATCATAGCTGTCCACGCCGGCGGCGAGGGGCATGAACCCCTATTCATGTGTGAGCCCCCACTTTTGGTGGGGGCTCAACCATGAGTAGGGGGTCATGATCAAAAATCGATTGTTAGGTCAATACTAGTTACCGTACCCAATGGATAGTACAGTACACCCAGATACCGTATACCACTACCGTAACCCCGCTTATCGCAAACTAACTTAATTTTTAAAAAGTCCTGGTACCGTGTCCAATCGATTATACAGTACTCAAGTAACTACCGTAATCCATTTCCTTGGGTCAGATCCAGTTTCTTGGGTCAAATATTTTCCTAAAAATCCTAAATCGATCATAAAGATTTTTTATATCCTACCATATATCTCATTACTGTAGAATCATTTTATTATTGATTTAGAATTTTTAGAAAAATGCATGAAATTTTTAGAAAAATGTTTGACCCAAGGAACTGTGTTACGGTAGTTACTTGGGTACTGTATAATCGATTAGACACGGTACCAGGACTTTAAAAAAATAAAGTCAGTTCGTGATAATGGAGGGTTACGGTAGTGGTGTACGGTATCTGGGGGTACTGTACTATCCATTGGTTATGGTACTTAGTCTTGACCTACCGATCGATTTTTGACCATGACCCCCTATCATAGCTGTCCACGCCGGCGGCGAGGGGCATGAACCCCTATTCATGTGTGAGCCCCCACTTTTGGTGGGGGCTCAACCATGAATAGGGGTTCATGGAAATTTCATTTAAAAAATAAGTCAGTTCATGATGGCTAGTTATGGTACCGTACTTGGGGGTACTGTAACTAGAATATGGTATGACGGCCGACCTTTCCTGATCCCTCTTAGGTATGTTTTCCCACATCGTGGTGTGCCCACAGTACTCATATCAAGGCAGTGCGGGTTACGGTAGCCGACGAATACAAGTTGAGTCGATGTATATGACGACGGTTATGGTACCTTAGCTTTATCCTCCATGGTTAATGTTTCCCCACCACCTGCCAAAAAACCATGACCCGGGGTTCATAGTTGCGAGGTCGCCGCCACTGCTGGACAGCTATGCCCCCTATACGTCGAGGGGGGGGGGGGGGGGTGCGCATCCGGATGGGCTCCCCCCCGTTTGTATCGTGCACAACTATGGTAGGAACTGTATATAAAATTTTTTTTTTGCTCAGTCATTCACAATATTGTATATATATATGATGTCCAACTTTTTAGAATGTTTGGATATATGTCCTGTCCGCGCCGATCGTTTATCGGAGGTGCATCGTGGTCCTGATTGCATGACCCTTCGAAAACAAGTTTGCGAGAGAGTTAAGGAAAACTCGTGTTATTGTGTGTACAAGTCAAACTGGTTCTGGAGAACTAATCCCCAACCTTTTGAAATGTTTTAACAACTTTGGACACAGTTGG
Organism: Pristionchus mayeri; assembly: GCA_036245805.1. Classification (NCBI taxonomy): domain Eukaryota; kingdom Metazoa; phylum Nematoda; class Chromadorea; order Rhabditida; family Neodiplogasteridae; genus Pristionchus; species Pristionchus mayeri. The sequence goes on along the minus strand of BTRK01000005.1, from coordinate 24,164,654 downwards.
GGATAGAGCGCAGACGAAAATAACGGGCAGGGGACTCGAGAGTGTCTCCGAAAAACGATCGCCGAGGCAGGAAAGATATTCAAGCAATCGAAAAAGTTGGGAATCATATTCATACAACAATGTAAACATGACTAAGCAAAAACCAGATTTTTATATGCAGTTCCTACATAGTTATGAATCTCCAAAAAGTGGTCATGTGAAAAAGTGATTTTGTCATGCCCTGAGGGCAAATTCTCAGATATTATTTTCATATTCTCGTGATCTTCTGTACTCATAATTACGATCATTTTGATGCTTTAATCGAGTCTCCAGCACGTCTTTGAGCCGAGTTCTGAATTTCCGACACCGTATTTGCAACATGGCTGCAGTAAATGTGCGGCCGAGCAGCACCCTCAAATTTTTATTCTGGATAGGCATCGGTCCTATCTCCAACGTCAGAAAGTTTGGCAAGCTGGAAAAAATCTATATAAAAATAACACATGTTTGAAAAATTGAAATTTGATTGCGTCATCACTACGCAATTAGTTGCGGGGCACGTGATGACGCAATACTCGCATCATATTATTCGATTGATTTGCTATATAGCGCCCCAACATCGAACTTGCTAAGTAGAAAGAGTTATATGAAAAATTCAAATCGTTTCAATACTTTTGGGCGCTACTGTATCTCATCTCCAGAAAAATTCGGTCATTACCGAGAATATTTTTCTGTTGTATTAGGTTGTCCGGAAAGTCTTTGTGTATTTTTCAAAACTTTATTTCTTGGGGAAGGGAAAAGCATACGTTCAATTATACTTGTCCTCATTATTGACAATATGTGCCCAACGTACCTGCAATGTATGGATCCCCTCCCTTTAGAACTCGCCTGGGCGCGAATCAAAGTATTGCTTGAGAGCATACATGAGACTTCCACGGTAATTGAACGACCTATCTCTAAGAACATAGGCCAGGTCTGCGAAAAGCCAGTAATCAGACGGGGCCATGCCAGGAGAATACGGGGGGTGAGGGAGAACCATCCATCCATACCCAGCCAATTCCTGCTTGACTTGAATGGAGACCTGGGGACGGGGTCATTTTTGCTGATTATACACTTTCTTGTCCTTCAGCCTTTGAACGATCGACTTCCAACTTCAAATTATGTAGATATGTGTCGTACTTGGTCCCGGTAATTGACATGCCCTCAGGGAGTAGCCCCGATTAGATCACTCCATCTGCTCCCCACCACATTACCAGCTTGTTTTTCTTGTGGTGCAGGTCAAGTTTGGGGACACCCTGCGGGGTCTCTCCTTCTCCAACCAAATGGGCTCTGCTGTGGTTGTTATCGTAGAGGACCCACTTCTCATTCCCCGTTATGAACCGTTCCATCCATCGATCCCCACCTTGGAGAATGAGGAGAGTAATGGAATCATCGACTCGACGGTCTCGGCTGGCTTTGCTCAGATCATGGGATATGAATCGACCGATAAATTTTCTCCTTTCAAGAGATCTCAAGCCTTCTCTGACAGTGCTATGGTGGACTCTAAGTGCAATAGAAATTTCACGGGCACTTTGAAGAAAGCTGTTGAAACGGACCCACTTCAAAGTCTGAAAATGTAACGGACGCGGTCTCCCAGATCGATCCCATTCGTTGAGGGAAAAGTCGTCTTCTTCGAAGCAATGAATCCAATTCCTGCAGGTGTTGTAGAGGGGGCATGTGTATTATAAACATTCTTCAGTAGGGTGCATTAGGGACGAGCAGTGTTAAAACAAATCCATATACAAAGACTTTCCGGACAACCTGATATAACATTATCTGAGAATTCAAAATGTTGTAAAAAACGAGAGGTTTAATTGTTCTCAATAGCTGAGAATGATATTGGAAACAATTGTATCATCGGGGATTCGCCAATGAGCGAGCATCAGAAATATAGTTGTGCGAGATATGAATTTGGATCTCGCCAGTGCTCTCTCCAAGAGCAATTCTCGGACATATATTACGCCGGTCACGAGAAAATTGAGCTGAATCGGGCTAAAATGGTAATGGGACCAAAATCAGAGTTGGGATTATCATGGATTTAGGGTGCTCTAACAAGGGAAGGCCTTGCGATGTCTTTGGACTTTCGGAACGCGACCTTGTGGGATGGGTAGGTACATGAATTCTAAGAACTCCTGTAAAGTTCAATTTTGCTGAACGCCCTCAGGGTACGTAAAAAATCGATATTTGTGCCCGCGTTGCGGGTATCCAAAGCCTTCCAGGAGGCTTTGTCAGCAAGCATCGGTGGTTGAGTGGTAGCGAGTCAGGACAGTAATCCTGAGGACGTAGGTTCGGCATCTCTCCGGGGAAATCTTTTTTGCACTATTTTTGCGTGATAAGCAGATACTCTGGTAGCTAAAGTGAAAGCCCGTTTTCCCGCCTTCCCACTCTCGTCTGTTGTAAATGCCGATCAGAGTGGTTTAATCAAGGAACTCTACAAAAATCGAACCATCGCCATCAAAGGATCCAAGAAAGTGATTTGTACAGCCCAGAGAAAGACATCCCTTACCCTGGTGCCCACTTATTTCGCTGACGGGCATTTCGGAACTCATCTTTACGTGGTATTGCCGGAGGCGAAGGGGTTGTTCCCTGCCAAAGGACATATTCAAGTCGATATTCTCGTGGTCAGAGCCAATAAGAGGGCAAGTACTTGATGGTGGATTGGCTCAAGACGTGTGTCTTCACGAACGACTGCCCGAAGGATCTGCTCCTTTTGGTAGACTCTGATCGGCATTTACAACAGATGATAGTGGGAAGACGGGAAAACGGGCTTTCACTTTAGCTACCAGAGTATCGGCTTATCATTCAAAAATAGTGCAAAAAAGATTTCCCCGGAGAGATACCGAACCTACGTCCACAGGATTACTGTCCTGACTCGCTACCACTCAACCACCGATGCTTGCTGACAACGCCTCCTGGAAGGCTTTGGATACCCGCAACGCGGGCACAAATATCGATTTTTTACGTACCCTGAGGGCGTTCAGCAAAATTGAAGTTTACAGGAGTTCTTAGAATTCATGTACCTACCCATCCCACAAGGTCGCGTTCCGAAAGTCCAAAGACATCGCAAGGCCTTCCCTTGTAAGGATGTTACTTCGACCCCCAAAGCAGAAAAGCCACAACTTCATTCTTGGCTCCATGGCACCTGGTCGGTCGCTCTGATATCTGTCTTTGAACGCGTTTGTATCTCTTCTGGTGCGCGTTAGAGAAATCCTCTGAGGATGACCACCACTTATCTTCCACGCTCTATCGAACTGTACAAACAAGATCTTCTAATTTTGAATCTGAACAGCGCTACATTCAAAGACACTTTTCTAAAAAGTATAGGTAAAGGTTCCGTTATGCTTTGAACAATGAATAGAGCTTGTCAAGTTATGCCCCTCAAAGTGTTCGAGATGATTTGAATTCCATTTCATTACTTTTTTTTCCACCGCGCTATTTTCTGAGCGCATCGTGGAATGAAGATGAGAGAGGGATGGTGCAGAATTGAAATGAGTTTCACTGGCTGCAAATAAAAACTCAGACTTGTTCAATTAAGTATTACGTGAAACTCATTTCAATGCTCTCTCATTTTCATTCCACCCTGCGCTCAGAAAATAGCGCGGTGGAAATAAGGAATGAAATAGACTTCAAATCATCTCGAAGACTATGAGGGGCATAACTACCCCCAGTCGTAAGATCTTTTAACCGAAAGCCACTCATTTTAAAGATCATGACAAGCTCTATTCATTATTCAAAGCATAACGGAATCTTTACCTATACTTTTTAGAAAAGTACCTTTGAATGTAGCGCTGTTCAGATTCAAAATTAGAAGATCTGGTTTGTACAGTTCGATAGAGCGTGGAAGATAAGTGGTGGTCATCCTCAGAGGATTTCTCTCTAAAACGGACCAGAAGAGATATAAACGCGTTCAAAGACAGGTACCAGAACGACCGACCCGGTGCCATGGAGCCCAGAATGAAGTTGTGGTTTTTCTGCTTTGGGGGTCGACGTTGCAACCCTAGAGCACCCTAAATCCATGATAATCCCAACTATGACGTCTTCTCCCATTCCCGTGGTCAGCTCGATTCTCTCGTGAGAGGCGTGATATGCATTCCGATTCCGATAGTTTACTGATATGTGAGAGTAGTTTGTGCCGAGTGATTTCGAAGAGAACCTATCGACTCTCATTTTCTAGGCAACTCTGTGGAAGAGTCTTTGTGCGTACCTATACTCAATTCACAGATGAAAAGTCATGGTCGTCCCAACGTTAGATCACGTGGCCTAGTGGTCTAAGGCGCTGTAATTTTCCTCCCATGGCATGATGGGTTCGAGTACCGGCCTCTGCATCAACTTTTGCAAAGCTCGTACAATTTTTGCCTACTGCTGGGTTCATCCCTCGAAGCTTGGCAAAAGCGATTGTACAGGTTGGGATTCGAACCCCATATCTTAGGATCCACCATAGGATTGATCCTTTGTAGGTCCGACCATGGGTTTTTCATCTGTTACTCAATTATAACAATGTATAATTATTTGAGTGCGAAGAGTGGAGAAAGGAGCTAGGCTGGTGTGCGTTGCTCCTCCCAAAGTCATTCTACAAATGCCGAGAGGAAATCTGGAAACTATTCACTCGAGGTACGCCATCTTTAGATTCTATTGATCATGTAACTCTTAGGTTTTTTGTTATTCGATCAGTTCGATCACTTCTGGGCCTGGGGGAAGTTAAAAATGCCCTGATACACATGCGGAAGCACGGGATATCATTCTCACTGCTCAAGGGTATCCGATGAATATTTATTTTAATAAGTTAAAGCTGGAAAGTGTCCATTTACTGCGTTACAGAATTCAGCCACTTTTTCTCTTCCTCTATCGATTGGTTGTGTGGAATGGAAGATGGGAATCTCCTTTCGCTGGTCATCACAGAGCTTATTTCAATTCCAGAGGTGAATTCGCAACTATACATCATGTGTATGAAGTTTATATATTTGAAGTGTACTGCATACTGCGATATGTTAGTATCGTCGATTCTCTCTCTTCCTTCTGTCCATATTCTTCGATTCTTCCCCTGCATCCTTACCGCTCTCCTACTTTCGAAGCCTTGGAAGGCTGAGACTGCTTTTCGATGGATGGTTGATCATCTACCTAAGAGTAATTCTCCCCCCCCCCTCTCTCTCTCTCTCTCTCTCTCTCTCTCTCTCTCTCTCTCTCTCTCTCTCTCTCTCTCTCTCTCTCTCTCTCTCTCTCTCTCAGATACCTCTCGTTCATCAACTCTTCGCCATTGGTTGCAAGTTTGTTCTTCCTTCATGAATTCGTCGCAGATCTTCAAGTCTTCCCTTTCCACATACGATCTCCCATTCGTTGTTGAGGTTAATTTCCCGATAACCATGGAATGTGCTTCTCGATTAAGGTGGTTGAAGCCCTCTCAATCGATCCCAATGAGTACATGCACATTCTGAGGGAGTTGAATGAGGTAAGATAAAGAGTCCGTGTAAAATATTTTGTATATCACGCTTATCATTTGCAAATCAAACCACAGGTCCTAAAATCATAAAATGAGTGCTGATCAGTTTTGAACACCCCTAGGCATGCTCCTTCATCCTCCAATTCCTCCAAATTTCGTAGGCCACAGGCCCTTCTTAATGTCGCTATGCCGGGCACCCTATACTCTCTCGTACACGCGACGAGATCAGGGTCAGATCAGGGTTTCGTCCCTAACTTTAGAAGCTCATTACATGGTTCTGGTGCGTTTTTAAGAGAAAATGTCCTCTGAGTAGCTCCAGGTAATTTTTTGAGCTCTATCGATTTATCAAAACACATTCGCCATACCCAGTTTTTGATAACCGCAAATACCGTATTCGAAAGATCTCGACATCACGTGCTAAAAATTTAGAGAATCTTTCCCTACACTTGGTTTGATCCACCTTAACTCTAGCTCTGTTTCAAAGAACTTTCAGGACTTCTAGTTTTGATAAATCGATAGAGCTCAAAAAATTACCTGGTGCTCCTTAGAGGACATTTTCTCTCAAAAACACACCAGAACCAAGTAATGGGGTTCTAAAGTTGGGGACTCCGATAGGGTGCCCGGCGTAGCGACATTAGGAAGGGCCTGTGGCCTACGAAATTTGGAGGAATGGAGGGATGAGGGAGCATGCCTAGGGGTGTCCAAAACTGATTAGCACTCATTCCATGATTTTGGACACATGACCAGTATAACACGGATCTCCTGTAAAAATGTAGGAAAATGACATCCTTTTGAGACAGAAAAAAATCGTTGTCTCAATTTATGCTTAAAGTAGGTGGGGTAGCGTAAAATGAATGCGAAGAGAACGTCTATTCACTTGCTTTTGCGAAATTTGCATATTGAAGGCTTGTAATCACATACCACTTAAATTGACTGAATCTCGGTCAATTTTTGACGTACAGTGAGCGAATTTTTTGCAATCGATGGCAAATTGGATGATCTACAAATAATTCAATTAAGGATACGGTCTAAATTCGCATCTTCCATGCATTATTTTCGAAAAACATTTTAAATTCAAAATATCTCGAGATTGTTCTTCAAAGGATACGAATTTTATAGCAGAATCTGATTCTCCATGGTCGAATTGAGGTACTCATATAGTTCATTGTTCATAACTCTGTCCCCCAATACTGATCCTCAGTGGGCAGAACCCAGACATTGCCAATTTTTTGACAAAAACACTCTTCGTGTCGTATCTCGATTGCAACATATGCAAATCTACAAAATTAGAGCACTTTTCGATAGCTCTTGAGAAGATCTCCAATAATGTCTTAGGGGTCGAAAGCGTCAAAGTTAACCGGTTTTGAGAAAACGAGTAAAAACTAAAACAATTGACCATAGTGAGAGAATCGGGGAGAAAAATGGTATAATCACACTATGCTTGTATTACCGAGGTTTTTACTCGTTTTCTCAGAAACGGTTAACTTTGACGCTTTCGACCCTTAAGTCATTATTGGAGATCTTCTCAAGAGCTATCGAAAAGTGGTCTAATTTTGTAGATTTGCATATGTTGCAATCGAGGTACGACCCGAAGAGTGTTTTATCCAAAACATTGGCAATGTTCGGGTTCTGCCTACTGAGGATCAGTATTGGGGGGACAGAGTTATGGACAATGAACCATATGAGTACCTCAATTCGACCATGGAGAATCAGATTCTGCTATAAAACTCGTATCCTTTGAAGACAAATCTCGAGATATTTTGAATTGAAAATGTTTTTCAAAAATAATGCATGGAAGATGCGAATTTAGACCGTATCCTTAATTGATTTATTTGTAGATCATCCAATTTGCCATCGATTGCAAAAAATTCGCTCGTTGTACGTCAAAAATTGACCGAGATTCAGTCAATTTAAGTGGTAGGTCATTACAAGCCTTCAATATGCAAATTTCGCAAAAGCAAGTGAATAGACGTTCTCTTCGCATTCATTTTACGCTACCCCACCTACTTCAAGCATAAATTGAGAAACAATTTTTTTCTGTCGTATGTGTTCCTGCAATGTTACAGGAGGTCCTTGATAATGAAATATAGCTCGATTCTCTCGTGACTAGGCTTCGAAAAACAAGAAATATTCTTGCGAGAATTCGATTAATTCTTGCCAAGAAACCATTCTCATTCAAGAACTCTCGAGCAAGAATGGAACGGTCGTTCTTGGTCAAGAATGGTTTTCTTGATCAAGAATGAATTGTTTCGGAAACTGATGTATGGAAGGTGAAACTCATTCATTCTCTGACTACTCCATATCATTTCACCCGCTCCGATCACCGCTCAACGGTCTCGATTTTCGCAAAATAGTTCTCGCAAGAATTCTTTCTTATTCAAGAACTCTTGTTCGAGAATGCACCGGTCAATTCTGATATACGAGAACGAATGATCGTTCTTGTTTCTTGCTAGATTCTCCTTTTTCGAAGCCTACTCGTGACGTGATAGGGCGTGATATCGGTAAAGGTTCCGTTATGGGTCAAGCAGTTTCCTAAAAATCCAAAATCGATCGCAAAATGACCCTACAGTTGTCAGAAATACTGTCTGTTACGGTAGAATCATTTTGAAATCAGGTGGGTAATTTTAGAAAAATATATGACCCAAGGCACCAAATCTGACCCAAGGAATTGGTTACGGTATTTGATAGAGTACTGTAATATTGATTAGTTGCGGAACCCCCAAATTACTAGGACGTCTTCTAAACGAGATGTGAAGATTTGCCATTTTGTCGTTTGCGATTTTGTCATATCCCCTACGTTTTAGCCCTTAGAAGAGGTTTAATTGATTTGAAGTAACTTCATTACTACTTTACCTTAAACCGTAAGCTTTTTCGTCCAAGAACAGGTAGGGAGCTGCAAGTTCGGGAACAAGCGCGCAAGCGTTTATTATAACGATATGACAACCAAAAAACCCGAGCTTAAAGGTCCCCTCCGGGGAATGATTTTTTAAAACTCGCTCCTTAGTTATTGAACGGCAAGGGCGCCAATTCAAACAGGGATTTGCTACAGTACCTCGAGAAACTCGAATACCTCAAATAAATATCCTGTCCTACTACAGTACTAATCAATAGAGTAACCAACTACAGTAACCTACAGTACCACCAGATACCGTATATCACTACCGTAACCCCGACTATCACGAACTGACTTTTTCCAAAACTTTTTTCAATTGAGTCGATTCTTGGTCTATGCCGTACCCAGTGTACAGTACCCCTTGCTACCGCAACCCACACCACGGCGGTCAATCGCAAAATGGTTTTTCCAAAAATTTTTTGGGGCTATGATTTATTAGTGTAAAATGATGTAATAAATAATAATAAATAAATAAATGTAATAATATCATGATCGAGCAAAGAACCAATTTTTTAAATGCATTACAAGAAAAAAAATCATTTTGCGATTCACCGCCGTGGTGTGGATTACGGTAGCAAGGGGTACTGTACACTGGGTACGGTATAGACTAAGAATCGACTCAATTGAAAAAAGTTTTGGAAAAAAGTCAGTTCGTGATAGTCGGGGTTACGGTAGTGATATACGGTATCTGGTGGTACTGTAGGTTACTGTAGTTGGTTACTGTATTGATTAGTACTGTAGTAGGACAGGATATTGATTTGAGGTATTCGAGTTTCTCGAGGTACTGTAGCAAATCCCTGTTTGAATTGGCGCCCCTGCCGTTCAATAACTAAGGAGCGAGTTTTAAAAAATCATTCCCCGGAGGGGACCTTTAATAGAAAAATATAGAGCAAATCATGAAAAAGTGTTGTCATCGTGTCTGTTCGGAAAGTGGCCATTTTCTGTACTCCCTTTTCATCGTGTTATAGATACTCGATTGAGTTCAAATGCTCGCAAACGAACGGCCTTCACCCAAATTATTCATTTAAAAAACTAGAGCTTAGCATAAAATAAACGAAGGAAACGCCAAAATATAGAGTTTGTGTGTCTGTCCGTCCGCTTGATTACGGTAGTTTTCGGCAATTTTCCGTTTGAGTCAGAATTCGTATTTTATGGTGGTTCTTAGTTTCAATAATTACTAAAAGTAATATTATTAGTTGTTTTCATCATAAAATGTAAAGGAAATATACAATAAGATGTCTGGTATGAAAATCGAGAAATGACGATTTTGTAACTTGTTTTTTAAATTTCAATTAGCATGGTTTTCTAAGTTGTTTTCGTTATCAAAAGTGTTTGCAGTTACTCAGAGAGTAGCGAAAAGTACTACAACAAATCCTGCGTATTTGGCGTAGCATAGTTCCTGGCTAGTTTCATCTCTCACCGCGCGCAATATATGAGAGATCATTGCAAATGGAGAGACCATTTTCCCTCACACCGATCCCTTCGGCGCGCGCAACCAAGAATGACCGGTCTCGCTTTTTATTTTATGTTGAAAAATATCTTAAAATCAACTAAACCTCTTCTAAGTGCTAAAACGTTGCTTGGGTCCCCCACTTATCAGAACCGCAAACATACAAAGAATATATTCGACAACGTTGAACGGAAGCACTTGAAAAAAAATTTTTTCAGACCACTTCACTTTCTTATTGCATTCATTTATCACTAAAATAAGCGACAAATTTAAATATTGGAACCAAAATTCACGATTTTCGCATTTCGAACCAGTTGAATTTTCAACAAAGTGTATCTAACCACTTCAGTGGGGAACTAATTGTACAACAGCCGGCCATGTATGACCGCAAATACCTTATTCGAAAGAGCTCGACGCATGCTATCACACATCCAAAATTCTACGGAATCTTTTCATACACTTGACTTAACCTACCTAAACTGTAGATCAGTTCTAAAGAACATTCATGACTTCTAGTTTTGATAGATCGATCGAGCTCGAAAAATAACCAAGGGCTCCTCAAAAAACCAGATATACGTTGTTAAAGTTAGGGTCTCACAATCCGGTTAGGTACTCGACGTAGTGACCTTAAAGTTATCGTAAGAGGACGAAACCCTGATCTCGTCGGGTGTACGAGAAAGTACGCAAAAGTGAGATGGCGCGGGATTACGCTGATCATTTCCGGCTTTCCCTTGATGCTATTATTGATTTTTAGCGTTTTTGTATATTCATTCTCAACTAATTCAGCCATCGGCTATTCGATGGAGGACAAAAAATAGGGGGTCAATTTTGTCCTCGTCCGGTAACTTTAAGAATGATCACAGAACAAAATGACTTCGGGCGGTGTTAAGGCATAGCTAGGGGTGACTAAAAATGATGAGAACATATTTCGGCGTTTTGTTCCCATTACCAAGTTTTGATAATCTAGCTCGACTCTCTCGTAATTGGCGTGATATGTTTGTGTGGAAATGAGTGTGCAAGTATTGTTTTAGTTGGATGATCTCTTTTACCGTGCATACAAGATGGACGTCCTCAGAGAAGACTTTGGATGTGCACTCGATAACCTCTGTCGGTCTTCTCCTCCCAGGTAAAGGCATTCCTCCAGCACGCACTCGCTACACTACTTGTTATAGATTTGGAGAAATAGTAGAAGTTATCAAGTCTAAATCCCTCTATGCCATTGCTCTTCGAATCTACGGAGATTTGAACGAAAAGGATCCCTTATTCAACACGGTACGTCTTGTGCCGCACTTTTTACGTGAGCGGGTAATCCGGTGTCTCTTATTCCCTTTTATTTTTCTTATGTGTTTTCTCCGGGGGCCGTGCTGAGTTTTGAATCACCGTTTTGCCATTCTATGCATAGATCGAATAATCATGCTGCGCAAATAATTTTAAAATATTAATATTTTTATTTTCGAGAAAAAGGTGCCGCTTTCTGAATATTCTGATTATTCTTGACGCCCTCTATCCAACGGTGTATCACTTTTCATCTTTTGCTCATCGTCGGGTAAAATAAACTTACCCGCGTTTGTATTTATTCATTTTACGGGGCCGATAATGTGATGAAGAATGTTCAATGCATTTGCTAATGGAGGGTACTTTTTTTGACATGTCCATATCTACATGCTTTTCGATCTATGATTCTATGATATGCAAGCTTTTTTTGTGTTTGAACGTCGTCAGATTGCCTTGTAAACTGGAAGTTAGTTTGGTGATAGACATCTCGAAAAAACATTTCGGAAATTCATTTCGGAAAAGGTTTCGGAAATTTTGGAAAAAGTCCAAGAGCGGGTTCATGTCTTTTGAAGCTACTTTCTCTTGATTAAAATAATATTTTTGTTTTTCATTTCTTCAATTGTAATGTAAATCAAGTAGAAGTATCTGATAATGACAAGAAAATTGCGCAAAATGGGTTTTCAGTTTAAAGTTTCCGAGATGTCCTTTTCCGAAATGGCATTTTCCGAGATGTCCTTTTCAGAAATGGAATTTCCGAGATGTCGTTTCCCGAAATGTTTTTTTCGAGATGTCTTATCACCGTTACAATAGTTAGTTTATTTAGCACTCTGGTACTGTAACTCGTATTGTAGTCTTATTGTGATTCCGCCCATATTTTTCCTTACGATTTTTCGCCATGGGTTTCTCGACTCGGGGTTTTGTCCACAGCGCCTTTCGCAATAATTTTAAACATAGAAAGAGTTGCTAAAATAGAAAACTAGTGTTTTGTATTGATTTGCATCTAATTTAATACCCAAAAAAAGTATCCCACCCCAAGCTAAAACTCAAGCTCACCACCATAGGTCTCTCCGATAATACAATCAACTGGATAACAGGATATCTCACTCATAGATCATTCCAAGTGAGAGTAAAAGATGCGCTTTCTACCTCAATACCGGTAACTAGCGGCGTTCCACAAGGCTCAGTCTTAGGTCCCTTGCTATTTCTTATTTACACATCAGAAATTCCTTCGCTAGTTCAAAACCACGGAGTCGTTCCGAGAATGTCTGCCGATGACATAAAAATTTATAGATTTTTTAGGAAGGGGAAATTCACCTGCCCCTCTACAATCTGCAATTTACACTATCGTAAAGTGGTCTGAAGAGTGGCAACTCCCGCTTGCTGCGCATAAGTGTAACTCATTGCACCTAGGTAGAGCAAATACAAAGCGAACATATGCTATTGGAACCACAACTTTGGAACAAAAAGAAAAAGTAAAAGACCTCGGCTTTATTATCCAGAAAAACCTCTCATTCTCTGACCATTGTTCTACCGTATCCACTAAGGGCAAAACTGCATGTCACACTATCCTCAGAGCCTTACGAACCAAAAATATAAAAGTACTTCTCAAAACGTACTCAATGTATATTAGACCGATTTTAGAAAGCGCTTCCTCCGTGTTCAACCCGTACTAAAATAAAGATAAAAAAGAACTCGAAAAAGTACAGAACTACTTCACAAGACGTTTATTTATGCGCTGTTTTAAAGAAGGAGTGTCAGCAAAGTTAAATTTTTGACGCTGTCATAACCATGACCTAGACAATCATCCAACGATCATAGCGCGAGCTAAGAGGATAGGCAAAGGTCAATCGCAGCTCAGTGGTAAAGCAGTCGCCGCGTAATCGGAAGGTTGCGGGTTCGAATCGCACCAGTTTTTTGAAAAAATCTTCTCGATATTTGAATTCCCGCACGTCCCTTCCCTTCAAGCCCTCCTTGGCGTTCTGCCAACTAATGATAACTCGGTTCAAAATAGAGATACGCATTTGAAATTTTCAGAATCTCTTATGGTTGTACAAAGGTCGGTCATGGTTATGACAACGGCAACATTTCAACTTTGCTGACAGTCCTTCTTTAATCATACATGGGAAAACATGCCTACTGATCTCGCTCACAACAAGAAACTAGGCATTGAGTCCCTAGAGAAGCGTAGAATAGCGATTGATAAGAGAGTAGCCAGAAATCTCATCCGAGGCAAATATAGTATTTCCAACCGAAAACCACATTATTTCAAAATCTACTACACTCGAAACGGCATGAACTTCAATAATCCTGAAAAATTAATGTCCGACTGACCAAAGTGGTTCTCCCCACTAGAAAGCATGCCTCTCTGTTCGTAAAGAATGCAAATCGTGTCGCTCGCGATTCGTTCTTCAAGGATGTGTTCATTCGTCCTTCCTACGCCGACAGGGACGACACTCGTCGCAAGATTCCCGGTCTTGGCTGTGGTAGAAATGGACCTGAGCCCACCCCGCCTGTCAGACCTACCGAACCACCCCGCAGCCAGCAGTCGCGTCCTCAGTCGAACGGAGCCCCACCTAGGAACAGAACGAGAAGCAGGCGTGATTCTGTGTTCACTTCCGCCTCGAATCACAGACCTGATCACCTGAATGCCCGTCCCCGCCCTCTCCTGAATCAGACCCACCATCGGAACAGCTCCCCTTTCCATCCCCCCATCGCCTCGAATGGATATAGACTCTATATTATAGAGCTCCTCCCCGTCCATTCTTCTATAGACACATTCCCAACGTTCCCATCCTTCATCAATACCCCACCCCCAATCCGTTCCTTTCCCATGTTTCACACCATGGCACTCCTCCAAACTTCGGCGCCCAGGGAAACTGGTATTGATTCACCGGCCCAAAAATAATCACTCAGACAGAAACTCACTTTCATTCTCCGCCATTCTTGCCAACTGCCGCTCTGTCCAAAACAAACTACAGTATCTTTCACAAACCCTTTCTAAAAAGTATACTATGACTTGCCTCACTGAGACTTGGCTCTCCCCAACCTTCCCTACCTTGCTTCTACTAGGTGACCAAAATCAGTACTACAATGTGTTCAGAAGAGATAGGAACTCTAGAGGCGGTGGTGTAGCGATCATCCTACACTCGTCCATAAGTGCAGCACAGATTGCTGATGAAACCGAACCTGAATCCCACGAATTATTAGCAGTCGATGTAGACATAAATGGTAACCTAATCAGGATTATGTGCGCTTACCGTAATCCCAAAGCAAGTACGATACAAACTACCTCTCTTACTAAATCAATTCTTGACCTTTGCTCATGCCCTCAACCAACAATAGTTACAGGCGATTTTAATCTACCCGATATCGACTGGTCAATCTTCCCCACTCCCCAGCAAAAAGCAGTTACCCCTCCCTCAAAATCATTCCTTGACCTCTGTAACTCAGCAAAACTAGCCCAATTTGTCCAAGAACCTACCAGAAAGGAAAATATCCTTGATTTACTACTGTGCAACCATCCCGGCCTCATTTCCCAAACTGAAATTGGCCCCCCTTTCGAAATGTCTGACCAATCAACGGTCGAATTCAAATTCACAATGAGTCATTCGACGCCCGCTTTCACTCTTAGGCGTTACTACAGAAATGCTAACTATGACCTCATAAATTCCCAATTAGCAAACATCGATTGGACAAGCGCATTTTCGAAAATATCAAATGTGGATCTCATGTACGACCTCTTGATAAGCGTCATTCAAAAATCAATAGACATCCATGTTCCATGGACCAAAGTGAGCCTCTCCCATGGGAAACTCCCTCCTCATATTGAACGTCTATTGGGAAAACGTTTTCAAGCCTGGCATAAATCGATTAATAGCAACGACCCGAAAGATGAGCGTGAATTCGAGATTCTAAACAAAAAGTTTCGTAAAGAATTACAACGGTACCATAAAACCATCGAGAAAAAAGTGATCGAAAGCGATGATAAGAACAAGTTCTTCCGTTTTATGAAACGTTGTTCTAATAAATCCAAGGGAGTAGAGTGCCTGAGGAGAGATGATGGCACCTTAGTAATGGATGACTTAGGCAAAGCAAATTTACTTGCCGAAACTTTTGTAAGCGTATTCACCATCGATGATGGAAAACAGCCAAATAGTCAAGACCTCCCCCAACTTGGAAATTACGAAGAACCCCAGTTTCTTAGGCATGAAATCTGTGCCCTTATTGAGAAATGGAAACGCTCCTCCTGTAAAACCCCCGAGAACATTGACCTCACCTTCATAAAACGAATTGCCGTACCCATTTCCGAAGCACTTGAAATCATTTTTAGGAACTCCTACCAATCTGGAAAGGTCCCCTCCCATTGGCGACATTCCATAGTAACACCAGTTAAGAAATCACCCCCCCTTTTCCAATCCCCTGAACTACAGGCCCATCTCAATTACATCCTTCTTTTGCCGAGTTTTTGAGCGCATTTTGTGCAAATCCATTATCACCCATTGTGAACAATTAGATATTTTCCCCGATGAGCAATACGGATTCCGCAAGAAACGTTCGCGTGATCTTCAAATGCTTGAAGTCCTCGAACACTGGACATCCTCGATTAGTGATGGAAAACCAGTTGACGTTATCTATTTTGATTTTGCAAAAGCATTTGATAGAGTATCCCACCCCAAGCTAAAACTTAAGCTAACCACCATAGGTCTCTCCGAAAATACAATCAAGTGGATAACAGGATATCTCAATCATAGATCATTCCAAGTGAGAGTAAGAGATGCGCTTTCTACCTCAATGCCTGTAACTAGCGGCGTTCCACAAGGCTCAGTCTTAGGTCCCTTGCTATTTCTTATTTACACATCAGAAATTCCTTCGCTAGTTCAAAACCACGGAGTCGTTCCGAGAATGTCTGCCGATGACATAAAAATTTATAGATTTTTTAGGAAGGGGAAATTCACCTGCCCCTCTACAATCTGCAATTTACACTATCGTAAAGTGGTCTGAAGAGTGGCAACTCCCGCTTGCTGCGCATAAGTGTAACTCATTGCACCTAGGTAGAGCAAATACAAAGCGAACATATGCTATTGGAACCACAACTTTGGAACAAAAAGAAAAAGTAAAAGACCTCGGCTTTATTATCCAGAAAAACCTCTCATTCTCTGACCATTGTTCTACCGTATCCACTAAGGGCAAAACTGCATGTCACACTATCCTCAGAGCCTTACGAACCAAAAATATAAAAGTACTTCTCAAAACGTACTCAATGTATATTAGACCGATTTTAGAAAGCGCTTCCTCCGTCTTCAACCCGTACCAAAATAAAGATAAAAAGAACTCGAAAAAGTACAGAACTACTTCACAAGACGTTTATTTATGCGCTGTTTTAATCATACTTGGGAAAACATGCCCACTGCTCTCGCTCGCAACAAGAAACTAGGCATTGAGTCCCTAGAGAAGCGTAGAATAGCGATCGATAAGAGAGTAGCCACAAATCTCATCCGAGGCAAATATAGTATTTCCAACCGAAAGCCACATTATTTCAAAATTTACTACACTCGAAACGGCATGAACTTCAATAATCCTGGATCGAACCACAACTACAGACACAATAGCTTCTTTCCAAGAGCGGCAAGGCTTTTAGTAAATACCGAGAATCAAACCAGTTCATCTGAGTAGATCCCCCGACCCTATTGTCACAATATCCACTCGTCATTTTAACCGTCATTAATTGCCTATTCTTTTCAATTTTGTGAACGTTATTTCGAACGAAATAGCATAAATATATTTATATATATATATAGGGCGAATCGCGAGAGAATCGACCATTTGAGGGGGGTGGGCGGCGGTAGGAAAAAAATATGACCTATCTAATAACAAATTCAAGTATAAGTATTTCAAATGATGCTCTTTCAAACTGCGTCGTCAGATTTTTGATATCTGACGTCATCTTCGAGATTCAGAAGGCCAAACTTGGTACTATAACTTTTCGACATTCAAATCGGGACCACTTAAATGATCATAACTTCGTTTAAAATGAAGATAGAAGGTCGTTCTTTGTTTAGAATTAAAGCTACCATCATGCTCTACAACATTATCTGGACGGCATAATTCCTTGTCTTCATCATGGTGAAGGGCGGTCGGGCGGACCAAAAATGACGTATATTTTGAAATCGGAAAAACTATCTGGGTTTTCATGTTTAGGTTTAAGTTCATACATGGAACTAACTTCTCGCCAAAAATTAGGGAAATCGGGGTATAGACAAAAAAAAAAGGTCTCACTTTTGTGCGGCGACCCCAAAATGAGTTCTGGAAAAGAGTACTTCCGTATCTTCAATTGGCCTGATTTGGGCTCAAAATCATTCAAAAACATCCAAAACAACATTCTAAGTATCTTCCCCCCATGTTATAGCTCTTCCATTGGTCATAAATGGTCACCTGACCGAAAATTTGAAATTCCGTATTTTGACCTATTTCAACATGCGGGATAGGCCCAAATGCACTAAATGGGTTTCAAATAATGTAAATACATCCCTCGAAACAGCTCAAAGAAAAAGGGCTACTGAAAAGAGGAAATTTCACCTGAAGAATCCAAGGAAACACGCAAAACTATGACCGCGGTTAAAATAGGCATAGAGATCCGGCTTATGGCTAGAAATGTAGATCACGATGAGCTGAACATTTCATCTGAAGAAAGTGAGTCTCTATCTTATCGTTGAAGCATGCTACAGAGCCTGGAAGATGACCATAAACGACGGAAAACGGGCCAAGGGGAGCGCTAAATAGAGGGGAGGGAGAGGGAGGTCAGGCTGCGAGAGCGCCAGACGGTTAGAGCACGCGCTCGGGGGATTCTAGCCTAATTCTGGCCATCTTCCAGGCTCTGTAGCATGCTTCAACGATAAGATAGAGACTCACTTTCTTCAGATGAAATGTTCAGCTCATCGTGATCGACATTTCTATCCATTAGCCTAGTCTCTATGCCTATTTTAACCGCGGTCATAGTTTTGCGTGTTTCCTTGGATTCTTCAGGTGAAATTTCCTCTTTTCAGTAGCCCTTTTTCTTTGAGCTATTTCGCGATGTATTTACATTATTTGAAACCCATTTAGTGCATTTGGGCCTATCCCGCATATTGAAATAGGTCAAAATACGGAATTTCAAATTTTCGGTCAGGTGACCATTTATGACCAATGGAAGAGCTATAACATGGGGGTAGATACTTAGAATGTTGTTTTGGATGTTTTTGAATGATTTTGAGCCCAAATCAGGCCAATTGAAGATACGGAAGTACTCTTTTCCAGAACTCATTTTGGGGTCGCCGCACAAAAGTGAGACCTTTTTTTTTGTCTATACCCCGATTTCCCTAATTTTTGGCGAGAAGTTAGTTCCATGTATGAACTTAAACTTAAACATGAAAACCCAGATAGTTTTTCCGATTTCAAAATATACGTCATTTTTGGTCCGCCTGACCGCCCTTCACCATGATGAAGACCAGGAATGATTCCGTCCAGATAATGTTGTAGAGCATGAAGGTAGCTTTAATTCTAAACAAAGAACGACCTTCTATCTTCATTTTAAACGAAGTTATGATCATTTAAGTGGTCCCGATTTGAATGTCGAAAAGTGATAGTACCAAGTTTGGCCTTCTGAATCTCGAAGATAACGATCGATATCAAAATTCTGACGACGCAGTTTGAAAGAGCATCATTTGAAATACTTATACTTGAATTTGTTGTTAGATAGGTCACATTTTTTTCCTACCGCCGCGGCGTGGTCGATTCTCTCGCGATTCCTCTCATATATATATATATATATATATATATATATATATATCTATCTTTCAAACTGCGTTGTCAGAATTTTGATATCGGACGTCATCGTCGAGATTCAGAAGGCCAAAGTTGGTAATATCACTTTTCGACTGTCAAATTGCGCTCACTTAATTGATCATAATTCGGTTTAAAATATAGATAGAAGGTCGTTCTTTTTTCCAAAGAAAGCTACCATCATGCTTTACAAAGTTATCTAGATGACATCATTCCCGGTCTTCATCTCGGTGCAGGGCGGTCAGGAGGACCAAAAGTGATGTAAATTTGGAAATCGGAAAAAGAGCATGGGTTATCATGCTTAACACGGGTCTCCTGTAAAAGTGTAGGAAAATGAGTCCCTGCAGCTACTAGAAATTATTTTATACCTCAGATTTCGATTAAACTTGGTTCATGAATATGGTTGAAGGTCAGAAGAAGGTTCATCCAGTCAGTTTGGTGAAATCTGCACATTATCGATTTTTGTGATCTACCGCTTAAAATTGATGTATTTCAGTTCATTTTCATCGTACACTGTTCTGTTTGCCCTCGTTTTGCTCGTCTTCGAGAGTTCTACAATATCTTAAGCAATGTCCAGAAATATGGAAGCTGTTTTCATACTCATTTAACCTGAAAACCGATCGAGAAATCGGTCTTATCGCGACGTGAACCCTGAAATACAATGAGTTTTATTGCTGCTCTGGATTCTACGGACAAAATTAGTTGGGGTCTACGTTGACAGTTTTTCATATAACCATCCTCCCGATATGGATTTACTATGTAAGTTCGCGGACATAGCCTAATTTTTTACCAAAACGGTTTTTTGGCTGTATTTCACTTCAAACTAATCCAATCAAAATTTTTATAAAAATGATATTGAAAGCTCTTTTTGAGACGAAGAAAAGTGTTTCTGAGCAATTTTGCTCTAAGATCACTTATTTCCGAGTTATTCGACCATAAAGCCTATTGGTCGATAAAAATACAGACAATATCGATTTTCTGGCTTCGTATACCAAAAACCCAATCGTTTTTATTCTTTCTATGGAATCTCCACACAAAATTAGGGGTGTCTATGTTGGCAATTTTTCATTTCCTGGTCCTCCCACTATGGATTTACTATGGGAGATTACTATGGAGCAAAAAATAACCAAGTCCGGAAACGTCGATAATCTCCTATAGTAAATCCATAGTGGGAGGACCGCGAAATTAAAAATTGCCAACATAGACACCCCCTAATTTTGTGTGGAGATTCCATAGAAAGAATAAAAACGATTGTGTTTGTATACGAAGCCAGAGAATCGTTATTGTCTGTATTTTTATCAACCAATAGGCTTTATGGTCGAATAACTCGGAAATAAGTGATCTTAGAGCAAAATTGCTCAGAAACACTTTTCTTCGTCTCAAAAAGAGCTTTCGATTTCATTTTTTTAAAATTGTGATTGGATTAGTTTGAAGTGAAATACAGCCAAAAAATCGTTTTGGTCAAAAATTAGGCTATGTCCGCGAACTTGCATAGTAAATCCATATCGGGAGGATGGTTATATGAAAAACTGTCAACGTAGACCCCAACTAATTTTGTCCGTAGAATCCAGAGCAGCAATAAAACTCATTGTATTTCAGGGTTCAGGTCGCGATAAAACCGATTTCTCGATTGGAAAACCGGTTTTCAGGTTAAATGAGTATGAAAACAGCTTCCATATTATGAACTGAAATACATCAATTTTAAGCGGTAGATCACAAAAATCGATAATGTGCAGATTTCACCAAACTGACTGGATGAACCTTCTTCTGACCTTTAACCATGTTCATGAACCAAGTTTAATCGAAATCTGAGGTATAAAATAATTTCTAGTAGCCAGAATTCCTACACTTTTACAGGAGACCCGTGTTAAGTTGTAGTACCTATATATGTCTAACTTTTCGCCAAAAATTAGAGAAATCAGAGTATAACACGCGTATCGCGTAAGATTCCAATAAACGCTGGCACAATGAAAATATCGAAGCCGGGATTGAGCCATATTTTGATATCCCTTAGGGTCCCACACAAGATAGCGTCGAGCTTTGTACCGAATTTCGACTTTCAACGATGTGAGACGTCGTCCAAAATTCTCGTTGCCGAAATCTGCCATCTTTGGAGCCATATATCTCCTTTCCGAGTGAAAATCACTCGGAAAGGAGATATATGGCTCCGAAGATGGCAGATTTCGGCAACGAGAATTTTGGATGTTTTGCAAGAAGTTTCTGAGAATCAGTCAAAGCATCATCAAGAATAACTCACATTCACAGAAACTTCTTGCAAAAAATAATGCAAAATTTTTAACATTATTGGAATTGAACCAACACCCCAAAAATTTAGCAATCGCAGAGCGGATGCGTTAAACACTACACCACAGGTGAGATGTGAGAGCAGACACACAAGTTCCCACTTGAGAGCGTGAGGCTAGGAATCTAGTTATAGGAAAAAAATTTCTCGATTTCGGCATTCTCTAATATGCACTTTTCTCAGTGCCGCACCCCTAAAAAGTGGTCATTCAGCATATCATTCGAATCCTCTATTCGAGCTCGAGCGATCTAGCCATGAATTAACATTGGGACGAAATTGTGGTGAAAGGCATTCAAGTTTATCAATTTACAAATTTGTAGATCACAATTATGACCCCGCAACTTGATTGACGCTCCATGAAATTTCGCACCATTCATCACTCCAAGAGCTAAGCTGAAAAATCACTCGGAAAGGGGCAACGAGAATTTTAGACATCGTTGAAGGTCGAAATTCTGTACAAAGCTCGACGCTATCTTGTGTGGGATCCTAAGGAGTGCTGATAAACGCATTTAGGAGTAGGGGTCGGAGAGTGTGCCAGCCACACCCGGAATCTAGTCGATTCTTACACGACACGCGTGATAAACAAAAAAAGGTCTCACTTTTGTTCCTCAAAATGAGTTCTGGATAAGAGTACTTCCGTATCTTCAATTGGCCTCATTTTGGCCCAAAATCGTTGAAAAACTTACAAAACAACATTATAAGTTGTTTCCCCCCATATTGTAACACCTTCATTTGTCATAAATAGTAACATGGCCGAAAAAATCGGTATTTTGACCCCCCCCCCCCCCCCCCATCAACTCGCTGATTTGTCCACTTGAGCGAAATGGGTTCCAAATAATGTAAATACATCCCTCATAGCAGCTCAAAGAAAATGGGCTCCAGTAAATGCGTTATTTCAATTGATTAATCCGAGGAAAGGTGCTGAAGTATAGGAAAGGTAGAAATAGACATAGGGACCCAACCTTTGGCTAGAAATGTAGAGCACGGTGAGCTATACATTTCATCTGTTGAAAATGAGTTGATATCTTATCGTTGAAGCGAGTTACAGCACCTGAAAGTTGGCAGAAAACGACGGCGGAGGCGCGCGGAAGAGCGCTAAATAGAGGGGAGGGAGAGGGAGGTCAGCCGGAGAGAGCGTCAGACGGTTAGAGCGCGCGCTCTCGGGGATTCTAGTCTATTTCTTGCCAACTGTCAAGTGCTGTAGCTCGCTTCAACGATAATATATCAACTCAATTTCAGCAGATGAAATGTTTAGCTCATCGTGCTCTACATTTTTAGCCAAAGGTTGGGTCTCTATTAGGAAAACGACTCATCGAGTCGACTTGTTTACTAGTTGGATCGAGTCTCTCGAGCACTCGACCCTCTCCCTTTTATTGCCCCCTAGAGGACGAGTGAGTCGATTCCTTTCGAGTCGAAATCGAGTCGGCGATTTTCTCAGCTCTAAGTGGTCCAAATTGCCTATTATTTGCGCAGTTTGAATCAGCTCGATGAGAGCTATAGAACACATATAAATTTTAGGGTATTTATGCAAAAACGGTGAATATAGTGAAATTCTCCGCACAAACTTGAAGAAAAATCGGAAAAAATAAATCTTAATTTGTACCCTCATGTTTACACTTTTTCGACTGGTCACGTCAAGCAGAATCCAACTGTCCAAAAATTAAATGATTTGGACTACTGCGAGCTGAGAAAATCGCCTTGACTCTATTTCGACTCGCAAATGACTCGACTCACTCGCTCTCTCTTCCCGCCAAAACGAGCACTCGACGAGAGCGGGGTCGTAAACACGCCTTCCCTCGAGCACTCGAAAAGAGGAGTAAACAAAGTCGAGTGCTCGACAATCGTTTTCGCCGCCCATGTCTATTTCTACCTTTCCTATACTTTAGCACCTTTCCTCGGATTAATCTATTGAAATAACGCATTTACTGGAGCCCATTTTCTTTGAGCTGCTATGAGGGATGTATTTACATTATTTGGAACCCATTTGGCTCAAGTGGACAAACCAGCGAGTTGATGGGGGGAGGAACAACTTATAATGTTGTTTTGTAAGTTTTTGAACGATTTTGGGCCCAAATGAGGCCAACTGAAGATACGGAAGTACTCTTATCCAGAACTCATTTTGGGGTCGTCCCACAAAAGTGAGAGCTTTTTTTTGTTTATACTCCGATTTCTCTAATTTTTGGCGAAAAGTTAGACATATATAGGTACTACAACTTAAGCATGATAACCCATGCTCTTTTTCCGATTTCCAAATTTACATCACTTTTGGTCCTCCCGACCGCCCTGCACCGAGATGAAGTTCAGGAATGATGTCATCTAGATAACTTTGTAAAGCATGATGGTAGCTTTCTTTGGAAAAAAGAACGACCTTCTATCTATATTTTAAACCGAATTATGATCAATTAAGTGAGCGCAATTTGATAGTCGAAAAGTGATAGTACCAACTTTGGCCTTCTGAATCTCGACGATGACGTCCGATATCAAAATTCTGACAACGCAGTTTGAAAGAGAGCGTCATTCAAAGTACTTGTTACTGAATTTGTTGCCGGCTAGGTTAAACTTGGTTCCTACCGCCGCGGAGTGGTCGATTCTCTCACGATTGGCCTCATATCACGGATCTCCTGTAATAATGCAGAAACCGATGTGACAGAAAAATATGTTGGGTCATGGATTTCGATGAAATAATAAAGACTGACCAAAGTGAGGACGTCGAACACGCCTGTCAACTTCGTTTTTCAAAATTCGCATGTTTTGACCTATCACTTTGGAGGGCTATATGTCGGTCCATTTTTGTACTACAGCGACCATTTTTTTCCAATCGATGCGTATTAGTGTGATCTACAAATAAGTTAGGCAAGACTAAGCGCAGAAATTACGTCTTCATATTGTTTTGCTTCAAAAACTAATTTACCGATCCTGATTGAACTTCCATAGTGAAAAACTCTCTATTTTTATCTTTGATTCGGATTCCCCACCCCGGAATTGAGGTACGTACATAGTTCATTTATCCAATCAGGGGGAGTATCATACCGCTACTCAGTAGGGAGAACCTGGACTTGTTCTCTTTTTTGGATGGAAACACGTCTCGGATTATATCACGCCTCTCACCAGAGATTCGAGCTGATCAAGGGAATGGAGGGAAAATCACCAAATGGGTTCCTAACGGTTTTGATCATCCCAAGGCATGTCTGACGGAACCCCAAAGTCTCAATTTGCATACTTCATTCTGGAGCTCCCTACACCGGGTAGGCTCCAGGCTGCTCCCACTTTCACAACGATTTTTGCTATTCTAATGATAGATAGACGAAAATACTTCTCTGAGTGTCCCCACTCATTTTTCGCGGTCTATCGATCCATGCAAACCGTTTTCCATGTAAGTCAATTTTAACGGTGCTACATTCATTGCTAATTTTCTCAAAAATGTAGGTAAAGGAGCAAACACAATTTTTACAGTGGATGCAGCTCCTTAAGAGCTTTCGAATAAGTGGCTTGTCAAAAAAATACGGTCACTAAGAGGTCACTTTTGCCTCATTTATCTTTTCCTTATCATTTGAACTTTATTTGCAACAGCATAATTCCCTCTCAAACCGCTCTCGTAGCAGAGTGAGACCAACAATGATTGTTCTCTCTCATTTTTCCTGTAGAAAATAAAGTTCAAATGATAAGGAAAAGATAAATGAGGCAAAAGTGACGTCTTAGGGACCGTATTTTTTTGACAAGCCACTTATTCGAAAGCTCTTGAGGAGCTGCATCCACTGTAAAAATAGTGTTTGCTCCTTTACCTACATTTTTGAGAAAATTAGCAATGAATGTAGCACCGTTAAAATTGACTTACATGGAAAACGGTTTGGATGGATCGATAGAGCTCGAAAAATGAATGGGGGTCACTCAGAGTACAATGTTCGTCTATCTATCATTAGAATAGCAAAAATCGTTGTGAAAGTGGGAGCAGCCTGGAGCCTACCCGGTGTAGGGAGCTCCAGAATGAAGTATGCAAATTGAGACTTTGGGGTTCCGTCAGACATGCCTTGGGATGATCAAAACCGTTAGGAACCCATTTGGTGATTTTCCCTCCATTCCCTTGATCAGCTCGAATCTCTGGTGAGAGGCGTGATATAATCCGAGACGTGTTTCCATCCAAAAAAGAGAACAAGTCCAGGTTCTCCCTACTGAGTAGCGGTATGATACTCCACCTGATAGGATAAATGAACTATGTACGTACCTCAATTCCGGGGTGGGGAATCCGAATCAAATATAAAAATCGAGTTTTTCACTATGGAAGGTCGACCAGGATCGGTAAATTAGTTTTTGGAACAAAACAATATGAAGACGTAATTTCTGCGCTTAGTCTTGACTAACTTATTTGTAAATCACACTTTTTTCTGCAAACATAATTTAAATTTTTGCACCTTGCGTAACAGAACTTATTTGTCGATGACTCGAATACGCATCGATTGGAAAAAATGCGGTCGCTGTAGGACAAAAATGGACCGACATATGAGAGACTATCTGAGAGGATCGAGCAATTTCACCTATGAACCGTACAGCAAAAAATAAAATTCCTTGAAAATAAGTCCCTAGGGTTATTTTTTTACGTAGATCAAGAAAACCGACCTTAGAAAGCCGTACCTCTGACCCCTCATTCTCTGTATTGCGCCGAAGTGGGCGGTCGGTTTTTGAAATTTTTTTGGAGCTTCCAAACTCCATAATCAGATAGTGATTCTGAAAGATCACAACGAGATAAGCATTTTCTCTGTTGGAAGTGAAGGGCTAGCTCATCTGTGAAAAAAGTTACGGTCATTTTAAATTTTAAAGTGGCCGTCCTGAAAAATTGTATTCCATATGGGGGGTTTTAAATAGATCTATTGAATTCCCCGTGAAAAACTGCCCCTTGTACCAAAAAAGCAGCGAAAAATACTTTCCTGTAAGTCAAATTGTTGTCCGAAGACCTCGAACTTGAACGATTTCGAACGAAAAAATCGATTTTTTGAGGAAATCTTTTTTAGAGCGACTTCTCGTGATCTGTGAAGTGGTAATTCGGATTCTACGAGTGAAAATACGCCAGAAAATCTATATCTCGTGAAATTCTGTGGTATCAAATTTTTCGACATTTTCGACATCAAAGGTGTGAAATTGTTTCAATAAAATTCCAGCCATAGGAGCATTTAGAGTCGAAAAATTTGATATCACAGAATTTCACGAGATATAGATTTTCTGGCGTATTTTCACTCGTAGAATCCGAATTACCACTTCACAGTTTACGAGAAGTCGCTCTAAAAAAGATTTCCTCAAAAAATCGATTTTTTCGTTCGAAATCGTTCAAATTCGAGGTCTTCGGACAACAATTTGACCCCTTACAGGAAAATATTTTTCGCAGCATTTTTGGTACAATGGGCAGTTTTTCACAGGGAATTCAATAGATCTATTTAAAGCCCCCCATAAGGAATAAAAATTTTCAGGACGGCCATTTTAAAATTTCAAATGACCGTAACTTTTTTCACAGATGAGCTAGCCCTTCACTTCCAACAGAGAAAATGCTTATCTCGTTGAGATCTTTCAGAATCACTATCTGATTATGGAGTTTGGAAGCTCCAAAAAAATTTTCAAAAACCGACCGCCCACTTCGGCGCAATACAGAGAATGAGGGGTCAGAGGTACGGCTTTCTAAGATCGATTTTCTTGATCTGCGTAAAAAAATAACCCTAGGGACTTATTTTCAAGGAATTTTATTTTTTGCTGTACGTCCGCTCAGATAGACTCTCATATAGGGATGATCGACGTTTTCGTACTTGGTTATTTTTTGAAATATTTCATTTTTTTATCGTATCTCGGTTCAACGTGGTGCAATCGTGCACACAAAAAGAGCAATCGATAGCTCTCAACAAGGTCTAGCAATTTATTTGAAACGGGTAAAATTGTGATATTTCAGCAACACATATCGCATGATTAGCGTTTCCGCACTAGTTTTGCATCTAAAATATATTTCTGGACATTCCTGATCAAGTTTCAAGCTATTGCCGTAGGGGAGAAACCCGATAAACCCCCGTACAATACTTGGACTGTCACTATTATATCTCCATTTTGAAAATCTAGAAATCACAGTGAAACTCCCCAACACAAAACTGCCGGCGTTGTCTGCTTCTCTGCGCTCTCGCCATTGCCACATCCGATCACTAACTGCCTTTTACTAAAACACGGACATGGTCCTGGATAGGCATGGTCCCTGGACACAGCGACAAAAGACGGCTCTCTTTATTTAATTTAGTAAAATTTTAATAGTTAGATGATAACTTAGGTATCAGCTATATATCAACTTAGCACACATAGATAATATTCAAAACTATTGGAAATGGCAATGGCAAATTATAATAGTCGTGGTGAGCACACCAAACTCCCATGTACTGTATTTCTACGGTGGCCGACTTTTGTCCAGTTTGCGATACTTATGGTTTGAGTTCCCGCACAACTTGCGTGTGTCTCTGCGTCTTCTCAGTTCTGTCTTTTGTACTCCGTCACTGGGGTTTCACTGTGAAATGGAGAAGAAAATTGCACGAATTTGAGTGGAAATGATACTAAACATGTTTTGCTACACTTTTACAGGAGACCCGTATTAAGCAATTGTTTACCAGAGGTCTTCTGAGAAATTGCATGAAATATATCAACACGGGATACAAAAACTTCAAATTATTCCAATTCCTTCGCTACTATCACGGTTAATGTATCCATGGTTAAGGACTTTCCAGTGCGAGTTTCAAAGCCGTCAAATAGAGATTACCTAAAATACGGCTCTCGAAATTTTGAAAATTCAAAAATCGATAAAATCGTTCAAAATTGAGTAATCAAGTCGATCGAAAATGGGAAATGACCGGCACGACGAGGCGAACAACTTGGATGTTGAGCATGAAACGGTACATCAACTGATAAATTTAGGAAATTTGGAAATGTGATGTGTTGATCATTTTTTGACCCGAAAACTGGCTCGCTTGAAAAAAATTATTCCAATATTCCCTGAGTTCTCTTCAGATTCAGAATCTACGCACTTTTCTACCCCAGATACATTCTTTCCAAAGAGAATATCGCCAAATAAAATTTTTCCGAACGGTTCAAATAACCGAACTTTTGTAAAACTGGACCTATTTATCAGATATTTATGATTGTAGATGCCGTTTACTACCTCCAATTGCGTTCAAATTTTGTACAGGAGTCGCACTGGAGTTTATAAACGTATTCACATGCAAAAATCACCAAAATGGAAAAATTTTGAAATTTCGATTTTATGGGCCAAAATGGTCGAAGTCGGACCGCCTCTCCTCTTTAGGCGCTTGCATTCTTCCCTTAGACTAGTCGCTACCGAGATCGTATTCTTCTTGAATCTTGCATCCCGGATGGCCAGTCCTCCTTAGAAGTTATAAAGAGGACACCTTCGATACCTTCATGTCCATCTTGAAACGACTCCTTCCATATTCGAGATCCGTGGCTGATACCTCCGAAGTCTTGCCAGGGACTGGGGAGGTTGATGCAAAAGTTTCTTTACAAGGCATTTTTAAATTTTTGTAGCGAATGCTTCACTTCTGCGAAAGGCCACGCACGGAATATTTGAGGTAGTACAGGGCCACTACAATAATTGGTTTCTATCGAATCGATCGAACGTCGTTCGGTAGAAAAACATTGATAACTGAAAATGTGAAAATTTTCGGTTTTTTTGGTCCTCTGCAAAATTAACCTGAAAATTAAAACCAATAAAGTCCAACTTCCGTTTTTTGAAAAGATAATTAGTAAAGGTTGTTACGTCATATGGTCAATTTAAATCATAGTTTCGGAACCTCTCGGAAAACTTGTGATGCGAAATATCTCGTTTTCGTCATCAAAAATTCGAAATTTTTATATACGGAAATGCGGTTCTAGAGAGGAACAAGGAATCTCCATCATCTTTCTACGATAGCTTCAGTGTGAGAGGTCCTTCTGATTTCAAACCATTTGAGACTATTTGGTCAAACATCAGAAATGTTGGGCGCGAATAAACTAATCCTTCAAGTTTCACGAACTCGAGAATCCGAAATTTATGCCTCTCTGGACCAGAGATTCCATGAATGATCCGGCGCGCTTCTCACACTAAGATACCTAGTCATCACGCTTTACAAAAATTGTGTTATTGTTGCGTTATCATCACTGCGAAAAGTATACTGATCCTCCAAAGAATCTCACGGAAATTTCAATTTTGTGATTTTGGCCGCTTATCATGTATATGTACTTGATTGATCAGATATGAACTAGTGTGCGATAATGAGAGTACATACCCACTAATAAAATAGACAAACCCATATGAGCATAGTTCAAGAGAGAAGTAAGAGGCAACCCGAAAACGCAAAAAGAAAATTTGTAAAGAAACTTTTGCATCAACCTGATAGGTATTTTCTACTTGACGGCTTTGCAACTCGCACTAGAAAGTCCTTAACCATGGATGCATTAACCCTGATAGTAGCGAAGGAATTGGAGTAATTTGAAGTTTTTGTATCCCGCCACATGCGATCTCTCAGAAGACCTCTGTTACATCCATTGTTGACACGAGGGAGCGAGTGGGGCTGCTTGGTTGTTTTCAGGCAAGATCATGAGAGAGAAGGGGGGGTTGGGGTAGAGACGCAGAGTAAGAATGGACAGAGTTACCCGCTCAAGTGGAGAAGTGCCTCCAGTGCTATATACTGTAAAATAGTACTACGAATGGAATGATTGGAATATTGTAGATTGGTCGGTTGGCTTTGGAGTACTTCTCCAAGGAAGGAAAATGGAAAGAAGCTGCGATAATTGGAAGAAGTATTGGGGAGTATGAAGAAGAGATGAAGTTGAGAGAGAAGATGACCGATGTAAGAACTCATCTACTACTACGACCTTCATTAGAAAATATTGTTTGTTGAAGGTGGAAGGATGGGTGACTGCTATAGAATTGAGTGGAATAGAAGAAGATGAAAGGACAAGAAGGATGAATGAGTGGAAACATGTTCTGGTGAAGGGTGGCAAATGGAATGCAGCTGCAGCACTTATTAATCATATGGTGAGAAACATTTGTGTAAGTAGAATATAAGAGTGAGAGTATTATTATTAAATGAGATATCAATTATAGAAATGTGGATGGGAGGAGAGAATGGAAGTACGGGAAATGGCTAAAGATTGGAAAGGAATGTTATGTGATGCGAAGTATGATAGGAATAATAATGCAGAAAAGAGAGGAAGAGAGATTCTGAAAAGGAGAAGTGATGATATGGAAAGGGAAATACAGGCGGAAATTGGAGAGATTGAGAGGTAGGTAGATGAAAATAAAAGGGAAGCAGAGATATTCACAGATTGAGCAACCGATTGAATGTTGTGAGGGAAAAAAAGAGAGAGATGATAGCAAGAATGGAGAATGGAGATATCGGACTGGAGGATCTAGAGAGGTGCGATGCATTCTCAGAGGTAAGCAGTTGTATTTGAAGTATGTGGTGCTTTGTGATGTGTCTCTCCCTCTCTCTCCCTCTATCTCCCTCTCTCTCAGAGTAGTCTGGCCTCTTCTCGTTCTCACTCCTCCCGTTCTTCACGAGCTTCCTCAGTCAGTAGAAGGACAAAGAAGATAGAGAAGAAGAAGGGAAGTCTGAAGGAAGGAGGGGAATGGGAAGATGCTGCTATTCTCATCGTCTGTCATGCACATTGGAAGACTTGCAGAGAGCTATTCAGTCAGTCATATCCATTATATCTAAGACGGCACAGAGAAAAATTACTAATTACGGAAGTGTTATTAAATTTTCTTGTACTTTACAAACTAAACGAGGCCGTTCGTGTAAGAACCAGTGCTGTGTACGTAATATTTCGTAAATCCTATCTTTTTTCGATGATGCTGTTCACTGGGTATTAAGTTGCATAATTATCGATAATCAGAGTACGTTTCGAATAATAATACCCCTACCTAGCAGATGGCATTAATTAGTTATTCACATTTTTCGCGGCCATACACTCTTTCGCTTTAGAAACGGTCACGAATGGGCGGGGCATCGTCGCGACTTTTCGCTATGGGATCTAGATTCTTAAGGCGCGTTGCGGTTACGCATTGCAGTTGCTCGTCGACCGGTCGGTTGCACGGCCCCCGGAGAATCGACATAAGGAAAGGAAAAACGTCCGCAGACTGTCCTGGAAATTGCTTGAGCTGTATAAAAATATGCTGCAGGATTATCGCTAAACATGCCTGATATTCAGGATTTTAGTTGATCGCAAACTGAGTTTACAGCTTGATTCGTGCAGATTAGGGGTGGTGATCGTTATGAGACCCTCTTTCACTGATCAGGCAACATTCTGATTATACTTTTTTTTTGAAAACGCGCGTCTTTTCCTTGACGCCTGCGGACGTTTTCCTTATGTATTTTCTCAGGGAGCCGTGTGGTTGCGCGTCGCGTCGGCTTTCCCCAAAAGCCATCTATTAGGTTGTAACATAAGTTAATGAAGTTTGACCTCGCTCAAAATGCTCATCTCAAATCACAGTGGGCTAACACAGTAGCGTATGTAGGAGGAAGACTTGAACATTTCCTACACATGTTCAGATAAAATCAGTGGCTCAGGGTGTGCGAGAAATCGACGATCGTCATCACATCATATTTCGAAATGTTTTCCTAATTTTTTTGAATCACTATTTTGACGAGGAGAAAAATCGTGGTACAACTTCACATATATTAGTGAGAAGGCCGTATCTAGTACTTTCAAAAACTGAGATGAATGGTAGCTTTGATACACCCCTTCCCGAATTACAAGAAGGACAATGAGAAAGATGGAGTGATGGTGTTGTTAAAGTTACCCAACAAGGACGAAATTGACCCATTATTTTTTGTCCTCCATCGAATAGCCGATGGTTGAATTAGTATAGAATGAATACACAAAAATGCTAAAAATCAATAATACCCTCAAGGGAAAGTCGGAAATGATCCGCGCTCTCTCACTTTTGCATACTCTCTCGTGCGCGCGACGGGATCAGGGTGAGATCTGGGTTTCGTCCTTGTTGGGTAACTTTAATTCGATTTGTATTCTTGCTCCAATAATCAAGCTGGCAGTTCTTAGAATATGTACGGTATAATCTAATACTATTGTGCCATTCATACATTAGAAATGTTTAGCTGAACTGATTTTCATCTTTCTCAAAATTTTGATTTTTCAAAAATAGATTTTTATTGAGAAACATTCAAAATTCCGATATTCGGTGTCCACGTTAGGGTAACTTCTTTACCAAAAGTACCTATCACCAAACTTAGTCAAGCCACAAAATAATAGTGTAAGGGTAGCTTTTGCAGGTAATCTCAAAAGAACGAGCTTATCGGCTTCATGCGAAACATGAACTGGTCGAATTTAATGTCGAATTTTGGGCATCAATATTCGAATAAATCCATATCGTGACAGGAGGATCGCACATTTACCTAACTAAATTTATGTGCTTATTAGGGTCGGATATACATATTTTTCAGTATGTTTAATATCTAGGTCTAACGATATGAATAACACGCGTGTCGCCTTAGGATCGAATAGATTCATGAAGAGCCTGGTACATTATTTGACCCCTGCTTCTGTGAGCATTTTTAGATAGTTCGTAATGTGCCTCAACATAAACCAACAACTTTAGTTCCATATCTCCATCGTCGACGATGTGAGACGTCGTCAAAGTTGACGGATATCGAAAACTGCTGACTTTGGAACCGCAATGCTCAGCCCACAGGGGGTCTGAAGACCCGTGTGGAAAAGCGAATCTGTGCCATTTCACGGAGAATACGCCTGTGCTAGTTATCCATCGATACAATTATTAATATTTTCACATATCTATTAAAATTATTGATTTTTTGTAATTTTTTAGTTCCAGTGAATTTTATTAGCTCAATTGATACTTCTCGATGAGACGAATCGAATGATATGCTGAATGCCATATCTAAAAGAGTGAGAAAGATTTCAAAATCGCGTTATTAGATTCTCGAAAATCTGTTCGACTTCCTACTTGATACACTGCAGTCTTGATCAAGGCATGCATTCGATTCGTGGGGTCTCCCATTCATCGCCAACAGTGGCTCAGCAGATAGTGCGATCGTCCTTTTTTTGCAGTAAGTCAGGGGTTCAACCCCCGATAGCTAGGCCATCTTTGGCTCATTTTTACACCCCTCTCTGAATTCTCCGGTGGTTCGATTTCTCGATTAGCACGTTTTTGCACAACTTTGACAGATGCATCTTCATCGTCTAAGGTTAATGCCTCGTTGTTATCCAATAAGTTGCAAAATGAACCAGTTTAGACGTCAAAGTTGTGTAAAAACGTGCTAATCGAGAAATCGACCCACTGGACCCACTGGAGAATTCTGAGAGAGATGCAAAAAATGAGCCAAAGATGGCCCAGCTATCGGGGGTTGAACCCCTGACTTACTGCAAAAAAGGACGATCACACTACCTGCTGAGCCACTGGTGGCAATGAATGGGAGACCCCACGAATCGGATGCATGCCTTGATCAAGACTGCAGTGTATCAAGTAAGAAGTCGAACAGATTTTCGAGAATCTAATAACGCGATTTTGAAATCTTTCTCACTCTTCTAGATATGGCATTCAGCATATCATTCGATTCGTCTCATAGAGAAGTATCAATTGAGCCAATAAAATTCACTGGTACTAAAAAATTACGAAAATCAATAATTTCAATCGATACGTGAAAATATTAATAATTGTATCGATGGCTAATTAGCACAGGCGTATTCTCCGTGAAATTTGACACAGATTCGGTTTTTAACACGGGCCATCAGACCCCTTTGGGCTGAGCATTGTGGCTCCAAAGTTGGCAGTTTTCGATATCGGTCAACTTTAACGGCATCTCACATCGTGGACGATGAAGATGTGGAACAAAACTTGTTGGTTTCTGTTGAGAGACCATATGGGCTATTCAAAATTGTCCACAACCCAAATGTCGACTTTTCCAATGTACCAGGGTTTATTCGAACCTTACGCGACACGCGTGATAAAGGCTAGATAAATTCATCTCCATTCATGCCCAGTGGATCAGAATTCGCACATTGGTGCATTTTTCAACAAGGCCTTTCGTGTTAGAATTCATTCAACGTGGCTGCTGTGATATACATCAATGGTACTTTCCAAAAATATCATTTGATTAGCACTATCTCGTGCATCGATTGATTGCAACTCGGAGAAATTAATAGCCCCGTTATATAATGCGGCGACTTTTGTCTCACACTGCGACCACAATCCCGATGTTATTGATCTGAACAAATGTGCGCTAGACAGGGTGTTGAAGCATTCATTGTGTGAGAATAACCATTTGAAAATCTGTCGAAAACGAAGGATGTTGAATATCAGAAAACCAAATTATGAAAATAGGACAAAACTTGTTACAAGCTGATATATGGCCAACACGTACCTTGCATTACACATCTATACTCCTTTCCCGATAATGGCGACCCGCGAAGCGGGGAGCCTTGTAAGCAACGAAATTCGAATTGAATAGGCACATCCGAAATTAGTCAATTTAATGAAACTTCATATATCGGGGTTATCGGGTTATCGATTTTGTTGATTATAACGAGCATAGTCATTTCGCACCTACAGATTCCGCTGGCTTCAGAATCAGTCACGTTGTGATCAATGTCTTCGTTCATCTGCTCTTAAAACATTCGAAAAAATTAAGTTATCAAGTTCGGTAGAGTGAAATTAAGATATCGCCTGTATCGTTAATTTTCTATTTAAAACGCGTTCTCTGTAACACGGCGGGTTTCGATGAAGAAGCGTCTTTGATATGGCGGGTTTCGATGAAGAAGCGTCTTTGATATAGATATTATGGTGCAGTTGAGAAAGAAAAGATTACGGTGTAGCGAATGTGTAAAACCACAGTAGGCGCTACACCAAATCGCCGGCTTTGGCATGTTTTCATCATATTTCTCGTTTAACATAGTTTGTGCGTTAATGAATGTGCCCCAAAGGTGGGGACATAGCATCAATGAATCTATAGGTAATAAAGAAATAAATAATGAAGACCATTAATTAAGGAAATAGC
Source organism: Pristionchus mayeri (assembly GCA_036245805.1). Lineage (NCBI taxonomy): Eukaryota > Metazoa > Nematoda > Chromadorea > Rhabditida > Neodiplogasteridae > Pristionchus > Pristionchus mayeri. The sequence continues at coordinate 24,129,416 of BTRK01000005.1, read as the reverse complement.
TCGTAAAACTGTTCAAACTTTTCAAGGCTCATTTTGGCGTGTTTATCGATTGTTTTCGGGATAATTAATGATAGTTAGTGAAATCCAGCATGCTGCACAACACTAAGACAATTATAAAATTATTTTTTAAAGTCTTTCAAAGTATCGATCCATTCCCAACTGTCTGGCTACGCTCGTTAGCAGGCTCCCACACAGAACTCTTGTACGCGCTATTTTTGAACACCTCATTTCGGAACCCGCCGTGGTAAGAATGGGACGGCCCACTGTAGGGGTGGCACAAAGCTTCAAAATGACCTTATCAACTTGCAACTTTCAGGGTGTTATACCTATGGGTTGGGTACGCTCCCACATGATTTTTTTGTCGATACCTCAACATTTTGACCTACCCAATTTGAATAATGAAGTTTATTATTTTGCCAACTTTTTTTCCTCATAAATGGATTTTATAAAGCGCAAAATATATTTCAGAAGTCTAATTGCTCATTTGTCCCAACAACTTGTACAATTTCGTCTCGTTCGACTCGTTTCGATCTCCATTCTCTCCCTCTCTCTCTTCAATATGGACAAGTCAGCATGCACGGGAGCGCCCGGATCTGGAGCGGAGTATTCGGATACGCCAAGGAGGAGTACGCCTGGAGAGGCCCCACATTGACCCCACATTGACCTACATGGGTCCTCCCTACACGGCCATCCCAACTCGTCTCAACGTTGCCCATCGCGTCTTCTTCATCTCCTACCCTCCTACTACCGTATCCTACCAGTACCCTATCCTGCCTTCGTGTTGGTACGGTACCCTCCTATGGCCTCTCGCATCCTTTTAATCACAACCCCCGTGGTTCGACTTTCCCCCGATGGATAAAGTCGATTTAGATCGGCCGTGAGTAATGTGGAAAAGTATGAATACTAATGAAGGAAAATACAGAGATGTGCGTCGATTGGTCATCACTATGACTCGGAAAACACAAGCGGTATTCCGCAAAATCCTCACCTTCCTCTTGTCGAGAACGAGACGAACGGAGAAAAAAAGAGAAATCAAAAAAGAGACGAGATTGTTGGGACAAATGAGTAATTAGAATTCTGAAATTAATTTTGCACTTAAAAAATCCATTTATGAATAAATAAAAGTTGGCAAAACATTATGCATCGGACAAGATTTGAACCCTGGTCGACGAATGCATGATAGAAAATCAGCCGTATGACATAATTGGGTACCGAAATTTGTATAATGAATTAGATGTATCGATAGAGAATTGAATTCTGCATATACGGAAGCTTGAATTGCCACTAAAAAGCGGCCCCATCACTGTCCTCTTTCCTCGGTTTCTGGCCACCCTTCCACTTCTCCCTCATCTAGGCCACTCATTTCTAGGTATTTCTCCCTGGTTTTCGGCCTCTCCACCGCTCAATGATGATCGGGGATGGGAAATGAGAGGGGGGGGGGTGGCCAGAAACCGAAGAAAAAGCCGTCTTACATCACGAAAACTGCTCGACAATGCTCATTTCATGCAATAAGTCGAGTTTGGTAATACATGACCTCGCAATTCTTTCAGTATGCTTCACTTGAGCCGTTGATTTGTAGTTTACGATAGCTAGCAGTAATCTCCGCGATAATACTCAAGCGGCACAATAACGGTTCTTTTTTTCCGCAATCGAATCAAACCCTAATTTGACAATGCGCAATTTGTAGGTATTCAGTGGTACTCCATATCACATTTCACACAGAACATTTGGCGAGCTGGGAATAAAAAAATTATACCAATTATTTGCATGATCATGAAATTTCATCGAAAAAAGTGAAAATTTTGTTTAAGCTTTTTAAAAATAGTTTATTGTATTAGGTTGTTGCATAAGTCTTGATCGTTTTTTGCACTCAGCGATCATGACCTCTATAAGAGTTCGTATTTCAATGAGCGGCATCTAGTTTTTCCTATGTTAATAGTACATTCATGTGCTTCCTAGCGCACGTTAGTTCAAAGCTATCGAATCATTCTGATGAGAACAGCACGAAGTAAAAGTCTGTCAACTGGAGTCGTGGGTTTGACATTTTGTGGAGTCATATCTCAATGCAGAGCGATGATATTGCCAAACTTGAGCCACTATATAAAATATCAGTGAATACATGATACTTTAGTACAATTACGGCGTTTGCAAAACATTGCCCATTGCAGAGAATTAAACTTCATTCCGTATCAATCCATAATGTTACGGAGCAAAAATGTTTATTTTATCGACTTCTGGTTATTTGAGGTTGGGATATCTCTCTCAGGAATAATTAACAGTCATATTGACCAATTTGCTGTTCTGGTTTAAAGATGTGACATTATTCCTTCGATCTGATTTTAAATTCCGAAATTTATGGTGGAATTCGTGGTATCAAAATCGGCACATCCGTCAATTGCCTATCTCAAACATCAAATGAGTGCTGGGTGTAAGGTGGTTATCTGAATGAGCAACCCTTCTCCTATCTACCACTATATGACAAGTATTGGGAAATAAATCAGATTTGCCATAAAGGTTGTAAATAATATCAACCTAAAACTGGAATATTTGGTAAAAATTGATAACTTTCAATTTTTGATTTTTCACTTTGCTATTTTACGAGAAGATCAATATTCCAATTTTTTCTTGTTATTGCACTGTTCAATGAAAGATTGTTCAAGCGCACGTGAATCGACATGAAATTCATTGGTTCTATAGGGAGGAAAACTATTTGAATTGAACATGTGTCAGAGTAAGCGGTCCAATTCGAAATCAGTTTTCTCTGGGTTGCATGAAGCTAGAGCCATGTTCAACATAGGGTTTGGAAGATCAATCAGTACACTCCTAATCGCGAGTTTTGGGATTTTGTTATGACCATTACCAATGAAGTTGTTCCATCTCGAACGAACATCAAATTTAATATCATAAATTGGTGATGCTAAAGTTTCTATTTATATCTTTGAACGCTTGCACGATTGAATTCAACATCATGGTGATAATAAGCAAGTATACTCCTAAACTATATTACTAAATCAAAGCATAGTCTTTTGGTCGAAGCGAAATCGATGGCTTGTAACTTAGTGCTCAAAAACGATCAAGACTTATGCAACAACCTGATAGCAGAGTATTTGACAACAAAGGAACTCAATATCATTTCTCGTTCGCAGAGCGGCTTACGTGACGCAGACTTGAAAAATTATTCAGAAAAATAAGTGTAGCAAAAAAGTGCCTAATTATAATTCCATACATAGCATACGAAAAATGATCCCCAGATCATGGCGCATCTCCGTAAACTATTCTCCCTGTTAGTTGAGGCCTTATATTCGAGAGCCAAAATTTCATTAAATTTGCATATTTCAAAATATTCAAATTTTGCTTCGACGGGCTCACAGGTAGCTCATAGTACCACTGTACAAATTTGAAGGTGATATCACAATCGGTTTCGGAGCTATTAAGAGAAATGTACATGCAGCCTACATGCAGCCTGGCTCAACCGGCCGAGTTGGAGCAAAATGAAGTTGACCATGATGATCAGCACCATCGAAAACCCTTTTCCACAAGTTTTCGAAAAATTGATGTGCCAGACCTTGTTTGATTCTTACTCAACCAGCGTCATATGTTTCTCTCAAAATAATGTCGAATTTCAATAGAAAATCAACTAAAACAATTGCCATACAAAAGTACTGTAGCGAGTTCGCAGGTAGGAGCCCGAAAAAACGTACTCAAAAATTCACGCCTCCGTCCCTAAAGCCCACATAATGGATTTAAAAAATAATTTTTTAAAAAAACCGCGCGTAAATACGTTAGCACTAATTTAAAAAATTACGGTACTTAGTGCTTGGTCATGGAATTCGCGGTAAGGTATTGTCATGGCGCTAGTTTAAAAAATTTGCAGGGGTGTTGGGTAACTTTAAAAAATGATCGTGAAAAGGACTATTTCTCTCAACAGGTTGACGGGGGGGGGGGGAATTGCCCTGTCTTTGGCAAATGGCAAATTGGCAAATGCAGATGAATACTGTTGATGTTGAGGTGAATCGGTGTACCTTCTTCCGTCTCTCGTTTCCTTTCGTCTCTTTTCCTCACTTTCTTCTCTATCCACATGTTTGGATCGACTGGAGTGCACTCTTATTAGTCATTCTTCATTGATTTGGCCTTCTAAATTGGAGTCATACCATTTGACTGGCCCACTCTCTCATATCGTCAGTTTATTTTTCGTTTTGTCTAATTGTTAATTGGATTCGATTTGCAGTACGAAGGGGGGTGCATGTCATCAGAGGGACGTATGCCTTCTTTTATTACAATTGATCACGAGATGAATCCTCCTCCTCCTCTGAATGAAAAGGAAAAGGAGTGGAGAATCAATTTGTAGTGACAACTACAATCTTCACTTCGGGTTTAGCTCGTGATTTTACTGCATGTTCACTAGCTTCATTTGAATGTTATTTTTTGTTCTCGTTAAGATTTCTGATAAAGATTTTTATAAGATATTGCTTATCGATGTCGAGAAATGTTAGATTCATATCATAATATCTCATTAAAAATATCTTATTATACTGATGATCTGGTGGTACAGTGATGCATTATGTCTTTTGTTCACGCGCTTCTCCTGTTCCCCTTCTTTGTGACGCCGCATTTCTAAGTTAGGGATGTCTACATTAGAAATTCTAATACGTATGCCGCAGTGTGAGAGCCCTAGGCTTTTCATGCGTCGCGTGACGCGTCGCGATCATTGTCTATGTTTCTCAAACTCGTCTAAATTGAATTTCCTTTTGGCTTAGGGTAGTTCAGCATGCCCGATTTCATGAAAGCAAATTAGAATTATTTTAAAAAATATATATAGGGACAGCAGAGTGCGGTCATTTGAGGTTTCAAGGGTACAGTATCCAGATATCTCGACACATGCACACAAAGTTTGCGATTACAATCCTTTTTTGAACTTTTGAAATATTTTTCAGTTGTTTTCAACACTTTATTTTTGACACAGATAATTTTTTTATTTGCGGAATGAATTCTCCCTATATCAATTATCTTCTCACATCATTTTGACCACTTTGAGGCCGTATAATGCGATTCATAGCCAATTTAGGAAAGTATGTTTCCAGTGTGCACTCTTTCGATGGATAATTGCCTTGCTCCGCTTGTCCGACCTTAAATTTTGCAAGTAGTAGAACGCTATGATTCTATAGTACACATCTCGGCGTCGCGAGTGTATCGGACAAGCGGAGCAATGCCAAATATCTTGATTTGAAGGCTCCAAACACGCGATTTTGGAAACGTTCATTTTACTTGGTCCCTATGTCATTCCACACCGTCAAATCATGATGGCGAAACTTAACGTGCCTGTTAAAATTATATTAAAACATATTTTCATATAATTTTAATTCATAAATGAAGAAAATTAAATAATGAAAAATGCGAAGATAAAAAGTCAGTTACTGATTAGGTCAAGGTTAAGGCGGAGGGGTACTGTACCTTAGCCTCCGTGCTAACACAGCAGAATCACTGCACTGTTCACTCTCACAATTTTCATGCGTTGCGCTACAGTATCTCATGCGTCGCGGAAGCCGTTATTTTCGCATCAAAATTTCAAACTAAATTTTAAAATATTTTCTTAGTGTTTTTAGATTCTTATGCGTGCCCAGTTTACTGAAATCAATACAAAATTGACCAAACAGTGCTCGATTTATCAATAACAAGAGGGAGTGTAAACATTAAGGGGGGTCGATCTTCCGAAGGAATGGTATCGTTTTGACACTATTTATTTATTGTATACAATTAGTTACGGTCTAAATCGCAAGAATGATCCTTGTTACTAATGAAAACGCCACAAATAAAAATACAGCAGCTCATTTTATAAAACACGCCGATGAAAAATTACGGTAGTCTTGAAATAAAGTCAGTTCCAGTTTTTTTGAATTTACTAGGCTCCTGGCACGGCATGATTGGGACTTTTTTACGGAAATCATCTCGTGATAGCATTTTCCGGAAGTGCATTATTACGGTCTTGATGTTGCTGTGGCTAATTTTGTTAATTCGCATAATTAAGTTATTTCGCAAAATTTTTATTTTTTTGTTATCGAAATCGTATCGGCAGCTCATAAACCATCGGATTCTATGCGCATTTTATTTTAGAAGCATTTTGAAGAAACCCGCCTGCGCTCCCTAAATATATAATATAAATTTCGGTAGGTCAGATTTCTAAAAATTAAACGCGTTTATGTGAACGCGTTTATAAAAAGGCGCATCCGCACAAGGTTCCTGGCCATTTTTGGGTTTATTTTTTAGATGATAAATAAGCTTATAGCATGCCTGTGCGAAAGGCCAGAGAATGTAAAAATATTTAAAAATATTAATGCTAGGGCGGTTTGAAATTTGAATTCAACGTTGAAAATGTATTGGCGGGCAAATAGTAGGGTGCATCGGTACACCCGTGCACCGTGCACCGTGCACCGTACACCATGCCCGTGCACTGTGTACCACGAGTATGTGCACTGTGCACCGGTGCACCAGAGTTCTGGTTCACAGTCAATTGGAGTTCAAAAATGGATCAAGATGTTTTCCAATCATTAATTACTTAAAAATTAATTCTATTTTTCAATATTCTTAATTTAAAGTAATTAACAAGAGGATCACGAAAATAGAGAAGGGAGAGGAGAATGAGTGGTTGGAGGGAGTAATCGAGATGAAACAGAGGAGGATGGAGTGGGAGACAATCATGTGCTTGATTCTGTAATGCTTACAAGGCATAGCTTCGTTACTTTGATTCATTCGCCTGCTCTCTTGTTTGTGCTTCCTCTCTCACTGTTTAGCTTGATCAGATAACATTCACAACAGGATCCCTGCATTCATCGCCTTTTTATCATTTAGATTGTACCATTTCCCTCATAAGCAGAGGTTCATTCATAAGAGTCGACCAAAGCTCAGTGATCCTTCTCTCTTTTCTCCGCATTGTCTCGCATGACCAACATATGAGAGAGTGGAAATGAAGAGAATGACTCTTCGGCTGCTACCCACTTAGGAACCAGAACACCAGAACAGATATAACCTGATTTTTAGTAATTGCAATGTTTCTTTGTCCAAACGTGACTGACGATGGGGTAGAATCTGGGCAGCGATTAGGGACGGGACTTAGCCTCAGATGGATGAGAGGGTAACGTGGTGTAGCGGGATCAACATACTACCTCCGAGGTTCCCTTGTCTGTACCTGTGCCGTCGTCAGCCTCCCTGCACGGCAATTCGAGCAACCGCTTGCCGGGTTTAGGCACCGTGCGGAGTCACCGGATCGGCGATCGAAGAAGATTGTTGAGCAGGCGATAGGAGAAGGTAGTCGAAATTACCGTATCACGGTGTGGAACAGACAGCAACAATTTATTCCTGTGTCCAACTCTCTGCCCGAATGAAGGAGATACCAGCTTATAACGGATCGTGAACATTAAGCGGGGCTAGACATTGCTTCGCCATTACAAAGAATAGTGATTCACAGTGAGAGTCGCTAGGGGGAAGTGATAGGTCACTGGAATAGACGTAAACTGTAACGATACGGGTATCGCCCTGTTGCACTAGATGCGTGGCCATGTTGAATGCCCAGAATAAATTAATCAAAGTAACGAAGCTATTTGATCAAGCTAAACAGTGAGAGAGGAGGCACAAACAAGAGAGCAGGCGAATGAATCAAAGTAACGAAGCTATGCCTTGTAAGCATTACAGAATCAAGCACATGATTGTCTCCCACTCCATCCTCCTCTGTTTCATCTCGATCACTCCCTCCAACCACTCATTCTTCTCTCCCTTCTCTATTTTCGATCACTCTTATTAATTACTTTAAATTAATAAAATTGAAAAATATAATTAATTTAAAGTAATTAATAATTGGAAAAGATCTCGATCCATTTTTTGAACTCCAATTGACTGTGAACCAGAACTCTGGTGCACCGGTGCACATACTCGTGGTACACAGTGCACGGGCATGGTGTACGGTGCACGATGCACGGGTGTACCGGTGCACCCTACTATTTGCCGTATTGGCGGGAACAAGTAGGTTTCGGTCGCTTGGGACTCCTACCGCGAATATCTTTACTGATAAGGTTCAATCTTACAAGTTCTTGACTCTGCGTTTCCTTAAGGCTGTGATTGCCGTGTAATACTCGAACAAGTGTTGGAACAGCAATTTTTTTGAAAACGTTACCCCGAGTAACTTTTCATGAGTCGATGGTACTCTTCTAGTTCCTTTTCAGGGAGTATTCATTACAATGTTGTATAATTTTCAGTACCGTTTTCGTCTAGGAATACGTACTTTTTTTTGTGCTCTTCTGACACAGTATTATGACGACAACATAGAGCGCGCAGAAGCAAAATCAGTAGCGGTGGCAACGGTGTTTACAGATGATTGAACAATTCATAAGTGGGTACCCGATCGAGAGCTTGTCCTACCCCATTTCGACTTTTCAGTTTAGTTTTTCAAAAATAATGTTAGAATAATAAGAAAAACAAGTCGAGCGCATCGAAAGTCACTATTATACTCAATGTATCACAGACTGAAATCTTATTAAAATATTTCAGCACCGCCCATATGATTTAATTAATTTCCTATTCATTTTTAACCCCCTCTAAAAAATGCGATCTATTATCATTCATAGCCAAAATACGCAAAAGTATCTGCGTGTTTCAGAAGCGTCAATCAAATGCAATGATTACGGTAACTTGGAATTAAAATAGCATTTTCTCAGTAACCGCTAATACACGGCCCGTTAGAGAGTGCCACGGCAATTGTTTCATCGACATACCAGTTTAAAAAATGGGCACCCCTGTTCGGAAGGTGTACTGTAAAATTCAATTGCACAGCCCATGATGGTTCCTGTGGTACTGTACTTTTTCGCCTGAGAGTCTGTAGCTTTTCTACCGTTTCTGTCAAAATACTGTATTAGTGCTATACGGTCTTCGGTATTTTAATTGATTTGTGGGAAAGGGCGATGTTTACGAACCAAGCACATCACTACATTTATAGCCGTGAAATACAGAACCGTATATAAGGGGTGCAAACCGTGCCGCTAAGCATAGAAATGACCGCACGTGCCACACCATTTTTTGATCAGAAAAGGGACCCTGACTTTCAACGGGATGTCGAGAAATAAATTGCCGTGGAGTGCGGGGTCAGCGCCGCAACGCGCAAGAAATGCGCAAGGAGTTCGCTGGAGCGAGACATTAAAAGTACCGTGTTAAATTTTGGGTTGAAAAATATTATTTGCTTAGATAATCCATTCTGTAGCAGGGCAAAGAATATCACGCGATTCACGAGAGAATCGAGCTAAAATCCCTGTTCTAGGGAATGGAGCGGAAATCGCAAAAATGGTTCTAACAAGTTTTGGGCACCTTGAGGCATCCCTAACACTCCCCCAAAGTCTCGTTGTGTATACTTAATTTTGGGGCTCCCTGCATCATGTCGGCAGATCTCTTTGAGTGCACGTATCGCGCGTATGCTGAGAGATAGAGCAAAATTGACCTATGAGTGACCCCCGCTCATTTTTCGAGCTCTCGATTTATGTTGTTCATTTCACATAAATTTCAATTTTAAGCATGCTTCATTCGCATCCAGATGTCTAAAAATTCTACACAAACACGCAGGATTTTTTCATTGCAGATTGTAGAGCTGATCGAGAGCTATCGAATGAGTGGTTTGCGCCAAAAATACAGGAAGGCCTGCACGAGTTATGTGCTTTTAAAGATCGTTTGAAGTCATTTTATTCCATTCCACTCGGAACAAACAATGGAATGAGGAGAGATAATTGAATCATTCAACTCCGCGCTCTCGAAATCGCGCGGTTTGGAATGGAATAAAATAACTTCAAACGATTGGAAATATTTCAAAGCATATAACTCGTGCAGGCCTTCCTGTATTTTTGGCGCAAACCACATTCGATTGCTCTCGATCAGCTTTACAATCTGCAATGAAAAAATCCTGATTGTTTGTGCACAATTTGGAGCACGTGGGCTCAGCCTAGTACAAAAAGTCTGGACAGCTTGGACCGTTCAAAAGTTTTTGCGGGAAAAAACGTATAATTTCTGCAAAGTTACTAGCACACCATTTACTAGAGTAGTTCGCGATAAGTGGTGTGACTGCGTAGGTGGTTAGCACGTACTTGAGTCGATACGCAAGGAGGAGATTTATCACATTGTGAGATGTGACTTTTGCACACTTTATGCATGACTAACTCTCGCAACGATTTTCATAACTATCAATTGGGAAACGGTGGCCAATTTTCCCGCCCGAGGTCCGCTCTAGTTATACTTTTCTTGTTCAGTGGGATTTATTCTGAGCCCACGTGTGGAGATATCTGGGTGGGAATGAATCATGCTTAAAATTAAAATTAATGGAAAATGAACAACATAAATCGATAGAACTCGAAAAAATGAGGGGGGGGGGGTCACTCAGAGGTCAATTTTGCTCTATCTCTCAGTATAAGCGCGATACATGCAGTCAAAGAGAGAGCTGCAGATATCCGACATGATGCAGGGTGCCCCAAAATTAAGTATGCACAATGAGACTTTGGGGGAGTGTTAGGCATGCCTCAAGGTGTCCAAAACTTGTTAGAACCATTTTTGAGATTTCCGCTCCATTCCCTAGAATAGCTCGATGCTCTCATGAGAGGCGTGATATTGATATTTCAAAAAATTAATACATAAACGCCATCTATGAGAAACAAATGGGCATAATTATATTTTGACCCATCCGACTCGCAGAGCAGAAATGGTGATAACTTGCTCCATTTGAAACTTCAGAACGCAAATTTCTCATTATGCATGCTCACATACATCTTCTATAAATATTCTGCTAGTAAACAACGATAAACTAAAAGGCACGTTCATAAAGTGCATGCATATATCGTGTTGGACAGAATTTGGACAATTTAAAGAAAGCTGATAAACTTTAAGGTTGCAGTATTTAGGATGAATTAGTCATACCAAAAAATGCAGATCAAAAGCCTCTATAATATTTCTGCTAGAATGATACATAAATGTACTTCATATTTAAAACGCTATCTCCATAAGAACGGAGGAGGTGGTGGCACAATCGTTCAAAATCATCTCCTGGAGCTCAAACTTTGTGGATAGAGTGCCTAGGGGTGGGATACACTTCAGCCGAAAATTTGACCCCAAAAGATGATCTTTCGGATCGAAAATTTTCAAAGTGCATGTTATACACCGTTAGAAAGAGCATGAAAAGTTATGTCAGAATCCGAAGTTTCATGCTCATGGACCTTCAGGTTCTCATGAAATCTCGAAAAAAAAGTGGAAAATTCAAAAATTTTATTGTTTTATCACGAGTTTCCTGTAAAAGTGTAGGAAAAGGAGCTCCTTTTTGCTACTAGAAAATATTTTATGTCACCGATTTCGTTCAAACTCGATTTGTGGATACCAGTAGGGGTCCAAAGACGGCCTATCCAGTTGGTTTGGCAAAATTTGCGCATTATCGATTTTTTGATCTACTACTTACAAAAGGGTATAAATCGATTAATTTTGATCGTAGCGAGAACATTTTGTAATGAATTATAATCGCATTTACGAGCTTTACAACTTTGCCAGAAACATACAAAGCGTAGGAATTGATTTTCATATCGATTTCCCCGAAAAACCGTCTGATCTACCCAAAAATCGATGTTTTGAGCATCACATATCAAATACAAAGCGTTTTATTGCACCAGTGGATTCTCCAGACAAAATAAGGTGTTGTTTACGTTGAGCATTTTTCATATAAGTGGCACCCTACTATCGATTTACTATGGGATAAAATGAACTGTTCTGGACGGTCGAATTTTTCTAGATATTGGTTTTTTGGTCGTATCTTGATTCAAAGTTGTCCAATCGTGCACTTAAAAAATGAAATAGATAGCCCTCGGAGAGACGAAAAAGAATGACTAAATGACATGAAGTGCTGAGAGTACGTGTTTTCGAGTTATCTGACGAAAACTGCTAAAAATGATCACACAATGTGTGTTTTCACACCTCTGCTCTAATCCGTCGCTCATTTTGCAGTAGTATTAAACTGTTGTTGTCTGAATACGCAAATATAATCTAATTTTAATTCTTCACGTGAACAAACCGCTCCATTTTTCAAGTTTCACCAGATAAATTCGTTTTACCATTTTAGGTTAGATGATTATGAACAATTGTGACTGGCTTTCATATGCATTTGTCAACTCAATGCGAAAATATGATTGTATATGTGTGCAAAGGCATCATAAATGTAATACTACTGCAAAATGAGCGAGGGATTAGAGCAGAGGTGTGAAAACACAAATTGTGTGATCATTTTTAGCAGTTTTCGTCAGATAACTCGAAAACACGTACTCTCAGCACTTCATGTCACTTAGTCATTCTTTTTCGTCTCTCCGAGGGCTATCTATTTCATTTTTTAAGTCCACGATTGGACAACTTTGAACCAAGATACGACCAAAAAACCAATATCTCGAAAAATTCGACCAAGTCCAGAACAGTTCATTTTATCCCATAGTAAATCGATAGTAGGGTGCCACTTACAGTCGCGCGCATAAGTGAGTGGGCAGCTTTTGAATTTGTTGTAACCTTTTGCCCAGGAAAAGCATCATTTTGACACTAATGTATTATGTACCAAATTAATTGGAGATTATGGTCATTAGGGTGGCGAAAATGGCTCAACGGGTCGTCTTTTAGAGAGCGAGAAAGGGTCAGGAAAGGATAGAGAGGATATCCTTCCCGCTGGCATAGATGAGCCTTGAGCCATTTGTGAGCCGTTTCGGACGGCTCACAAACGGCTCAGGGGAAGAGACGCGAGAGAGTGTGTAGATGTGAGAGAGCGGGGAAGGGGAACTGCCAAGGGGGAGAGACTGCCGATACTCTTAAGCCGCCAAAAACGGCTCACAAACGGCTCAGGGGTGTAAAACGGCTCGAGCCAACGAGAGGGAGGCTGTAAACCCCCTCTCAAGGATGAGCCGCGAGAGGGGGTAAACAAGACGGATATCCTTGAGCCATTCTCGCCACCCTAATGGTCATGGTATTTAGGCATGACGTAATTCCCCGTTATTACACAGTGATGACGCAATCAAAGTGTACCTTTTCAAAACGAAATTATTCTTACACGGATTTTTTCCAGCTCGCCAAACTTTCTGAGGTTGGAGATAAGCACGGGGTCCACCCAGAAAAAAAAATTGAAGTTGCTGCGCGACCGCACATTAGCTGCAGCCTTGCTGCAAAAACAAGGTCTGAAATTGATAACTCGGCTCCTAGACTAGCTAGATACGTGTTCAAAGCATCAAAATGATCGACATCATGAGTCCAGATGATTCTGAGAATGTGAAAACGATATCGCATATTTTGCCCTCAGGGCATGAAAAAATCACTTTTTTACACAGCCCAAAAATCTCATTTTTCCGAAACTCAGTTATTTGGAGTTCTTTAAGGTGCTCAAAACGGTGGACGCATTCATTTTGCCCCCAGAGTCGCCGTTTGCTCCAGACGACGTCACGTCGAAAACACACTTCCTAATGTGGCGTTTCTCTAGAGTGAGTTAAAATTACGTGAGCAAGGATTCCGGGGTAGAATTTCATGCTGATTACGCATAACCACTTCATTTTTCATGAATTTTAAAATTAACTTTTAAAATTCATCTTTTCTTTAAGGCAAAAGTGACCTTAGCAAGTTACATGGTTAGAAGCGGCGTGACGAGAGGATTCAGAATCTGTATTTTCGTCTATTTTCATGCACGGAGTTTTATTATTGCCAAATTTTACTTACTCCAAAACGTGGGTAAACGTAGCAACTTCGCCCCTCCTCTCCCTTCCCTCCTCGAGAGAAGCGAGAGAGTGTGCAGAGGCGAGAGAGTGCAGAGAGGCGAGAGAACTGCCAGGGGGTAAGCAGACGAGGAATGGAAGGGGATGTGTGAAACTTCTACATTTGCCCACGTTTTGAAGTCAGTAAAATGTGGCAATAATAAAACTCCGTGCATGGAAATGGACGAAAATACAGATTATGAATCCTCTCGGCACGGCGGTCATTTTAATGTAGGTCACTACGGTCACTTTTGCCTTCGAGCAAAGTTGAATTTTTAAAATTTATTTTAATAATTCATGAAAAATGAACTGGGTAGGCGTAATCAGCATGAAATTCTACCTCGGAAAACATGTTCACGTAATTTTAGCGCATTTGAGAGCAGCGTCATATACGAAAATGTGTTTTCGACGTGACGTCGTCTGAAGCGAACGGCGACTCTGGAGACAAAATGAATGTGCTCACCGTTTTCAGCACCAAAGATAACCCCAAAACACAGAGTTACAGAAAATCTAGATTTTTTAGCTGTGCCAGAGCTCTCTGCATTTGATCGGTTCTTAGGCAAACGGCCTCATATGAAAAATGCTCAACGTGAACAACACCTTATTTTGTCTGGAGAATCCACTGGTGCAATAAAACCCTTTGTATTTGATATATGTGATGCTCAAAACATCGATTTTTGGGTAGATCAAACAATTTTTCGGGGAAATCGATATGAATTCCTACGCTTTGTATGTTGCTGGCAAAGTTGTAAAGCTCGTCAATGTGAATATAATTCACTACTAAATGCTCTCGCTACGGTCAAAATCAATCGATTTATACCCCTTTGCAAGTAGTAGATCAAAAAATCGATAATGTGCAGATTTTGCCAAACCAACCGGATAGGCCGTCTTCGTACCCCTAATTATATCCACAAATCGAGTTTGAACGAAATCGGTGACATAAAATATTTCTAGTAGCCAGCGTTCATGCATTCTTACAGGAGACCCGTGTTATCCCCGTGTTAGCCAAATTTTTCGAAAATGTAGGCAAAGGAGCAGCTCAAATTTTCACAGTGCATGCAGCGCATCAAGAGCTCTAGAATGAATGGCTTGCGCCGAAAATACGATCTCATTGGTGCGACTTATGCCCATTTTAGTTGTCCTTATCATTTGAATTTTATTTTCAACATAATAATTAACTCTCACACCGCTCACATCTGAGAGCGCGACCAAGAACGCTGGCTACTAGAAATATTTTATGTCACCGATTTCGTTCAAACTCGATTTGTGGATATAATTAGGGGTACGAAGACGGCCTATCCGGTTGGTTTGGCAAAATCTGCACATTATCGATTTTTTGATCTACTACTTGCAAAGGGGTATAAATCGATTGATTTTGACCGTAGCGAGAGCATTTAGTAGTGAATTATATTCACATTGACGAGCTTTACAACTTTGCCAGCAACATACAAAGCGTAGGAATTCATATCGATTTCCCCGAAAAATTGTTTGATCTACCCAAAAATCGATGTTTTGAGCATCACATATATCAAATACAAAGGGTTTTATTGCACCAGTGGATTCTCCAGACAAAATAAGGTGTTGTTCACGTTGAGCATTTTTCATATGAGGCCGTTTGCCTAAGAACCGATCAAATGCAGAGAGTTCTGGCACAGCTAAAAAATCTAGATTTTCTGTAACTCTGTGTTTTGGGGTTATCTTTGGTGCTGAAAACGGTGAGCACATTCATTTTGTCTCCAGAGTCGCCGTTCGCTTCAGACGACGTCACGTCGAAAACACATTTTCGTATATGACGCTGCTCTCAAATGCGCTAAAATTACGTGAACATGTTTTCCGAGGTAGAATTTCATGCTGATTACGCCTACCCAGTTCATTTTTCATGAATTATTAAAATAAATTTTAAAAATTCAACTTTGCTCGAAGGCAAAAGTGACCGTAGTGACCTACATTAAAATGACCGCCGTGCCGAGAGGATTCATAATCTGTATTTTCGTCCATTTCCATGCACGGAGTTTTATTATTGCCACATTTTACTGACTTCAAAACGTGGGCAAATGTAGAAGTTTCACACATCCCCTTCCATTCCTCGTCTGCTTACCCCCTGGCAGTTCTCTCGCCTCTCTGCACTCTCTCGCCTCTGCACACTCTCTCGCTTCTCTCGAGGAGGGAAGGGAGAGGAGGGGCGAAATCGGTACCTCCTCCTTTCGCAGCGATTATCTCGATTCCCGTCTAACAGAATCGAAATTTGTTCTCTGAGTGACCCCCACTAATTTTTCGATGTCTATCGATCTGTACAAACCGTTTCTCCTAAATGTCAATTCTAATCATGCTACAATCATAGCCAAATTTTTCGAAAATGTAGGCAAAGGAGCAGCTCAAATTTTTACAGTGGATGCAGCGCATCAGGAGCTCTAGAATGAACGGCTTGCGCCGAAAATACGTTCTCATTCGTGTGACTTATGCCCATTTTAGTTTTCCTTATCATTTGAACTTTATTTTCAACAGAACATTTAAGTAAAAGCGATCATTCTTGGTCGCGCTCTCAGATGTGAGCGGTGTGAGAGTTAATTATTATGTTGAAAATAAAATTCAAATGATAAGGACAACTAAAATGGGCATAAGTCGCACCAATGAGATCGTATTTTCGGCGCAAGCCATTCATTCTAGAGCTCTTGATGCGCTGCATGCACTGTGAAAATTTGAGCTGCTCCTTTGCCTACATTTTCGAAAAATTTGGCTATGATTGTAGCATGATTAGAATTGACATTCAGGAGAAACGGTTTGTACAGATCGATAGACATCGAAAAATTAGTGGGGGTCACTCAGAGAACAAATTTCGATTCTGTTAGACGGGAATCGAGATAATCGCTGCGAAAGGAGGAGGTACCGATCACCGACCCGGTGCTGCGAGCTTCAAAATGAGTTATGCAAAACATGACTTTGGGGGACGATCAGGCATGCCTCAAGGTGCCCAAAACTGGTCAGAACCGATTTCACGATTTTCCTTCCATTCCCAAAAATTTAGATTCTAGCTCGATTCTCTCGTGAGAGGCGTGTTATCATGCCGCTGAAGTGCATTACGATGCTTCATATTGATGAGGGACGAGAGATAATAAAGAACAAGACTTTTTCGCGGGATATCGAGCCGACAAATAAAACAATGCAATACATGAGTGGCCGCCATTCTTGCCCTAATTTTGTCGATGTGAACGACGAACTTCTTGCGGTAGACGCGCATGACGCGGCCGGAGTTGCCCTTATAGTGTCCGCGGGCGACGATAACCTCATCGTCCATTCTAAACAGCAATTTCATCAGATAATGGTAATTGAAAAACGAAAACTGCTAGCATTTCGAAACGGAAGTTGCGTACGGTTACACAGCTGTACAGCGCGATTGTTGATAATAATCGCTCTTACTAACCTGGTGGGAATGGCGCGGATTCCGTGCTTCCCGCGGGACTCCTTGGTGAGCGGACATCATCTTCCTCTTGATGTGGGAACGAGCTGTAAAGTGACGCTTGTGCGCCTTTCTCCTGTCGGAGGACACGAAGGAGTTCTCTTTCATTATATCCTACAAAATAAAAGTATTTTAAACAGCAAATATACAAACAAACATGTCAAAACAAATCAAAGCGAGGGAACGAAATGCGGCGCGTGCGCTACCGTGACGCTTCCGGACCAGTTCTCGATGCATTATTTCAAATCATTTTGTCGCTTAGTTACTGTAATTATGATTTTTTGATTCGAGCCAACGCTCGCGCGGAGTTTAAAATTAATTTTTCATCAGGCCAGAATTAGATGCTGGTCTTGAGCACCCGTGTAGTGAATTGATTCAGTTATTTGCATTTTCGCAAATCGATTGATATAATTCATAATCACCGCATATTCGTCCCAGAAATTGTTTTTATCTAAAATGATAGTACTGGAAAAAAAGGATTCGAATGGTATGCTGTTTGCGGCACTTCTTTACTTTAGGGGGTAACTCCGCCCACTCCCCTCTTCGTCTCTGACACTTTGCCTCTCACTCCCTACCCCTTTCCTCTGATGCGCTCACACATAAACAACTACTTCCACTGTAAGCAACGATTGGGTCTCCCCGCAGACCCAATCGTTGCTTACCGCTTAGGCTAAAGACGGCTTAGCTAAAGACGCCCCCCCCCCCCCCGCCTTCCCCACCCCGGCGCGACTAGAGAGCAGCGCGCCTACGAAGGAAGAGCACCTCGGTCCCATTCGGTTTAATCACCCACGCTTCCGCGGGTGGCCATTTGTGGTCAACCGTCATTTTTGGCTGGCCACCCCCCCCCCCCCCCCCATGAGGAGGGGGTGGTTCTCCTCTCCTCCCTGAGTAGGGACACAGGGGGAGAAATGGGGTTACCCCCTAAAGTAAAGAAGTCCCCTTTGCTATATCTGCCGGGGTGATCGCGGGATCCAAATTTCATTTGAAGGTTTCGCATGTACTTGATTTTTTCAAATATATTGCAGTTACAGAGCGAAAGTGTTGAGTAGGGATTTCAAGCCGGCTCTACCGCCAGGGTGCGTGGTGTAGTGGATAAGGGTCTTGGCTGCCATTCCCCCCTCACAAGTGCGCACAATGCGACATTGGGAGTGTTAGGCATGCTCCAAGATGCCCAAAACCAACTAGAACTCATTTTACGATTTCCCCTTCATTCCCAGTATCAGCTCGATTCTCTCGTGAGAGGCGTGATATGCATTTGAAAAAATCTGAAAAAAAAAAGATTGTAAAGTTACTAGAGACCGCCTATTGCCTGATAGTCGACTAAATAGTCGACTATCTAGTCAATTGGCCAATCGACTATTTGATGTTATCTCGTTCATTTTCAACCGCTGATGGGTGAATGAGCGGTCGTTGGATAAAGGATGGATGTATGCCTTAGTAGAGAATGCTAAATATTTATTATAATGCTAAATCCTACTGCTAAGTGCGAAAAGCTGTTTTCGAGCATATAGGCAATAGGCGGTCTCTAAAAGTTACCCAACACCCTTAAAAATGGCCTATATTATTATTCCTCAAACTGATAGACATAAAAGAGACTAGTAGAAATGCAATACTAATAAAAGCAGAAAATCAATAATTAGTCGTAGAATCGACCTCAAAACATGTGCGGTGCAGCCCTGATCAAGACCGATTTTCCCGAGAGGTTTGAAACGTGAATATTTTGTATGCGATAATTAGCGTTCACAAGCCCGGTTCTATACCAAATTCATCCTCGCTCCCCCCGGTTGTAGAAATATATATTTCAACAACAAAAACTTCAATATTAAGCCCACATAATCGATTAAACAATATTTAAACAAACCGCGCTTAAATCGGTTAGCGCTAATTTAAAAAAATTACGGTACTTAGTGCCTGGTCATGGAATTCGCGGTAAGATATTTTCATGGCGCTAGATTTTAAAAAAGTTGCACGGGTGTTGGGTAACTTTAAAGAGGCGCTGCGTCGAACTTGAGCTTTCCAAAATGAAAAGTAATGACAACCAAGACCCCATATCGGCTTTTTTTGATGTGCCAGCGTTTATTCGATTCTTACGTGGCACGCGGGTTATACGCCCAACCGTAGATAGTGACTTATACATTAATATTTAAGATGTGCCGTATAGCATCTGTCCTTGTTTCTTTCGTGTATTTTACTACTGTTGCCGCTCAATCCTTTATATCGGATAACGACGATGGATTTACGTAAGTCTATTTCTATCTTTTTTCCTTTACGCTTTCATTGACTGCTGCAGATGCGCAGATAACTGTTCCCTGACTGCAACTTGTCTCAATTGTTCGTGGCCGTCGGCATGTCAGATGGGAGAAACGGTGGGTGGAGAAGGCAGATCACGGGCAAATTACGCACGCATAAAAACGTGAAAATTCCCTAGCCTAGTGCAGCATATTTGAGAAATCTATCTTAATAATAGGGACGTCGGCCACAGTACAGCCACAGTACGTTTTATCAGTTTGAAATCATGGATTGTCTTTTTCTAGTCATTTCACGGTCTCCCAAACAGTGGAAAAAAATTCAATTCGGGTCCCCAGAGAATTTTCCCACGG
Source organism: Pristionchus mayeri (assembly GCA_036245805.1). NCBI lineage: Eukaryota > Metazoa > Nematoda > Chromadorea > Rhabditida > Neodiplogasteridae > Pristionchus > Pristionchus mayeri. The sequence continues at coordinate 24,109,578 of BTRK01000005.1, read as the reverse complement.
TGAATGCTGCGGAAATTTATACTTACAGTATTTAACTCTCTGAACCGCGAGAGGCAGTTCACTAGTGAGTTAGAAAGTGAGTATTGGACTCATGAGTCCAATACTCACTGGTAAACGCATTAGTGAACTCATTAGTGGGCGTGTCTTCGCGCTCGTGCGCGCTTACTGCCTATTCGGTGCGCGTCCTTTCGCCTAGCCACCCCCCCCCCCTTCTCCTCTGTCGGCCCCTCTTGAGATTTTCGTGTATATTTTACGATTATTTCACAGAAAAGTTTATCATGGTCTATTTTGACGATATATGAACAAAATTTCACAGGATAATGAAGCACCGGTGGTAAAACACACGGACAATAATTTTTGCCTCCGGCAACGAAGTACATGAATTAGATAACATCTTCTAAAGTAAACAATTCTCTAAAATAAAGAAGATAACACATAATTAGATACAAGGGTAACGACAAAATACATTAATATCTCAGGCTAATCAATTGTCATCATTGAATTGACATCAATCGGTTCTTCAACTTGGGCAGAATCGCCACTTTTCTTGATTGAATGCGACTGAATATTCTTGAACAAAATCGATAACGCTTCGATAACGCAGTAAAGATTCTTGAGTTGGACAGTTTGGAAAGTGCAACTGAAAGAGAAGATATTAAAATCTTTGAAAAAAAAGCCGAGGATGAAAACGTTCGATTAGATATTCGAACGATTTCAAACAAATGGAAGAGTAAATATCAGGAAAACTGTCTAATAAAGAATATGTAAGAAATAACTGACGCTGCTCGGTAGAGAACTTGACTGAAAATTAAATCTTGTGAAGTCTTCTATTGAATCGATTAATTTGCAAACTCCCATCATCTAGCACATGAATATTGAACAGCCATTGTGATATTCCTGTAAAGAGATGAGATAGGATGCGAACTTACGTATGTACGACTTACTACGCATACAATCGATCGAAGAGGGAGAAAGAGTGAAGCCACCTTCATTTCTTGCGATTATGTGTAAGATGCAGCATTTTGTACTGACAAGGCAATAGAAACTGAAATTGTCATTTTCAAGTGATTTACAAAAAAAAACTTCCCACGTGGAATAAAGGATGCAGAAACTTGCGCAAGAATTTCCGTGGCTCTGTTTTCGGTAGGAAGTTATATTACAACTGTCGGCGATCGCTGAACTTGGAATTCTCAAACCGTAATGCATACCCAACAGATGACCCAACAGATTCAAGTGTAGCTGTCCATTCAGCGATACTGTATGTCCTCGGCTTTGCTTGATAACTCGCGAATGAACGGTATCGTAATCGCATCCTGAAAGACTAATGCAAGCGTTATTCCGGAACTAGACATACTTACAAACGATTCCAAGTTACTCTATTCGTTAATCCTTTCCATGTCCACAAACAGATTCATAAGAAATAGCGTATGCAAGCCATGCCTGAAATGGATTTTTTTTGAATTCCATAACTAGGAGAAAAAGGCGTTCCAATAGTGGTACCGGGGTAGACCGCTGGTCCAACCTAGCATATCTCGAAATGTTGTTTGAATGTCTAGACTAAGCCCAAGTCCAAGCCTAAAGGCATTCTAACAACAACATCCTTACGTTTATCGGAACACCATTTCAGGCTTCCGCAGTTTTGTCGTAAACCCTATACTTAAAACAATCGATGAAAAAAATGAAAACCTTTTTAGAACTTTCATTGTCCCGTCAACGTCGTTGTTCTTCACCATAACCGTCGTCGTCGCGTAGTGAGGGTGTGCATTCCAGATTCCTTTGACTTCATAGCAAACGGCTCAGTGCGCGTTCCTCTCCACCGAACCTTCTCAATGATAATAAAAATATTTGAGTGCGTGATCAGGATTAAAATATTTCCATGAATGTGCATCTCTCTAGAACCTTATGCGAGCTAGTACATTAGAGAGATACACGACACGCAAAGATAATTAACTGCACGGCCGTTAAATCAACGTCAGACAACAAATTGCAATTTCGATCATTCAAAGCATCATAACCAATCACAAAGACTAGAATGAGACTGTAGTACATGTTGATAAAAACAAAACAAAAGTATAAAAGGTAAAACACGCAGATAGTCGATAATGCAGTGAAAGAAACCAATAATCGCCAATACAAAATGCTTGACAGAGCTGCACACACGATTGAACTATGGCTACAGTAGAACTACTTCGCAAACTCATTAGTGAGTTTCCGAAGCAGTTCCACAGTACGCTTCCTGGAACTGCTTCGGAAACTCACTAGTGAAGTGCTCCGCCGCGTTCGGAGCTGGTAAAATTTGATGTAGCGACCACCGAACCGGAAATTTCAGAATGAAAACCGGCAAATGGGTAGAGCAAATTATTAAACATCGCCACGTTGAAATTCGATATTTCTCGATTTTCATGAGTTCTCAAGAGTGTTCATCTTAGCATTTCTAACAGCGTTTAAAGGGGAATGAGCAGGCAAAATTATGCAAAAAAATGGGAAGAGCCTGGCTTTGAGATTTTCTTTAAATGCTTTCCGAAATTCGATCAACTATCGTTTTCTTAACACTAATTAATTTGAATGAACACGAGAGTGTTCATTTTTTCTTCAGTAAATTACAGATATGAAATAAAATGAAAATAAAGATAAGATGTCGGATCATGACATACTGAAATCATGAAAACATGAAAAGGATCATGAAAACATGACATACTGAAAATTAGTTGACACGATGAACTAGGAAATACACCAAAGGGGCGGAGCCGATGCATGCAAACTAAATGCACTGTTTACAAGGTGAATTGAGAACTGCATATTTTTTAAAAATAGTTCGCATGCATTCTACATCCTCAATTGTCCAGAAAAAGTCGACAACATTTTTTAGAAAAATAATACGCAGTACGCAGTATTCCCTAAATTTGTTGTTATTAAGTGACTCCGGCTACATTTGCGCTACAATAGAGTTAAATTTACGGAGTTTGACTAATTAAAATTCGAGACTTTATTGTGGATCCGGCTGGTGTTTCGTAATGGACTCCCAGTCAACCCCAGTTGGTAAAATTCCAAAGCCCAAATATTTTTTTGCCTGATTTTGATATTCAAATGATAAATATTAGGTTGAACAGAAAGTCTTTATCAACTTTTTATTTCCCTTCTTCTGACAATAAAGCGCAAGAGCGAAATCAAACGTATGCACCATTGTTATCTACGACAAATCTCCAACGTTCAGGCAACTTATGGATTCCCTCCTTGTAGAACCCATCTCGGCGCGAATCAAAATATTGCTTGAGTGCGGCCTCGATCGCCCCACGGGAAGTGAAGGATCTCTGATCGAGATGACGGGTCAGATCAGAGAACAACCAATAATCCGAAGGGGCCAAGTCAGGAGAATACGGGAGTATGAGGGAGAACCATCCAGCCATATTTGGACAGCTCCTGCTTGACCTGCCGTGCAACATGGGGTCGGGCGTTATCGTGTTGATAGTACACTTTCTTGCCGTTCAGGGCAGATTGTGCGAATTTCTTCTTGAGATTCCGTAGTTGTTTAGTGTAGACATATCCAGTAATTATCCGCTTCTCGGGTAGGAGCTCCCAGTAAATCGGGCCATCCACTCCCCACCAGGCAGAGAGCAAGATTTTCATAGGGTGAAGGTCAGGCTTTGCGACGTCCTGTGGGGTCTCATTGGCATCCACCCACTGTGCCCTCCTATGGTGATTCTCATAGCAGACCCACTTCTCGACCCCTGTTATGAGACGGTCCAACCATCGATCTCCAGCGTGAAGAGTGAGTAGAGAAAGGGAATCGTCGACACGGTAGTCAAACTGGTCTTGGGTCAATTTGTGGGGTATGAAACGGCCTAGCTTCTTCTTCTTGCCAATGGAGACCAATCATTTTATGATGGTGCTTTGCGATACCCCAAGTGTGGCTGCCATTTCGCGGGTATTTGGAAAGGATCCAATTCCACTACGATCCGTAGCGCATCCAAATCCAGCTCGGGTGGCCTCCCAGACCGGTCATGATCATCCATTGAAAAGTCCCCCTTCTCGAAGAGTTGGTACCAATTGCGCATGGTCTGGTAGTGAGGGGCATATGAATCGTACACTTCAGCCAACTGACGTTCCTATTCCTTCATTGTAGTGTGAGAGAGGAATACGAATAACAGAACGTTGCGGATGTGCAAGGCCGTGGGAACAAACATCGTGGTCTTACTAGTGGCAGAATGAAAGGCGTGGAATGGGGAGTTGTTGACCACAAAGTCCCTTTGTCATGTGTTATTCACTAGAGGCGAGGGAACACCAAAGGTCTCGTGCACTGAGCAGTGATCGAGCAAAACAGTTTATAAAGACTTTCTGTTCAACTTAATATATATTCCCTCTGGTAATAGGGGGCACCAAACAGGAAAGTGAAATTTGGAATCCTGGAAAAGATTTTTTGTCAGATTGGATCTGTCTTTGGAGGCAAATCTCGCTTCCGGCGCGAGTTTAAATCTGCGTTGAAATTTTCTTTGTTTGGATTCTAAATAGGAACGGACGCGATGTCAATGAACTATACCAATAAATTATGTTTTTGTTACCAATGTCGAGTCACGATTTTAGCTCACGAAGTCGAGTTTTCTCAAATATAATTACTTTCCATAAAAATAAACCAGAAAGCAGCAAAATGCGATGTAAGATAAGAAAGATGTGCGACCTTTATCAGAACGCTAGTCCAGCTGGAGCGCATCATGGGCCATACTTTAATTAAGACTGAGAACTGATGTCTTACATAATATTTTTTCGTACAGTGATAGCTCCATGTGGAACGGCTGGATACGTGATTTCAAGGCTTAAAATTAAAATTAAGGTAATTGGGCGGCTTCAAAAAGTCTATTTCTTTCAGTATAACATGATCATGATGCATAAAATTTATTCTGAAAAGGAAAATCCAAATACGCTGTTTCGTGGTTGTAGGAACTCCTAATCAAGTGCTGATTCGCCTCGGTTTACCGTTGAAAAATAGCGATATTCCGAGCCCAATAAAATACCTTGTGCGAGTTTATTTTTCATATTTTTGACATATTCTTGTTCTCTGAGACTATCCCTGATTGCAATAGAAATTTCAAATATGCATTTTCGATGTGCTCGAGTTTGCGAAGGACTCCATTGACTACTTTTGAAACATTTGCTTTCTTCTTTTGTCTCGATCTGGAACTTTTTCGGACTTTTTCGCGACGACCGAATCTGGAAATTTTAATCCCCTTGTTCGAGAGAGTTAATTGAATTTCGATTTCCCTCCTCTTCATTCTTCGTCACTTTCGAACGCGAGACCAGTCGTTCGGCGCGCAAAGCGCGAAGAATGACCTGCGACCGGCGTCGGCGCGCGAAGTGCGACGACGCCGCGAGCCACCCCTGGCCGTTGGCGGTAGCCAACGACTAGTTTTTTATACTTCTATTCATATGTTTCTTTCAAAATATATGTAAATAATATCGTATTTCAATAGAAAATCAGCTAAAACGATTGCCATTCAAAAGTACTGTAGTGAGTTCGCAGGTAGGAGCCCGAAAAAACGTAATCAAAAATTCACGCCTCCGTCCCTAGTTCTAACAGTTAATTTTAGCTGCGCCTTTTCATTTTTTTTGATAAATGAAAAGCATTTTCCAAGAAAATACAGTATACTTTCCTACTTCCGCGCCAGGCCCCGCCCCCTCTCCTCCCTCGCTCTATCTCTATCCCGCCCCTTGTCCCCCCTCGCCTCTCCATGGATCGTACCCTCGCCTCGCACTTTTCCTATCCCTCCCTTGCGCCTCTCGCTCTTGCCTTTCCCACGCTCTCTCTCTCCTCTCCCCGTATTCTCTCACCCGGCGCGATTAGAGCGCCCTCTCCCCATAGCATAAATAAACCGCTAGTTGTGGTTGGGATTGAAGTCGTTTGAATGTTTTTTGTCAAAGGGAGTCTTGACTTACTGCGATCTGTCGGAAGATATGCGATTTACGAAATCCTGATCACATGGTTGTATATACAATTAAAAGGAGGATATATCGACCTCTCAGGTGCATATTTACTGTAATCGTCGGCCCGAGTGTCCTCTTCCAAAAGTGAGCACTAAACACGATGCCAAGTGTTTGTACTGCTGGCAATTGCCTGAGTATGAGTATACAGTAAGTTAGTCCGTTATTCAATGTGGGATTGCTTTAATTGAGTGTCCCAACATCGAGAATTGCACGGGAACGACGACTACTAAATGGAGCCCAGTTGAGTGCACGTGAGTAACTCGTATCGATATTTCCAAGCGCATCCTCAGAGTTAACTCACGAGTCTTCTGTCTCGGAAAAAGACGATTCTGGAAAAACAAGAGGTATATACAGTCTTACCGAATACGACTCTTCATTTCCCCAAGGTGCAACGTCTCTCGAGGATACAGCTGGTCGCGTACTCTTTTCCTCTCGATCACTCTGGGTGGTTTTGGCATTGATCGATTCTACCTCGGGTTGTGGAAATCGGCAATTGGGAAGCTATTCTCTTTCGGGGGATTAGGAGTCTGGACTTTGGTTGACGTTTTTTTAGTAGCTGTGGGATACATTAAACCGCATGATGATAGCATATACTGCTAAGGAATCTTTATCTTAAAATCGATACTTGATCTCATATATTGCGTTGGGTTATGAAGCAATTTTAACGTGTGATTTTAGAAGATGAATAAAGATATACTTCGATATTCTTCATTTCTGTGTGGAAAGGAATTCTTCAAGCATAACCTCCTCTTGTCGTTCTTTTGTCCCATCACTTATTTCTCGAGGTCTAGTAGCCAATCTGAATTTCATTGTATACTGCACATTATACAGGCAATAAAAACGTACGAAGATGAAGGTGCAGTGATGATTTGGGAGATTCTTCCGCTCCTTTTCCTAATCTGAATATTAAGTCCATGAATATGATTTGTATCGTTATTATTGACTTACTTCATCAACTTTCCCCTCACTGTCTAGGACGACTGCAAGTCCTTCCAGATGGGTCATTGCAGCTTCCGTTTGAATGCAGAATCTGAATTTTGTATTGCTCACTGTTTCTCTTTCCAGCTTTTTAGTGAAGAAAGATTACTGTGAGAATAGATTGCGTAGCAAGTTGGTCTGCGGTGTTGAACGTGGGGAATCAGCGGAACGGAACGTTATAATGATACAGTAGCTGTTTGTCGCGCTGTGCCTCACGCTGGGACAAAGCACGGCGCGACAAACAGGTACAGTATCATTTTAACGTTCCGTTCCGTTCTGCCGATTCCCACGTGCTCCAGTGCACACCAATTTGCTACGCTTTCTAATCTCACAGTAGGAGAGAATACCTGAATGACTGAACATTTTTGTGAAGAAGCACTAGCGGAAATTCAAATTACTCGTAAAATTGCATACATTGTATTCGGTGAGTCTAGCTCAGATGGCTTATTTAGTGTTCTCGATCACGCATTGAGAAATGATATGCACTTTAGTTACCCAACAAGGACGAAACCCTGATCTCACCCTGATCCCGTCGCGTGCACGAGAGAGTATGCAAAAGTGAGAGAGCGCGGGATTACGCTGATCATTTCCGGCTTTCCCTTGAGGTTATTATTGATTTTTAGCATTTTTGGATATTCATTCTATACTAATTCAACCATCGGCTATTCGATGGAGGACAAAAAATAATGGGTCAATTTCGTCCTTGTTGGGTAACTTTAATCCGAGTTCTACATTTTTGGAGCGAGTAGGAAATTTGCTTGAAATAATTTTTCGATCTTTTTAAGCTGTGTTCCACCTTTCTAGTTCACCTGGGTGCTGAGATATTACAGAAATAAAATGGTTCGAACAATTACACCACGTCCACCCTTAACACCGAAATGCGCAATAGTTCGATAAATGCGCGATTGTTTTGCACTAGCTCGCTAATTCCCGGAGCAGGCGGACACGCCCACAATTTTTACACGCAGGGTCCATACCAAAATGTCCCCCCTCTCCCCCTGGCAGTACCCGCCTCTCTAATCAAATTTTGAAGTTTTAATTACATAACTCAATTAATTTTGGTTAAAAAGCTTCGCTCTTTTTTGATTATTAAAGAGCTTGAGCTGTTCTTAGCTCTTAGGCATCAACATACAAAAGATAGAACAGCTCAAGCTCTTTAACAATCAAAAAGAGCGAAGCTTTTTAACCAAAATTAATTGAGTTATGTAATTAAAACTTCAAAATTTGATTAGAGAGGAGGGTACTGCCAGGGGGAGAGGGGGGACATTTTGGTATGGACCCAGTTGACAGCTGGGGCCGTTAGGTCGCACCAGAATTTTAGATTGTGGGCGCGCGCGCATTCCTCATTTCATTAAAACAGATTGTACACGTAGTGAGAAATTTTAGGGTATATGCCAACTTTTTGTACTGTGAGAACAGAGTGTGTCATGCTGCGTGTGCCCTAAAATGTAAAAAAAAAACGGCCCTGTGCGATTTTGGACAACTCAAATTTAACTATTTATTCAGGTTGTAGTTTCTAGTTTTCGCGTTTGTTTTCGCTCCATTTTCGCTCTTTCACTTTTATTTTTTCCCTTTTGTTTCATTTCGAGTTACTTCCAGCTATCACTTAGCCGTGTTAAAGCCATAATTGTCATAGTTTATCACGGGTGGTGTGGATAACACGGCTAGGTGATAGCTGGAAGTAACTCGAAATTAAACAAAAGCGGGGAAAAAATAAATAAAAGTAAAAGGCGAAAATGAACGCGAAAACTACAAACTAGAACCTGAATAAATCGTTCCATTTGTGTTGTCCAAAATCGCACAGGGCCGTATTTTAGGGCATGCTAAAACCGTACGCCATTACATTTTATAGACTAATGCGTAATCTTTCGCGCTGCTCGTCCATGAGACAATCGACGGAATGAAGTTGTATCGATTTTTAGACCTGAAACATGCGACGTTTTGTGAAGTTACCTTTTTTTGGCTCCAATTTGATTAATTCTCTCCATGCCTATGATTCCCGGAATGACATTTCTATCAATACGAGAACATATTTTCATATAATTTTAATTTAAAAATGGTGAAAAAATAAATATTAAAAATGTCACACGGCATTTCGCGGTCCGAATTGCAGGTTGACGAAACGACTTACAGACCCCCAAACGCACGCGTCGACGTTTGTGCACACCACCGTGGGAATAATTAAAAATTTGAATGTTACCGTATCCATTAACGTTGCGCAAGGGATTTCGGCACAGGACCAAAAATCAATCGATATTTTCAATCGATATCAGGGTTTCTGAGATGACTTTTTTCCGGATCCGGTCTTGTGTGTGGCGGCCAGGTGCGCGCACCATGCCGTAACTCGGCGGTGGTGTAGTGGGCGGAGTCTTGGTTTTGTGTGTACGCAAAATACCGTGCGTCAAGATAAAAAGTCAGTTGCTGATTAGGTCAATGATGGCAGGTGGAGGGGTACGGTACCTTAGCCTCGGCGTTAATTTTGTAAATTCGCATAATTAAGTTATTTCGCAAAATTTTTAATTTTTTGTTGTCGAAATCGTATCGGCAGCTCATAAACCATCGGATTCTATGCGCATTTTAGTTTAGAAGCATTTTGAAGAAACCCGCCTGCGCTCTTTAGATATAGAACAACAGGTTTGAAAACTGGAAATTTCCTAACACGGCCATTCACAGTGGAGAAATTCTCACCTCGCTTTTCTTCGGGCGTGCACTTGTGCGACTTTTCCCAAAAATGCGAGCGCTGTTTTCGCGGGGATTTAAAAAATGGGCGGAGCACTTTTCGAAATATTTCGTTTCTATTATTTTTACATCGATAATTTTCATTTATTGATCTATTTTTTATTCCTTTTAAAAATAAATAATTCAGTGCTAAGTATATCATTACATCTTCATCTGGGGTGGTGCCAAACCTATTCTTCCGGGACTTCCGGGGAGTGTTTCTCCCGGAGAAAATATTAATATTAAAATTTAATTAAAATAGCGAAATTATTAAACAAAAGCGGCTAAATTTGCTCTCGAATTTCGTGAGAGAAGCGAGGCGGTCACGCGTCGCGACGCTTGAAAACGACTACAAACTACATTCTACCCTCAGTGATCTGAGTCTCACACGGAATCGAGAGCCGTATTTAGTTTCCGGAAAAGTGCCCTGGAAGGGAACGAGTAGAGGGCCGTGTCCTAAAAGCCGGTTTTGCGACAAATATCCTATATTTTTCAATTTAATGTCTCCAGGGTAATCATCCAACATGATGAGGACTAGATAGTGCCAAAAAATCATATACCATGACCCTATACGTTGATTTGGAGTAAAGCTCAAGATCACCTGCTAAGAGGATCTAAATAGGGCGGCGGTGGAGCACATACTGGTAAGAATGCAACAAATCCCAAGACCCTATCTCGACTCCACTTGGTTTGAAAAGTACGCTAGTTTGAAAGTAAAGGCGTCGGAAGCAGTGGTGGGTTTCAAATATGATGGAGCACTGTACATTTAACGTTCCGTTCCGTTCTGCTGATTCACAGTGAAACCTCAGAGACGGAGTACAAAAGACAGGACTGAGAAGACGCAGAGACACACGCATGTTGTGCGGGAACTCAAACCATAAGTATCGCAAACTGGAAATAAGTCGGCCGCAGAAGAAATACAGTTTGGTGTGCTCACCACGACTATTTCGGGATAGTCGTGGTGAGATATTACGCCAACTGAAATTTGGCAATTTGCCATTTCCAATTGTTTTGAAAATTAGCTGTGCATGCTAAGTTGATATGTAGGTGATAACTAAGTTTGCTAATTATTAAAATTTTACAAAATTAAATAATGAAAGCCGTCATTTGCCGTTCTGTCCAGAGCCATGTCAATGTTTTAGTAAAGTTAGTTAGTGATCGGAGGTGACAATGGGCGAGAGCGACAGAGAAGCGGGGTACTCCGACAGATTTGTGTTGGAGAGTTTCACTGTGTGATTCCTTTGTGCACCGAGACACACCAATTTGCTACGCTTTCTATTCTCACAGTACGGCTTTTTATACATGGTTAAACCCACGTGGAGGAGAAATGTAATGAAGTTCAGATATTAGTCACATTGCTATTACCTCGATAGTTTGTCCAGTTGCTGTCCAATGGTGTAAAGCGAGTCATTAATTTCTGAATTATCTCTTAGAAAGTTCTCCATGTGGATGAATCCATTTGCTTTCTGCAACAAACACTTTTAACATCTGGTATTCTTTGTCATCTACAAACTGATTCGGCTCATGACGCGTCCCACATACAAAAAGGTTTAAAAAAATTTTAATGTTTTTTTTTTAATTTGGATGCCCCATACGTCTTTGAAAAAAATAATCTTTTTCTCTAAATCTGTGAACCCACTTGGGAAATTTTTAAAAAGTAACTAAATGTTGAAGATGACGTCCTCGTGTGGGACGGAATGCGTTTGTGTTTGAATATGCGCGCCCATACAAACTGCGACGCGCGGATCGCGACAGTGAAATTTTAAGTAGGGACTGCAGCCGTGTTTATGAATGAGCAGAACAATTAACAAATTGGTGTGCAAATGGAAGCTTACCCTACCCCATTTCGACTTTTTACTTTAGTTTTTCACAAATAATGTAAAATAATAAGAAAAGCAATACATGTTGATAAAGAAGCCGACTAGGGACCACCAAACCTGAAAGTCAAATTTAGAAACTGGAAAAAGGTCAAATGTTTGGTGGTAAACCCCCGGCGCGAACTTAAAGCTACGTTGAAATTTTGTTTATTCATGTTCCATAGCATAATTTAAGCTCCGCCTTTCATTTTTTTGAAAAATGAAAAGCATTTTCTATAATAAATAAAATAGCTAAATAAGAAAAATATTGGTAGTTGCGAAAATTCAGAGTCACTGCGAGAATTTTTCGAAATGTATACTAAATCGAATCTCTTCTGATTTACTATGTCCGCCTTTGCATATACCTCTTCACATAGTCCTTCTGTTCCCTGGGAATGCCCTGTAGAAAAAAAGCGAAATCGTTAGTTGTGAAAATTTTTAGATCGAGGATGAAATTATACATACAGTGGAAGGATACTGTAGCATGATCCTCGTAAAATTACGATTTTCTTTTTTAAATTCATTTGTCTTTTTGATTATTATTTGATGAAAGTAATGCTCCTTGACGGTCTTTGATGAAACTATGAGCCAAATTGAGAATAATATGACAGCCCGAATATTAGTTGCCCGAGCGCACGGGCACGCACGCGTGAAATTCAGGCGTTCGCGGCTGCAAGCACACCACGAAAGAGGAGCCAACAAAGGCTGCTTCATAAGCTGTGAATTTAAATTTTTAGTGAAATCTGAACGGATTTCCAGAATTCCACATCACCGATTACCCCAAAAACAACATAAAAGTAATATTTAGAAGAATTCTAAATTTTGCTTGGTGCTCCCTAGAAGCCGACGTTTTGAGTCCAAGCGGAGCGCATCACAAGTCACTTTCATACTCAATTTATCGCAAACTGAAATCCGATAAAATATTTCAGCACCGTCCATATGAATTAATTAATTTCTTATTAATGTTTAACCCGCTCTAAAAAATGCGATATATCACCAGTCCTAACCAACAACACCCAAAAATATCTCGGTGTTTCAGAACCGTCAAGCAAGTGCAAGGATTACTGTAGCATCGAAGTAAAATAGGATTTCCTATAACCGCTAATAGTTAGCATAGGCATTGTGGGTTGCACGGTGCCGAGCGTGCAAAAATGAAAATTGGCCGCTTTTTCCAAAACTATTTCCCTGATGAATTTGCGGACGCAATTTTTATATTCAATTTTTAGGTTGTATTTATATGAAATTATTATTTTAGTTATACAACGATATACAGAACATGCCTATCTATCAGCTAGAACGCATATCTGTAGATTTATTACTATTATTGCTAAGTGGCGGCATGTTTTAGAAAATGTCAAATTTCATCTGACTTCTATGACCTACCACTGCCTTCCCGGGCTTTCCCACCTAACCAAACCAATCCTATCATACCAGCCATGCACTTAGCTTTCACCCAGTGTATAACACTAGGGTTGGCAGTCGTTCGGAAGTGGTGATATTTAAGCTTGAATAACGAAAACCAGCTAAAATCGGGGTTATTCTTACCTCTCCGAGACCGTAGGCTTTCCCACCTAACCAAACCACTTGTTTCGAATCGGCCATGCACTGGGCTATCACGCAATGTATAACACCATCCTTGATAGCCGTTCGGAAGTACTGATATTTCCACTTGAATGACCAACACTAAACTTTTGCAAATCGCTAATTCATCTTTTCTCTTCTGTGAAAAGAACATTAAAATCAAATCTATTCTATTGAAAGTGCATGTGTGCATATTCATAAGCAATAAAATTCAATATAAAGCTAGAAAAATAAATATGAACATTATTTTGCTAAGTCGATTACATGTATGACCCAACTCACCGACACAACTCAACATTCCCAATTCAATTTTGAAAGATCGCTGTATTTTTGTTATTTTAAATAATTTTTATATTTCATTTTCCTAGATCGTTTCAGCATCACTGATTACATGCGCGTATTAAAAGAAAATGTTTATTTAGCGCCTTTGAATAATGTCCATTGCCCTTGCTACTAATAGTGTATTTTTTTTGTTTTCAAGTATGTGGTGTAAAACAGGGTTTATCGCAATATAATCAAAAATCTCGAATGTACTATTAGCGGTTTTAAAGAAAAAGCAAAAAAATGCACTTTCACAACGGTAAAATTCTCAACTTTGACGGCCTCATTCTCTAATATCTTATACTTTTATTTATTTTTATTGTGAAAACATTTTTTTGTGATTGATAATCTACTTAAACTGAGGAAATGAAGCTTCAACTCTTAATTCTGAAAACATGCATATTTTCGATCGCTTCGTGCGCCTTCATTTCTACAGCATGCACCTTCTTGCCATGCTTGTCGCACTTTCATTATATCTTTATATCCATTCCAATCAATAAAATAGTTTGAAAATCACATTAAAATTTTTTTTAATGTTTTTAAATATTGAAAGAATTTGGCTTGAAAAGTACGGTAGTTTGAAAGAAAAGCGTCGGAAGGAGGCAACCAATATTTCGTACTCAAAAATTCGGGCTGCCGTCCCTAATTTTAAGTGATTTGACTATAATTCTGAGGTTTCCTGGGGTTGTTAAAGTTACCCAACAACCGTGCAAAATTTTTAAATTGGCACCGCACACAAAATATTCATGTTTCAAACTTCGCGGGAAAATCGGTCTTGATCAGGGTTGCACAACACATGTTTTGAGGTCGATTCTGTGACTAATTATTGATTTTCTGATTTTATTAGTATTGCGTTTCTACTAGTCTCTTTGATGTCTATCAGTTTCAGGAATAATAACATAGGCCATTTTTAAGGGTGTTGGGTAACTTTAATGCCTTTACACATACCTCTGTACAATCTTGTTGAGCTCGTCCCATTCTAGTTGAACATAAATCTGCCAGTCGTATGTTCATCTCAGTTTTTTCTCTAATCTGCAGCAGCTCGCTCTGATATCTGAAATCTTGCATTAAATGTTTATAGCGTTGTCAAGATCAAGCCAAATATTTTGTATACTCTCCTAAACAACGTTTGTTCTAAGATGTTCCTGATGTACTATGAATTTAACCGATTCGTGTCCCAACATCGATACAGGCTTTTTGACAATGCATCACCTGATCAGGCCTACCTGCAGGTGAAATAAGGTGCATGTAATTTTTGGACAAAATTTTGAATTTATTTATTTTTCTTATTGTTTGATGAGTTTCAGAAGTTGTAGACATGCCCACATGTACCTTCAATTATGTTAGCGCACTTATCTCAAGTCAGCAAGGCGAAGTTCGTTATTTGCAAAATTAGAGTTCTGGTCATTCAAAGGGCAATATCGGCACTTCCGGATATAAATAATGTCTAGTGTGATACATGGGAAGATGTCTGGATGTATGCCCGAAATAGTGGAAGTGGTTTTGTTAGATGGGAGAGGTTATGGTCGCGGAACGGAGCTAAAAACCTCAAATTCAGCAACTTTTCACTAAAAAAATAAAGTTTTCGGTTCTTCCGGTGGGGAGAAATCGGTTGCGTGACATATGCAGCGATAGCTTAGATCATTATCTACAATATCCGCTTGGTCTAATCAATGGGGACGACCTCTACCGGCGGAGGTAGGTCATGGAATATCTCAAAGTCAAGCCAGATTTTAAGAGGCGGTAAACCAATTTAATTTAATTTTTTTCAAGATTGGAATGCACTAAGGGATGAATACGTCAACTATGAATCGATCAAAAATAAAAAAATAAAAATTATTACAAATTAAATCAATAAATCGATATTTACATTAGCCAAGTTTGGTGGTGTGCCATAGCCGAGTTATCTAAAAGTCGTCACATATTCAAACGTGCAACCCACACTGCCGTATTTATGGGTATTTTACAAAGACTCTAAATAAATGTTTCCTTTAAATTCGCTTAAGTAATCGACGATGCTGAAACGATCTAGAAAAAAGAAAATATGAGAATGATTTAAAATAACAAACATAATGCGACTTTTCAAAATTGCAAACGGAATGTTGAGCTGTGTTGGTAAGTTGGATCATCACAGCACGACGGGCTAAAAACCGACCCGCACCCCGACATCGTGGCTAAAAAAGTATAGCTGACACGCAGCTATTTTATACTCAGCTCGATTTAAACATCAGGATCACCTGCACATCAGTCGCCTGAATATTGATAATTTGAATGCCTGATATTTGAAATAACTGCTTTTAGCCGGAGTTTTGTTGCGGTAAAATTTAATTTTTGATTTTTGCGGACCACCGTGCACGTGCTACTTGATTTATCAAGAAGGTGGGCGGAGTCTTTAAAAGGAAACTTCAAATTTTTAGCAATGTGGGCGAAGTCTTTTCTTGTCGAATCTTGACAATCTCAAGCCAAGATTTTTTAGCCGGATCGGTTTTCAGTCCGCCGTGTTACAGCAACATCAAGACCGTAATAATGCACTTCCGGAAAATGCTATCACGAGATGATTTCCGTAAAAAAAGTCTCAATCATGCCGTGCCAGGAGCCTTGTAAATTCAAAAAAAAACTGAAACTAACTTTATTTCTGGACTACCGTAATTTCTTTTGCTTGTTTTGTAAAATGAGCTGCTGTATTTTTATTTGTGGCGTTTTCATTAGGAACAATGATCTTTCTTGCGATTTAGACCGTAACTAATTTTATGCAATAAATAAATAGTGTCAAAACATTGCCATTCTTTGGGAAGATCCACCCCCTTAATTTATAAACACCATCTTTTTATTGATAAATTGAGCATTGTTTGGTCAATTTTGTATTGATTTCAGTAAACTGGGCATGCCTAAGAATCTGAAAACACTCAGAAAATATTTTAAAATTTAGTTTGGGATTTTGATGCAAAACACCGGCTGCCGCAACGCATGAGATACTGTAGCGCAACGCATAAAAATGACGAGAGCGAACAGTGCGGCGATTCTGCTGTGATCATCACGTGGGCTCAGAATAAATCCCACTGAACAAGAAAAGTATAACTAGAGCGGGCCTCGGGCGGGAAAATTGGCCACCGTATCAGACCTTATAATTAATGAAATCGTTGCGAGACATAAAGTGTGCAAAAGTACGTGCTAACCACCTACGCAGTCACATCACTTATCGCGAACTACTCTAGTAAATGGTGTGCTAGTAACTTTGCAGAAATTATACGTTTTTTCCCGCAAAAACTTTTGAACGGTCCAAGCTGTCCAGACTTTTTGTACTAGGCTGAGCCCACGTGATCATGTAAGTGATCGGTTTAGCTAAATTATGTATACATTTATTTTTTAAAACTTTTATTGAGTTTTATATCTTAAAAACATGCCACCTACGTTTTCAACAGAATAGATTTGACTTTAATGCTCTTTGCATAAGAAAAGACTAATTCGCGAATTGTAAACGTTGAGTTTAGGTAGGGGGAGAGCAGAGTGCGATCGTTTCAGGCACGGCCCCCGGAGCATCGGAAAGGAAAAACGTCCGGGAGCATTCTCGAGCTGTATCGTAATCTTGCTTGATATTCAGGGTCGCAAATCAACTTTGCAGTTCGGATAGTGATAATTCAGGGAATATCGCTACGAGAACCTTGAATTTTGCAGCTCGGATAGTGATAAATCAGGCAATCTGACAGTATCTTTTGAAAATTCCCACAATTTTTACTTGATGCCTGCGGACGTTTCCGTCCTTATGTCGATGCTCCAGGGGCCGTGTTCAAGTTTCAAGAGTACAGTATCCAGATGTCTCGGCAAATGCACACAACGCTAGCCCTCAGTTTGCGATTACGATCCTTTTGAAATGTTTTTCATTTTTTTCAACACTTTGTTTTTAATGAAGATTATTTTTTTCCTAGCCAAATGAATTCTACCTGTGCCAATTGTCTTTCCACATCATCTTGACCACTTTGAGGTCCGTATATTGCGTTTCATAGTCACACGGTGTGACAAACCCAAACATGCAAAAATTGCCTGAATTACCGTGATATAAACTTGGCAAAAGTCCAAAAATTAAATCTTACATGAAAAACCCTTTCGAATTTGAGGAAATGGTAAAAAATTTGAAAGCTATTCACTGCGCGTTTTTATACATTCAAATGCGCACCGGAACGCATGTCACACCGTGAGTCAATTTAGAAAAGTGTGTTTCCAGTTTGCACGCTTTCGACCTTTAATTGATTTGCTCCCCTTGCCACATCTTATATTTCGGTATGTATACAATTTAGAGACTATAGCGTACACGTTACCGCCAAGCGCGTTAATCTGGCAGAGGGAGCATTGAAGTTACGTCGAGTTTTAGCCTGGAAAACCGCGATTTTTTTAGATGTTGATTTTTCTCGATCGATATTTGCTTTACGCCAATTGCCAGATGCTATATTCGTTCGTGAGTCCATTCTAATGACACTAGAGCACATAATCGCGCTTTTCCCATCCATCTGTCACTTGGCGCAATTGCGTTGTATCTATCGGAAAGCTGACAACCTGCGACCCTGCTCTTCCCGAATCTTCATTAAATATCAGTGATAAAATATTTTCTCAGTCTCTATTTCCCAGAAGGACATTTAGATCACTTCGAAAACATATTTTTTATACAAAAATGAAGAATAAATAATTAATGAAAATATTGAGTAAAAAAGTCAGTCGCTGATTTCGACAAGGTCGATTCGAAGGGGTACGGTATATCAGCATCGGCGTTAATTTTGTCAATTCGCATATTTAAGTTATTTCGCTACATTTTTATTTTTTTGTTGTCGAAATCGTATCGGCAGCTCATAAACCATTGGATTCTACGCGCATTTTATTTTAGAAGCATTTTGAAGAAACCCGCCTGTGGTACAAGTTTAGGTCACACAATGTTCTGACACTGCGCAAAATCGAAGACTAACGAGAAATTAAATTTGAACCGCCCGGGCTGTCAAAATGCAAAGCGCGCAATACGAAACGAGTTTTAGATACAGTAATTAAATGTTCGTATTTCACGGAATGGGACTAATTACTCTAGAATTGGGCACTAAATATTTAAAAATGTCCGGCTTTTGAGTGGAAAATGCACCGTAACACGATGTTGCGGAGCCCCGGAGCTTGGTGGTATTTTCTTTTTTTTCGGTTTTTTTCGATCGTTTATGGCGTGTTTAGGTGTGTTTAATTATTTGTTTGGCTTTGTGTTGCGCGTCTAATTAAAACTTCTCATTAAAGGTGAACTCTTGCAGGTTCGTTGCTGTTTTTTTCGCGAAATGTTACCTCTAATAGATGAATGGAGTGAATGGATCTAAGGCTGCAGGTCAGTATTAATATTTTTCTGTTTTTGCTCTTGTGTTTTCGTATTTCCAATTATTTATAACGTCGGGACCAGTACGCCCATATTTGTCAACATAGAATACGCACCATTTTGCGAAGATGCGCGGCCACGCACTCCTCCTTTCTCTCCCGTCGTGGGTACTTCGGAAGAAAGAATGTGCAAACGAGGAGTGCATGGACGCGCCGCCTCCAAAAAGTAGCGCGCATCCAGCATTGAAAAAAACAGGGTCGATTCCTGTTAATTTTCCTTGTTAGAAACGTCGATTTTTCAGCTTCATCATGCACCCAGGAGCTTCAAGCTCTGTTCGGATGTTTGAAGAAGTGGGAATTCGACGACAAGCCGTGCGGCAAGCAGCATGCAGCTTACACTGAATGGGAAAAGACTGTCACAAAGGAAGCGGCGGAATACAAGGAGGCCGCTAAAAAGGTTTGTTCTTGGTTTAGTGTTATATTGTTTGTAGTAATCTTTGGTATGCACAGCCATTTAATGAGCAGTTTTTTTTCTTTCGCAGCGTGACACGAAAACGACCTTTACGGGTTTTATGGAAATATTAAACATAAATATTAATATATGTATCCGAAATAATAGTAAAGCGAGCTTTGCCACATGTGCCCGCAACGCGCAGTTACGCGTCGCGGTTGTAGTTTGTGTCCGCTGTCGTATCCGAGGCGTGGGTGTGACAGTATCGCTAAAGGAAATGTAAATGGCCGTGGTTAGGAGCGTATTAAGCTGTCAATTTGTTCCCCTACTTTGTAATGCCATCGTGCCTCATTACAGGGAACGCTCGCCGAGGGTCAGGCAATAGCCACCGCCCGATTCAACAAGCTGATGGAGCTCTTCCCTCAACCCGGTCTCGGAACGGCCCCTTATCGTCAAATGAAGCGGCTTCCTACGCAGTCGTACGCTGACGACACTTTTAATAGAGTTTTTCTTGTAAATATTAAATTGTTTTTTTATAATGAGATTATGTAGTATCGTTGATAAATATTGCTACCACCTGAATGCTATTGATGAAATATCTCCAATGGTTTCCAATCCATTTAAATTATCTTCTTTATCAGTTTCGGTCAGGGCGAGTTTCAGTCAAGCTGGCCAAGGCGCAGAAGCAGAACCGCCCCCGCATGAAGACTGGCAACACTGTAAGCATTTTAAGGAGGTATTTTAGAGCACAGAGTCGCTGCCTAGTGGAAGTTTGGCTGTTCCTGTTTAGTCATTTGGAAAATATTTGCAGTATAGTATTTACGAGCGGCATTTGGTAAACAGGCCCCTTCGTCGTTTGTCA
This sequence comes from Pristionchus mayeri, assembly GCA_036245805.1. Lineage (NCBI taxonomy): Eukaryota > Metazoa > Nematoda > Chromadorea > Rhabditida > Neodiplogasteridae > Pristionchus > Pristionchus mayeri. The sequence goes on along the minus strand of BTRK01000005.1, from coordinate 24,089,498 downwards.
CAAGGAGTTCTTCGAAATAGTCTGATTATATATTTTTTTCGACGTTTTATTTATTTTTTATCATCAGGTCAAGTACAACGCACATCGCCGTCACTGGGGACGCACCAAGCTGAAGCTTTCGAAGATCCCCTATATTCTCCTTCTAAATTCCCCTATTTTTTTCTGATTATTGTGTTCCCCATAGATTTAGGGCAAATTTGTAGTTTTACACTTATTTATACGGAATGTTTTGACGGATAAATATTGTATTCCCTATGCGGAGGATTTAGAGGGATACTGATCTCTCTTGTTCTGCACGCCTTTTTTATGCCTATTGTGTTCATTGTAAATAATAAAGCAATTTGATGCAACTGTGTACTTTCAATCTCCGGCAGGGCCGGGTTTTCTCAATTCTCCGCTAAAATCAGAAAGATTCAAAACTTTCTGCTTTTATCGGCTGCAAAAACATGGGGGGCCTCTATTCTCAGTTGGACAAAATTCGCTAGCCTTACGTTTTGAACATTGTGGTCATTCAAGTGGAAATATCACCATTTCCAACGGCTGTCAATGCTAGTGTTATACATTGCCTAATAGCTCAGTGAATCGCCGTTACGAGACAAGTAGTTTTATTAGGTGGGAAAGCCTACTGTCACGGAACCGTAAAAATAACCTCGATTTCAGCTTGTTTTAGTTATTCAGTGATCATTTATGATATTTCCAAGTGCTTCCAATTCTAGTGTTGTGCACCTGTTGAAAGCTAAGGACATGGCGGGTGTGATAGGACTGGTTTGGTTAGGTGGGAAAGCCGGGGAAAGCGGAGGTAGGTCAAAGAAGTCAGATGAAATTTGATCGTTTCTAACTTATCAATATCAGTAATACATTTACAGAGATGTGTTTTATCTGATAGATTAACATATTCTGTATATCGTGAAATAAACAAAATAATATTTTCATGAAAATAAAAGCTAAGAAATCAATATAAAAATGCGTTCGTAAATTCATCCGGGGAATAGTGAAGAAAAAGCGGCATATTTTAATTTTTGCACTCAACCCAAGTGCGACATACACTGCCCTTTCTACCTTAGCATAAAAAGTTACCCGAAATGCGTGGAAAAAATTATAAAATAGCGCCACGAAAATATCTTACCGCGAATTACTGTGAGATTAGAATGCGAAGTCCGTGGTGTCGTGTATCGCGTGTGGCGGAGTGAAGCGATCTTTCTACATTCATCCGCAAAATACAAGTGGGCCGTTTGATTCAGGCCGTTGTTTTCGATTCAATTTTCTCTTTCGCTTTTATTTATTTATTCAATAAATAAAAATAAAAACGCTAAAGCGCGAAAATGGGGCAACAATTGAATCGAAAACAACGGCCTGAATAAACTTGATATTGAAGTTTTTGCTGTTTAAATATATATTTCTACACCGGGGGAGAAGCGAGGATGAATCGGGTAAAGAAAAAGTGTATGACCGCGCTTGCATTGTGAGAACAGAATGCGTAGTCCGTGGTGTGGTGTGCGAGAGTTATCACATTTTGTTGTATTACTTGCGGAACGCGGGAGAAAAAAAGTTCCGTCAGTAATACAACAAAATGTGATAGCTCTCGCCCACCACACCACAGACTACACATTCTGTTCTCCCAGTATACTCTAACTACCGTATATAAAATATTAGTTTCAAACCGCGCGCGGTCATCGATCGTGATCAGGGTCGCACCGTTTATATTTATGAAGCCGGTTCTGCGAATAATTATCGATTTCCTCATCAGAACTATTTCGTAATTCAGCCACTGTGTAACATGAGGTCCGGTGCGCATTTGAATGTATGAAAACGTGCAGTAAATTGCAAGGCGGGAAAATTCAAATGCTACTTTTTTGGATCCAAATTTCAGGGTTTTCCGTGTAAGATACCACTTTTGGACTTTTTCCAAGTTTTTATTTTGAATATCACGGTAATTCAGGCAACTTTCTAATATTTTTGATTTCGCGCGCGGAATGTTCAACTTTACTGTAGCGGAACGATGAATTATTTTAAAGTCGTCAAGTTAGGGGGTTTTGTCACACCGTGCCGCACACGGCAAATTATTTTTCAACACCTTATAAAAAGAAATATGCACTTCTTGGATATTTGGCCCGCCCCTCCCCTATAATTTCTCATTCCCTCCCCATCACAAAGGGGTTGTGCCGAAAATCAAGGGATGACACCTAGAAATGAGTGGGTAGAGGAGGAAGGGGGGGGGGGGGGCAATTATCCAAAAAGTGCCAAGAAATGAGTCTCGGCTATGATCGTCGGGAACTGTTCTGTATCGGGCGTTTTCACAGAAGTCACACGGTGGCACCATAAAAACCTGCACACCCACGGCCCCCACGGCAATCACAGCCTTAAGGAAACGCCGACTCAAGAACTTTTAAGAGTGAACCTTATCAGTAAGGATATTCGCGGTAGGAGTCCCAAGCGACCGAAACCTACGTGTTCCCGCCAATAAATTTTTAACGTGGAATTCAAATTTCAAACCGCCCTAGCATCCATATTTTTAAATATTTTTACATTCTGCAGCCTTTCGCACAAATAGCATGCCATAAGCTTATTTATCATCTAAAAAATAAACCCAAAAATGGCCAGGAACCTTGTGCGGATGCGCCTTTTTATAAACGCGTTCACTTTTAATTTTTAGAAATCTGACCTACCGAAATTTCTATTATATATTTTTTTAAATAATTCTAATTTGCTTTCATGAAATCGGGCATGCTGAACTACCCTAAGCCAAAAGGAACATCAATTTTGACGAGTTTGAGAAACATAGGCAATGACCGCGACGCGTCACGCGACGCATGAGTCTCACACTGCGGCGTGGCACTCGTGGCCCCGGGAGCATCGACATAAGGAAAAATGAAACGTCCGCAGGCATCAAGGGAAAATTGTGGGAATTTTTAAACTATAAAGTCAGAAAGTCAGTTTGCGACCCTGATTTAGTTTACGATACCACGGTCTTTTAGCATGTTAAAATTATCAGCGCTAGCTTTAACTAATTGTAAGGGCGCCCGGTACACAACAAATGTAAATTGCGTAGTAACCCTTGCTCATCACAAGAAAGCGTTGCCACACGTCGCGGCGCGGGGCAATTCTTACCTGAAAAGATGCCAAAAAGCGAGGGAACACCAGCCGAGAGAGCGCAGAGAAAAAAGGAAAGAAAGAGTGTGGGAAATGAAGAGAGACGCAACGCGTCGCACGTCGCGGTTACCGTATTTTTGAATCTCGCGCGCATTGTAAAACACACCACTTGGCCACACGAAGCGCGCAGGAGTAAAAGACCGTGCAATACAGAGAGAAAGCTCCGGAACGTTTTTCCTTTCCTTATGTCGATGCGCCGGGGCCCGTGCACACCCACGAGGTTTCTTCATCGAGACTCTCCGTCGATTTTATTTTGTTACCCTGCTGATGTTATGGAAACCGAATCGCTTCTCTCTATGAATTCCCATGAAGGGTGTGGCTCTATTTGATCTTTTATCTGATCACGAATACAGATAAGAAATAGGCGGGGTGATGCTGACATCCCTATCTTCCACTTACTTGACTAACAAATGTCCTCCTGCACTCGAAGAAACCATCTTCTCCACTGCTTCGTAACGCAACCTGAAAACTTAAATTTTAATGTTCATTCATTGCTGTTCAAAAATATACGGAATTCTCCGCACTGAAAGCCCGTTCCTTCGTACTTACCGATCAATATTGTCTCCGTCATCGCCCATAGTGATTTTTCTCAGATTCTCCACTCTGGAATTGGTCAATTGTACAGCGCAATTCAGTATGAGAGGGAAATGATGATTTACCGACTGTGGTGTGAGAGCGGGCCCTCTCTACTATCACAGTTGGCAAACCATCATTTCCCTCACATACTGAATTACGAAAATATTTACTGTGCTCACCCCTCACTGATCTCATCTTGAATACTCTTCAGTGTTTCCCTCAATCCGCCAAGCATCCTCAACTCGGGTTTTGCAATTGTCATTAAAAAAGATAATTATGGTCTCCAACCAGCATAGTGTGACACTTTGCATTATCGAGCAAACGTTCTTTATCGCGTATCTCAATAATTAGCATCAGTACCTATTCGTAACGTCGAAGTGTGTGTTCAACACAGATAGGAGTTGCGAAGCAGAATTTCTCTGTGTGGGATCTACTACAAGCGCTTTCTCAAGAACTTCTTTTAACGGTGGGGGAGGTGAGATATCTCTCAATTCATCTCTAATTATTTTTTCCATAGTGGAGAACACGATAAGATCCATTTCATTTTTGGATACATGAGACCATGGTACTCTACCTAGTATCATCTCTAAAATTGTCACTCCAACACTATATATATCCATTCCACCACCACAGGGAGAGTTCTTGGCAAGTGCCTCAGGAGACGAGTACATAGGCGTCAGCTCGCACGAATAGTCATCGCTGCCCATCTACAACAATTCCTTAAGTACGCCACCATTTAAAGTTACCCAACACCGGTGCATTTTTTTAAATCTAGCGCCACACGGCCCCCGGAGCATCGACATAAGGAAAGCAAAAACGTCCGGGAGCTATCCTGAAAATTGTCCGAGCTGTAAAAAATTATGCTGTGGAATTTGCTCGCTAAACGGAACAAAAGACTGTTCGCACCGCGCGTAACGTGACAATCAGGCAATAATCAGGCATTTCAAGTTGCAACTCAGGCTTCTCAGGCAATTCTGACTGTACTTTTTTTGAAATGGCGCGTCTTTTCCTTGATGCCTGCGGACGTTTTCATTTTCCTTATGTCGATGCTCCGGGGGCCGTGGCGCCATGAAAATATCTTACCGCGAATTCCATGACCAGGCACTAAGTACCGTATTTTTTTAAATTAACGCTAATAGATTTAAGCGCAGTTGTTTAAATATTGTTTAATCGATTATATGGGCTAGTTTTTGTTGTTGAAATATATATGATGCCGTATCTCTAAGAATCAGACAAATCTTTGAAGGGGCTGGAACAGCGATTTTTCGAAAACATGGAATTTGGGGTTGTTTTGGACGCTGATGACGATGATCAGTCTCATTTTGCATATTTGGTCCTATTTCGTGAGCTATGGAGCGTCATAAATTAACGTATTTTCCTGTTTTTGACGTATATCACAATTCAGAGTCATGCAATAAAGATGAAAATTGTTTTCCTGGGGTACTTTTTCATTCTCTACATGATGCGATATATGCGAACTTCCCATCTCAATGCTTTCATTTGTTTCCTGAACACATCTATGGGTTAAACTCAAAAAAGCATTAAGCCATTTTACAGGGATGTTTGTAGTACTGTGTAAAGGCCATAAAACAATTTTGGTGCAAATCGGGAATGGGACTTTTGAGAAATTGTTGTTTCAATATTTCTACCTCACTCCTTTTGCACTATGCGTGGTCGAGAGAAAGAACGTGTATCACATTACACAGCTTCCCTCACATCCCTATGTAGCTCATTGGTTAATCGTTGGTATATTGATCATTTTTTGATTCATCATGGTCAGTTCGAATCCATTCGGCGTCGGAAGATTTTTGCCATTTTAGATCACCTAAATTTTCAATTTGTAGACGATTGATTGAAAAATAAGATGCCAACAGGCATAAACTCATCTTTAAAGATCAGGTCTTCATCTAATTTTCAAGAAGGATGCTTACAATTTAATTGTTTCGTCGTCACGTCATATTTGTTCTTTAGACTGTTTTGTTTGCACCTAATTTTTAAAGATATCATCTACAATTTGAAAATTTAGGTGATCTAAAATGGCAAAAATCTTCCGACGCCGAATGGATTCGAACTGACCATGATGAATCAAAAAATGATCAATAGGCCAACGATTAACCAATGAGCTACATAGGGATGTGAGGGAAGCTGTGTAATGTGATACACGTTCTTTCTCTCGACCACGCATAGTGCAAAAGGAGTGAGGTGGAAATATTTAAACAACAATTTCTCAAAAGTCCCATTCCCGATTTGCACCAAAATTGTTTTATGGCCTTTACACAGTACTACAAACATCCCTGTAAAATGGCTTAATGCTTTTTTGAGTTTAACCCATAGATGTGTTCAGGAAACAAATGAAAGCATTGAGATGGGAAGTTCGCATATATCGCATCATGTAGATAATGAAAAACTACCCCAGGAAAAGAAATTTCGTCTTTATTGCATGACTCTGAATTGTGATAGACGTCAAAAACAGGAAAATACGTTAATTTAGGACGCTCAATAGCTCACGAAATAGGACCAAATATGCAAAATGAGACTTATCATCGTCATCAGCATCCAAAACAACCCCAAATTCCATGTTTTCGAAAATTTGCTGTTCTAATGTTTGTCCGAGTCTTACAAGTACGGCGTCATATTTCTACAACCGGGGGGAAGCGAGGATGCATTTGGTATAGAACCGGGCTTGTGAACGGTAATTACCGCACACAAAATATTCACGTTTCAAACCTCTCGGGAAAATCGGTCTTGATCATGGTTGCACCGCACATGTTTTGAGGTCGATTCTGCGACTAATTATTGATTTTCTGCTTTTATTAGTATTGCATTTCTACTAGTCTCTTTTATGTCTATCAGTTTCAGGAATAATAATATAGGCCATTTTTAAGGGTGTTGGGTAACTTTAAGTTCACTGGATTGTGTCGCGGAACAATCCAGACTTCGCGGACTTCTTTTAACGGTGGGGGAGGTGAGATATCTCTCAATTCATTTCTAATTATTTTTTCCATAGTGGAGAACACGATAAGATCCATCTCAACAAATTACTGTAATCATCGAAAAAAAATTGTAATCGCTTTCGCATGGCCCCCGGAACATAACGACACAGACCTTTTGAAAATGTGTCACCCCATCAGGTCACGTGGGTTTAAAACAATTATCCCTATTCATAAAAATGTTCTCATGGAAGGGACACGCGCACACCCCACGAGCGTCTCTTGTGACCAATTTGATATATTCGCACCATCACGTGGGTTTAAACATGTATAAAAACGCGGACCCACGAAAAAAAATTGAAAGATTTTTCCGCCCTTACCGTAAAGAGGCTAAATGGCGATCCACTACACTAAATGCCGGCTCAACAGCCGGTCCCCACACAACAACCCGACCGCACGCGAGCCCTTGCGTCGCGGTCGGCTCTTAAACGCCGGTTTGGTGTACGGAAGTCCGGTTGTGTAGTGGTATCTATTCCACTTAATTTGGAATTTGCACAGCTGGCACGCGTCCCTCGCCTGGAGAACTTTATTTGTCTTGCGGAAAATATTTTAAGCCCACGTGACCATGGCGGGTTCCGAAATGAGGCGTTCAAAAATAGCGTGCACAAGAGTTCTTTGTGAGAGCCTGCTAACGAAAGTAGTCAGACAGTTGAGAATGGATCGATACTTTGAAAGGCGTTTAAATATAATTTTATAACTGTCTTAATGTTGTTCAGCACGCTGGATTTCACGAAATATCATTAATTATCGAGAAAATAATCGATAAACGTGCCAAAATGAGCCTTGGAAAGTTTGAACAGTTTTACGAGTTATTTCCTTAATTAATAGTCTACATTATTTATTTATTTATTACCTATAGATTCATTGATGATATTTCCCCACCTTTGGAGCACATTCATTAACGCACAAACTATTTCAGACGAGAGAAATATGAGCAAAAAATCGAAAGCAGTGTTTTAAACACGATTTGTTGTAATATAAGTGGGGAGAACCATCTGCAAATTAAAAATCTTAAAACCGGGAAAAGGTTGTGCAAAGAACGATGTTTCCCCGATCCCGCGAATTCAAATCTCAACACAAAATAATTTTATAATTCTAATCCGATTTTTAATTGATGCGCCTTTCCAATATTCAGTGAATGGATAGAACTGGTTTCAAGGAAGCTACTCTAAAAAACAAGCTAAATCTACTTCGACACACCTCTCTAAAATCAGACTCAACATGCGATCTTCAAGCTTTTAATTGGCCAGAAAACGATTTAGGAGATGCGCCTTTCCAATTTTGCACTTCAGATGTTCAACATACTCGACAGGTGCATTAGGAAAAAATTCAGCCAAATTCACTTCGACACACCTTGTCAAATCTTATGATGAAGTTTTTCGACAACTGCATTAATCAGAAGCTTTGTCATACATATTTCTTTATTTTTGATATTGCTGGTGGTATAAATAATGGTATAGAGATTATTCAGGTTGAATAGGTCGTGATATTCTATCTAATTCAAACTGGATAACAATTTTTGAAAATGCTACAGTATACCATTAGGGTTTATACTTGATTGCAATCGTCAAAATCATATAAATGCATCTATCTAGGTCAATTATTGAGCGGGAGTAAGTGGTATATAAAATTAGATAAAGAAAAAATAAATAAAAACATTTTGAAATTTTGCACAATTGACTCATTGAACTGATATGACCCAGCGAACCACTGGAGAGCTTGCACGACACCACGGTGGGCGGAGTTTAGAAAGATAGCCTGATACTCGTTAAAAATGAAATATAATACTATTCTAGTGACGCTATCCTCTTTCCGCATCGTCGATATCCCCATCGTACACAAATTCAGAATTTTAGAAAATTTTGAAATTTTGAGTGGAGGACCCTATAATATAAGATTAGAAAAATAGGTCCTACACCATGCCGAGTACGCGACTGAACAAGCGGAACGAAAAATTAGAAAGTTATTTCCTAATATTTTCCCTGCCGTATATGTCCGTATGTCCTTGAATCCCTATCGCCTGACATGTGGTGATGATTAAACACAATAATTTAAATTGAAAACACTTTTAAGAGTATAATAACTAAAGTACTAAATGCCGGCTCAGCGATTTAGCGGCTTAGGTAGTCAACTAGCATTGTCGGAACGTTTTAATATTGCTGTAGCGTGTAGGGCAGTTTTACACATTCATTACACCGTAATATTTTCTTTCTCAACTGCACCATAATTCCCTGCACGTCAAAGATGCTTGTTCATCAAAACCCGCCGGCACTCATGCAGTGTGAAATGTTCACAGCTCAAATATGATATCTCGCCTGCCTGAGTATCGACATAAATCCGTGTTTAGGCATCTACGCAGGCACACCCCTTATCGCGAGCTAGAAGGAGTGAATGGTGTGCATCGCACCAAATGTGACTTGCAGAAATTAATACGGTGTTTTCGCGCAAAAACGTTTAACTGGCGCAAGTGCTCCGGTTTTTTAACGCAGGATGCGCGCCACTTTTGCGAAGCGGCGACGCCGCGCACTCTCGTTTCACATACTCGTGGATACTCAGAGAGAAAAAGTGTGCAAACGAGGAGTGCGTGGCCGCGCCGCTTCGCAAAATTGGCGCGCTTCCTGCGCTAAAAAACCGGAGATAAGGAAAGGGAAAGCGTCCAGGGGCCGGATCAGGGGGCCGTGCGTGCAGGTGGAATCGCAACACGAGCGCATGTTCAAATATTTTATAGTCAGAATTGCCTGATTCGTTAAGTAAGATGTCTGAATTGCATTTTGTGAACGCATTTTGTGCAAATCCATTATCACCCATTGTGAACAATTAGATATTTTCCCCGATGAGCAATACGGATTCCGTAAGAAACGATCGCGTGAACTTCAAATGCTCGAAGTCCTCGAACACTGGACATCCTCTATTAGTGAAGGGAAACCAGTTGACGTCATCTATTTTGATTTTGCAAAAGCCTTTGATAGAGTCTCCCACCCCAAGCTAAAACTCAAGCTCACCACCATAGGTCTCTCCGATAATACAGTCAACTGGATAACAGGATATCTCACTCATAGGTCATTCCAAGTGAGAGTAAAAGATGCGCTTTCTACCTCAATGCCTGTAACTAGCGGCGTTCCACAAGGCTCAGTCTTAGGCCCTCTGTTATTTCTTATTTACACCTCAGAAATCCCTTCCCTAGTTCAAAACCACGGAGTCGTTGCGAGAATGTATGCCGATGACATAAAAATATATCGATCCTTTAGAAAGGGAAATTCGCCTGCCCCACTACAAGCTGCGATTCACACTATCGTAAACTGGTCCGAAGAGTGGCAACTCCCCCTTGCTGCGCATAAGTGTAACTCACTGCACCTAGGCAGAGCAAATACAAAGCGAACATATGCTATTGGAACCACAACTCTGGAACAAAAAGAAAAAGTGAAAGACGTAGGTTTTGTTATCCAGAAAAACCTCTCATTCTCTGACCATTGTTCTACCGTATCCACTAAAGGCAAAACTGCATGTCACACTATACTCAGAGCCTTACGAACCACAAATATAGAAGTACTTCTCAAAACGTACTCAATGTATATTAGACCGATTTTAGAAAGCGCTTCCTCCGTCTTCAATCCGTACCAAAATAAAGATAAAAAAGAACTCGAAAAAGTACAGAACTACTTCACAAGACGTTTATTTATGCGCTGTTTTAATCATACCTGGGAAAACATGCCCACTGCTCTCGCTCGCAACAAGAAACTGGGCATTGAGTCCCTAGAGAAGCGTAGAATAGCGATTGATAAGAGAGTAGCCACAAATCTCATCCGAGGCAAATATAGTATTTCCAACCGAAAACCACATTATTTCAAAATCTACTACACTCGAAACGGCATGAACTTCAATAATCCTGGATCGAACCACAACTACAGACACAATAGCTTCTTTCCAAGAGCGGCAAGGCTTTTAGTAAATACCGAGAATCAAACCAGTTCATCTGAGTAGATCCCCCCGACCCTATTATCCCAATAACCACTCGTCATTTTAACCGTCATTAATTGCCTATTCTATTTCAATTCTGTGAACGTTATTTCGAACGAAATAGCATATATATATATATATATATATATATATATGAATCACGTCAAATTTGCCTGAGTTGTTACGTTATCGTAATTTTTCAGTTCAAACATTAATTTCAGTTCGCGATTGCAGGTTTTCTTAATTTTCTTTCATTTTTTTAGCAAGGGCAGTGTGGGTTGCACGTTTGAATATGTGTAGGGACCGCGGAGGCCCGTCCTTTCTGCCGTCCACCAATAGACTGGGAAAAGTCGCACACCATTACACCACAATATTATTTATTTCTTTTCTCAGGTTTAATTTATTTTAATTAATTATTTTTTGCGTACAATCGATAGAGCGTCATCCGAAGATACAAAATCTTAACTGAATTAAGTAATTTAGTGGTTGTAAAACGTAAGTAAATGCATTGTTAGAAAATTGCGCTTCACATTTTTTTAATGATTTGTATTTTTTTCTCTTTAAATCGGAGTGCCCAGTTTTAGTGCTCTATTATGTTGATTGCTCTCCGCATCCCTGCACTCTACAGAGGCACTGGCCATGCTCGGGTTTCGTTCGGAAGCATGGTTTATGGCCTATTTTTGAGACAATGTTTCCATTTTTCTCGGTTAACCTGGTTTTTCTCCATTTTACTGATTGTCCAGTTTAATTTGAACATTTAATCGCATGCAGCTACCTCCCCTCTGTCCTAAACATGTACAAACAATGATGGTTCGTCGTTCGGAGACCTTGTTTATAGCAGTGAAAGTCAAAATGAGCGATTGTTCGATTATCGGGCTGTGAAGCAGTAAAGTGCGATAAATTGACTTTGAGCTCACTGTTCGCATATGTCATCAAAATAAATCAGCAAAATTTAAAAATTAAAAATTCACATAACGTATTAATTAATTGTTGAAAACAACCATATCTTAGAAGTAACAAATTTGCCCCCATTCTCTACCATAAATTACGGTAGATCTCTGGTAAAATGTAATTTTTTAAGAAATAGTTTTACTATCGTTATGATTTTTTTCGGTGACTATTTTTGTTCATAATCGATTCCGCAATCCCGATTTCATAAGATAAGAATTTCGGAATTGATATAGAGTGCATTTTTTTAACTCCACGGCCCCCGGAGCAAATACATAGAGAAAAATAAAACGTCCGCAGGCATCAAGGAAAAGGAGCGAGCGTTCAAATAATGTACAGTCAGTATTGCCTGATTTATCACTAATGTTGCCTGATCGTCACTAATGTTGAATATTTCTCGAAGCGATGTGCCTGAAATTTCCCCAACCGAGCTGCAAACTCACTTTGCGATCAACAAAAACCCTGAATTTCAGACATTTTTCCAATGTTTAGCGGTAATTCTGCAGCATATTTTGATACAGCTCAAGCAATTTCATGGACAGCCCCTGGACGTTTTCCCTTTCCTTATGTCGATGCTCCGGGGGCCGTGCCCCTCCGCGGTCCCTAAATATGTGACGACTTTTAGATAACTCGGCTTTGGCACACCACGAAACTTGACTAATGTACATAGTGATTTATTTGTTTTAATTTTTAATAATTTGTGCATTTTTACAATCTTGATCGCTTCTTACTTGGAGCTCAGTCCCTTGGCTGGAATACCCTGTCTTTCCGTATCAGTGTACAGGATGCCCCCAGCAGACGTCAATTCCCCGCACTGCAGACTCACCAAGGTCGTTCTTCCCACGCGCAAACATGCGGCACTCTTCGTGAAGCACGCGAATCGAGTTAGTCGTGATCCGAACTTCAAGGATGTCTACATCCGCCCTTCTTACGCCGACAAGGACGACACCCGTCGCAAGGTTCCCGGTAGAGGCTGTGGGCGAAATGGACCTGAACCCGTCCCTTCCACGAAGCCTACCGTACCCCTCACTCAGACCCGCCCACAGAACAGCGGAGAACCTCCTCGAAACAGGGCCAGAAGCAGATTCGACTCGGTCTTCTCCTCCATGACCGATCGTGGCCATCGAAAGCAGAACTCTCGCCCCAACCAGTTCCCTCCTCATCACAAGCCTCCACCTCTCCGACCCCAGAACACACTCAACAGATATGGAGCTCCCCCCTCGCTCTTCCCCTCGCACAACCCCGTTCCCATGCCCTTTCCGTATCAGTTCCCCCCATCCATTTATCTCTCACATTTCTCACTTCGGTATGCCAGCAAATTTCGGAACACAGGGAAACTGGCATTGATTCGCAGGACCCAAAAACCCTCAGGCAAAAACTCACTCTCATTCTCCGCCATTTTTAGCAAACTGCCGCTCTGTCCAAAACAAACTACATTATCTTTCGCAAATCCTTTCCAAAAAGTATGCTATGATTTACCTCACTGAGAGTTGGCTCTCTCCAACCTTCCCTACCTCGCTTCTACTAGGTGACCAAGATCAGTACTACAATGTGTTCAGAAGAGATAGGAACTCTAGAGGCGGTGGTGTAGCGATCATTCTACATTCGTCCATAAGTGCAGCACAGATTGCTGATGAAACCGTACCTGAATCCCACGAATTATTATCAGTCGATGTTGATATAAATGGTGACCTAATTAGGATTATCTGCGCCTACCGTAATCCCAAAGCAAATACGATACAAACTGCCTCTCTTGCGAAGTCAATCTTCCCCACTCCCCAGCCAAACGCAGTTACCCCTCCCTCATTCATTGACCGTTGTAACTCAGCAAAACTTGCCCAATTTGTCCAAGAACCCACCAGAAAGGAAAATATTCTTGATTTACTACTGTGCAACCATCCCGGTCTCATCTCCCAAACTACAGTGGGTCCCCCTTTCGAAATGTCTGACCATTCAACAGTCGAATTCAAATTCTCAATGAGTCATTCGTCACCCGCTTTCACTCTTAGGCGTGACTACAGAAATGCTGACTACGACCTCATTAATTCACAATTAGCAAACATCGATTGGACCAGCGCATTTTCTAAAATATCAAATGTGGATCTCATGTACGACCTCTTGATTAGTGTCATTCAAAAATCAATAGACACCCATGTTCCTTGGACCAAGGTGAGCCTCTCTCAGGGGAAACTCCCCCCTCATATTGAACGACTACTAGGAAAACGTTTTCAAGCCTGGCACAAATCGATTAATAGCAACGACCCAAACGATGAACGTGATTTCGAGGTTCTGAACAAAAAATTCCGCAGAGAGTTACAACGGTATCACAAAGCCATTGAGAAAAGGATAATCGAAAGCGACGATAAGAATAAGTTCTTCCGTTTTATGAAACGCTGTGCCAATAAATCCAAGGGAGTAGAAGGATTAATAACAGCTGATGGTACTCTAGTCATGGATGACTTAAGCAAAGCTAATTTACTTGCTGAGACTTTCGTAAGCGTATTCACCATCGATGACGGAAAACTGCCCAATACTGGAGCCCTACCTCAGCTTGGTACTTACGAAGAACCCCGGGGGGGGGGGGGGGGGGCGGACATTTGCGCAACGACCATTTGCGCAACGGAGCGCCGTTCGATGGGAAGTTGAGCTAGTAATCTGGGAGTAGTTTCATTGTAACCAGTGTGTGCTACTCTACAATTACATATACAAATCTTGTTGCTAGGCTATCATGAGTTTCACTCGTCACCAACGACCGGGGGTTCATGGTCCAAAATTGAGAATTTGAGCAGAGAATCATGATTAGATAAACCCAGATCACTGTAACCAATCGATATTCCAGTACTCCAGTAACTACTGTATCCCAGTAACATGGGTGTCGATTGGTTACGGCATTTGGTGTTTATCGAACCATGATTTTTTACTCAAATTCTCAATTTTGGACCATGAACCCCCGGTCGTCGGTGAAGAGTGAAACTCATCATCGCCTAGCAGCAAGATTTATATATGTAATTGTAGGGTAGCACACACTGGTTACAATGAAACAACTTCCAAGTTGCTAGCTCAACTTCCCATCGAACGGCGCTCCGTTGCGCAAATGGTCGTTGCGCAAAATTTTCCGTTTTATGAAACGCTGTGCCAATAAATCCAAGGGAGTCGAAGGCTTAAAGAGAGCTGATGGTATTCTAGTCATGGATGACTTAGGCAAAGCGAACTTACTAGCCGAGACTTTTGTAAGCGTATTCACCATCGATAATGGAAAATTGCCAAATACCGGTGCCTTCCCTCATATAGGTACTTACGAAGAACCCCAGTTTCTTAGACACGAGATCTGTGCCCTTATTGAGAAATGGAAACGCTCCTCCTGTAAAACCCCTGAGAACATTGACCTTACCTTCATAAAACGAATTGCCGTACCCATTTCCGAAGCACTTGAAATCATTTTTAGGAATTCTTACCAATCTGGAATGGTCCCCTCCCATTGGAGGCATTCCATAGTAACCCCCGTCAAGAAATCACCCCCCTTTTCCAATCCCCTAAATTACAGGCCTATCTCAATTACTTCCTTCGTTTTTGAGTTTTTGAGCGAATTTTGTGCAAATCCATTATTACCCATTGTGAGCAATTACAAATTTTCCCCGATGAACAGTACGGATTCCGAAAGAAAAGATCTCGTGAACTCCAAATGCTCGAAGTCCTCGAACACTGGACATCCTCTATTAGTGATGGGAAGCCAGTTGACGTAATCTACTTCGATTTCGCAAAAGCTTTTGACAGAGTATCCCACCCCAAGCTAAAACTCAAGGTTAGTGCTATAGGTCTCTCCGATAATACAAGCAAATGGATAACAGGATATCTCACACATAGATCATTCCAAGTGAGAGTAAAAGATGTGCTTTCTACCTCAATGCCTGTGACTAGCGGCGTCCCACAAGGCTCAGTCTTAGGACCTTTACTCTGCCTAATTTATACCTCGGAAATCCCTACTCTAGTGCAAAATCATGGCGTTGTCGCAAGAATGTATGCCGATGATATAAAAATATATCGATCCTTTAGGAAGGGAAATTCACCTGCTCCTCTCTAATCAGCAATTGATACAATTGCAAAATGGTCAGAAGAGTGGCAACTCCCTCTCGCTGCGCATAAATGTAACTCATTGCACCTGGGCAGAGCAAATATAAAGCGAACATATTATATAGGAACCACAACTTTAGAACAAAAAGAAAAAGTGAAAGACGTAGGTTTTGTTATCCAGAAAAAACTCATTTTTCCGACCATTGCACTACCGTATCCATTAAAGCCAAAACTGCCTGCCACACTATACTCAGAGCCTTACGAACCACAAATATAGAAGTACTCCTAAAAACGTACTCAATGTACATTAGACCGATTTTAGAAAGCGCTTCATCCGTATTCAGCCCTTAACAAAACAAGGATAAAAAGGAATTGGAAAAGGTACAAAACTACTTCACCCGACGCTTATTTATGCGCTGTTTTGGTCATACTTGGGAAAATATGCCTACCGCTTTCGACCGCAATAAGAAACTAGGCATTGATTCCCTAGAGAAGCGTAGAATAGCGATTGATATGAGAGTAGCCACAAATCTCATCCGAGGCAAATATAGTATTTCCAACCGAAAGCCACATTATTTCAAAATTTACTACACTCGAAACGGCATGAACTTCAATAATCCTGGATCGAACCACAACTACAGACACAATAGCTTCTTTCCAAGAGCGGCAAGGCTTTTAGTAAATACCGAGAATCAAACCAGTTCATCTGAGTAGATCCCCCCACCCTGACCCCATTGTCCCGTTATTCATCCGTCATTTAATCGTCATTAATTTCCTGTTCTATTACAGTTTTCTCACACGTTATTTCGAACGAAATAGCATAAATATATATATATATATAAATACCGTAACCAGTTCCTTGGGTCAGATTGAGTTCCTTAAGTCAAACATTTTCCGAAAAATCCAAAATCGATCGCAAAATGACCCTACAGTTGTCAGGGATACTGTCTGTTACGGTAGAATCATTTTGAAATCGGGTGGGGTATTTTAGAAAAATATATAACTCAAGGCACATCACGACAAATAGCTACCGTATCATTTTAACATTCCTTTCCGTTCTTCTGATTCCAATGTGCACCACGGCACACCAAATTGCTACGCATTCTATTCTAACAGTAACTAAAAATGGTGCTCGAATCGAATATACTGTAACAGCTTTTTCCGAACTTTTTATTTTTAATGCTAATGAAATAAACAAAATTGTGCATAGTTGGCTCACTATGCACGTCGATAAAAACTGTATCTACATTTCATTGTGTGAAAAATTAGAAAAATACAAAGATCGGAAAAAGTGGTTACAGTATTATTTACACTATAATTCGACTCGGGTGTCATTTTCAGTAATATTGGATTATAAAAATATGTCCTACACCACGCCCAGTACGCGACTAGCAAAGTGGACCGAAAAAACAGAAAGCAAGAGCACACTTAGCATAGGTATTGTGGGTTGCCCGGTGCCGAGCGTGCAAAAATGAAAATTAGCCGCTTTTTCCAAAACTATTTCCCGGATGAATTTGCAGACGCAATTTTTATACTCTATATTTAGGTTGTATTTATATGAAATTATTATTTTAGTTATACAACGATATGCAGAACATGCCTATCTATCAGCTAGAACGCATATCTGTAGATTTATTACTAATATTGATAAGTGGCGGCATGTTTTAGAAAATGTCAAATTTCATCTGACTTCTATGACCTACCACTGCCTTCCCAGGCTTTCCCACCTAACCAAACCAATCCTATCATACCAGCCATGCACTTAGCTTTCACCCAGTGTATAACACTAGGGTTGGTAGTCGTTCGGAAGTGGTGATATTTAAGCTTGAATAACGAAGACCAGCTAAAATCGGGCCTCTCCGAGACCGTAGGCTTTCCCACCTAACCAAACAACTTGTTTCGAATCGACCATGCACTGGGCTATCACGCAATGTATAACACCATCCTTGATAGCCGTTCGGAAGTACTGATATTTCCACTTGAATGACCAATTAGGGTCCTCCACTCAAAATTTCAAAATTTTTCTAAAATTCTGAATTTGTGTACGATGGGGATATCGACGATGCGGAAAGAAGATAGCGTCACTAGAATTGTATTATATTTAATTTTTAACGAGTATCAGGCTATCTTTATAAACTCCGCCCACCGTGGTGTCGTGCAAGCTCTCCAGTGGTTCGCTGGGTCATATCAGTTCAATGAGTCAATTGTGCAAAATTTCAAAATGTTTTTATTTATTTTTTCTTTATCTAATTTTATATACCACTTACTCCCGCTCAATAATTGACCTAGTTAGATGCATTTATATGATTTTGACGATT
This sequence comes from Pristionchus mayeri, assembly GCA_036245805.1. Lineage (NCBI taxonomy): Eukaryota > Metazoa > Nematoda > Chromadorea > Rhabditida > Neodiplogasteridae > Pristionchus > Pristionchus mayeri. The sequence continues at coordinate 24,071,488 of BTRK01000005.1, read as the reverse complement.
GCAATCAAGTATAAACCCTAATGGTATACTGTAGCATTTTCAAAAATTGTTATCCAGTTTGAATTAGATAGAATATCACGACCTATTCAACCCCAATATCAAAAATAAAGAAATATGTATGACAAAGCTTCTGATTAATGCAGTTGTCGGAAATTTCATCATAAGATTTGACAAGGTGTGTCGAAGTGAATTTGGCTGAATTTTTTCCTAATGCACCTATCGAGTATGTAGAACATCTGAAGTGCAAAATTGGAAAGGCGCATCTCCTGAATCGTTTTCTGGCCAATTAAAAGCTTGAAGATCGCATTTTGAGTCTGATTTTAGAGAGGTGTGTCGAAGTAGATTTAGCTTGTTTTTTTAGAGTAGCTTCCTTGACACCAGTTCTATCCATTCACTGAATATTGGAAAGGCGCATCAATTAAAAATCGGTATATAATTATAAAATCTATTTTGTGTTGAGATTTGAATTCGCGGGATCGGGGAAACATCGCTCTTTGCACAACCTTTTCCCGGTTTTAAGATTTTTAATTTGCAGATGGTTGTCCCTACATTCCCAATTCAATTTTGAAAGATCGCTGTATTTTTGTTATTTTAAATAATTTTTATATTTCATTTTCCTAGATCGTTTCAGCATCACTGATTGCATGCGTGTATTAAAAGAAAATGTTTATTTAGCGCCTTTGAATAATGTCCATTGCCCTTGCTAAGCACACTCAGAAAAAAACCATGAATTTCATTTGACAGTTTTGTGTCAGTATTTGTGTGCAAGGATGTTTTACCTTGGATGGAAAAAATAAAAATAAAAATAGTGCAAAAAATAAAAATAAAAATTTATGCTTTGGAATTTGCTCGCTAAACGAAACAAAAGACTGTTCGCACCGCGCGTAACGTGACAATCAGGCAATAATCAGGCATTTCAAGTTGACAATCAGGCTATCAAGGCATAGGGTCGTTGCACGCTATTGCTCATAAATCCTCGATGGTGCAACGTTGCAACGAAGCGCGCGCGTGATGTAACGTTGCAAACCTCGAATAGCCAACACTAGCTAGTACTAGTGTGCACATCGTAATCAGCATATCACCAAAACGCAAAGTTTAAGCTGATCGAAATTTTTGGCATGTGCCAAAGACTCGCGAATGGGCTCACAAAGCAAAACCTGCACTATTTGTGTCACGTTGCCGTAATTTTTCAGCTCAAATTTGGTTTCATTTCCAACTTTCCTATCTCCCTGCTCGACCAGCACCACTTTGTTTTTTTCTCGAAAACCATACCTTTGTGAATGATCCGAAATCGGTTATTTTAAGTGATCCATCCATATCAATAACTAGATTGAGAGGTTTTATATCCATATGAACATATCCTGCCATATGAATGTCTTGAACTCCTTCCAAGATCTCTCGGGAATATCTGGCGAGATTTCAATCATTTTATTATTTAGTTGCAACACGTGCGTTTTAAAAAGTATCATGTTTTAGTAACTCACTTATAGATGAGATCCCAAGAGATGGGTGGAGATTCATTAACCTTGTTACCTTCATTTATCACACTATAAAGACTTCCACCGGGCATATAATCCATCACTAATTTAATATATTCGCCTTCGTTGAACGCTTTTACCAATGAAACGAGCCTGCAGGATAGTAAAGGTCAGTAAGTACATTTTACGAAACTGAAATATACAGAAATATACAATTTTAAAATGAATATTAATACCTCCTACTTTTGACGGTAGTAAATGCCTCTATTTCCCGAGCAGCTTTTCTTCCATCATTATTAAGCATTTTTTTCATTGCGAAAAGAGCTCCCGTCTTCGCACATCTTATCAATTCGACCTGATAATATATTTTTGCAAATATTCTGCCGCTGCACTAATTGTAAGATGATTACTTTCGCAGATGTTCCCTCTCCAAGAGGACGCACTGTGCGCGGTAGAAATACGGTAGCCCCTGCGAACGTTCAATCATCAATTCCAAATCATGAAGGTCTAGTGAACAGAATGTTGACCTCTGGATGGGCCTGGAAGGCAATGATCATGGTCGACCGAACCGTTCCGTAGAAGAGAGGGCTGTTCCAATATGTTCTTATCGATCAGAATGAATTGAGGATCTTTTCCTCTGTCGGTGAATTTTTGAATAACCTTGAATAGCTAATTTGGATGAAGTATAAACAAGAGAAAGCTTTACCTTATTTAGAAGTACATCTGAATCAACATCCACTAACGTTTTCTTCTTTGCGTTGTCTGCTTTGATACTAAGCGAATTGCCGTAGTTAATTCTAATCTGCTTATTGAAATCGGCTAATGTTGCAGGGTGAGTCAGCAGGATCTGATCAACCAAAAAATTAAATACATTCGAAAGTATTGAATATATCATACCGGGTGGCTATCCCAATCTCTGTATTTGACCGATACTCTGATTTTATCCATCCTACTCTTTGTGGCTTCTCGCACCAGCTGAGTGAGCAGAGGAGTCAGCTCATCTTCTTCTTCCTTTGTCAATCCACCATCTTCATCATGCAGACTGTCCATTCTAAAACATAATTACAACTCAAGAAAAACTCACTACATAAAATGTTAATTTTCATAATCTCATAGCCACTATTATGTTTTCTTTTATTAGTATTATTAGGGTTCCCTTGATGGAATTCTTTGACTATTGGAATTCCAAAACCCTCCACTCACTTCCAATTCGAACTCGCATACGAGCGGTGTGCAATTAGAATTCCATTCGAAATTTCATTCCATATTTAGTAGGGATGTCTATACGGAATTGAAACCGGTTTGACATTTTGATTTCCCTATCATTTCTCCAAAACGGAGTTGCCGTCATCGGTGTCATTTCTGGACGGCGCGCAGGGTCAAAACGGAGTTGCCGTAATCAATTTTGATTTCAAATTATGGAGAGAACAATAGGCCGCTCCCCGCGCGCGAAAACGGAGGAATGGCAAAACGGAGTCGCCGTTTTGACATGTCATTCCGCATACGAAATGAGGCAGATCGGCCGATAACGGAATGGAGTGAGAGGGAAATGAGGAAAACGGAATCGCCGTATTCCGTTTAGACATCCCTAATATTTAGGGAGCGCAGGCGGGTTTCTTCAAAATGCTTCTAAAATAAAATGCGCGTAGAATCCAATGGTTTATGAGCTGCCGATACGATTTCGACAACAAAAAAATAAAAATGTAGCGAAATAACTTAAATATGCGAATTGACAAAATTAACGCCGATGCTGATATACCGTACCCCTTCGAATCGGTGTTGTCGAAATCAGCGACTTTTTTACTCAATATTTTCATTAATTATTTATTCTTCATTTTTTGTATAAAAAATATGTTTTCGAATTGATCTAAATGTCATTCTGGGAAATAGAGACTGAGAAAATATTTTATCACTGATATTTAATGAAGATTCGGGAAGAGCAGGGTCGCAGGTTGTCAGCTTTCCGATCAATACAACGCAATTGCGCCAAGTGCCAGATGGATGGGAAAGGTGCGATTATGTGCTCTAGTGTCATTAGAATGGACTCACGAACATAAATAGCATCTGACAATTGGCGCAAAACAAATATCGATCGAGAAAAATCAACATCTAAAAAAATCGCGGTTTTCCAGGCTAAAACTCGACGTAACTTCAATGCTCCCTCTGCCAGATTAACGTGCTTGGCCGTAACGTGTAAGCTATAGTCTCTAAATTGTATACATACCGAAATATAAGGTCTGGCAATGGGAGCAAATCAATGATCGGTCGAAAGAGTGCAAACTGGAAACATACTTTTCTAAATTGACTATGAAACGCAATATACGGGCCTCAAAGTGATCAAGATGATGTGGAAAGATAATTGGCACAGATAGAATTCATTTGGCTAGGAAAAAAATAATCTTTATTAAAAATAAAGTTTCAAAAAAAAAAAAAAAACATTTCAAAAGGATCGTAATCGCAAACTGAGGGCTAGCGTTGTGTGCATGTGTCGAGATATTTGGATACTGTACCCTTGAAACCTAAAATAACCGCACTCTGCTTTCCCTATCCATATTGGAATGGAATTCCGTTACGCAAAATGCCGAAATTGAGTGAGGAAAATCTATGAAGAACCAGTAATCTATTCAAATGGAATTCCATTCCACCGCTCCGCGCGAGGGGAATGGGAGGAATGGAATTACATCACTATTTTGTCCTCGCTGTTGGAATTCCGGAATCAATTCCATCAAGGGAACCCTGATTATTATTATTACTGTGAGAACAGAATGCGTAGCCCGTGGTGTGGTGTGCGAGAGTTTTTGTTGTATTACTCGCGGAACGCGGTAGAAAAAAAGTTCCGCGAGTAATACAACAAAATGTGATAGCTCTCGCCCACCACACCACGGACTACGCATTCTGTTCTCACAGTACGAATTGTACTTTTATTTATTGTCGATATTCTATGTATTATTGTGGAGAATCATCGTACTCAGTCTAATTGAGTTTTTATTTGCGAATTTGTGAGTTGCAGTAATGGCTTCCTAAAATATATAAGCTATTATAATTCAGTAACCAACATTATGCGCCAAATTATTGCGGAACCGATTCTGACCACTCCTGCCGTTCCTTCTCGAGGGTTTTTTTTTGTGAAACACCGACACAGCCTGACAGATTGGACAATACTTAAGAGACCATCCACGAGAAATCGGAAAAGGTCTCGGATGGTCAAAATTCAAATAATTCTAAAACTTTTTTCCTGAAGTGGTACTCCCAAATGTTGATTGACAGGGTACTTGAGAATGGCCATATATCGATTTTGAAAAAGTTACAGTAACCGATCGATTTTGGGGTCGAAAAAATTGATATCTCAAAATTGTTATTTTTATAGTTTTTCTGGCGTATTTTCACTCGTAAAAAAACGAATTTCTATGTTAGAACTCGAGAAAATGCGATTTAAAAATGATAGGTCCAAAAAACTGCTCAAAAAGTTACATAACCACCGATAACTAATTAATTTATGAACCGTCTTAAGCCATATTTCTATTTCGAAAACTTCAACATGTACCTAGTCTACGATATTTTTTGCAGAATTTTAAAAATGACGCCCGATAGGTTTTTTTGCCCTCAAAGTCAGAACCCAAAGAAATGCCCCAACCTGCATGTCATGTCGAATTAGACATAGGCACCAGTCCTTATGCTAGAAATGTAGAGCACGATGAGCTGAACATTTCATCTGTTGAAAGTGAGCGTTTATCTTTTCATTGAAGCTCGCTACAGAGATTAGAAGTTGACTAGAAACGGAATAGAGTCCCCCGAGAGCGCGCGCTCTAACCATCTGACGCTCTCGCCGCCTGTCCTCTCTCTCCCTCCCCTCTATTTAGTGCTCACTCGCGCACCTCCACCTTCCATTGTACCAACTTCTAGGCGCTCTAGCGCGCTTCAATGAAAAGATAAACGCTCACTTTCAACAGATGAAATGTTCAGCTCATCGTGCTCTACATTTCTAGCATAAGTACTGGTGCCTATGTCTATTTCGACTTGGCATGCAGGCTCGGGCCTTTCTTTGGGTGCTGATTTTGATGGCACAAAAACCTATCGGGCGTCATTTTTAAAATTCTGCAAAAAAAATCTTAGACTAGGTACATGTTGAAGTTTTCGAAATAGAAATATGGCTTAAAGTTACCCAACAAGGACGAAATTGACCCATTATTTTTTGTCCTCCATCGAATAGCCGATGGTTGAATTAGTATAAAATGAATATTCAAAAATGCTAAAAATCAATAATAGCCTTAAGAGAAAGCCGGAAATGATCCGCGCTCTCTCACTTTTGCATACTCTCTCGTGCACGCGACGGGATCAGGGTGAGATCAGGGTTTCATCCTTGTTGGGTAACTTTAAGACGGTTCGTAAATTAATTAATTATTGCTGGTTTTGTCACTTTTTGAACAGTTTTTTGAGCCTATCATTTTTAAATCGCATTTTCTCGAGTTTTAACATAGACATTCGTTTTCTACGAGTGAAAATACGCTAGAAAAACTATAAAAATAATAATTTTGAGATATCAATTTTTTCGACCCCAAAATCGATCGGTTACTGTAACTTTTTCAAAATTGATATTTGGCCAATCTCATGTACCCTGTCAATTAGCATTTGGGAGTACCACTTCAGGAAAAAAGTTTCAGAATTATTTGAATTTTGACCATCCGAGAGCTTTTCACATATGTTACGTTCTCTGGTGGACGGCCTCTTAATGGCCAATACCTAAATGATATGAAGTGAAAACTCGTTCATTTCACTCATTTTCGCGGTCGCACTCGACCAGTTTTTGTTAATAATACTCTATAGAAATTGATACTACGCGAAACCTAGATCAACATTTGAAATTTAGCCCAATGGCGTACCTTGACAAATGCCTTGGCTATCGAACAATGTTTATCATTTGTTAAGGAAATCGTCCTTACGAGACTAATTTGAATTGTAATTTCCTAAACTTCTCTATTCGTGTAAATTCGTAAAGCTATACCGTATATAGCTTTACGAAGAGACGAAGTGGTGTAGTGGTCTATGGCGCGCCCTCCCATTCCATCCCACTCGGGTTCGATTCCCGGTCGTGACACCGTCTCCGCCTCACCAAAGCGCCTACCCATTGGGGACGGGGAATTGGTAGTCGTGACTAGATCACGCAGGTAAATAGGTCTGGCGAAAGGTGGGCACTCCGGACTGAATACGCCCAAATTGACACTGGCCTAGCAGTGTTCTCCCGCGAGCCCAGTCTCGAAGACGGGATGTACCTTTACCTTTACCTTATACCGTATATAGCCTATACGGAGAAAAAAAACAAATAATCCCCAGATTTCTTCTTGAGATTTCAGGAAAATTCTTTCTTTCATTGGAAAAATGAAGGACCTGATATATTATCTTAAAGTAGGACGAAATCCTGATCCTGAGGTTGTACGCGCCGACCGCGCGTCGCATTCATGAGAGTGTGCAAAAGTGAAAGAGCGCTGGATCAGGCAACTTCACCCTGGTCCTTTCCGCTCAAAGCTTATACGGGCATCGTCTATCCGAGGGTAAATTAATAATAGGGGGTCAATTTCGTCCTCGGCTGGTAACTTTAATTTTAAAAGGAGATATGATCGTCTAAGTGGTCCGGTTTTGAACCCCTAAAAGTGATAGTGCCAAGTTTGGCCTTCTGAACCTCGAATACAAATATGGAAATTCTGCTAACCCGGTTTGAAAGAGCATCATTCGAAATACTTTGTGCCAAAACGATAGCGCGATTCAAAGAGTTTGATTCCTACCGCCGCAAACACCCACAAATAGGTAATTCTCTCGCGATTCCTCTCATATATCACGCCTCTCACGGGAAAATCGAGCTAGAATCGCTATTCTTGGTAACGGAGGGAAAATCTTCAAATGAGTTCTAGCCGCTTTTGGACATCCTGAGCCATGTCTGACAATCCCTCAAATCTCATTGTGAACACTTGATTTTGGAGTGCAGTACACCGGGTCTGATGTTGGTTCCTCCCCCCTTTAAGGGCTGTTTTCTCGTTTCTCGTGAAAGGTAGACGAAAATTGACTCTTGAGTGACCCTTACTCCTTTTTCGAGCTCTATCGATACATATAGTTCATTTTATCCGAAAGTCAATTTTAACAGATCAGCAGTTCGACTAATTTTTTACAAAAATATAGGAAAAGGCACAGCTAAAATTTTGACATTTTATACGAGAGCGTTTGCCGAAGAAACGAACATATGCTGGCACAGCAAAAAAAGATTTTCCAATTTCATGTGATTTGGGGTTCTCAAAGGTGCTGATGAAGATAGGCATAGTCATTTTGCACTTGGGTGTTCCGTTGGCTCCAGATGGCGTTTCGAATTAACATTTTCATGAATTCCACGGTTCTATAAAGCGCCAAAATTAGCCGAACAAGTTTTCCGGGGTAGAATTGTATGACGAACACGCCTGTATACTTCATTTTTTTATTCGTCATACAATTCTACACCGGAAAACTTGTTCGGCTAATTTTGGCGCTTCATACAACCATGGAATTCATGAAAATGTGAATTCAACCCAACGTGATCTGGAGCCAACGGAACACCCAAGTGCAAAATGACTATTCCTATCTTCATCAGCACCCTTGAGAACCCCAAATCACATGAAATTGGAAAATCGACTTTTTTGTAGTGCCAAAATATTCCGGATCTGCTCGACTTTTGGGCAAACGCTCTCATATATTTCGCTGTTGGCTATCGAATGAGTGGTCTGCGCCGAAAATAGCGATGTGCCGGAGTGAGCTAGGTCGTTGTTACTTCTAAGGATCATTTGAAGTTTTTAATCAACGGGAATTTCATATTTCATTCCATCCCACACCGCTCTAATCGACGCACGTGGGTTTAACCATGGATAAAAACATGGCGTCGGCCAAGCCAATTGAATTTTTTTGCCGGGCTTACCGTATGTTTCTGCGAATTTACATTTTGCACTTACACGTGCACTTAGCTAGGGAGAGCAGGCGGGTTTCTTCAAAATGCTTCTAAAATAAAATGCGCATAGAACCCGATAGTTTATGAGCTGCCGATACGATTTCGACACCAAAAAAATAAAAATTTTACGAAGTAAATTAATTATTCGAATTAACAAAATTAACTCCGAGGCTAAGATACAGTACGCTCCGCCTACCAACATTGGCTTAATCAGCAACTGACTTTTTATTTTCATACTTTTCTTTATTTATTTTTCTTCATTTTTAAACTGAAGTTATATGAAAATATGTTTTCGAATTGATATACATGTCATTCTGGGAATCACAGACCAAGAAAATAGCTTATCAATCAGCTTATCACTGTTTGTCAAAGGAACATCGCGTGTTCGGCTTTCAGATCTTGAAAGTAACATTCCGTTCGATGACACATGGCGTTACTACGCAAAAAGACGTTCTTTAGGATCAGTAGATTGAATTGGCATACGAATATAAGGTGTGTCAAAGGACGGAAGTACATTATCGATCGAAGGAAAGTGGGCATCACAAAACGTCGCGGGTTTTCAGTCTAAAACTCTATGTAACTTTAATGCTCCCGCTGCCATATTAACGCGTTTCGCCGTAACATGTACTATATTGTCCATCACTTGTATTCGTAACGAAATATATGATATGGCAAAGGGAGCAAATCAATTATCGGCCGAGGAAAATGAAAGTCGGAAAAAAACGCGTGTTTGGCGGCAAAAATTCGACGTATGTTCAATGCTCCCTCTGCCACATTAACGTAAATCGCGGGATTGTGTGCTCTAGAGTCCCTAAATTGTATGCGTAACGAAATATAAGGTGTGGCAGAGGGAGCAAATCAATAATCGGTCGATTGAATCGAAATTAGAAATAAACTTTTCTAAATTTCACTGTGAACAGCATTATACCGGCCTCACAGTAGTCAAAATGATCTGAGAATATAATTGAGATAGGGAGAATTCATTTGGAAAAGAAAAAATTATCTGTATCAAAAATAAAATGTAGGAAACAACTGAAAAACAGATTTCAAAAGTTCTCAAACGATTTGGAATCGTAAACTGAAAAGAAAATTGGTGCGTGGTCGACATTTCCCGTGTACTGTCAGTTGGAATTCTGAAATGACCATGCTCTGCGGTCCCTACACTTAGCATCAGTAAGTGTGCACACTAAATGCAGGCTCAACAGCCGGTCCCCACACAACCCGACCGCACGCGAGCTCTTGCGTCGCGGTTTGGTGTACGGAAGTCCGGTTGTGTAGGGGTATCTATTCCACTTAATTTGTAATTTGCACAGCTGGCGTAAAACTACATAACATGTGAAAATTAAAGCTGCGCCTTTTCCTATATTTTTGTTTAAAAAAATGAGCCGAATTGCTGACCTGTTAAAATTGACCTTCAGATAAAATGAACTATATGGATCGATGGAGCTCGAAAAAGGGGGGGGGGGGGTATGACAAAATCGCAAATCGTCACAGCACGCTTAGAAGACGTACTAGGAACTTGGGAGTGTCGTACACCAATCAATATTACAGTACACTATCAAATACCGTAACCAGTTCCTTGTATCAGATTGAGTTCCTTGGGTCAAACATTTTCCTAAATATCCAAAATCGATCGCAAAATGACCCTACAATTGTCAGGCACGGCAATCACAGCCTTAAGGAAACGCAGAGTCAAGAACTTGTAAGAGTGAACCTTATCAGTAAGGATATTCGCGGTAGGAGTCCCAAGCGACCGAAACCTACTTGTTCCCGCCAGTACATTTTCAACGTTCTAGGGACGGCAACGGGAATTATTGAGTACAGAATATTGGTTGCCTACCTCCGACGCTTTTGCTTTCAAACTACCGTACTTTTCAAGCCAAATTCTTTCAATATTTTAAAACATTTAAAAAAATATTTAATGTGATATTTGAAGTATTTTATTGATTGGAATGAATATGAACACATATTGAAAGAACATCAAGCATGGTAAAAAGAGAAATATTGCAGAACTGGAGAAGCATGACGTGATCGAAAATATATGTGTTTTCAGAATTAAGTGTTGAAGCTTCATTTCCTCAGTTTAAGCAGATTATCAAACGCAAAAAATTGTTTTCACAATAAAAATAAATATAAATATAAAATATTAGAGAATGAGGCCGTCAAAGTTGAGCATTTTACCGTTGTAAATTTGGTTTTTTAATTATATCTCGTAAAGGGCGAACTGTTCATGCGATCTTTTATAGTATGTTGTTTACAATGAGTAAATCGATTTTTATGAGAAAAACAAAGCGTGAACAGTTCGCCCATTTATAGATATTTATTTAAAACTGATTATTGTGGATTTGTCTCGGCGAACTACCGTAGTTTGAGCAGGAGTAATAATTGATTTTGCCTTCTTGGCCGATTAAAGGTTGTATTCTTCTTCGATTAGGTCATTCAGATTTTTCAGAGTGCGCTATACACAGAATAATTAAATACGACATCGTTTCGACGTTAGTCATGTAACTACAAGTCTTTCAGTTTGCGATAGGTAGGAGTAACGGAGTGACTTGAGATGCGCCCCACTTGGACTGAAAGCGTCCAAGTGGGGCGCATTTCGACTTATGTTTATTATTGTTTTTCTCTTGATTTGATAATTATTTTTTAAACTAAAGTGAAAAGGCGAAATGGGGGAGGCATAGCTTTCAATTGCATACCAATTTGTGAATTGTTTTGCTCGTTCGTTAACACCGTTGCCGTCCCTACAACGTTCAATTCAAATTTCAAACCGCCCTAACGCTAATATTTGTGAATATTTACATGTTTTTTGCGATCTTGCACAAATGACACGCATCGAACAATTTTATCATGTATAAACAAAGGTCAAAAATAGTCGGCAACCTTGTGCAAGATAGGCCTTTTCTAAACACGTTGAAATTTTATTTTCATAAATCTGACCTGCGGAAATTTCTATTATATATTTTTTAAAAATAATTCTAATTTGCTTTCATGCATGCTGAACTACCCTAAGCCAAAAGGAAATTCAATTTAGACGAGTTTGAGAAACATAGGCAATGACCGCGACGCGTCACGCGACGCATGAGCCTCACACTGCGGCGTGGCGCTCGTAGGGGGGTGACATTTGCCAAACGAGTCGCCGTTCGCTTGCAATTCGGCATAGAGACTTGGAAGTTGTTTCATTGTAACCCTTATGTGTTCCCCTACATTTGCATATATAGGTCTTGTTACCAGGCGATCATGAGTTTTCACGTGTTCATGGAAAATACTAAACCACGATACGTTGATTTGGAGAAAAACTCAAGATCGCCTGGTACACGAGTGCCACGCCGCAGTGTGAGGCTCATGCGTCGCGTGACGCGTCGCGGTCATTGCCTATGTTTCTCAAACTCGTCTAAATTGATGTTCCTTTTGGCTTAGGGTAGTTCAGCATGCCCGATTTCATGAAAGCAAATTAGAATTATTTTTAAAAAATATATAATAGAAGTTTCGGTAGGTCAGATTTCTAAAAATTAAAAGTGAACGCGTTTAGGGTCCTCCACTCAAAATTTCAAAATTTTTCTAAAATTCTGAATTTGTGTACGATGGGGATATCGACGATGCGGAAAGAGGATAGCGTCACTAGAATAGTATTATATCAATTGTCAATTGTGCAAAATTTCAAAATGTTTTTATTTATTTTTTCTTTATCTAATTTTATGAGCCCGATTCTCTAAGAGACGAACAATATCCCACAGGGTCTGGCACAGCATTTTTACGAAAACATGCGCAAAGGGGTTTTCGAGGGTGTTGATCACAATGGTCAACTTCATTTTGCACCATATCGACCGGTTGGGCCAGGCTGCATGTAGGCACCATCTACATTTCTGAGGATATCTCAATTTCGGATTTATGAATCTTCTTCAAACTTTAGCAGGGGTTGAACAAGTTCACCTAGAGTCCATTCATATTGAATTTGCATATGCTTCCATGTCGAAAATGTTTGAAATTTACGTTCTCGAATATGAGGCCGAAGCTAACGCAACGAATTAGATAGGCAGACGCGCCTTGCTCTGACGATCATTTTTCGTATACAGGGTATAGGGCTAAATTTATGCTCCTTTAAGTTACAGGGATTTTTGTGAATCATTTTGGCTCTCTTGCCGCTCGGATGGCGCCAGAGAGTGTGAAATGAGATGATCTTCCTTTGTTTGCACGATATTGAAAGTGAAACGCAAGGCGCGTCTGCCTATCTAATTCGTTGCGTTAGCTTCGGCCTCATATTCGAGAACGTAAATTTCAAACATTTTCGACATGGAAGCATATGCAAATTCAATATGAATGGACTCTAGGTGAACTTATTCAACCCCTGCTAAAGTTTGAAGAAGATTCATAAATCCGAAATTGAGATATCCTCAGAAATGTAGATGGTGCCTACATGCAGCCTGGCCCAACCGGTCGATATGGTGCAAAATGAAGTTGACCATTGTGATAAGCAACCTCGAAAACCCCTTTGCGCATGTTTTCGTAACAATGATGTGCCACGTTTTGTTCGACTCTTAGAGAATCGGGCTCTTATATACCACTTACTCCCGCTCAATAATTGACCTAGATAGATGCATTTATATGATTTTGACGATTGCAATCAAGTATAAACCCTAATGGTATACTGTAGCATTGTCAAAAATTGTTATCCAGTTTGAATTAGATAGAATATCACGACCTATACAACCTGAATAATCTCTACACCATTATTTATACCACCAGCAATATCAAAAATAAAGAAATATGTATGACAAAGCTTCTGATTAATGCAGTTGTCGGAAATTTCATCATAAGATTTGACAAGGTGTGTCGAAGTGAATTTGGCTGAATTTTTTCCTAATGCACCTATCGAGTATGTTGAACATCTGAAGTGCAAAATTGGAAAGGCGCATCTCCTAAATCGTTTTCTGGCCAATTAAAAGCTTGAAGATCGCATGTTGAGTCGGATTTTAGAGAGGTGTGTCGAAGTAGATTTAGCTTGTTTTTTAGAGTAGCTTCCTTGAAACCAGTTCTATCCATTCACTGAATATTGGAAAGGCGCATCAATTAAAAATCGGATTAGAATTATAAAATCTATTTTGTGTTGAGATTTGAATTCGCGGGATCGGGGAAACATCGCTCTTTGCACAACCTTTTCCCGGTTTTAAGATTTTTAATTTGCAGATGGTTGTCCCTAGAACGCGTTTATAAAAAGGCGCATCCGCACAAGGTTCCTGGCCATTTTTGGGTTTATTTTTTAGTTGATAAATAAGCTTATGGCATGCCATTCCTGCGAAAGGCTGCAGAATGTAAAAATATTTAAAAACATGGATGCTAGGGCGGTTTGAAATTTGAATTCCACGTTAAAAATTTATTGGCGGGAGCACGTAGGTTTCGGTCGCTTGGGACTCCTACCGCGAATATCCTTACTGATAAGGTTCACTCTTACAAGTTCTTGAGTCTGCGTTTCCTTAAGGCTGTGATTGCCGTGTGGTAACAAGACTTATATATGTTAAAGTAGAGGTGCACATAATGTCTACAATGAATCAACTCCCAAGTCACTGTGCCGAATTGCAAGCGAACGGCGACTCGTTTGGCAAATGTCACCCCCTCCCCCCCCCCCCCCCCGGCCCTGGACGTTTTCCCTTTCCTTATGTCGATGCTCCGGGGGCCACGAGTGCCACGCCGCAGTGTGAGACTCATGCGTCGCGTGACGCGTCGCGGTCATTGCCTATGTTTCTCAAACTCGTCAAAATTGATGTTCCTTTTGGCTTAGGGTAGTTCAGCATGCCCGATTTCATGAAAGCAAATTAGAATTATTTTAAAAAATATATAATAGAAATTTCGGTAGCCCCGGCTATCATCTGCGTGTAAAAATTTTGGGCGTGTCCGCCAGGTCCGGGAAATCGTGAGCCAGATCCAGGTAGTCATAACTAGAGACCGGCCAAACCGCTTATCACGGATCTCCTGTAACATTGCAGGAACGAATACGACAGAGAAAAAATTTTGTCTCAATTTCTGCTTGAACTAGTTGGGGTAGGGTATAATTAGGGCGATGATAACGTCTATTCACTTGGTTTTGCGAAATTTGCATATTGAAGGCTGGTATTGAAGAATGACCTACCACTTAAATTGGCCGTATTTCAGTCAATTTTTGATGTACAGCGAGCAAATGTTTGGCAATCGATGACAAATTGGATGATCTACAAATAACTTGATTAAGGATATAGTCTAAAATCGCATCGTCCATGCATTATTTTCGAAAAACACTTTCAATTCTAATTATCTCGAGATTTTTCTTCAAAGGATACGATTTTTATTGCAGAATCTGATTCTCCATGGTCGAATTGAGGTAACCAGATAGTTCTTTGTTCATAACTCTGTCCCCCATTACTGATCCTCAGTAGGCATAACCCGGACCACAGCGTTCCGCCCCCCGTTGTAACAAGGCACGGCCCCCGGAGCATCGACATAAGAAAAATGAAAACGTCCGCAGGCATCAAGGAAAAGACGCGCGCTTTCAAAAAAAGTACAGTCAGAATTGCCTGAGAAGCCTGAGTTGCAACTTGAAATGCCTGATTGTCACGTTACGCGCGGTGCGAACAGTCTTTTGTTCCGTTTAGCGAGCAAATTCCACAGCATAATTTTTTACAGCTCGGACAATTTTCAGGATTGCTCCCGGACGTTTTTGCTTTCCTTATGTCGATCTTCCGGGGGCCGTGATAAGGGTAGACAAAGGAAATTTATTTTTGAATTTTCCCGCAAATATATCTTGAAGCGATTACCAGACTGCAATGTTTCCCCGCTGAATTCGAACCAAAAGTACGGTAAGTTTGATCGACGCTAGCTGAAGAAGCATGCTTGTTTTCCTGTTTATTTTGAACTTTTCCCATTAATTTTGTATGTTTTAATTGTTTAAAATTAGGCGATTCATCGTTATTATATTCATGTACGCTACAAGAACCAAGGTTATGCCTACGATTCAGTTTACGAGCCAGAATTTGTCCTTTTTTGCCCTATTTTCACTAATCGCTTTTCATTATTTGACAACATTTTGATTATTCCCGTTCTAGGTCACGAACCTCGCCCCATCAAGACCGTGTTCGCTGAGCACCTCACTGAGGACTTCCGCGGACGCATTTTAAAACTGGCTCGCTTGGTATTGCGCTTTTTACGCTACTTTTTTACGCCTTGCATCGGTGAAAACTTTCCTTTAGTGGCAGGATGATTTTAGCAAGAATGCCGTAGAGGGAGACCTCAACAATATGAGGAAGTACTGCTCCAGCACCCGCGTTATCGTCCACACCCAGGCAAGTTATAATATTTTTTACAAAATCGACGATTGACCGGAATATTTTGGTTGCATGTATAATTATTTCCCCTTTTCAGCAGAAGCTCATCAAGCATCGTAACAAGAAGACCCATATCATAGAGGTCCAAGTTAACGGTGGCGCCATCGCCGAAAGGTCGAGCGGAGCCGCGAGCTTCTTGAGAAACAGGTTAGAATTTGTATATTATCTCTAAAATCCGCTTGTTCTTCCATTACTCGGCGCATCACGTGGAATAGCCTTTATTTTACTGAAACAGTACCAGAAGAGGTTTCTGTCCCGGTATTTTCAAGCTCTCAGGCTCATAGTCCTAACAGCGTGTAATCCTAACAATACTTTGTTTACAGACCCTCGCCGACCAGGTCTTCTCTCACGATGAGATGATCGACACCATTGGTGTTACCCGCGGAAAGGGATTCAATGGAGTCACTTCGAGATGGCATACCAAGAAGCTCCCTCGAAAGGCCCGCAAGGTATTTTTTTCCTCTCACGCTATAGCCAATATTGTAGTGATGCTTGCCAAAATTAAAGTAGTGGACATAATGTTTTTGCTAATAAAATCCCGGTTCTGAGCTATTAGATAATAATATTGCTGTATTTTTTTTCCTTTTTCGTTATATGAAATCATAATCGTTCAGGTCGCTTGTATCGGAGCTTGGCACCCTTCTCGTGTCCAGTTCACGGTTTCCCTTGCTGGGCAGAAGGGAGACCATCACAGAACTGAGATGAACAAGAAGATCTACCGCATCCGCAAGTCTCCTCTTTCCGGCGATGGCAAGACCAACGGTGCCACTGAGTTCTATCTCACCGAGAAGACCGTCAACCCCATGGTGAGTATCGCTAATGGGCCATTTATGGTCGCAAAAAGCTGAGGGGTCACTCTCTTCATTTCCCGAACTCTCTCGACCGGTTGATCGATGAGAGAGTTCGGGAAATGAAGAGAGTGACCTCTCAGCTTTTTGTGACCATAACTCTCTAATAATTTCTACGTTTGCGTTTGCTGATGCGCACTATTTTGTATAAAGTGTGGAGTATGCTCATCTTATTTTTGTAGGGAGGCTTCCCCCACTACGGAGTCGTCAAGCAGGACTACCTCATGACCAATGGAGCCATCATTGGGCACACGCCCCCTCCCTCCTCAAGATAAAAATTAGATTGTTATTGTTTCTATTTTATAAATAAAGTATTTTCAATTTTTGTAAGCAGTGGGGGACGCGACCATGAGAAGTCTTGTGTCGTCCTCCAGCATGCATTTTCCCTTTCTCGTATTGATGATATTTATGTTATTTTCTGATAAATAATGAAATTATGTGCACGTGGCTGCAGGAAAATGAGTAATGCCTGAGGAAGTACCGACTTCTATCAAAGTTGGAAACCAAGAGATTGGCCAAAGCACACATTTCGCGTGTGTTCGGCAATTCGTGAATAGTATTACATCCTACGATTTGCATACAGTAAAGTGTTTGCCCCTTCGAACACCCTATCAATCAGACTGCAACATCCTGTAGCTCCGCCCACTCGATTTACCCCTTCTCTGTCGGGGCAGAACGCTGTGCGGACATTGCCATTTTTTGGCAAAAACACTCTTGGGGACGTATCTGGATTGTACACGAGGGTTTAAAATAAAATTTTCACGACATAACATTAGACAATTTGCAATCTTCATTTCGTCACAAATCCGCTAGGTATTGCATTGAAGTTTATGAATTTCCGCATGAGACCCAACGCCCGGTGAAATAACGGCAATGTGATATTTACACAACAGCATGAGTAGGTATGTATCTATTGCAAACTGGGGAGCCGTATGGGGATAACCGGTGAATGGTGACAGTACTGTACAGTACAGTACGCAGAACTAGTAGGCGGGCGAAATCATTCAAATTTATTTTCTGGGTACGACTTTTTATACATGGTTAAAGTTACCGGACGAGGACGAAATTGACCCCCTATTTTTTGTCCTCCATCGAATAGCCGATGGCTGAATTAGTAGAGAATGAATATACAAAAAATGCTAAAAATCAATAATAGCCTCAAGGGAAAACCTGAAATGATCAGCGTAATCCGGCGCTCTCTCACTTTTGCATACTCTCTCGTACACGCGACGAGATCAGGGTCAGATCAGGGTTTCGTCCTCGTCCGGTAACTTTAAGCCCACGTGTTGTAACATATGCAAAATTCTTCAAAATTATACCACTTTTCGATAGCTCTTGAAAAGATCTCTAATAATGACTTAGGGGTCGACAGCGTCAAAGGTAACCAGTTTTAAAGTTACCCAACACCCTCGAAAATTCCTTTCTATATTAGGTAACAATATAATAGAACGGGCTCTAATTAATTGAACTGGAATAATAAAAATAATTGAAATGCAATATTTGCACCAGCGTAGAGCCGCAAAGTAAGAGTCTGAATTGCCTGATCACGCCCGCTCTCTCCCTTGAACACACTATCTCGCTCGTTTTGTCGTGATCAAGGTACTCCCGCCAATTCAAATTATTTTCATGGGTGTTGGGAAACTTTAAGAAAACGGGCAAATTTCGCAAAACCAAAAACGGGCAAATTTCGCAAAACAAGTGAATAGACGTTCTCATCGCCCTAATTATACCCTACCCCACCTAGTTCAAGCAGAAATTGAGACAAAAAATTTTTTCTGTCGCAAAATGATCCCATTTTCCTACATTTTTACAGGAGATCCGTGTTATCCATAACACGGATCTCCTGTAAAAACGTAGGAAAACGGGACCCTTTTGTGACAATTTGAAAAAAGTTTGTCTGATTTTGTTGAGACAAGTCGGACTAGGCATTGTGACGGTGGGGAGAAAGTATTTCCATTCAGTTTTGCGAAATTTGCATGTTGGACAGAGTTATGACCTACATCTTTGGAAGGCCGTATCTCAGTCATGTTTTGATCTACAGAAACCGGATTTTTTTCCAATCGGTGCGCAATGACCTAATCTACCACACTCAGTTCTTACAATACAGGAATAATGCCATCTTCTACGAGAAATAATCGAAAATCGTTTTTTTCATGCATATTATGCAAATTATCTCGCTCGTTACCCAACTACAATACGATTTTTATCTTTGATTCTGATTCTCCATGGTCGAATTGAGGTACGTATGTTTTTCATTGCCCATAACTCGGCGCTCTTCATACCGCTACTCAGTAGTAATACGTTTCGGAATGTAGCGCACCTTAAAGTTACCGGACGAGGACGAAATTGACCCCCTATTTTTTGTCCTCCGTCGAATAGCCGATGGCTGAATTAGTTGAGAATGAATATACAAAAATGCTAAAAATCAATAATAGCCTCAAGGGAAAGCCGGAAATGATCAGCGTAATCTCGCGCTCTCTCACTTTTGCATACTCTCTCGTACACGCGACCAGATCAGGGTTTCGTCCTCGTCCGGTAACTTTAAACCTATGCAAATGTGCATACTTCGACCATATTTCGAAAGCTCTCAACCAGATCTAAAACATTAACTCAGTTCTCCAAGTCGATAAATGCAACCGTTTTTGAGATATTGCACGAAATTGATGCCCTCGTGAGCTTTAGGATTAGGAAAGAAGTGCAAAATGGAAATCCCCATGAACTTTAAGTTTAGTTTACGGGGATATTTCATGTTTAACAAACGTGTAAGATGGGAGAACGCTGGAGAAAATTCAAAAGAAATATGATGCGAAAAAAGGAGTATTGTAAAAAATACAGAGCATGAAATAGTATACCCTCGTCGTACACCCGCGAGGACTCGATCACTTATGCCTTTCAAACCACGGGGGAGTGGAAGGGTGTATGCATAGCAATTTAGCAAATATAACAACAATTAAAAAATTGCTTCCAATTTTCCATTGAAAGTTTTGATACAACAACATTCCAACATTCGCGATCATATTCCATATTATGCCGAACACAAATAGCAAACCCTTGTTTTTTCATCATGTATTAAACAAGGTACAAATCTAGGAATTAATTGAATATTCCTTACCTTCAGATTTTGGCAGAATGTTGACACAAAATGAGCAAAGGGGGCCTGTAATTTCACAAAGCCCCGGGAGCGTTTACCAGTTCTAAACAAGGATCCGGGGCTGTAAAATGTTTTGCTATACATTGGAAATGTTGTTCACCAGTGTTGATAATTTTGTAGTCTGATATTTTTTAGCAGAGCTTTACCTTATTATTTCTTAATTTTCCCCTCTGCAATAATTTAGAATGTAGGGACTGCAAAGGCGGTCCTCTAAAATGTTCAGTTAAATCCGATAGAGCGCAGTATTACTAAATGAATGGTGCCAACAAATTATAACAAGAAAAATAATTTTAAAAATGCTGCGTAGTGCTACAATACTATTGAGGTGTCTAGACAGTTCGTATCCTGCTTCATTGCTTCGTAAAACAAGTCAACAAAAAAATCCAATGTGATTATCTAATGAAGTATATAGTCATAGTGGAAATAAGTATTCCACTAAATACGGTAGACCAAACTACATTCTGGTCAAATCTGAACCCTCTCACTCAATAAACTATCTCTTTGCATATCCCCTCTCTAATCCCATCCCATTCTCTTCCCCCACTCTCTTCAGTTACTTCACTCTCTCATTCTCAATCTGCATCTACCGGTCGTCCAAGAATGAGTATATAATGACGAAGATCCCTCTCCCCGGGGGCGAACCTGGCCAGTCCCCGGCCAGATCCACGTTGACCCCACGTGGCCCCCTGACCTACTTCTTAGTGCTCAAGTCGAGTACGATAAAGTATGAGTGATGTCAGCTATACTGTATACTACTGCACGTAAAACAACTTATATTATAGCGCTCAGAAATAACATATTGCAAACGAGTTGCCTTAATTAGCTCTCTACTGGATTACGTTATTGTGGTTGTAACTTTGAAGGACTACTGCATGTTTTTGCGACCGTTGATTTTTTAAACTTTTTTAGATTTTTTAGGAGGGAGTAGTGTACCCTAGGCTGCTTGTCTATCGAAAATTTGACAGGCGGCACTGCTTAATATTACCGTAATATTAATATATCATAATTCTAACGCAGATTAAAATTCCGGGGGGGGGGGGGGGGGGTGACAAAACGGAAACAAATCACAGCTCCTATGAGATTCGACTTAGGGACTTGCGAGTTGTTGCATTGTTACCATTAGCTCCACTAAATTTCGATATGTAAATCTTGTCACCAGGCGATATTGAGTTTCACTCTAAATCAACATATAGGGGGTCGTTGTTTAGGCGTTTCCATGGCCCCCTATACGTTGACATTCAATATCGCCTGGTAACAAGACTTATGTATGCAAATGTAGTGGAGCGCCTACTGGTAACAATGCAACAACTCGCCATTCTCTAGATCGAATCCCGTAGGAGCTGTGATTTGTTTCCGTTGTGTCGGTATTCGTTTTGTCACCCTCCCAAAATTCCCACGTCGACGTTAAACACAAAAAATCTGAGCTTTTGGCGGAATCGAAAATGTATTTCCCGGTTCGGTGCCCCCTCCCCCCAAATAAATGGTTAAAGAAGCGTGTCTGAAGTGCGATTTTCATTGTGGATTGCGAGTAACAACCGGGACAATTAATACCTCAAACATGTAGATAATGCATTGCTCGTTCAATAAATTACAATAGTAACGAATTCAGATTGTATCTTCGCATTCTCTCATCTTCTCGATTTGTCTCTAGATTTTTCCCTCCTCCTTTTTTCACCATGTCTTCCATGTTCACGAGATCGAGATCTAAAACTCAACAATTACTTCACAGGTAAATTTCATATTCTTCGTAGCTCGCCTCTTTCTATTGTCATCTCTCCTCTCTCTCGATCTATCCCGTCTTCTAGGTGATCTGTCTGCTTCGTTCTTCCGATATCGTCCTCCGGCATCATCGTTTCCTATAATTTAATAACTATCGTCACTCCGAACTCAAATGTTCGAGAATACAGTACCGGACAAAAGTATGGCCCTACAATTGAAATCATCATCATTTTCTTTTAAGATGATGATATCGAGATGAGATGACTTATGCACAATACAATACAATATAATATATCTGTTATCGCTTTCTGGGCGCAGATCAAGATGTGGGGTCAGAAAAGATCGTTCTTCTCATTTCAAGATGGTAATTTGCGGTGTGCTTGCGAGAGGATGTTGGATTGCACTGCATAGATAGAATCTCACTATAGGTCGTAAACGAAGCCTTGCGTGTTCTAGACTCTTCTCTGCTCGAATCCACCAGACTCGATGATCATCTTTCAACGACATGATCGAGTCTAGATTCTGAAGGACCAAACATCTTAGTAGGTCATACCCATCACACGGTGACCACTCCGGCTTGGATGGGGATTCTCTTTTCTTGATGAGTCGAAGGAGGAAGCGAGGGGTATTAGGGGAAACCAATCCAAACCAGAGAGAAAAGGGAGAGGGACCGCTCGCGACGACTAACAAGGAATGGAATGATCTTATGCACAGAAGTAGGAAAACTATCTTAGGTAAAGTAAATGATGGTGATGTTATTCGCGAGCGCTCGTCGCTCGAGCGATTAATTATTGACGAGCGCTCGAGCGATCAATTTAGAAAATCGCTCGAGCGAGAGCGGCGCTCGAGAAATTGATTTTTGGGGAGCGCTCGAGTGATTTTGCCATTATTTCTTGAATTTGCATTGATTAAAATCGCTCGAATTCATCGCTCGAGCGCTCGTCGAAATTGTACGCTCGAGCGACGAGCGCTCGCGAGCAACGCTCGAGCGAACAACACTAGTAAATGAAGTTGTGGAATCCGATCTTTCAGTTGACTGATATTATAGGAGCCCGATTCTCTAAGAGTCGAACAATATCCTACAGGACTTGGCACAGCGTTTTTACCAAAATTGACGGAAATGGATTTTCGAGGGTGCTGAACACAATGGTCAACATCAATTTGCGTCAACTCGACCGGTTGAGCCAGGCTGCATGCAGGCTGCATCTACATTTCTTTCAATAAATCAGCAACCGAGTAATGAAATTACTTCAAACTTGCACAGTGGTACAATAAGATTAGAATGACTTCATTGACATCAAATTAGCATATTTTAAATTATGGCAAATATGTTTAATTTCAGTTCTCGAATATAAGGCAAAAATTGAAAGCACGAGTTACACCAGTAGATGCACCTTGCTCTAGCGATCATTTTTCGTATGCAGGGTATGTGATTTGACCCCCGCTCCTTTAAGTTACATGTATTTTCAAAGAATATTTTCGATCTTTTGCTGCTCAAATAGCGCCAGAGTGTGAGAAATGAAATATGTTTCATTTTCGACCTCCCCTAAACAAAGGCATTTCCTTTCATTTCTTGCTCTCTGGGTTATGCGCACGGTAATAGAGCAACACCAACGCACAAAATGGAGCGTCACAAACGGGAGCGGGGGTCAAACCACATACCCTGCATACGAAAAATTATCGCTAGTGCAAGGTGCATCTACTGGTGTAACTCGTGTTTTCAATTTTGCCTTATATTCGAGAACTGAAATTATACATATTTGCCATAATTTAAAATATGCTAATTTGATGTCAATGAAGTCATTCTAATCTTATTGTACCACTGTGCAAGTTTGAAGTAATTTCAAAAAACCGGGCTCATAGGTGCTTTTCGAAGGGATTTCAGAGGCAAAATGTGGAAGTGATTCAAAATATTTTCGTAGCTAGGATAGAAATTCAAAGTCGAATCGTCAGGATAAGTCAGAATAGTTAATATCTCGGCCAGTCAAACAAGTTTAGAGTTTCGGTGTGATTCGAATTCGAGAAGGCTAAATTTCGACTCACTCACAATTTTACCACTCAAAGCCCTTCGAACCTGTACATCACCCATAAAATCCGCCAACTGAAAGATCGATTCCACAACTTTATTTGCGAATCGTACATGTCCGCGAAATCAGAACGGCCACCGAGAGGCACCGAGAAATTTCCGATTTCTGGCTCTCTGCGAATACGCAATTTTAAAAGTCGTGGTTGTGTTCATATTTTTTATCATGGTCGATTTGCCGGAATCGATCCGGATATGTCCGGTCAATTATTGCTAGAAATCGATTAAATTTATCGAAAACAAACAATTTTGGTGCGATTACGGTATTTTGGAAAGCTCACCAACATACAAGGAAAGTCGTGGACAAAATCCGTTTCTACCCACTTTAGAATTATATTTTTCTATCGACCCACTTTAGAATTTAGCTTTTTTCTGATCAGTCACTAAGATTCCACGGGCGAAGCCCGAATTTTTTTAAATAAAATATACTCCGGACAGTGAAATACTGAATTTTGCAGGTATTCTCAAGCACCATAGATGATTCATCGCTGCGTTATTCAGAGAATCGCTTGCCAATGTGGATCTAGGAGCCGGCGCTTGTTACACTCAACGCTTGTGATGACACGGCAAGCAATTATTCTCTCTATTCTGTGCATCCTGTACCTGTTCTTCATCATTTGTGTGCTCGTATTTGTCCACTGCACCTTATTATTTTGATAAATTGAAGTGTGCTTGCTATGCTTGGTTATGCTCACGAATAACGAACTTATTCTACTATGCTATGCTATGCTATGCTATGCTATGCTACTATGCTATCATACTATGGAGTGAATTATTGTACATCTGAATGTGTGTCACCTTTAAGTTCTACAGTAACCACAGCCGAATTAATGCATGTGATTATCTTCTATAATGGAAGAGGGTCAAGAAGAAGTCCCAATAGGTAAACTAGTTCCCATTTTATAGGTGCAAGTGAGATCAACAGGTCAAAGTACCTACCCGGCGAGAGAGTGCGAGAATGGAAGGCGTATCCCCATATATTAGGGTGTCCCGAAAGTTCGTGCACTACTTTTTGAAAATATATTTTTCAAATGTCATCAAACTTGTAAGGGGGTAGTAATTAGCGCTGGATAGGGCATCCACTGTTCTTCCGTTTACATACTTCAGGGCTTGAAATCCTGGCGTTTTCGCAAAAATAATATAATTAATCCTGATCTATATAGAAACACCCCATTTACAGTTCTCTCATCTGAAGAGATATAAACCAGATTATCCGCTCCTGTGAGTCAGTAGTTCATTCTAAGCAGGTTTCCCAACATCCCGCTGCCCCATATTGCATTGCAGAATTTTAACGAAACTCGTGATTTTCCACACAAAATTTTAAAAAGTTGAGAATTTCATTCCAAACATGTATCTAAACGATTGCTAATAAAGTAAAACTAAGAACTATTATTTTTTGAGTGGCTTGTCGTTCGAAGAAAGATTACAAAATTTAATAATTAGAAAAAAACGACATCTTTAAAATTAATGAAAGTTGAAAGTTTTGCACTACTTCAGCTATCACTAAAGATAGCTTTTGAATGCCTATTTTAAAAATAACTGCACACCCATCTCCTTCATTGGTTTCAATCCGGGTCTCACGCCCTAATTTGTGTTAGAAAGTCTTAATTTGTGTTAGAAATTTTACAACGACATGACCTAAAATCGACTTTTCAGGTAATTTCAGCGTAATTAGATAGTGTTTTCAGAGTATGATAGCGGAATCTGTTAGTAAACCTGTACATGTACAAAACACAAAACTTTATTTGATATGGTGCATTAAAGTTCGAAAGGGAAAAAATAAGTAAAAATAGTGCACGAACTTTCGGGACACCCTAATATAACAGTAATTGGCACAAAAAGTAATTTTTGGGACACCCTAATATAACAGTAATTGGCACAAAAAATAATTTTTCAATGGAGTCTGCGTACGGTGATTCACGGACAGCACTATCGACAAGCATTGGAAGCTACCGTAATCGAGTTTACTTCATATTCCATCAAAACCATGAGGAATCACTCGATACTATGAACAAATATAGCTGGTATTACTGCTACGATATCTTAAAATTCCAAAATACATAATTAATTAGCAAATATGTTGATAAAACAACGCTCATCATGTCAGAGAAAGATCACTTCGGTGTGTCATGACTATTACCATTTTAAATTAATGTAATTAGTAGTTTTATATTATATTCATTTAAGTGGGTAGGAGATTGATCGGAACCGCAAGAAAGAATTAATTCCCAAAAATCATCGAAATATATTAATAATTGAAAGAACTAAGTGGGTAAGGACAACGCGCGAATTTTTTCTAAAATTTGTCCACACATTGTTCTTACCCACTTAGTTCTTTCAATTATTAATATATTTCGATGATTTTTGGGAATTAATTCTTTCTTGCGGTTCCGATCAATCTCCTACCCACTTAAATGAATATAATATAAAACTACTAATTACATTAATTTAATATGGTAATAGTCATGACACACCGAAGTGATCTTTCTCTGACATGATGAGCGTTGTTTTATCAACATATTTGCTAATTAATTATGTATTTTTGGAATTTTAAGATCGTAGCAGTAATACCAGCTATATTTGTTCATAGTATCGAGTGATACCTCATGGTTTTGATCGAATATGAAGTAAACTTGATTACGGTAGCTTCCAATGCTTGTCGATAGTGCTGTCCGTGAATCACCGTACGCAGACTCCATTGAAAAATTATTTTTCTGTAATTGCCTTTGCTTTTTGTGCCAATTACTGTTATATATGTGCCAATTACTGTTATAGGATGCGCCTTCCATTCTCCTACTCTCTCGCCGGGTAGGTACTTTGACCTGTTGATCTCACTTGCACCTATAAAATGGGAACTAGTTTACCTATTGGGACTTCTTCTTGACCCTCTTCCATTATAGAAGACAATCACATGCATTAATTCGGCTGTGGTTACTGTAGAACTTAAAGGTGACACACATTCAGATGTACAATAATTCACTCCATAGTATGATAGCATAGTAGCATAGCATAGCATAGCATATGCTTGAGAATACCTGCAAAATTCAGTATTTCACTGTCCGGCGTAGTTGTTTCCAATTTATACCAATGTCCTACGGTGTAGCATCATTACTTAGGTGACCAAAAAAAGGAATTCAGCTTTCTAATGCACAAAAGTATCGCTAATTTATTTGAATACACATCGTTAATTAACACGAGTGAAAAAAATGCAATTTGGAGGCCAAAATCACGATTTTGCGCGTTTCTACCCAGTTTTTCAACCCATCTACCCACTTTCGCAGGGAAAAAATTGTCCCTCAACCGGCCATGTATGCTCACCAAGTTCGGTGAGTTTTCCAAAATACCGTAATCGCACCAAAATGTTGTGTATTTGATTTATCGATTTCTAGCCATAATTAACCGAGCATGTCCGGGTCGATTCCGGCAAATCGATCATGATAAAAAATATGAGCGCAACCACGACTTTTAAAATTGCGTATTCGCAGAGAGCCAGAAATCGGAAATTTCTCGGTGCCTCTCGGTGGCCGTTCTGATTTCGCGGACATGTACGATAGTTTTTCTACTTCTCATGCATAAGGTCAATTTTTAAAATTAATGCATCGTAAAATACTATTTTTTTCAAAATTTTGAATAAAGCAGCCAATTTTGCTAAAAAAATGAAAAAAAAATTAGCGCCAAAATAGGGGTGTCGAAAAATCGATTTGCACGGAAGTTGCGATATGCGATCAACGAGTTATAGGCATCAGCGGATGCACTGTCACCACAGGAAGTGGCATGGTACAGAACAATTCGGTGTGTCGTCGAAGATATTACGTAGAATAATAACCTCTGGCCTTAAAAGGCCATACTTTTTCCGGTATTGTAGATTCACTAGCCGTACTTCCTCTCTTGTCCCACTTGAAATTCTTGGCCACGGACTGAGAAAAGTCTACATGGATTCGTCGATCATCGATAAGAACATTATCCATTTTGAAGAATGCTTGCTCGCACGCTTCATTCTACAACCCAATTAGAGATGAAATACATTCTCTAGGAAATTTCAGAATAAATGGCCTATTGATCGTGATTGCAATTTGAAAACATGTAGGAATGGTCGAGTGCGGTTAAAACTCCACCCTATACAATTCTTTTGGCAAGCTATCAGGAATTTATCATCCATCCCTCAAAGCTTGGCAAGTGTTTGCGTAGGGTGGAGTTCGAGCCAATCCTGACGTTTCCCACCACGTTTCCAAAATGCAAACGTCCACTCGGGAATCAATCTGACTGTTTCATCTCTGAACGCAATTGCATTTGAAAGAATTTCCGCTAAAGATGTATCCCTTTCAATAAATCCCCGCCACGAGCGATAAATATATTATTATTATTAAAACTGACCGTCTCAAACTCAATGAATGCATATTGCAGTGATTTGTTTGTCCTTCGATCTTTGATTACCTCACAACACTTGATCTTTCCGAAACGGGAGAAGATGATCTCCTGAACAGCGTAATAAAATCAGGTCCCTTGTCAATTTTGAAAAAGCTAACATAGGATATCAATTCGTTATAACACGAGGTGGCATCAGCACATTTTCCCCTTTTATCTGTCGACACTCTTCTTTTGTTAAATTCCCCTAATTTACTGCATACCCTTGGCATTGAAATTAGAAATCTTTAGCGCCCTTCCCCACTCCCTCTTCCCTTCCGCCGCTTCGACACTTTCCGATCTCAAGTCAACCAAGTCTCCAATAATACATATATTTGATCTCCCGGCCACTCTCCCGCTCTCGAGCCCCCCTGCACTCGAATCTCTCTCTCGTGCGACTCGAATCGGAAGTGATCATCTCCTGTCTCGCCATACCCCCTCTTCCCCCCCCCCCTACCCTTCTTTTCTTCTCTCGTCTCTTATCTCCCTATCCCCTCTCATTCTCGCACATTTCTGTATCTGATGAAGCACCTTGTGGTGTACGATAAATAAAAAATAAACATTACAGTCAATTGCATTACAGTCAACATTACAGTCCTCGCAAAATAGCTGTTTTCTTATTGATCGTTTGAATATTCTTTGATTTTTCATAATTTCTCATAACTGCATCCATTTTATTAATAATTGATGAAAATACTGCGCCTTGATGCTCTATGCGGTTTGAACTTTTTACTCGGGTGAAATTTAATTCTGATACTAAGATGTTATGCACTAAATTCTTCAATAAATTTTGAGCATTCCTAGGCAAAAACCACATTTTAACATGCATTTCCACATAGTTATGATCATAGGTCGAAAAGTATGTAGATATCGGTTTAATTACCCAAGTTTGAGCTAATAATGGGAGATAACGGCGAGGCTGCTGCTAACGCGAATGCTGGAGGTGATGGAAACGCCGAGTACATCAAGCTGAAAGTCGTCGGCCAGGACTCGAATGAGGTCCACTTTCGTGTGAAGTACGGAACCAGCATGGGAAAGCTGAAGAAGTCTTATGCGGACAGAACCGGAGTCTCTGTTACTTCTCTTCGATTCCTCTTCGACGGACGCAGAATCAATGATGATGACACCCCTAAGAGTCTGGAAATGGAGGAGGACGATGTTATCGAGGTTTATCAAGAGCAGCTGGGTGGTGCTGCTTGTTAAGTTATCTATTGGACATTGAAATGGTCTCATCCTGACTGGTATTTTTGCCCTTCCCATTGTAAGAAGTGTTCCCTGGGAACCCTCATATTGTATCGTTTATCTCAAACCGATCGTTTCACACCGATAACACGTTCCAATGTTGTTCATGCGATGATATCGACATGTCAAAAAACGTACCCTCCATTAGCAAACACATCGAACTTTCTTGATGTGTTTATTTTAGCAAGCGATGAGCACAAGGTAGAAAGTGATACACCGTTGGATAGAGGACGTCGAGAATAATCAGAATAATCAAAAAGAGGCACGTTTTTCTCAAAAATAAAATTCTTAAAAATTTTAAACTATTTGAGCAGCATGACTTTTCGATCTCTGGTTATGATTGTCCAAAAATGATCATGCAAAAAAGTGATTTTGTCATGCTCTGACAAGGAGAGGTCGCGCAATGTATATGGAGTTTCTAAACGAGACCTAGCGCATTCGAAAGAGGAGAACATTCCAAGAACTTCTGTTCTTTTCAAATTTGCGGAACGCTCATGTGGTGATCTGGGCTCATAGTGGGGAACATGCAATTTTTGAGGCTGTCCCTAAGCTCCCATAAACTCACATACTGCCCAGAGCTCCACATGAGCGTTCCGCAAATTTGAAAACAATAGATGTTCTTAGAATTTTCTCCTCTTTCGAATGCGCTAGGTCTCGTTTAGAAACTCCATATACATTGCGCGACCTCTCCTTGTGAGGTCAAATTTCGAGATATTGTTTTCATATTCTCAGGATCTTCTAAGATAGTGATGACGATCATTTCGACACTTTGAACGAGTCTCTAGCTTCTCTAGAAGCCGAGATCTGAATTTTTGACCTCGATTTTTCAGCAAGGCTGCAGCCAAAGTGCGATCGAACACCAACTATTTTTTTGGATAGTCCTCATACATATCTCCAACCTCAGAAAGTTTGACCAGCAGGTAAAAAATTCATGTAAGAAAAATGCCGTTTTGAAAAGTACAGGTTGATTGCGTCATCACTACACAACAACTGCGCGATTGAGTCATACCCCAAAATCAAAAAAAACAAAATCTCCAATGATTTTGGCGCGTGAAATCCTAGTATCAGAATGAAATTTTTCCTGATTGAAAAGTTCAAACCCATTCCAAAATTGCCGATGACTTATGGGCGCGACTGTATTTATATTCAATAGCTGAAATCGTAAGCATGACCCATGAAATATATCGATCCGCTGTCTCTCGTGCACGCCCCCGGAGCATACATTTTCATACCCTCGGACTCCGAGGGTACCCACTTTAACATAATTTAGCCTGCCCGATCTAGAAGTAGGCTCAAAAGATGCGCTGTGGGGCGCCGATAACAAATCACCTCCTTGGTAGCCACTTATATTGCCATCCCAGGAAATGGGAGTCACTTATATAATATAAGTTATATTGTTTCGCCGAGGTTAATGAAAATGTATGCCCCGGAGAAACTACATAAGGAAAAATAAACGTCCGCGGAGGGGGGGGGGGGGGTCGCGGAAAAAGCGCGCGCGTTCAAAAATCATAGATTGCCCGATTCGAACCCGGGGTCTTTGCAAGGTAGCCACCGCCTTACTCTACTTACGCTTTTCGCTATCTCACTAATTATCATTTCGAATGCATGACTGTCACTTCAATATTTTTAATATTTTTAATAAGCTGTTGCCACTTTTAATCATGTAGCTCAAGTAATTCTCAGGACAGCCCCCGGACGTTTTCCCTTTCCTTATGTCGATGTTCCGGGTGCTGCGCTCTTCTCTGGTTTCTTCCAACCAGTAGGTGGGCAACTCCCCACGTCAAAAACAGCTAACCACTAATTAACTAGTTAGAGTAGGCGGAGTTTAGACGAACCACTAGTTAACCGGAACTACGCCGGATGAGAACTATGACGTCATGCCGCCTTTGATAAATCAAAAGCGGCATGGCGTCATAGTTCTCATCCGACCTAGTACAAGTTAACCAGTGCCCTGACCAGTGGGTGGGGAGTTGCCCACCTACTGGTTGGAAGAAACCAGAGTAGGACAATTTGAGGCGGAGCTTGATAAATAGCGTAACGCAAATTCTCGCCATCCGAATGTTACAATAAATACCCTTGCTTGAAGTTTAAAAACTGACCCCTTTTTGTCCTCCATCGAATAGTGGATGGCTGAATTAGTTGAGAAATAAAGAAAGAACTAGTTAACTAAGTTTACCGCCTTCAAAAACGACCAAGTGAAAAGATTTTAAATTCTGAACAATACATTAATCAAGTTGTTCAGAATAATACCCGTTATTCCCTCAAAATACTTTCTCCCCTTCACTCCAGATAACGTAAAAACGATCTACCATTATCACTAAATGCTCATATACCCGAGCATATTCGTCCACCAGCTAACCCGTCAAACGCTTCTGGTAATCCCGACGCTCACTCCCGCCTTCGGCGGGAGTTCGCCTTTGAACTAAGTTCAGTCAGGGCTCGCCGCTACGCGGCGAGCCGGGACTAAGTTGTGCTGAAATTACACCACCAGTCATTCCTTCATATCGTAATCTTTTCAGTCCGTTCATACTCTCACCTCCGCTCTCCCTCTCACTTGCCTTCGGGTTACTAAGTTGTTCGAAATGATATTAGATTATCTAACCTCCACTCTCCCACCTCCCTACCCTCTCTCTCTTACACCCCCCCCCCCCTCCTTCTCCTCCGCTCTCCCTCTCACTTGCCTTCGGGTTACTAAGTTGTTCGAAATGATACGCTACCCGTCATTCCCTCATAACGTTATTTCCCCAGTCCGTTCACCCTCTCTCTCCTCCCCTCCCCCACTCACCTCCGCTATCCCTCTCACTTGCCTTCGGATTACTAAGCTGTTCGAAATGATACGCCGCCTGTCATTCCCCCATAACGTTATTTCCCCAGTCCGTTCACCCTCTCACCTCCGCTATCCCTCTCACTTGCCTTCAGGTTACTATGTTGTTCGAAATGATACGCTACCCGTCATTCCCTCATAATGTTATTTCCCCATTCCGTTCACCCTCTCACCTCCCCTCCCGTCTCTCCTCACCTCCGCTCTCCCTCTCACTTGCCTTCGGGTTACTAAGTTGTTCGAAATGATACGCTACCCGTCATTCCCTCATAACGTTATTTCCCCAGTCCGTTCACCCTCTCTCTCCTCCCCTCCCCCACTCACCTCCGCTATCCCTCTCACTTGCCTTCGGATTACTAAGCTGTTCGAAATGATACGCCGCCTGTCATTCCCCCATAACGTTATTTCCCCAGTCCGTTCACCCTCTCACCTCCCCTCCCCCACTCACCTCCGCTATCCCTCTCACTTGCCTTCGGGTTACTAAGCTGTTCGAAATGACACGCTACCCGTCATTCCCTCATAACGTTATTTCCCCAGTCCGTTCACCCTCTCACCTCCCCTCCCGTCTCTCCTCACCTCCGCTCTCCCTCTCACTTGCCTTCGGGTTACTAAGCTGTTCGAAATGACACGCTACCCGTCATTCCCTCATAACGTTATTTCCCCAGTCCGTTCACCCTCTCTCTCCTCCCCTCCCCCACTCACCTCCGCTCTCCCTCTCACTTGCCTTCGGGTTACTAAGCTGTTCGAAATGACACGCTACCCGTCATTCCCTCATAACGTTATTTCCCCAGTCCGTTCACCCTCTCTCTCCTCCCCTCCCCCACTCACCTCCGCTCTCCCTCTCACTTGCCTTCGGGTTACTAAGCTGTTCGAAATGACACGCTACCCGTCATTCCCTCATAACGTTATTTCCCCAGTCCGTTCACCCTCTCTCTCCTCCCCTCCCCCACTCACCTCCGCTATCCCTCTCACTTGCCTTCGGATTACTAAGCTGTTCGAAATGATACGCCGCCTGTCATTCCCCCATAACGTTATTTCCCCAGTCCGTTCACCCTCTCACCTCCCCTCCCCCACTCACCTCCGCTATCCCTCTCACTTGCCTTCGGGTTACTAAGCTGTTCGAAATGACACGCTACCCGTCATTCCCTCATAACGTTATTTCCCCAGTCCGTTCACCCTCTCACCTCCCCTCCCGTCTCTCCTCACCTCCGCTCTCCCTCTCACTTGCCTTCGGGTTACTAAGCTGTTCGAAATGACACGCTACCCGTCATTCCCTCATAACGTTATTTCCCCAGTCCGTTCACCCTCTCTCTCCTCCCCTCCCCCACTCACCTCCGCTCTCCCTCTCACTTGCCTTCGGGTTACTAAGCTGTTCGAAATGACACGCTACCCGTCATTCCCTCATAACGTTATTTCCCCAGTCCGTTCACCCTCTCTCTCCTCCCCTCCCCCACTCACCTCCGCTCTCCCTCTCACTTGCCTTCGGGTTACTAAGCTGTTCGAAATGACACGCTACCCGTCATTCCCTCATAACGTTATTTCCCCAGTCCGTTCACCCTCTCTCTCCTCCCCTCCCCCACTCACCTCCGCTCTCCCTCTCACTTGCCTTCGGGTTACTAAGCTGTTCGAAATGACACGCTACCCGTCATTCCCTCATAACGTTATTTCCCCAGTCCGTTCACCCTCTCTCTCCTCCCCTCCCCCACTCACCTCCGCTCTCCCTCTCACTTGCCTTCGGGTTACTGAGCTGTTCGAAATGACACGCTACCCGTCATTCCCTCATAACGTTATTTCCCCAGTCCGTTCACCCTCTCTCTCCTCCCCTCCCCCACTCACCTCCGCTCTCCCTCTCACTTGCCTTCGGGTTACTAAGCTGTTCGAAATGACACGCTACCCGTCATTCCCTCATAACGTTATTTCCCCAGTCCGTTCACCCTCTCTCTCCTCCCCTCCCCCACTCACCTCCGCTCTCCCTCTCACTTGCCTTCGGGTTACTAAGCTGTTCGAAATGACACGCCGCCTGTCATTCCCCCATAACGTTATCTCCCCAGTCCGTTCACCCTCTCACCTCCCCTCCCGTCTCTCCTCACCTCCGCTCTCCCTCTCACTTGCCTTCGGGTTACTAAGCTGTTCGAAATGACACGCTACCCGTCATTCCCCCATAACGTTATTTCCCCAGTCCGTTCACCCTCTCACCTCCCCTCCCCCACTCACCTCCGCTATCCCTCTCACTTGCCTTCGGGTTACTAAGCTGTTCGAAATGACACGCTACCCGTCATTCCCTCATAACGTTATTTCCCCAGTCCGTTCACCCTCTCACCTCCCCTCCCGTCTCTCCTCACCTCCGCTCTCCCTCTCACTTGCCTTCGGGTTACTAAGCTGTTCGAAATGACACGCTACCCGTCATTCCCTCATAACGTTATTTCCCCAGTCCGTTCACCCTCTCTCTCCTCCCCTCCCCCACTCACCTCCGCTCTCCCTCTCACTTGCCTTCGGGTTACTAAGCTGTTCGAAATGACACGCTACTCGTCATTCCCTCATAACGTTATTTCCCCAGTCCGTTCACCCTCTCTCTCCTCCCCTCCCCCACTCACCTCCGCTATCCCTCTCACTTGCCTTCGGGTTACTAAGCTGTTCGAAATGACACGCTACCCGTCATTCCCTCATAACGTTATTTCCCCAGTCCGTTCACCCTCTCTCTCCTCCCCTCCCCCACTCACCTCCGCTCTCCCTCTCACTTGCCTTCGGATTACTAAGCTGTTCGAAATGATACGCCGGGGTCCATCCGAAAACGTCCCCCCTCTCCCCCTGGCAGTACCCGCCTCTCCAATCAAATTTTGAAGTTTTAATTACATAACTAAATTAATTTTTGTTAAAAAGCTTCGCTCTTTTTTGATTGTTAAAGAGCTTGAGCTGTTCTATCTTTTGTATGTTGATGTCTAAGAGCTGAGACTCACATGAACTTCGCTACACTATCAAATTCGATAATTATTACATTTGATAGTGTAGCGAAGTTCCTGCCAGTATGAGCTTAGGCATCAACATACAAAAGATAGAACAGCTCACGCTCTTTAAAAATCAAAAAAGAGCTAAGCTTTTTAACAAAAAATAATTTAGTTATGTAATTAAAACTTCAAAATTTGATTAGAGAGGCGGGTACTGCCAGGGGGAGAGGGGGGACGTTTTCGGATGGACCCGATACGCCGCCTGTCATTCCCCCATAACGTTATCTCCCCAGTCCGTTCACCCTCTCACCTCCCCTCCCCCACTCACCTCCGCTATCCCTTTCACTTGCCTTAGGATTACTTCGAAATGATATTACGCTACCCGTCATTCCCTAATAGCGTTGTTTCCCCTCTTCCCTATCACCTCCGTTCACTCGCACGCCTCCACTCCGTCCACCTTCGAAAGCGCACCCACCACCTTTCCTTCCTATCTCCCCGCTCTCCCTCCCCGGCTGAACTCGCGCGCGCCCTCGATCAGCTCTACTCATTCGCGAAAAGAACCGAGCCCCTAACTGTCATCGTGGCCGAGTGGTGTGCGTGCCGCAGGGTATACTCACATTTCTGACTCGATTTCTGAGACGGATTGGCCGAAAAAGTGCGGACGCGTCACCAAATATCGAGACGAAAGACACAGATGAAAAACCCATGGTCAGACCTATCATAGGATTAATCCTATGGTGGATCCTAAGGTACGGGGTTCGAATCCCAACCTCTACAGTCACCTTTGCCAAGCTTCGGGGGAAGTACCCAACAGTAGGCAAAAATTGTACGAGCTTGACAAAAGTCACTGCAGAGGCCGGGACTCGAGCCCACCCTACCATAGGTATGTAAATTACAGCGCCTTAGACCACTAGGCCACGGTTTCCAACGATAGGACGACCATGCTTTTTCATCTCTGACGAAAGAGTATAAAGAAGGGATATACAAAAATTTGAAAAATTTATAATAGACGCAAGAGTAGGCCGGAAAGGATCAGGTTGAAGTTGCCTGATCCCGCGCTCTCACTTTTACATGCTTTCACATACACGCGACTCGCTCACAGTGCGCCGCGTCTTGGGATCAGGGATCTGTACTTGTTGGGTAACTTTAATCAATCCTACATGTTTTTACAGAAAAAAAAAACAAAATAATGAGGTACATACCAGATCCTCATCTGTTGTGACTTCGTTGAGTTTGCACACAAAAAGAACGTTGTCCATTGGTTTTTCATCGGCATGACGAAGGTCTCCCACCTGATATTCAACTTTATTCATTTCTGATAGTTCCGTTAAAGTTAGCAGCCGAGGACGAAATTGACCCCATATTTTGTCTTCCATCGAATGAATGGCTGAATTAGTTGAGGAAGAATATTCAAAAATGCGAAAATGAATAATAGCCCCAGGGGAAAGCCTGAAAGGATCAGGTTGAAGTTGCCTGATCCAGCGCCCTCTCACAGCGCGTACAATCTCGGGATCAGTTCCGTCCTCGACTGGTAACTTTAAGTGAGTTAAAGCATTGGAGAATACGTGCCCTTTGTATAAATAAATATCTGACCATCTCAAGGATTTGCGCTTGTGCCTTTGCTTCCTTCTCTCTCATCTCCTCTTCTATTTCAGCAGCACTTTTTCCATCCTCCTCCTCCTCTTTCTCATCTAATGCTATTTTGTTGACTACGAATAGTTGTTCCATGGTAGGAGAAGGAGATCGACGTGGATAAGAAAGCGATTTCACATCATCAAAGGGATCATAAATAACAGTAGTGTGGTTGATTCTGTTTAAACGTATGTGTTATATTATGAAAATATAATGGAGGACAACACCTGATATCTTTGAAAGGCGAGTGTGCATCATCGCAGATCTGTGAGTTGAGGGCATCCAGTGTGTCGTCCCCTTCTGTCACCTAGAAGGACAGCAGGGCTCTGCATTTTCCGGTTTCCGACTTTTTTCACATAAAAAAATCCGACATTTCCTAAACTATTAAAAGCTAAATTTATATGAAATCTTGGTTTCAGACTCATTTTCACGGTGTGACATGCGTGCCGCCGCGCGTGATAAAAAAAGGGCACTCCTGCAGAAGCCCAGATCGGGGTAACAATAGTGGTGTCAGGGGTAGACCCCAGTCAGGTAAATCGAACCTTGAGACTGCCGAACCCTTAGACATGTTTGTTTGTCATGCTGTTTAACCTACACGCGGAGGGAAGCCGCGAAGTCACGCTATTTGGAGTTAGGCATAATTCCAGCAGACACTCGAAAAGACGCTAATACAGCGACAGGATTGAGCATTTAATCTAAAATTTTCCTTAGTATGTCTAGGGAGCACAGGCGGGTTTCTTCAAAATGCTTCTAA
This sequence comes from Pristionchus mayeri, assembly GCA_036245805.1. Taxonomy (NCBI): domain Eukaryota; kingdom Metazoa; phylum Nematoda; class Chromadorea; order Rhabditida; family Neodiplogasteridae; genus Pristionchus; species Pristionchus mayeri. The sequence goes on along the minus strand of BTRK01000005.1, from coordinate 24,034,092 downwards.
ACTAAAATGCGCATAGAATCCGATGGTTTTTAAATGTCATTCTGGGAATCATAGGTATGTCGAGAATTAATCAAATTGGAGCCAAAAAAAGGTAACTTCACAAAGCGTCGCATGTTTCAGGTCTAAAAATCGATACAACTTCATTCCGTCGATTGTCTCATGGACGAGCAGCGCGAAAGATTACGCATTATTAGTCTATAAAATGTAATGGCGTACGGTTTTAGCACGAGACAACGGATGGAAACGAGATATCGATCGAAGTAGGGCAAAATTTAACCGACTTTTGCTAAATGGCTATGGAGTGCAATATATGAGTGTCACAAGAGGTCAAAATTGTACAAGGGGCTAAGTGAGAGCGGGAGAGCTCACGTCACACAAAAAATGATTTTATTAAAAACGTGTTGAAAACAACCGAAAAAAATTTCGAAAGTTCAGAAAAGAACTACAATCGCAAACTGAACAGAATTTGGGTGAGCTAGTCGACGTTTCCCGCGTACTGTCACTTGAAAATCTTAAATGACAATGTTCTGCGGTCCCTAACTATGTCTGAGGGTTCTGCAGTCTAAGGGTATGGCTTACCTGCTTGGATTCATTAAAATATAGTTGTGGTGGAACAAGTAGTTTCCATACTACGGTAGACCAAACTACAATATGGTCTAATCTGAAACCCTCTCACTCAATAACATCTCCCCTTGTTTCCTCAATCCTCTAATCCTATTCTCCCCCTCAGATTACTTCTCTCTCACCACGTCAACAGCTCATTTGCCTGTCCACTCTCGCCTATATAAAGAAGAGGAAATCCCCCCTCCGGGGCTTGCCTCGGCTTGTCCCGGTCATTCGAAGAGACCATGTCTGACCCTTGTGGTTCCTCTCACTAGTGCTCGAGAGAGTACGATAAAGAGTTGATGCCACTATATACTGTAGATACTGCACGTAAAACAACTGGCGATCAGCGAACTCAGCTTGATCCTGCAGTACCTCTACAGTATCCCATCGATCGCGCAGGAGCTTGCGTTTCGACTGATCATCGAGATCGAGTGGAAGCCCGAAAGATTGGCGAGATCTATCTGAAGATCCTGGGCCTATGAGCCTGGTACCGTAGTCCATGGGTGAAAGATACCCTACCTCTTGACTCGGAGCATCCAGCTAAGATAACGGACCTGGATAGCGACTGAAAGTGGTGTTTTTTTGTGTTCTGGAGGTTTACCTCCATCGAAACACCCCTTGCTGAAACTCAGTGCAAGGGCTGAGCCAGACCGCGAAAGTCAGGGATCTGAAGGCTCACTACAGTATACTGTAGCTCAGGTTGAAGGGAGACTCCCACAGACCTTTTGAGTTCCTTCTACAGTAAGCTCTGTGGAAGATGAATTCGAGTGCGAGTAGAACGATAGGAACGGAAGGTCCTCCTCCAAGCTTGCACCGAAATACAGTATACCCCAGACTCAAGTTCTTGCACCGTATACCCCCCGATTTGATTAAATTTATCGATCGAGACGGCGTGCGAGAATGAACCGACCACCACCACACCGAGTGAGAACTAAAAATGAATCTCGATTTTGGTTCAAAAACAAAATTGCCAAATAAACAGACTCGGTGTTTACCGAGAACGATCCCCTGCGACGGGTATGGTAAAATGCGGATGAGGGTACCGTACCCCAAAGCAATGTAATCCGCACCATACCCTCAATAATGCCGTTGATACTGAGGGACTAGCCGCCTAAAGGCGGCTAGGAGGTGGCATGTGTTTTGATCCCCAGGGAACGCAAAGGTTCTTCCGATTGCTACCTTTCCTTTCTTATATCTAGGGGCCCTCCCTCTCCTATCCCACCCCCCCCCCCTCTCCTATCTCTAGGCCCTCTCCTCCCGCTTTCCTATCTCTAGGACCCTCTCCTCCCCCTCTCCTATATCTAGGACCCTCTCCCCCCCTCTCTTATCTCTAGGAGCCTCTCCTCCCCCTCTCCTATCTCTAGGATCCTCCCCCCCTCCCCTATCTCTAGGACTCTATCCTCTCCCTCTCCTATCTCTAGGTCCCTTTCCTCCTCCTCACTCTCCTCCCCCTCTCCTATCTTTAGGACCCTTCTCCCCCTCTCCTATCTCTAGGATCCTCTCCCCCCTCTCCTATCTCTAGGAGCCTCTCCTCCCCCTCTCCTATCTCTAGGACCCACTCCTCCCCCTCTCCTATCTGTAGGACCCTCTCCTCCCTCTCTCCTATCTCTAGGATCCTCTCCCCCCTTTCCTATCTCTAGGACTCTATCCTCTCCCTCTCCTATCTCTAGGTCCCTTTCCTCCTCCTCACTCTCCTCCCCCTCTCCTATCTCTAGGACCCACTCCTCCCCCTCTCCTATCTCTAGGATCCTCTCCCCCCTCTCCTATCTCTAGGACTCTATCCTCTCCCTCTCCTATCTCTAGGTCCCTTTCCTCCTCCTCACTCTCCTCCCCCTCTCCTATCTCTAGGACCCCCTCCTCCCCTCTCCTATCTTTAGGACACTCTCCTCCCCCTCTCCTATCTCTAGGATCCTCCCCCCCCCCTCCCCTATCTCTAGGACTCTATCCTCTCCCTCTCCTATCTCTAGGTCCCTTTCCTCCTCCTCACTCTCCTCCCCCTCTCCTATCTCTAGGACCCACTCCTCCCCCTCTCCTATCTCTAGGATCCTCTCCCCCCTCTCCTATCTCTAGGACTCTATCCTCTCCCTCTCCTATCTCTAGGTCCCTTTCCTCCTCCTCACTCTCCTCCCCCTCTCCTATCTCTAGGACCCCCTCCTCCCCTCTCCTATCTTTAGGACACTCTCCTCCCCCTCTCCTATCTCTAGGATCCTCCCCCCCCCCCCTCCCCTATCTCTAGGACTCTATCCTCTCCCTCTCCTATCTCTAGGTCCCTTTCCTCCTCCTCACTCTCCTCCCCCTCTCCTATCTTTAGGACCCTTCTCCCCCTCTCCTATCTCTAGGATCCTCTCCTCCCCCTCTCCTATCTCTAGGACCCACTTCTCCCCCCTCTCCTATCTCTAGGACCATTTCCTCCTCCCCTCTCCTATCTCTAGGACCCACTCCTCCCCCTCTCCTATCTCTAGTTCCTTCTCCCCCCCCCCTCTCCAATCTCTAGGACCGTCTCCTCTCCCTATCCTATTTCTAGGACTGTCTTCCCGCTTTCCTATCCCTTGGACTGTCATCTCTCCTTCAATCTCTCCCCGTTCCCTATCCGTATGCTCATTCACCACCTTTCCCCCCACCTCTCCCTCTTCCCCTTTCCCCTTCCCCCACCATCTTTTCCCTCTCCCCCCACCGCTCGCTCTCCTCGAATGAATACGAAATGATCGCTCTCTCCAATCTCCACACTCTCTCAAAATCAATTATCTCGCCCCCCCCCCCCTCTCCCTCTCTCACACTGTGCCAAAAACCAAGGGTTACTGTATCCCGAGTACTGTCCCCTCCCCCCCGTGTGCGCATGCCCCTCCTCCGTATTTCTCCGAACCTGAGCATCGATACCGTATCCCTTCGCATTCTTGGCACTGTGCCAAAACCCAAGGGTTACTGTATCCCGAGTACTGTCCCCTCCCCCCCGTGTGCGCATTCCCCTCCTCCGTATTTCTCCGAACCTGAGCATCGATACCGTATCCCTTCGCATTCTTGGCACTGTGCCAACACGCTAGGATTACTGTATCCCGGGTACAGTCCTCTCCCCCTTGGGATTATGCCTACAATCTTGGATTACGGTAACATGTTTCCTCCCCGAGAGAGCACACTCTTCCTCCGCCTGTTTCCTCGAAATCGATACAGTAATCCTCCCATTCATGACACGACGCCAAGAAGGGACGGAGTACGGTATCCCTAGTAACTCCCCTTCCCCGTGTTCGTACACTTCCTCCTCCGTCTTTTCCCCGACATCGAGCGCCGATACAGTAACCATTCCATTTTTGGCACGAGGCCAAGTTGATATAGGTTACTGTATCCTGCGTCACCTCTTCTTTCCCCGAGTGCGCATACCCCTCTTCCGTCTTTTCCCCGACGTCGAGACCCGATACAGTAATTTTACCGTTTTTGGCACGATGCCAAGATGGTATAGGTTACCGTATCCTGCGTTCCGTTTTCTCCCTCTTGGCACGGTTCCAACATGGGATGGTTACGGTAGGAGGGTTCCGTCTTCTCCTTTTTGGCGCGGCTCCAACATGAGAGGGATACTGTAGTCGGGTTCAGTCTTCTCCCTCTTGCAGCGGTTCCAACACGGGTACTGTAGCACCCCGAATAGCTATTCCTCCTCCTTCATCGGTTGATTTGAATTACTGTAGCTTCAGGACAACTCTTATCTTGGCAATTTGCCAATAATCTGGTTTACTGTATCCTGGGTACTGTATCCATTCCCAAGAGTCCTCTAATATTTCAAACCTGCAATATTACATTGGATACTGTAGCTCCCCGAGAACCTGATCCTCCCTCGCATACTTAAATTCTAGGATTCAATCTTGTTTCATTCAACAATAGAATCTTGCTCCAATCCCCGATTCCTGAATGGTAGATATGAAGAATGCCCTTTCCCCTCTCCCTCTCACTAATGAAATTCCACCCTCCGCCTCTCCCCGCACTCTCTCGCTAATCCAATTACCACACAATAGACTCGCAGATAATCCAATTACTGCTCCAAATTTTGACCACGAGAAATATGGTTTCTCTCTATAGTATATTTGGATCTTTTAGACCCCGGTACTGACAGGGTGATCAAGCCACTACCACCTGGTAGGAGGAAGTCTGGAGGCTATAATGCCATGGTCCGGAACCTCAGTGGCTTACTGTAACTGGTATTCGATGTAGCCTGAAAAGTCGACCACACTAGCAGCTCCGGCATAGAAACCGGAACAGTGTGAAGGATCGACCGCGCACAAGCTATCGAGACCTGAAATTGGGTTCGAATATGCTATGCGTATGGGATCAAGAAGCCCATTGATCGATACTGTAGGCAAACGGAGCCACAGTAGAACGATCAAAAAAGCGTTCGAAACCAAATGGGTTCCAAAAGTGAAAGGCTAATTGGAAGAGATGCATCGATCGTTTTTTTTTTTTTTTTTTCTTTTTTTTTCTACCTTATACAGGCGACACTTACTTAGCCTCTTCATAGAGCATAGAGCCAAACAGGACCCGAGAATTCTTATCTGGTCCGGACTCTATAATGTGCGTGCCTTCACGCCACACTTATCGTAGTCTTCGAAATATTGGTTCGAGCGCCCATCTCTTCCGATAGGTGCATCGAGTAGCCGGTTCTTTGATGCGCTCCTCAGGGTTACGGTATCCTTATCGGTTTATACCTTATCAGGCTATTTGGAGATTGCAATGTTTAATCGTTATCCTTCTATTTCTTCAGAAAGATCAGGCTGTGGCTACTCTGCCTACAGAACGATCGATGCATCTCTTCCAATTAGCCTTTCACTTTTGGAACCCATTTGGTTTCGAACGCTTTTTTGATCGTTCTACTGTGGCTCCGTTTGCCTACAGTATCGATCAATGGGCTTCTTGATCCCATACGCATAGCATATTCGAACCCAATTTCAGGTCTCGATAGCTTGTGCGCGGTCGATCCTTCACACTGTTCCGGTTTCTATGCCGGAGCTGCTAGTGTGGTCGACTTTTCAGGCTACATCGAATACCAGTTACAGTAAGCCACTGAGGTTCCGGACCATGGCATTATAGCCTCCAGACTTCCTCCTACCAGGTGGTAGTGGCTTGATCACCCTGTCAGTACCGGGGTCTAAAAGATCCAAATATACTATAGAGAGAAACCATATTTCTCGTGGTCAAAATTTGGAGCAGTAATTGGATTATCTGCGAGTCTATTGTGTGGTAATTGGATTAGCGAGAGAGTGCGGGGAGAGGCGGAGGGTGGAATTTCATTAGTGAGAGGGAGAGGGGAAAGGGCATTCTTCATATCTACCATTCAGGAATCGGGGATTGGAGCAAGATTCTATTGTTGAATGAAACAAGATTGAATCCTAGAATTTAAGTATGCGAGGGAGGATCAGGTTCTCGGGGAGCTACAGTATCCAATGTAATATTGCAGGTTTGAAATATTAGAGGACTCTTGGGAATGGATACAGTACCCAGGATACAGTAAACCAGATTATTGGCAAATTGCCAAGATAAGAGTTGTCCTGAAGCTACAGTAATTCAAATCAACCGATGAAGGAGGAGGAATAGCTATTCGGGGTGCTACAGTACCCGTGTTGGAACCGCGGCAAGAGGGAGAAGACTGAACCCGACTACAGTATCCCTCTCATGTTGGAGCCGCGCCAAAAAGGAGAAGACGGAACCCTCCTACCGTAACCATCCCATGTTGGAACCGTGCCAAGAGGGAGAAAACGGAACGCAGGATACGGTAACCTATACCATCTTGGCATCGTGCCAAAAACGGTAAAATTACTGTATCGGGTCTCGACGTCGGGGAAAAGACGGAAGAGGGGTATGCGCACTCGGGGAAAGGGAAGGGACGCAGGATACTGTAACCTATATCATCTTGGCATCGTGCCAAAAACGGTAAAATTACTGTATCGGGTCTCGACGTCGGGGAAAACATGGTTTACCCGTAGCGAGCGGAAGCTCGGCTAATCCATAAAATAATATGGCGCTAACTAGAACGGAAATTTGTTACCGAATTTCCGAAATGTCCTTTTCCGATGAGGATTTTCCCAAATGGATTTTACGAAATGTCCTTTTGCGAGATGTTATTTTCTCAAAACGATTTTCCCGAAATGTCTTATCACCCAGAACCACAGTAGAAATGCGGGTAACTGTATAAGCTCACCTGTCCAAATATCGTGTGTTTATCATCCAGATAGTCGATTCCATCATTAGATAGTGTAATGAAGAATTGGCTGCCGAGCATTCCATTCCCACTATCTACCAACGAAACAAGACCACGACGATTGTGGCGAAGCTTAGGAATTAATTCTTTCTCGAAGTATCGGGCCTGCAAGTCACATTAGCGCGACTAAGCCATTAATATTTTAAAATATGAATGATAAACAACCTGCTCTCCATACATCATCCCGAAGACACTTTCTCCCCCTCTTCCAGTGCCAGTTGGATCTCCAGTCTGGGCAACGTAGTCCTTTTCGATGTAGTGAAATTGACACATATTGTAGTACTTCATTTTGCACAGCTTCAGGAAGTTTAGCGAACCTTCAAAATAAAGATGGATACACGTTTCCATTCCATTAAAGTGACCCAACACCCTCGAAAATGCCTTTCTATATTATTTAACAATATAATAGAACGGGCTCTAATTAATTAAACTGGAATAATAAAAATAATTGAAATGCAATATTTGCACCAGCGTAGAACCGCAAAGTAAGAGTCTGAATTGCCTGATCACGCCCGCTCTCTCCCTTGAACACACTATCTCGCTCGTTTTGTCGTGATCAAGGTACTCCCGCCAATTCAAATTATTTTCATGGGTGTTGGGAAACTTTAATCTTTTTGTCAAGATCATATTCGGGAAAAAAATCATATTGAAATATTTTTGAGACTAGTATACTTTTCTATTTCTCTCGCTCCGACCACCTGAGACTGCCCAGGGAGAAATAACCAGAGGATAGAGCCACGCACCTTCCTGGGTATATCGCTGGCATAAGCTGGCTCATAGCCTAAGCGGTAAGCAAGGATGGGTCGGGTTGCCGTTATCGGGAAGGAGGTATAGAATGTGTTTGAATGGCATTTTCGGCATGTGATAAAGATGTTCATTAAAGCGTGGAAGTAGTTGTTTACGGGCGAGAGCGTCAGAGGAAAGGAGCAGGGGTAGAGACGCAGTGTCTCAGAGGCGCAGAATCCACCTTTAGGCCTTTAGGCGGCTAGTACCCTAAAGTAAATTAGTTCCATATTTTTTCCTACACAATATTTCAAAGATCATTCGAAAAAATGATGGAATTCTTACAGTTGGGCCTCTCCTTCAAAAATAAATCGATTACGATGTCGCCCAACGATGTCTCTATTAATACAGACATCTGAAATGCGACCTTGAAATTGAAACAAATCAAGAGACATTATATATTCATGGTAATAAAAAAAGTAATAGGAAGGAGGAAGTCACGGAATCTTCAATAAATGTCACGATACTTCGGAAATTATACATTCTCGGATTAGACGACGAACTCACAAAAATAAACGGTCTACTGAATATCACTTAAAGTTACCCAACACCCTTGAAAATGCCTTTCTATATTATTTAACAATGTAGTAGAAGGGGTTCTAGTCAGTTAAACTGGAATAATGAAAATAATAGAAAATCAATATTTGCAATAACGTAGAGCCGCAAAGTTTCAGTCTGAGTTGACTGATCACGCCCGCTCTCTCCCTTGAACACACTATCTCGCTCGATTTGTCGTGATCAGGGTACTCCCGCCAGTTCAAATTATTTCCATGGGTGTTGGGAAACTTAATGTCACGGCCCCCGGAAGATCGACATAAGGAAAGCAAAAACGTCCGGGAGCAATCCTGAAAATTGTCCGAGCTGTAAAAAATTATGCTGTGGAATTTGCTCGCTAAACGGAACAAAAGACTGTTCGCACCGCGCGTAACGTGACAATCAGGCAATAATCAGGCATTTCAAGTTGCAACTCAGGCTTCTCAGGCAATTCTGACTGTACTTTTTTTGAAAGCGCGCGTCTTTTCCTTGATGCCTGCGGACGTTTTCATTTTTCTTATGTCGATGCTCCGGGGGCCGTGTAATGTATTATAGGGACCAGCGAACCGGAAAATCAAAAATAAAAACCGGGGAAAATTCTCTGCAATTTCGATGTTTCCTAATAGCCCGCGAATTCAAATTTTCAACACAAATTTCGTTTGGAATCAGATCATTAGGGACGGCAGCCCGAATTTTTGAGTACGAAATATTGGTTGCCTCCTTCCGACGCTTTTCTTTCAAACTACCGTACTTTTCAAGCCAAATTCTTTCAATATTTTAAAACATTTTTTAAAAATATTTAATGTGATTTTCAAACTATTTTATTTATTGGAATGAATATAAAGATATAATGAAAGTGCGACAAGCATGGCAAGAAGGTGCATGCCGTAGAAATGAAGGCGCACGAAGCGATCGAAAATAAGCGTGTTTTCAGAATTAAGAGTTGAAGCTTCATTTCCTCAGTTTAAGTAGATTATCAATCACAAAAAAATGTTTTCACAATAAAAATAAATAAAAGTACTAGATATTAGAGAATGAGTCCGTCAAAGTTGAGCATTTTACCGTTGTGAAAGTGCATTTTTTGCTTTTTCTTTAAAACCGCTAATAGTACATTCGAGATTTTTGGTTATATTGCGATAAACCCTGTTTTACACCACATACTAGAAAACAAAAAATATACTATTAGCGGTTTTATAGAAAATGCTATTTTGCTTTGATGTTACCGTAATCCTTGCACTTGCTTGACGCTTCTGAAACACCGAGATATTTTTGTGTGTTTTTGTTAGGACTGGTGATATATCGCATTTTTTTAGACCTTGCACCTTCTTGCCATGCTTGTCGCACTTTCATTATATCTTTATATTCATTCCAATAAATAAAATAGTTTGAAAATCACATTAAATATTTTTAAAAAATGTTTTAAAATAGTGAAAGAATTTGGCTTGAAAAGTACTGTAGTTTGAAAGAAAAGCGTCGGAAGGAGGCAACCAATATTTCGTACTCAAAAATTCGGGCTGCCGTCCCTAATGATCTGGTTCCAAACGAAATTTGTGTTGAAAATTTGAATTCGCGGGATATTAGGAAACATCGAAAGTGCAGAGAATTTTTCCCGGTTTTCATTTTTGATTTTCCGGTTCGGTGGTCCCTACCACTTTCGCGAAACTGCGGCGTTACTTACATGAAGCTGCGCCGCAACTTTCACGAAGCTGCGCGGAATACTTTCGCGAGGTGGCGTTGTAAGGTGTCCGCACCGCTTCGCAAAAGTGGCGCGCATCCTGAGTTGGAAAACGGAGGCTAAACAACGTAAACAAACAAATTTTGGAATTTTGCCAAGTTGCCGACCACTTCACGAACCGGGACTTCATGGCTGAAACGCCGTTTTTTAGTATAAATTTATGTTTAGACATTTTTTTTGGTATTGTTTTAGTGTTTTCATTTCTAGTCGCGTCGCCATAGCTGAATTCATAAGTTCATAATGCAATTCATTATGAAAGCTCTGTAAAATAGTAACTGCAATCCCCATGCACGTACATACATGCTCAAGATTTTCAACTCAGGATGCGCGCCACTTTTGCGAAGCGGCACCGCATGCACTCCTCGTTTCACATAGATATTCTCTCGTTGATAGTAAGAATGTGTGAAACGAGAAGTGCGCGCGGCGAAGCTTCGCAAAAGTGGCACGCATTCTGCTTTTAAAAACCGGAATATGAAGCTGCTGCGCAGAAAACGTTTTTTTCGACAACTTCTTATTCCTTCTAAGAGGCGTTTACAGGCGTTACACAATTACTTAATCATGAATATCCTTCCGAAGAAAAGATGGCACGTGCGCACGAAAGAGGTATGAAAAAATTTTTAAAACGGGAATGTGGGAACTCGACATCTCTTGCAGAATATGGCACGAGTGAGAAGAGATGTTAAGAAAGCAGAGGAAGAGGAACAAGCGATTTTAGATAGAGAAATATTGGCAACAAATGAAGCGAGACTCAGCGCTTTGAGGTTGGTGAGAGAAATGCGCTCTTTTGGTTAAAAAAATGTTACAGGAAAAATGCAGATATGAGAAGGGATTCAATGTTTGGAGTAATAAAAAAATTGGATGAGGGATGCGAATTTGGTGAGTGCACTCTAGAGCAATTGTTGATCTCGCACTATTTTATGTAAACATGCATAGAACCTACTTCATCTGGAGGGCACATTAATTTCTTCGAAGAATTGGAGAAAGAAGAGGCTAAACATGTGGGAGACACCAATAAAGACTATGAAGAAGAGAAGAAAAAAGAAACGAGGGTATGATAATATCGTTCTGGAATACATAAAGTGAAATTGTAGGAATGGGAAGCGACAATGGGAATTCAAATCAAATTGGGAGATGATGGAAACGAAGGGAAAGGATATTGGTGAGAGTTTTATGCTGTTTTCTATTAAATAAGGCCTCTCGCTGCACTGTTGTTTCCAATATTGATTAAATTATTATATTTTTAAAAACTTTCGGTCGCTACGTTGAACGCGGGGTTGTGTGTTAAGGATAATAATCGGAAGTGACTGTTGAGAGCCTGCTTAGAACGTTGTAATAGGCTCGTGAGGCCGAGGGCGATCCGAAAAAGTTGCTAACGGCTCGGGCAACTCGTTTTCAATCTAATTAGAAGAGCCCTTAAATTATAATCTTATTTGAAGATTTTAAAATCTAAATAGAAACGGTTCAGTTTTCTATCTTATTGGATTGTGATTAGATTCAAAATTTTGTTCGAGAAATTGAAATCAAATTTTAAGAATTTAGAACCTAATAGCAATCTAATTAGATAGTAAAAAAGGTTTCTAATCCGTCGCGTGTAGAGCGCAGGCTGTCCTCACATTCTCAAGTTTTCGATTCAGTGCATCACGATTCGTTCTGTGATTTGCTATTCAGAGCAGGTTCCCCACGTTCTGAATTTTTGAATCATCCTCAATTCCTCTGGGATTGTTGGACGCAAATGCTCCTAAGTGGAGCGTTTGTGAATAAACTATTGTCGAATTTTTCAGAAGCGAAATCATAATCTAATTAGAAGAAACTATAATCTCTTTTGAAAATTTTGCAATCTAATCAGAAAAGTTTCGAATCTAATCATAAAATAGTAGAATCTTATAAGTTACTTATAATAAGTAGCAAGGGCAATGGGTACTTTTTATATTTCGTAAATTATTTTTTCAGAATATCGAACCTATGGAATCGGCGATGCTGATTCTAGCACGACAAAGAAAATTTTAAAAATATTTAAAATTACAGAAATACAGGGTTTGGCACTTTCCTACTTCCGCGCCAGGCTCCTCCCCCACGGCCCCCGGAGCATCGACATAAGGAAAATGAAAACGTCCGCAGGCATCAAGGAAAAGACGCGCGCTTTCAAAAATAGTACAGTCAGAATTGCCTGAGAAGCCTGAGTTGCAACTTGAAATGCCTGATTATTGCCTGATTGTCACGTTACGCGCGGTGCGAATAGTCTTTTGTTCCGTTTAGCGAGCAAATTCCACGGCATAATTTTTTTACAGCTCGGACAATTTTCAGGATAGCTCCCGGACGTTTTTGCTTTCCTTATGTCGATGCTCCGGGGGCCGTGCCCCCCCCCCCCCCCCCCCCGATCTCTTTAGAGCGCCCCTCACCCCTCCCTAGGCAGCGCTCTCGCTCTGCCCCTAACCTCTCTCCCCCCCGCGCCTCTCGCACTTGCCCTTCCCACGCTCTCTCTCTCGCCTCTCCCGGCGTGACTAGAGCGCGCCCTCCTCATAGCTGTTTTCACCCCCCCCCCCCCCTCATGAAACCATGGCGTTTCCATGCACGAGGGGGGAACCTCTCGACGAATTTTTGGAGGGTGCCAGACTACATCCCTTTTTGGGGGTGGTATCGGGCTCCACCCCCTCCCGCCCCTTCGGGGACGGGATCAAGGGGGTGGGGCCTGGCGCGGAGCTAGGAAAGTCCCCAGGGTTTTTTCCAAATTCAGATAGGACACGGCAATTTTTTCATCAACACACCAGAGAAAAATGGTCCGCTAAAAATTGCCAATCAGGGTAGTGCGTGCATTATACGTTCCTGCACGATGGTAACTTTTCAAATTAAATATACCGTATCTCAGGCAACCTATGCCTAGCTGTTTATCAGGTAGCAATATTTACTGTAGAGATACTGTATGTTTACTGTAGAGAATCTATGTATTCCTATTTTTAGCAAGTCTTTCTGTGTTTAAAAATGTTCGCGAAAGGGACCATTTCTTTCAACAGGGTGTTGATAAAAAAAATTGCCGTGTAGGAATGGATTTCTACAGTATACCACTGTTGAGTTCAAACGTCGAGTTGGGTCACATTTTTCTTCCAATACTTTATTTATTTATTTTTTAACAAATATTTGCATTTTTAAGGTTATTTTATACGAAAATTTGTTTTGTGAATCATACATGGGCAGGGATTGCTGCTGAGTTTCAACATCCGGGAGGGTTCCCACATATTCAGCCACAAAACCGGGAGGGTTTGCATAAACTGGTACCCTATAATTGCCAAAAGTCATTCCCTCCCCTATCTCGCAGCCTTCCCCTGAGCCCTCATCCGACCTCGAGAGGAGCGTAGTCATTGCCCGCCTCCCCGTCGATCCCTCCCTCAGTCCGGTGAAGCAGGTGCAGAGAGACTACAACCAGGTAGTGCATCTCACTGCCCTCGCTGGAATACCCTGCCTCCCCGTTTCCGTATACAGGATGCCCCCCGCAGACGTCAACTCCCCCCACTGCAGACTCACCAAGGTAGTTCTTCCCACGCGCAAGCATGCGGCCCTCCTTGTGAAGCACGCGAACCGAGTTGGTCGTGATCCTCACTTCAAGGATGTCTACATCCGCCCTTCTTACGCCGACAAGGACGACGCCCGTCGCAAGGTTCCTGGTAGAAGCTGTGGGAGAAACGGACCTGAACCTATCTCTTCCACGCGACCTATCACTCAGCCAGAAACTCACTTTCATTCTCCGCAGTTCTAGCCAATTGCCGCTCTGTCCAAAACAAACTACACTATCTTTCGCAAACCCTTTCTAAAAAGTATACTATGATTTGCCTCACTGAGACTTGGCTCTCACCAACTTTCCCTACCTCACTTCTCCTAGGTGACCAAGATCAGTACTACAATGTGTTCAGAAGAGATAGAAACTCTAGAGGCGGTGGTGTAGCGATCATACTACATTCGTCCATAAGTGCAGCACAGATTGCTGATGAAACTGTACCTGAATCCCACGAATTATTAGCAGTCGATGTTGATATAAATGGTGACCTAATTAGGATTGTCTGCGCCTACCGTAATCCCAAAGCAAGCACGATACAAACTGCCTCTCTTGCCAAGTCAATTCTTGATCTTTGCTCATGCCCCCAACCAACAATAGTTGCTGGCGACTTTAATCTACCCGATATCGACTGGTCAATCTTCCCCACTCCCCAGCCCAAATCAGTTACCCCTCCCTCACAATCATTCATTGACCTCTGTAACTCAGCAAAACTCGCCCAATTTGTCAAAGAACCTACCAGAAAGGATAACGTCCTTGATTTAGTATTATGTAACCATCCCAGCCTCATCACCCAAACTGTAGTGGGTCCCCCTTTCGAAATGTCTGACCATTCGACGGTCGAATTCAAGTTTACAATGAGTCATTCGATACCCGCCTTCATTCTGAGGCGTGACTACAAAAATGCTGATTTTTTGACCTCATTAATTCCCAATTAGCAAACATCGATTGGACAAGCGCCTTTTCTAAAATATCAAATGTGGATCTCATGTACGACCTTTTGATAAGCGTCATTCTAAAATCAGTAGACACGCATGTCCCATGGACCAAAGTGAGCCTTTCTCATGGTAAACTCCCTCCCCATATTGAACGGCTTTTAGGGAAGCGCTTCCATGCCTGGCAGAAATCGATAAATAGTAACGATCCAAGAGATGAACGTGAATTCGAGATTCTCAACAAAAAGTTTCGCAAACAGCTGCAGCGTTACCACAAATCCATCGAGAAAAAAGTGATTGAAAGCGACGATAAGAACAACATTTTCCGTTTTATGAAACGTTGTTCCAATAAATCCAAGGGAGTAGAAGGCTTAAAGAGAGCTGATGGTACTTTAGTCATGGATGACTTAGGCAAAGCGAACTTACTAGCCGAGACTTTTGTAAGCGTATTCACCATCGATAACGGAAAATTGCCAAATGCTGGTGTCCACCCTCATATAGGCGCTTACGAAGAACCCCAGTTTCTTAGACACGAAATCTGCGCCCTTATTGAGAAATGGAAACGCTCCTCCTGCAAAACCCCTGAGAACATCGACCTATCATTCATAAAAACGAATTACCGTACCCATTTCCGAAGCCCTTGAAATCATTTTTAGGAACTCCTACCAATATGGTACGGTACCCTCACATTGGAGGCATTCCTTAGTAACTCCTGTTAAGAAATCACCCCCTTTTTCCAATCCCCTAACCTACAGGCCACGGAGGGTTCCGATATGAGGTGTTCAAAAATAGCGCGTAAAAAGGTCTGTGTGGGAAGCCTGCTAACGAGCGTAGCCAGACAGCTTGGAATGGATCGATACGTTGAAAGACGTATAAATATAATTTTATAGCTGTTTTAGTGTTGTTCAGCACGCTGCATTTCCCGAAATATCATTAATTATCCCGTAAAAAATCGATAAACATGTAAAAATGAGCTTTGAAAAGTTTGAACAGTTTTACGAGTTAATTACTTAATTAATGGTCTTCATTATTTATTTCTGTATTACCTATAGATTCATTGATGCTATTTCCCCACCTTTGGAGCACATTCATCAACGCAAAAACTATGTTAAACGAGAAAGATGATGAAAACATGTCAAAGCCGGCGATTTGGTGTAGCGCCTACTGTAGTTTTAACAAGATCTACACATTCGCTACACCGTAATCTTTTCTTCCTCAACTGCACTATAATTCCCTGCATATCAAAGAAGCTTCTTCATCGAAACCCGCCGTGAGGCCCATCTCTATTACATCTTTCTTTTGCCGAGTTTTCGAGCGCATTTTGTGCAAATCTATTATCAACCATTGTGAACAATTAAACATTTTCCCCGATGAGCAATGCGGATTCCGCAAGAAACGATCGCGGGAGCTCCAAATGCTCGAAGTTCTCGAACACTGGACATCCTCGATTAGTGATGGGAAGCCTGTTGACGTTATCTACTTTGATTTTGCAAAAGCTTTTGATAGAGTATCCCATCCCAAGCTAAAACTCAAGCTTAGCACTATAGGACTCTCCGATAATACCATCAAGTGGATAACAGGATACCTCATAGATAGATCATTCCAAGTGAGAGTAAAAGATGTGCTCTCTACCTCAATGCCTGTAACTAGCGGCGTCCCACAGGGCTCAGTCCTAGGCCCCTTGCTCTTCCTTATTTACACCTCAGAAATCCCTACTTTAGTACAAAATCATGGAGTCGTTGCAAGAATGTATGCCGATGACATAAAAATATATCGGTCCTTTCGGAAGCGGAATTCACCCGCCCCTCTACAAGCTGCGATTGACACTATTGTAAATTGGTCTGAAGTGTGGCAACTCCCTCTTGCTGCGCATAAGTGTAACTCATTGCACTTAGGCAGAGCAAATAGGAAGCGAACATATATTAGGTTGACTAGAAAGTTCTGTCGCATTTTGTGGTCTCACTTCAATCCGTTCGTTCTCATTTCTCTGTCGATATGAGCCGCCCCATTTTTCAAGTTAAGGAGGGGTACGCAGGGGTGTTTTAAATGTGTTTTAGATTTGGCAATGCCAATCAGTTTAGACCAGATAATTGCACAAGTTCTCCAAGGAGTGCTCTTATTTTCACGACATCGTTGCAAGAATGTCGTTGCAAGAATGTTCTATATTCTTATTTTTCTCCGCTTTCAAACCAACGGCAAGATAACTCCCTATAGCGTGTGTGTATCAGGGACATATCTCCTCTCTATCACTGTGCGACGTTGGCTGAACCATGTCGATAATATGGCGGTAGACCAATTAGATTAGGTACGGGCAGATGGATCTACCTCATTAGACCTTTGTCGTCTTCGATTCGATGCAAACAGTGGCCTCAGCCATATTATCTGCGATCTCTCCATCACTATTGGGGAGAACCATCCCACCCTAAATCATGGACTTGAGATATTCGGAAACCTGAGAAAATTCGAAAAATATTTTCTTGGCTGAAACCAAGATTCTGACAAAAACACAATGCTGAACGTGTCTCTGGCTTTGTCCGTTCCCAATGGCTCTTCAATTTGTCTAGACAATGCTACTACATGAGACGATTACTAAGTGTATTGCTCAAAAAATGAGCACAATTGATCACATGATCTTGCTGCTTGGGAGGCAGTATATCATTCCAAACACCATTTTCGGTGTTCAAAAATATCACTCTTCGACCAGATATGTCGAAAACGCTCTGATTCATACTATTCCACAACATTATACATGGATATCAGGGATATTGTCTGTGTTCACTACTACCACAATTTCAAGCTCCAAATCGAAAGGACCCATCCATGACGTGATATTTTCATCTCCCACGCAACAAGCCCTGTGCCTTCCCCACAAGATCTTCAATTCCTCTGAAGGCCTGCTAAGACTAATACCTTCTACTGCTCTTGGCATATTCCTTGACCATTGCTCATTCCAACTATCACTTGCTCGCGGGTCTAGTTAACTTCTAAAATGAGCAGGAAATCAAGGATCAGGAGTCGTTGAAATGCAGTTGGTCAAATTGTTCGAATCATAGATTCCATAACATTGACAGTGAGGCATCCGTAACGGTATAAATTTGTAGCAGGGAACTATCCCTAGCAATCCTCATAATACTTAGAGGATGCATCCTTTTGAACTGTACTAGTGAGCTTAAGCGTAAATACGAAAAATACGACAAAACTTTCTAGTCAACCTGATACTATAGGAACCATAACTCTGGAACAAAAAGGAAAAGTGAAGGACCTCGGCTTTGTTGTCCAGAAAAATCTCTCCTTTTCCGATCATTGCTCTACAATATCCATCAAAGCAAAAACTACTTGTCACACTATCCTCAGAGCCTTACGAACCAAAAATGTAGAAGTACTCGTCAAAACGTACTCAATGTACATTAGACCGATTTTAGAAAGCGCTTCCTCCGTCTTCAACCCTTACCAAAACAAGGATAAAAAGGAACTCGAAAAGGTACAAAACTATTTCACACGACGTTTATTTATGCGGTTTTGATCATACTTGGGAATACATGCCCACCGCTTTCGATCGCATAAGAAAAAAAAAGAAACTAGGCATTGAGTCCCTAGAGAAGCGTTGAATAGCGATTGATAAGAGAGTAGCCACAAATCTCATCCGAGGCAAATATAGTATTTCCAACCGAAAACCACATTATTTCAAAATTTACTACACTCGAAACGGAATGAACTTCAATAATCCTGGATCGAACCACAACTACAGACACAATAGCTTCTTTCCAAGAGCGGCAAGGCTTTTAGTATATTCCGAGAATCAAACCAGTTCCCCTGAGTAGATCCCCCTGGCCCTATCGTCCCACTCACTCGTCATTTTAATCGTATTTAACGTAAATTCAATAGAAACGTAGAAAAATAAATATGAACATTGTTTTGCTAAGTCGATTACATGTATGACCCAACTCACCGACACAACTCATCATTCCCATTTCAATTTTGAAAGATCGATGTATTTTTATTATTTTAAACTAGTCCGGCTGCCCCCGCCTTCGGCGGGGGCCCCGTCCTAGAGGAGTAGGTTTCGCAATCACTCGTTTCGCAACTTGTTGACGCGCGATCTCTCTCCCTCCAAATTTCGTAATCGTTTCATTATCCGGACAGACGTACGGACACAGCGCTTTATATATAGGTATAGATAATTTTTATATTTCATTTTCCTAGATCGTTTCAGCATCACTGATTACATACGTGTATTAAAAGAAAATATTTATTTAGCGCCTTTGAATAATGTCCATTGCCCTTGTTATCTAAAGTCTAGACGGAATATACAGGAGAATTAACTAGTTGCACGGCCCGTTAAAAATACCTAAAAAACGGTAATTTTGCGAATTTTGGAATAGCACTATTTTTCCCGCGATCGACGTAAGATCGATTCGATATAAACCAATGATTGTGGTACATCTCTGCTGCCTCAAATAATACGTGAGTAGTTTTTTGGAACAAGTAAAGCAATTACGAGAAAACTTCGAAAATACCTTGTAAAGAAACTTTTGCACCAACCTAATATATAGGAGTACCAGATAGAATGGAGAAAAAAATGCATTAATTTATCTTTTCCGCTGTGACTATTAATCTTAAGAACTTAGTAAACTATGAATCTTAAAAACTTAGTCAACTAGCACGGCCCGTTAAACAGTGAGGAAATTAATGCATTTTTCTCTCCATTCTATCTGGTACTCCTATATATTAGGTTGGTGCAAAAGTTTCTTTACAAGGTATTTTCGAAGTTTTCTCGTAATTGCTTTACTTGTTCCAAAAAACTACTCACGTATTATTTGATGCAGCATAGATGTACCACAATCATTGGTTTATATCGAATCGATCTTACGTCGATCGCGGGAAAAATAGTGCTATTCCAAAATTCGCAAAATTACCGTTTTTTAGGTATTTTTAACGGGCCGTGCAACTAGTTAATTCTCCTGTATATTCCGTCTAGACTTTAGA
The DNA here is from genome assembly GCA_036245805.1 of Pristionchus mayeri. Classification (NCBI taxonomy): domain Eukaryota; kingdom Metazoa; phylum Nematoda; class Chromadorea; order Rhabditida; family Neodiplogasteridae; genus Pristionchus; species Pristionchus mayeri. The sequence continues at coordinate 24,014,728 of BTRK01000005.1, read as the reverse complement.
TAGCAAGGGCAATGGACATTATTCAAAGGCGCTAAATAAATATTTTCTTTTAATACACGTATGTAATCAGTGATGCTGAAACGATCTAGGAAAATGAAACTAGTCAACTAAGTTTTTAAGATTTCAGATTTTTAAAATAAAATATCTATTTTTCGATTATCTATTTTTAAATAACTATTTTTTAAGTTCGTTAAATCTGAGATTCAAATTTAGTTCTAATTTTGTCCTCTCACATCGCGCCACATCTCAAATGTCTACTCCTCGTAAGATCCGGGATAAGATAAATCGAGCAAAATATGCGAAGCGAGCTGCGACCTCCGGATTAAGGAACAAACTCACTATCCAGAATTAGTTTAGTAGAAACATGAACGCACGCCTTCGGCGTGCGTTCATGTTTGATCGAGCCGCTTCGCGGCTCGCAAACTAAGTTTCTAAGATTAAAATATTTCTAAAATTTTTTGAATTACTTATTTCGGTTACATCGATTAAAACGTTGCTCGATAAATGTTTTTGGACGCGTCGATAAAAATGAAATGAGCAACTCATATCTCTATGTTAAGTAAATAACCAACCTTTACTCCAGTGTTACCAGATATATCAAATAACTTTTTTAAACACATTTATTGATACAGAGAACACAACGAAATCATGATTGGAAAAATACAATGATAATCTTGTTGTTTTCAATGGTTGGTTAATCCGGAGACTGGATGAATTTTTCCCAAGGCGAACTTTCGGATTCGAATGATGGCATATCCCCTGGCAGACACGATGGCTTGTCGTTAGTGTTGGCTTCATCCGGCGTATTCTTTAGTTTTAGAGCCACATGCATCCGGTGAATCTCCTCACACATTTCGATTGAGTAATAGCAGGCAATCAAGGGTCCAAGCACTTCCTTCTTGACAATGTCATCAAGGAGTTCCTTCACGGGGAATTCCTTCAAACCGTTCTTATCTGTTAACATACATTTAACAAATACCTGCATATTCGACGCATTCGATTGCATGGTGATGAACACATCCGACGCTTCGCACTGTATATCCATCTCTGATCGATTAAAAAGGGGAATAAACATACGCAATCCATCGCTGCGATCACCTTTTCGAATCTCTCTCTGTACCAGGCAATAGATTGCATCCGGTGAGTACAGAGTTGAGAGAAAAGGGGATCGACGGGGTGCTGATTGGTGCCGGAAATAGTGAAGACCGGAGTGTTCAACCCGGAGGATGGTAAGATGGAGTTGAAGCCAGGAAATGCATCGGCTGAATAGATGAACGAGAATCCGTCATGAAGAAACTTCTTTGCCTAAAGTTGTCAAATTTTTGCAAACCCAAAGTGGTGGATCTTTAACTATATCTGGTCGCACTGTAACTAACAAAATAAAGATTTCCAATCAATGGGAAAGCAAGTTGAAAATCACTAACCTTGGGAGGCAGTGTTCCATCATTGTCATCCTTTTCTGTGTTCGATCCGGAGCGCTTGATCTTGTTCGCGAATTCAGTTGTAAGGAGCTCGCATGTCACGAAATGATCATTCCTTGCGACGATCTATTAATGAGTGAAGAAAATACACGGATAAATTACCAATTGTGCATTCACTCACCCGGAGCCTACTGCCATTGCACAATCCTTTTGAGACGCAGATGTTGCGAAGAAGAATTACTCTCGCACCAACCTTACATAAGCTATTGTTAAGGTAAGTAAAAATGCATACTTTTAGAGTCAGATCAAAACAAACACAAACTGTTAGCTATTTTTGGTAGCCCTTTCGCTAACATTATAAATTAACATTCTCAACAATGAGAAACCAAGTTGGCAATGTCTAACCTCGGGAGGCAGTGTTTGACCCTTGAACCCAATAGAGAGTTTGATCGAAACACGGAATGAGCTATTTTCTATGTTAAGTAAAGAACCAAACGTTGCTCCAAAGTTTCACTAACCTTGGGAGGCAGTGTTCCATTCTTCGTATACACTTCTGTATTCGATCCGGAGCGTTTGAGGACGATCTTCTTAACATTATAGGGCATCAGTGCGAGGGAGGGAGTTGCATCCGGAGAATAAGGATCATTGAACATAATTGTACCTGAAAATAATGAGGTAGACAAGTAGAAGTTAAGTTTTTGATTACTCATGCCTGAATACATGTCATAAGAACAAGCGTTGTCCCCCTTATCAGTATATCAGTGTTAAAGTCAAATTGATTAGGCGAGACTACGCAAATTCAGGACGCACAATAAATCGATTGCAAAAACGCGGTTATCATTTCATACGAACAAGTGCTGATCCATTATAATTAGTCAAAATCAATCAATAAACAATACAAAAAACATGAAATCAATAAACAATTTAAAATAAAAGAAAAAATCAGAAAAGGAAAAGTCTCCTAAATTTTAAAGCAGCTGGCCGAGTACGGTAGATAAGATGCGCATGATAGGAAAAGACGGCTCTCAATTCAAAATTTCCGGACCAGTGTGATTCCCCAAAATATCGATTTTCAATATTTTCATTACATTTATTTTGAATATAACTGATAATGATTGCAACGAATTCACATGAAAAGACATATTGATAAGTTGTTAGTGAATTGAAGCCTTTTGATTTTTATCGTTATCGATAGGTAGCTTCATTGATTTGCGCTAAACCCCACTCTAATTTCCGCAGGTGGCATCAATCGCTCAAGAAATAGAGCTTTTATCAACACTTTGATCATCCTTTGTCAGAAATACACGCTAACAAACTTTATCAGTTTTATGAACTACAATTTATATCATTATCGATCGATAATTTCCCTTGATTTGAGCTAAAAAGTACACCAATTTGATAGCAATTACGATACGATATGTAAGTTAAAAGAGCCTCCCCACAACGCTCTTATCATATTCCATGCGACAAACCTTATCTGAGCATCAAATATCAGTAGTTTTGACGCGCGCGCGCTCTCTCCATTCCCATGCTCTCTCGCTCTACACAGAGCGAGAGAGCGGAGCACTCCTATGCGCCCTCTACCTCTCCCCGCCCAACTGCCCTCGTGGCCTTGTGGATAGTGAGCTTGTCTCTCGATCCGAAGGTTGCGGGTTCGAGTTCCCTCCGCGTCGGATCTTTTGCCCGATTTCTTCTCTTTATCGCCAATCCGAATTTACGTGGAAGGACAAAAATCGCGGACACTTTCAGTAGTTGGATAAACATTCAAAAGAGATGAAGAGAGGAATCTAAAAAATATCTATACCTATATATGAGCCCGTTCGCGTAAGAGTCGAACAAACCTTGGCACACTGAATTTTCGAAAATTTGTCGAAAGGGGTATTCGAGGGTGCTGATCATCGTGGTCAACTTAGTTTTGCTCCATCTACATCGGTTAAGCCAGGCTGCATGTGGACTTCACCTACATTTCTGGTCATAGCTCAGCAACCGATGTATAAAAGTTCATGAAAATTTTACAGGTCATAGCTAGTACCATTACCAAGTAGCTGGCATCAAAATACGGCATGTTTTTTCATGACAACATTATGAGATCGATGATCTCGAATATAGGACAGAAGCTAAAACCGAGAACTACATGCTAAGATCCGCCTAGTCCTGGGGATCATTTTTCATATGGTATGTTAGGTATTATAACTAGACATATTTTAGTTATACACTGGTTTCTGACGATTTTGTCAGTCGTGAACCGTGTCTAATGTTCTGTGAGTGTAAAATGAAAATAAATTCCTTTGTTCCAGTGAATTTTAATTAAATTTTCGAATGCGAGATTCAAACATATCATCATTCTGCACTTTTGGAGCATTAGGAGCGGTTCACTACTGACAAAATCGTCAGAAAACAGTGTATAACAAAAATATGTCTAGTTATAATACCTTACATACCATACGAAAAAAGATCCCCAGGACTAGGCGGATCTTAGCATGTAGTTCTCGGTTTTAGCTTTTGTCTTATATTCGAGATCGTCGATATCATGATATTGTCATGAAAAAACATGCCGTATTTTGATATCAGCTACTTCCTAATGGTACTAGCTATGACCTGTACAATTTTCATGAACTTTTATAAATCAGTTGCTGAGCTATGACCAGAAATGTAGGTGAAGTCCACATGCAGCCTGGCTTAACCGATGGAGATGGAGCAAAACGAAGTTGACCACGATGATCAGCGCCCTCGAATACCCCTTTTGGCAAATTTTCGAAAATTTGCTGTGCCAGATCCTTTAGCACTTTGTTCGACTCTTACGCAAACGGGCTCATATAAACTGTGTCCGTACGTCTGTCCGGATTGTGAAACGATTACGAAATTTGGAGGGAGAGAGATCGCGCGTCAACAAGTTGCGAAACGAGTGATTGCGAAACCTACTCCTCTAGGACGGGGCCCCCGCCGAAGGCGGGGGCAGCCGGACTAGTTTAAAATAATAAAAATACATCGATCTTTCAAAATTGAAATGGGAATGATGAGTTGTGTCGGTGAGTTGGGTCATACATGTAATCGACTTAGCAAAATAATGTTCATATTTATTTTTCTACGTTTCTATTGAATTTTATTGCTTATGAATATGCACACATGCACTTTCAATAGAACATATTTGATTTTATATATATATATATATATTTATGCTATTTCATTCTGAAATAACGTGGAGAAATATGAAAATGGATCATACGTTAAATACGATTAAAATGACGAGTGAGTGGGACGATAGGGCCAGGGGGATCTACTCAGGGGAACTGGTTTGATTCTCGGAATATACTAAAAGCCTTGCCGCTCTTGGAAAGAAGCTATTGTGTCTGTAGTTGTGGTTCGATCCAGGATTATTGAAGTTCATTCCGTTTCGAGTGTAGTAAATTTTGAAATAATGTGGTTTTCGGTTGGAAATACTATATTTGCCTCGGATGAGATTTGTGGCTACTCTCTTATCAATCGCTATTCAACGCTTCTCTAGGGACTCAATGCCTAGTTTCTTTTTTTTTCTTATGCGATCGAAAGCGGTGGGCATGTATTCCCAAGTATGATCAAAACCGCATAAATAAACGTCGTGTGAAATAGTTTTGTACCTTTTCGAGTTCCTTTTTATCCTTGTTTTGGTAAGGGTTGAAGACGGAGGAAGCGCTTTCTAAAATCGGTCTAATGTACATTGAGTACGTTTTGACGAGTACTTCTACATTTTTGGTTCGTAAGGCTCTGAGGATAGTGTGACAAGTAGTTTTTGCTTTGATGGATATTGTAGAGCAATGATCGGAAAAGGAGAGATTTTTCTGGACAACAAAGCCGAGGTCCTTCACTTTTCCTTTTTGTTCCAGAGTTATGGTTCCTATAGTATCAGGTTGACTAGAAAGTTTTGTCGTATTTTTCGTATTTACGCTTAAGCTCACTAGTACAGTTCAAAAGGATGCATCCTCTAAGTATTATGAGGATTGCTAGGGATAGTTCCCTGCTACAAATTTATACCGTTACGGATGCCTCACTGTCAATGTTATGGAATCTATGATTCGAACAATTTGACCAACTGCATTTCAACGACTCCTGATCCTTGATTTCCTGCTCATTTTAGAAGTTAACTAGACCCGCGAGCAAGTGATAGTTGGTATGAGCAATCGTCAAGGAATATGCCAAGAGCAGTAGAAGGTATTAGTCTTAGCAGGCCTTCAGAGGAATTGAAGATCTTGTGGGGAAGGCACAGGGCTTGTTGCGTGGGAGATGAAAATATCACGTCATGGATGGGTCCTTTCGATTTGGAGCTTGAAATTGTGGTAGTAGTGAACACAGACAATATCCCTGATATCCATGTATAATGTTGTGGAATAGTATGAATCAGAGCGTTTTCGACATATCTGGTCGAAGAGTGATATTTTTGAACACCGAAAATGGTGTTTGGAATGATATACTGCCTCCCAAGCAGCAAGATCATGTGATCAATTGTGCTCATTTTTTGAGCAATACACTTAGTAATCGTCTCATGTAGTAGCATTGTCTAGACAAATTGAAGAGCCATTGGGAACGGACAAAGCCAGAGACACGTTCAGCATTGTGTTTTTGTCAGAATCTTGGTTTCAGCCAAGAAAATATTTTTCGAATTTTCTCAGGTTTCCGAATATCTCAAGTCCATGATTTAGGGTGGGATGGTTCTCCCCAATAGTGATGGAGAGATCGCAGATAATATGGCTGAGGCCACTGTTTGCATCGAATCGAAGACGACAAAGGTCTAATGAGGTAGATCCATCTGCCCGTACCTAATCTAATTGGTCTACCGCCATATTATCGACATGGTTCAGCCAACGTCGCACAGTGATAGAGAGGAGATATGTCCCTGATACACACACGCTATAGGGAGTTATCTTGCCGTTGGTTTGAAAGCGGAGAAAAATAAGAATATAGAACATTCTTGCAACGACATTCTTGCAACGATGTCGTGAAAATAAGAGCACTCCTTGGAGAACTTGTGCAATTATCTGGTCTAAACTGATTGGCATTGCCAAATCTAAAACACATTTAAAACACCCCTGCGTACCCCTCCTTAACTTGAAAAATGGGGCGGCTCATATCGACAGAGAAATGAGAACGAACGGATTGAAGTGAGACCACAAAATGCGACAGAACTTTCTAGTCAACCTAATATATGTTCGCTTCCTATTTGCTCTGCCTAAGTGCAATGAGTTACACTTATGCGCAGCAAGAGGGAGTTGCCACACTTCAGACCAATTTACAATAGTGTCAATCGCAGCTTGTAGAGGGGCGGGTGAATTCCGCTTCCGAAAGGACCGATATATTTTTATGTCATCGGCATACATTCTTGCAACGACTCCATGATTTTGTACTAAAGTAGGGATTTCTGAGGTGTAAATAAGGAAGAGCAAGGGGCCTAGGACTGAGCCCTGTGGGACGCCGCTAGTTACAGGCATTGAGGTAGAGAGCACATCTTTTACTCTCACTTGGAATGATCTATCTGTGAGGTATCCTGTTATCCACTTGATGGTATTATCGGAGAGTCCTATAGTGCTAAGCTTGAGTTTTAGCTTGGGATGGGATACTCTATCAAAAGCTTTTGCAAAATCAAAGTAGATAACGTCAACAGGCTTCCCATCACTAATCGAGGATGTCCAGTGTTCGAGAACTTCGAGCATTTGGAGCTCCCGCGATCGTTTCTTGCGGAATCCGCATTGCTCATCGGGGAAAATGTTTAATTGTTCACAATGGTTGATAATAGATTTGCACAAAATGCGCTCGAAAACTCGGCAAAAGAAAGATGTAATAGAGATGGGCCTCACGGCGGGTTTCGATGAAGAAGCTTCTTTGATATGCAGGGAATTATAGTGCAGTTGAGGAAGAAAAGATTACGGTGTAGCGAATGTGTAGATCTTGTTAAAACTACAGTAGGCGCTACACCAAATCGCCGGCTTTGACATGTTTTCATCATCTTTCTCGTTTAACATAGTTTTTGCGTTGATGAATGTGCTCCAAAGGTGGGGAAATAGCATCAATGAATCTATAGGTAATACAGAAATAAATAATGAAGACCATTAATTAAGTAATTAACTCGTAAAACTGTTCAAACTTTTCAAAGCTCATTTTTACATGTTTATCGATTTTTTACGGGATAATTAATGATATTTCGGGAAATGCAGCGTGCTGAACAACACTAAAACAGCTATAAAATTATATTTATACGTCTTTCAACGTATCGATCCATTCCAAGCTGTCTGGCTACGCTCGTTAGCAGGCTTCCCACACAGACCTTTTTACGCGCTATTTTTGAACACCTCATATCGGAACCCTCCGTGGCCTGTAGGTTAGGGGATTGGAAAAAGGGGGTGATTTCTTAACAGGAGTTACTAAGGAATGCCTCCAATGTGAGGGTACCGTACCATATTGGTAGGAGTTCCTAAAAATGATTTCAAGGGCTTCGGAAATGGGTACGGTAATTCGTTTTTATGAATGATAGGTCGATGTTCTCAGGGGTTTTGCAGGAGGAGCGTTTCCATTTCTCAATAAGGGCGCAGATTTCGTGTCTAAGAAACTGGGGTTCTTCGTAAGCGCCTATATGAGGGTGGACACCAGCATTTGGCAATTTTCCGTTATCGATGGTGAATACGCTTACAAAAGTCTCGGCTAGTAAGTTCGCTTTGCCTAAGTCATCCATGACTAAAGTACCATCAGCTCTCTTTAAGCCTTCTACTCCCTTGGATTTATTGGAACAACGTTTCATAAAACGGAAAATGTTGTTCTTATCGTCGCTTTCAATCACTTTTTTCTCGATGGATTTGTGGTAACGCTGCAGCTGTTTGCGAAACTTTTTGTTGAGAATCTCGAATTCACGTTCATCTCTTGGATCGTTACTATTTATCGATTTCTGCCAGGCATGGAAGCGCTTCCCTAAAAGCCGTTCAATATGGGGAGGGAGTTTACCATGAGAAAGGCTCACTTTGGTCCATGGGACATGCGTGTCTACTGATTTTAGAATGACGCTTATCAAAAGGTCGTACATGAGATCCACATTTGATATTTTAGAAAAGGCGCTTGTCCAATCGATGTTTGCTAATTGGGAATTAATGAGGTCAAAAAATCAGCATTTTTGTAGTCACGCCTCAGAATGAAGGCGGGTATCGAATGACTCATTGTAAACTTGAATTCGACCGTCGAATGGTCAGACATTTCGAAAGGGGGACCCACTACAGTTTGGGTGATGAGGCTGGGATGGTTACATAATACTAAATCAAGGACGTTATCCTTTCTGGTAGGTTCTTTGACAAATTGGGCGAGTTTTGCTGAGTTACAGAGGTCAATGAATGATTGTGAGGGAGGGGTAACTGATTTGGGCTGGGGAGTGGGGAAGATTGACCAGTCGATATCGGGTAGATTAAAGTCGCCAGCAACTATTGTTGGTTGGGGGCATGAGCAAAGATCAAGAATTGACTTGGCAAGAGAGGCAGTTTGTATCGTGCTTGCTTTGGGATTACGGTAGGCGCAGACAATCCTAATTAGGTCACCATTTATATCAACATCGACTGCTAATAATTCGTGGGATTCAGGTACAGTTTCATCAGCAATCTGTGCTGCACTTATGGACGAATGTAGTATGATCGCTACACCACCGCCTCTAGAGTTTCTATCTCTTCTGAACACATTGTAGTACTGATCTTGGTCACCTAGGAGAAGTGAGGTAGGGAAAGTTGGTGAGAGCCAAGTCTCAGTGAGGCAAATCATAGTATACTTTTTAGAAAGGGTTTGCGAAAGATAGTGTAGTTTGTTTTGGACAGAGCGGCAATTGGCTAGAACTGCGGAGAATGAAAGTGACTTTCTGGCTGAGTGATGTTTAGGCAGGTGAATCAATGCCAGTTTCCCTGGGTGCCGAAATTGGGAGGTAAACCATACTGAGAAAAGTGAGAGATGAATGGATTAGACTGGGAGAAGTGATGTGGGAAGGTATTCATAGGGACTGGGGCGAAGAGTGGAGGAGGAGGGGCTCCATATCTGTTGAGATTGTTCTGGGGGATGAAGGGTGGAGGCTTGTGATGAGGGGGGAACTGATTGGGGGCGAGTGTTCTGCTTTCGATGGCCGCGATCAGTCATGGAAGAGAAGACTGAGTTGTGTCTGCTTCTGGCCCTGTTCAGGGGAGGGTCTCTGCTGTTCTGCGGGCGAGTCTGAGTGTGGGATACGGTAGGTCGCGTGGAAGAGATAGGTTCAGGTCCGTTTCTCCCACAGCTTCTACCAGGAACCTTGCGACGGGCGTCGTCCTTGTCGGCGTAAGAAGGGCGGATGTAGACATCCTTAAAGTGAGGATCACGACCAACTCGGTTCGCGTGCTTCACAAGGAGGGCCGCATGCTTGCGCGTGGGAAGAACTACCTTGGTGAGTCTGCAGTGGGGGGAGTTGACGTCTGCGGGGGGCATCCTGTATACGGAAACGGGGAGGCAGGGTATTCCAGCGAGGGCAGTGAGATGCACTACCTGGTTGTAGTCTCTCTGCACCTGCTTCACCGGACTGAGGGAGGGATCGATGGGGAGGCGGGCAATGACTACGCTCCTCTCGAGGTCGGATGAGGGCTCAGGGGAAGGCTGCGAGATAGGGGAGGGAATGGCAGTGGAGATGGAGGTGGTGTTCGCGACTAGGAGAGGGGCAGGGTCAGCTGAGGAGGATGGGGCATCCATTTCATCATCGTCATTGGTAACAATCGAATCTGGGGGAAGGGGCATGCGGTTCTCCAACTCGCATATCCGCTTCTCGAGACTGCGTGAGTACGACTGCTCCTTGTCGATCTTGTTCTGGAGGCAGATGCAGAACTGCAGGAGATCCTCGTATGTTCCCGTAACCGTGTACTTCCTTTTCTTCGGGGCTGGAGATCCGGTGGGAGTCATTTCTGAGAAAGAGGGAGAGCGAGACGGGGGAACGGTCCGATAGATCATCTCACCGTTGTGGGTACCGAATTCAGAAAGTTGCACAGTCGGTACTCTGTGCCAGCGAGATCGAGGGAGGAAGGGAAGAGCGGGGACGAGAGAGCGTGTGGAAGTGAGAGAGTGCGGAGAGAGAGGTGAGAGACACCTCTCTCGATGAGGGAAGGGAATAGACTGTGAGGGAAGGGAATAGAGAAATTTTAATGTTCTTTTCACAGAAGAGAAAAGATTAATTAGCGATTTACAAAATTTTAGTGTTTGGTCATTTAAGTGGAAATATCAGTACTTCCGAACAACCGAATCAAGGCTGGTGTTATACAATGCGTGATAGCCCAGTGCATGGCCGATTCGAAACAAGTGGTTTGGTTAGGTGGGAAAACCTACAGTCTCGGAGAGGTAACAGTAACCCCGATTTTAGCTGGTTTTCGTTATTCAAGCTTAAATATCACCACTTCCGAACGACTGCTAACCCTAGTGTTATACACTGGGTGAAAGCTAAGCGCATGGCTGGTATGATACGATTGGTTTGGTTAGGTGGGAAAGCCCGGGAAGGCGGTGGTAGGTCATAGAAGTCAGATGAAATTTGGCATTTTCTAAAACATGCCGCCACTCAGCAATATTAGTTATAAATCTACAGAGATGCGTTCTAGCTGATAGATAGACATGTTCTGTATATCGTGGTATAACTAAAATATTATTTTCATGTAATTAGAAGCTAAAAATTGAACAAAAGATGGCGTCTGCAAATTCATCCGCGAAATAGTTTTGGAAAAAGCGGCAAATTTTCATTTTTGCACCCAGCCCAAGTGGCATTTATTTACTTTTCAAAGTGTATCTGATGTCAATGGCGTGGAAGGACTATTACTGATAAGAGGAAGCGTATTGTGGAGGAGACCGAAGAATTTTTAAGGTTCGATAAGATTCCCTTGAGAAGAGGAATTAAGGAGATGAAGATGATAGAAGAGGAAAAGAAAAACCTTGAGAAGAATGCAAAATTGAAGACTATGGTAAAAGAGGTTGGAATGTTGTACGAGAAATGAAAAATAGTAGAAATGAACAAATTTTAGAAGAGGAAGAGAAATAAAAGAGCAGAAAGCGACGACACTTCCAACGATGATATGGAGACAAGAAGTGATGAAAAGGAGAAAATGAAGAAAGACAAAAAGAAGAAGAAGAAAAGGAAGGAAAAAACGAAAAAGCGAAGGAAGTATGTGAAAATGGGTGTCCTTTACTGTAAGAAATAAACCATCCGCGCATTTCTTAAAGTTACCCAAAACCCGTGCAAATTTTTTAAACTGGCCCCATGAAAATATCTTAGCGCTAATTCCATGACCAAACACTAAGTACCGTTATTTTTTTTTAATTAGCGCTAACAGATTTGCGCGCGGTTTTTGAAAAATTTTGTTTAATCGATTATGTGGGCTTAATATTGAAGCTTTTGCTTTTAAAATATATATTTCTACACCGGGGGAGAAGCGAGGATAAATTTGGTATAGAACCGGGCTTGTGAACGCTAATTACTGCATACAAAAGTTTCACGTTTCAAACCCTCCCGCAAAATCGGTCGTGATCAGGGTTGCACCGCACATGTTTATGAAGCCGATTCTGCGACTAATTATTGATTTTCTGATTTTATTTGTATTGTATTTCTACTAGTCTCTTTTATGTCTATCAGTTTCAGGAATAATAATATAGGCCATTTTTAAGGGTGTTGTGTAACTTTAAGATTACGCATCGTGAAAATGAGCGGAGCCTGAATTCAATAATCGCGCGTGCTAGTGCGATTTGTGCGCAGCATCTTACAATAAATATTCCGTGAATTTTTCTTGCTGTTGTAGCTTGATTTTGAGTGCCATTTGAATAAACCTATCGGCTGTCCCTAGCTTCAGATGAAAATAATTTTAAAAAAATTGCGATACTTATCGGACACCCTAATACTATTATATCAGGCTTCTCATGGAAATAAATAAAAACTTGGTACAATCGGAAAGTCGATTTTGATTTGTTTGCAATTCCTGGGGTAATTTTGTGTTCTGAATCCGATTCCGAGCATAGTTGCCCAGACCTAGCGCGGCTTGCCCACCCCCCTGCCACCCATGAACCCCTGGTCATGGTCAAAAAATTGATGGTAGGTCAAGATTAAGTACTGTACCAATCGATAGTACTGTACTTCCTGATACCGTATCCCACTACCGTAACCCCGAATATCGCGAACTAACTTTATTTTTAAGATGCCCTGGTAACGTGCACAATCGGTCTGGTGTCGGGAACGATCGATTGTACAGTACCCAACTGATTACCGTAACCCAGTTCCTTGGGTCAGATCTAGTTCCTTGGGTCAAAATTTTTTTTAAAAATCCTAAATCGATCATAAATTGGTTCTACACTAATTAGAGTTACGGTAGGATGCGTCAAAATTTTTTTATTATCGATTTAGGATTTTTAGAAAAAATTTTGACCCAAGGAACTAGATCTGACCCAAGGAACTGGGTTACGGTAATCAGTTGGGTACTGTACTATCGATCGGGCACGGTACCAGATCGATTGGGCACGGCACCAGGACTTCTTAAAAATAAAGTTAAGTTCAGTTAAAGTTAAGTTAAAGTTAGTTCGCGATAGTCGGTGTTACGGTAGTGGGAAATGGTATCTGGTGGTACTGTACTATCGATTGGGTACGGTACTTTGACTTTTTAATTGGGTACGGTATTTTCAATTTTTGAAGAAAAAATCAGTTTGCAGTAATCGGGGCTACGGTAGCTATATACGGTATCAGGAAGTACTGTGCTATCGATTGGTACAGTACTTTATCTTGACCTACCCCTGACCTACCATCGATTTTTTTACCATGACCCGGGGTTCATGGGTGGCAGGGGGGTGGGCAAAATATTGCCCCTGCCGAGGCAGCGGCGTGGGCAACTATGATTCCGAGTCATGCGACAGCTTACTTCTATCGTTGTCTGCAGCAGGTTGCTGAAAACTTTCGAATCTATATTTGACGCCTTGATTAGGCTTCGCTTCAAAATGCATAAATTCCAATAAGCACCAATTATGACTTAATTTGAATTCCCGCGCAGTTTGTAATACTGCGTCGACTTTATTGTGGATTTATCCAATATCACGGATCTCCTGTAAAAATACAGGAAAATGAGATCACTTTGCGACAGAAAAAAATTTTGCATCACGGATTTCGCTGAAACCAGTAGGATGACCAAAGTGAGGGCTATGGGAACGCCTATCCACTTTATTTTTCGGAATTTGCATTTTGAACAAAGTTATGACCTACCACTTTGGAAGGCCGTATTTCGGTCAGATTTGAGGCACTTTCCTACTTCCGCGCCAGGCTCCTCCCCCTCCCCTCCCCCGCTCTATCTTTAGCGCGCCCCACGTCCCCTCCTAGCCTCTCCCTAGACCGCACTCTCGCTCTGCCCCTCCCCTCTCACTCCCCCGCGCCTCTCGCACTTGCCTCTTCTACGCTCTATCTCGCCTCTCCCCGCATTCTCTCACCCGGCGTGACTGGAGCGCGCCCTCCTCATAGCTGTTTTCACTCCCCCCCCCCCTCATGAAACCATGGCGTTTCCATGCACGAGGGGGGAACCTCTCGGCGAATTTTTGGACGATGTCAGACTCCATCCCGATGCCAGACTCCATTCTTGGGGTGGTGTCTGGCTCCCCCCCCCCTCTCGCTCCTTCGGGGGCGGGATCAAGGGGGTGGGGCCTGGCGCGGAACTAGGAAAGTCCCGATTTTGACCTACAGCAACCTTTTTTTTTCCAATCGGTGCCTATTCTTCTCTTCTACCAATAAGTTCTTTTACGTTAAATGTGAAAATCACGTCTTCACATACTCTGTGACTGAAGTAATATTGCTTCAACTAAGACCATTCGCGTAATTTACTGGCAATTTACTTTTTCATTACCCAAAAAATGAAAATTATGCTCCAAATATCTATTATTTTCTGGTAACTTACTTTTGCCTTGTCGCGAAAGCAGCTCATTTCAAATTTAGTAACTTTTCACTTACTTTTTTTGGCAACTAATTTGTAAGTAACTGATAAGTACTTTTTTTCGAGATAGAACAAGCGGGAATCCGCTCTTTTTAACATATTTTATTAACTCTCAATGCACTTATCCAATATTTCGTTTGACTATGGTGGTTTCTGTTTTCCATATAAGAAGATCCCGCTTAACCATCTCGACAGGGCATCAGGTAACAATTTAAACACTACATTTGTCTCACCTGAACTTTTGAAGGTGCTGATCGGAATTCAAATGGAAATGAAGCCATGTCTACGGATACTATCCGTTTCAACGGAAGAGCCATTTTTCGGTCCTGATTAAGGAATCCCGAAAGACATTTTCTAATAATAGTAAGAGCGATGATTGCAGTTGTTTTATGAGTCTCGCAATTCGATCACTAACTATGCTCTAAGTACTCAAGACTCAAGATGCTGTCTCGTATGTAAGTTTTGAATTTCAGTATTTTATACAGATACATTTTCCAGGTGCATTCCATTGAATTTGTAGTGTTCATTCAACCGACTCCGCAGCCGAAAATTGAACGACTTGTGAACACACTGGAAAATTTGACGATTAAACTGTGAGTTACTATATCTCTTGCAGGGTTCAGGAACAAGACGTTATCGACGAAGATTGAGTATCTATCTACCCTGTGCCAAGCAATATCGAAACCCGTTTGTAATATTCATAAGTCGAGACATGTCATGATTGTTGATTGATTGTTGAAAAGTAAATAAAAATTGAAATTTGAATTGAAAAAGCACCTGGAAAGCAACTGGACTAAAGTAAGCATGAAGCAACAAACAAATAATTTTATAGTAATAAAAAAGTGAGCAAAATATAAGAAAACGGTAAATTTTGGGTAATAAAAAAGTAAGTTGCCAGTATAAAAAGTAAATTTACCAGTAAGCAGCTGGCGGCAACTAACTTTTTCAACAAATATTACTTTGTACTTACGACAATATTACTTTGCAATCACAGAGTAGTTTCATGCGAAAAACTGATTTTATCATCACAAAATGTTAATTTTCAATCATTTATGGTCCAAAAGCTACTATTTTTATTGTTGAATCGGATCGGATGTCCCACTCCACAATTATGTGCATAGTTAATTTGACATAACTCGAGGCTTATCATATCGATACTCAGTACGGAAAAATTGAACATTGTGCGATTTTTGAATAACATACCATTCGGCGTGTGTCTCACTTCCGACTTATTCAAATGAGAAAAGTAAGGATATTGCTCGATAGCTCTAGACTAGGTCTCCAAATATGGCTAAGGGGGTACAGCCGTTGAAAGTTGGTCGTTTTCGAGAATACTATCCATGGTACAGATGGTGTCCCAATAGGTATGTCGATAATTTTACGGTCTTGGGTTACTATTCCCTTGTTTGGCTATAAGCCGGCTTATGCCGCCGCTATGCACAGAAAGGTGCGTGACTCTAGCCTCTGACCGACGAGAGAGCATGCAAAATGAAGAGAGAGCGAGAGAGGAAAAGAGCGTCGAGTTGAGATCCGGGTAATGAGATTACCGAAGAGAAGAACAAGAGCCAATCAATAGTTCTCATCCCTCATCTGCCTTTGCAATAAACCACTAATCTTGCAATATGACTACGAGTCCATATGCAGAGTTCCATTGTCCATTGCCTCCCCCTCGTCTATAAAAGGAGATCTCTGCTCTCCTTCTCCGATTCGTCTCAACGAGTCCATACCCTCCTCCTCGACCCTGGCCTGTCTCCCCTCCACAGCCTGTCAGATCAGACAATTTCCTTTGTTCTCGGGGCGGACCATTCCTCTCCGTTCACTCCGGCTGAGCGGTGACGTGAGGGTGAAAGTAGTTGAAACATAAGCCATAATTTAATTAAGAAATTAAAATTTAAGAGGCCGCATCTGAGAAGAGTCACCACTGCCCGGACATTGCGCCAAGAATTTCGATTCAAGCTATGGTACTCATAGGACCTAGAGTGCTTAGGGTGTTAATTTGAAATTTAAAACGAATACCGCCTGGGTCGCGCAAAGCGGTCTGCCAGGTGTGGGTACAGTGAAAAATGATGAATTTTCATATTTTCTCAGCCGATCAAGCTAGACTCAAAAATCCTATTGCGTTATACTAGGCTACCCCAAAGTGAGTTGGGGCACCATGGACATCGAATTCGGGTCGATTCTCAAAGTGACATTTTGATAGAATTTTTCATATTTCCGAATTTTTTTCAGGTTACAGGAATTTCCGCCTATAATTTCCCGGACCAGGGTGCAGCACACTTACTGCCCCTTCATATCAGATTGTCACTTTGACGATTTGCTTTAACATGCCTCGAAAAATTGAGTTGAAGGTCATGGTCGCTGTCAATTCGGTTGGTTTCCAGTTCCAAAATTGTTTTCTCGTCTGGATGAACTCATATTGACTGAAATACCATTAGGTAGTGTAGCATTTAGTGTTGCTCGCGAGCGCTCGTCGCTCGAGCGGTTAATTTCGACGAGCGCTCGAGCGCCAATCGCTCGAGCGATTATCGAGCGAGAGCGGCGCTCGAGCGATGAATTCGAGCGATTTTAATCAATGTAAATTCAAGAAATAATGGCAAAATCACTCGAGCTCTCCCCAAAAATCAATTTCTCGAGCGATTTTCTAAATTGAACGCTCGAGCGATCGGCGCTCGAGCGCTCGTCAATAATTAATCGCTCGAGCGACGAGCGCTCGCGAATAACATCAATAGTAGCATTTACTCCTATGGCTTCGGTGACTTCGTTTTATAAGATGCATACCTAGTCCACTTTTCATGACTTCGTCTATTGAGCAACTTTTCACAGCGAGCTTTGCCCCGAAATTTTCTTTTGCAGGAATTTCCGCCTATAATTTTCTGTACCACATTGTAGCACACAAACATCCCGTTCACGATATACTGTCGTAGTTACAATTCGTGCTTTAACATATCGAGAAAAAATGACGACGAATAATCACATGACGACTTATCGCACAAATGAATGCCGTTCGCTTGGGAGTTAGCCTAGCAACCTTGGATTTGTTTTATTTTAACCAGTACACACCCGGTACTGGGTTACAGTAGTTACTGGGGTACTGCAATATTGAAGGTGAACTGTATATTTACCTAACAATATGTCACTGTTCGGAAATTTTGGAATAATATTTGACCCAAGGAACTGCATCTGACCGATGGAACAGTATCGATTGGGTACGGTACTTTGTGTTTATCTGTTCATGACCTACCTCTCAATTTCTCATATCTGGACCATGACCCCCTGGTCGATGGTGGGGGATGCAAACTCAAGATCGCCTGGTACTATGATTACTATATTATAAAAGAGTGGAGGTTATACTGATAACAATGATACAAGTCCCAGGTTGCTAGGCTGACTCCCAAGCGAACGGGGTTCATTTGTGGGATAAGTCGTCATGTGATTATTCGTCGTCTATTTTTCTCGATATGTTAAAGCACGAATTGTAACTACGACAGTATATCATGACCGGGATGGGTGTGTGCTACAATGTGGTACAGGAATTTATAGGCGGAAATTCCTGCAAAAGAAAATTTCGGGGCAAAGCTCGCTGTGAAAAGTTGCTCAATAGAGGAAAAGTTATGAAAAGTGGACTAGGTATGCATCTTATAAAACGAAGTCACCGAAGTCATAGGAGTAAATACTACACTACCTAATGGTATTTCAGTCAATATGAGTTCATCCAGACGAGAAAACAATTTTGGAACTGGAAACCATCCGAATTGACTGCGACCATTTGACCTTCAACTCAATTTTTCGAGGCATTTTAAAGACCAAATCGTCAAAGTGACAATCTGATATGAAGGGGCAGTAAGTGTGCTGCACCCTGGTTCAAGAAATTATAGGCGGAAATTCGTGTAACCTGAAAAAAATTCGGAAATATTAAAAATTCTATCAAAATGTAACTTTGAGAATCGACCCGAATTCGATGTCAATGGTGCCCCAACTCACTTTGGGGTAGCCTAGTATAACGCAAAAGGATTTTTGAGTCTAGCTTGATCGGCTGAGAAAATATGAAAATTCATCATTTTTCACTGTACCCACACCTGGCAGACCGCTTTGCGCGACCCAGGCGGTATTCATGTTAAATTTCAAATTAACACCCTAAGCACTCTAGGTCGTATGAGTACCATAGCCTGAATCGAAATTCTTGGTGCAATGTCCGGGAGGGGGGCCAAATGGTAACTCTCCTCAGATCCGGCCTCTTAATACTCCGGAATAGCAAGAGTTTCAAACAATAAGGCATGAGACTACTGTTAAATTTGGGGATTTTTATCTCGCTTGCCGACCCCCTTTGACACAATTACTTGTAATTAAAAATGTTCAGATTCAAATGGGAACTAGTCTGCACACAATATCGACAGACCCCGCTTGTGGGGTCTTTTCTGAATCCTCATGATCAGCTCTACAATTTATATGGACAGATTTTTGATATTTTTCCCTTTATTGGAGAAACAGCGTAAAGGGTGCTAAATTTTCGGATTTTCTCACATTTTTCGAATACTAGATAAAATATCAAAAATCTGTCTATACAAATTGTAGAACTGATCATGAGGATTCAGAAAAGACCCCACATGTGGGGTCTGCCCGTATTGCGCGCAGACTAGTTCCCATTTGAAAATCATCATGTATTGAGTTTCGAAATAGCTGTTTCAAAATGAGCTTCACTAGACGTTTTAATTATGTTACAAGGGAACCTCAAAAGTACAACTCGTTCCCGGTGAAATCTGATTTCAACATGTTCACTGGCTCCCCAGGATGATACCGGAGCACTTAAAAAGTTGCCATAATTGCTTCCTAAGACCCTAAACTGGCCTTAGTGTTCACCACTTAAAATCCGCTCACGCGGCTTCCGGAATAGAATAGTCAATGATATCGATCGGAACCCAAGAATGTGTCTCGTAGCGCAATAGGTTGCGTGTTAGCTTTGCATTTTGCAAGTCGTGGGTTCGAACTTTGAACGTTACAAGAGCTTTTTGCTGATTTTGTAAAGTTCATTATAGAGTGTGTTTATCCAATGACAGAAGTCTTGGGAGAAGTCCTTAATTGCAAATACATAACAATTGCATGCAATAAATCGTGTTACCTACAAGTGATACATATCTCTGTAAATGAATGATTGATACTTTGGTCATTAAAAAACAAGAAAAGCGCATAAAAAACTTGTCAACAAACAGCTAAAGTGAGCAAAAAGCTTTTGTAACGTACAGAATTCGAACAAAACGTTAAGCTAGCGCGCAACCTACTGCGCTACGAGACACATTCCTATGCTCCGCTATATATCGTTGACTATTCTGAGAAACGAGCGAGCGGATTTTACGTGGTGAACACTAAAGCCAATTTAGGGTCTTAGGAAGCAATTATGGCAACTTTTTAAGACTGCTCTGGTATGATCCTGGGGAACCAGTGAAAACGTTGAAATCAGATTTCACCGGGAACGAGTTGTACTTTTGCGGTTCCCTTGTTACTTCATTTTGCTCTGAAACCCAAAAAGAGGAATGTGTTTCACTGAATAGATTTACTTAATTAATTCAAATCGATATTGTGCAAACGAGAATGTCAAAATTGCTCTTCGCCGCTAGTTGTCTAATCTGACAGGCTGTGCCCTCTCCCTCTGTGAGTCGACCTGTGACAGAATAGTCCCTACTAGGTTCTTCTTGTGTTCGGTAAAAAAAAGGTAAAAGTGTTAGGCATTTTTCCACGCAAGGGCGGGCTCTGCCACCCCATAGTCTGTGTAGCAACTAGATCCTATCCTGGAAACCAGTGGCCTGTTGCGAGCCCGTGTTGTGTGCACGTGGTTGGGGATTTCCTTATAGTGATTTTTTGAATCACTACCAACATTTCTTAAAGCAGGATAAACCCCTTAGATTATATGAGGATAAAGTAGACATGTACAGATAGGATCCTTGAACCATAATCCAAATCCGAAATTTGAAGTCTAGCTCAAGTTTGAGCCGAGATACACGCGTTTGAAGTTTCTACAGGGCTAAGGGACAATCAAGATAGTTTGAAAATCAGGTAGATTCAGGGAAGCGGTCTATGTAACACAGGTATCACGAGTCAGTGGAGGAAGGCGCGAACATTTTTTTCAGACCCATTTAAAATCGATCATACTATGGTTGTATGTTGACCTAGAGACAAGATTACGAAATAACTAGACCATTTGTCCCAGAGCCGGCTTTTAGGAATTTTCCGGTTCTTGATCCGGCTTTTCCATATTTCAACTCCCAGTTGAGCTACAGAGATGGCACAGACACCAAAATGTTCTGAAAATTATTCTGAGCAACTTTCATGTTGACAACTTCATAAGGAAGTGAAAACTAAGAAAATTGTGTTCGAAAATTCGACGCCCACATGATATTATAAATCATTTCACTATCAAGCAGGTGCGTTGCAGTGAATTTTATTGCGGAATATAAAAGATCAACTCACTAGATGTCTAACATAAAAATATGAAGGGACATTGAGGGTCTTTTTTCAATATCCGTGACCAAACATGAGGCACCGACGTGGGTGACATTGAAATAATTTAGTTATGGCATTCCATTTGTATAAATTCGCGGGATTCGAGCTGTTTTCAATGTTTGATGTCTGAATACAACATAAGTTACTGCGAAAATCCACATTTTCCGTCTTTCGAAAATTCCCATTTTCAGAACTCGGATTATGCACAAATTTTGACATTAAAAAGTTAACTGTATCTAATGAACGACCTCTACCTATGAACAATTTTTGAAAAACAGTTAGCGGTACACAGTATCCGACCAATACGGACTCCCATCTACACCTTTCAATGACGATATTGGTGCTTGAAAACAGCGGAATCGCAAGTTCAAAAAATGTAAAATTAATTTTCAGTGACATTACTGTGAGAACAGAATGCGTCGTCCGTGGTGTTGTGTGCGAGAGTTATCACAATTTGCTGTATTACTCGCGGAACGCGGGAGAAAAAAAGTTCCGCGAGTAATACAACGAAATGTGATAGCTCTCGTAACGCACGGATTGATCGAATTTGATAACTAAATATGTATAACAGTCAAAATCATTAAGAATTAATTAATATAATCACCAATTTCGCAGTATTATGAAATATGTAAAATCACAAAATTAAATGTTATGACTATTTTTAAATATCATAAATTACGTATTACAAAACGTTTTCAAACTTATACGGACCGGAATTATTATGCACTTATCAAATTCGATCAATCCGCGTGTAAATGTCACTGAAAATTAATTTTACTTTTTTTGAACTTGCGAATCTGCTGTTTTCAAGCACCAATATCGTCATTGTAAGGTGTATATGGGAGTCCATATTGATCGGATACTGTGTACAGCCAACTGTTTTTCAAAAATTGTTCATAGTTAGAGGTCGTTCATTAGATACAGTTAACTTTTAATGACAAAATTTGTGCATAATCCGAGTTCTGAAAATGGGAATTTTCGAAAGACGGAAAATGTGGATTTTCGCAGTAGCTTATGTTGTATTCAGACATCAAACATTGAAAACAGCTCGAATCCCGCGAATTTATACAAATGGAACGCCATAACTAAATTATTTCAATGTCACCCACGTCGGAGCCTCATGTTTGGTCACGGATATTGAAAAAAGACCACCCTCAATGTCCCTTCATATTTTTATGTTAGACATCTGAGTTGATCTTGTGAGTTGATCTTTTATATTCCGCAATAAAATTCACTGCAACGCACCTGCTTGATAGTGAAATGATTTATAATATCATGTGGGCGTCGAATTTTCGAACACAATTTTCTTAGTTTTCACTTCCTTAGGAAGTTGTCAACATGAAAGTTGCTCAGAATAATTTTCAGAACATTTTGGTGTCTGTGCCATCTCTGTAGCTCAACTGGGAGTAGAAATATGGAAAAACCGGATCAAGAACCGGAAAATTCCTAAAATACGGCTCTGGGACAAATGGT
Source organism: Pristionchus mayeri (assembly GCA_036245805.1). NCBI lineage: Eukaryota > Metazoa > Nematoda > Chromadorea > Rhabditida > Neodiplogasteridae > Pristionchus > Pristionchus mayeri. Next base: position 23,992,386 of record BTRK01000005.1, on the reverse strand, counting down.
CTAGTTATTTCGTAATCTTGTCTCTAGGTCAACATACAACCATAGTTTGATCGATTTTAAATCTGTTTGAAAAAATTGTTCGCGAGTGGTCTGTTTTTGCTTCGCTGACTCGTGATACATGTGGTAAATGGTCAGAGAACACAGAGGAAGGGAAGGAAAGCGGAGAGGAGCGGGCGTACCCATGCCGTCTGCCGCTCTCGCCTCCTCTCTCGCGCGGTCCGATTTACATACAGTGTTCTCGTCATTGCTGGGGGACTTCCGCGCGGGATTCTCAGTGGTTTTGGGTGCTTTGGCCCCCTTGGTCTGGGTGGGTCTGTGGACGCGGACGGGGGTCGAGCTCGTGACCCTTCGTTCGCAAGTCTGGCGCACAACCACTGCGCCACCCGGCCGGTCTCTTCTCGAATTGCGCAACGACCGGGAAATGAACGAATGAGGGAAAGACGTGACTAGTTGATTTTGTTCGCACTTTTTTGCATAGATTTCGCACTAATTCGCACATTCGAACGTTCGTCCGAACTCGCACTTTTCCCTCTCATTCCTCGATTCGCCTGATGTGCTGTTATTTGCAACACTAGTCCCTAGCTCTCACTCTCCGAGTAGAGCTCCCTGGATACTGTATCCTTGTCCTCGCCTACTCAGGGTTCTGGATAGCGCCTACTCTCCGAGAGGAGTTCCCCGAAGGCCTGTACCCGAGTAAGCACCCCTCTAAAGAGCATACTGTATTGCAGTCCCTTACCTACCGTACCCCGCGTAGTTCCCCTACCCGGTACCCTGATACCGTACTCCCCGTACCCGATACCTACGATGAGAGCGGCCAGGATCGAATCGAAGGCCTACTCCTTGTTATTCCCTGAGATAAATGCTATTGGTTAAAACTGGTCTTGCGTACTTCCAAGGGATGGCTCATAAATAACGTACAACGTACAACGCACACGGATGGCTCATAAACAACTTATCGGACGGTCGCTGCCTGAATATGCTGGGAAATAATATACAAAAATGTGAAAGATATTGTTTTTGCCCTTGTGGGCGGCCGGAAAGGATTGTTACGGCAGGTTGGAGTTGCCTAATCCTGCGCTCTCTCACTTTTGCACACTCTCTCATGCTCGCGGCGCGGGCACGCTGCGCGTCGAACCTTAGGATCAGGAAGTCGTCCTTGTTGGTTAACTTTTAAAAAAAGATCTTGAAAGTGGCCATTTCTCTAAGCAGGGTGTTGGGAAAGAAATGATGTGCATCATATTTACTAGACAATTCGATACACGGCAATAGAACATAAATAATTGAGAAATGTTTTATTTTTTAGGTCATCTAGTGATTCAGAAGATGAAGATGAAATGATGAGGAGGGACGACATAGAGAAAAAAGAAAGACTGGAGAAACTGAGAGATGAAAGAATTCGACGGGAGCGACTTGAAAAGGTAACATATTTCCTATATGTTCTCGAAAATGCTAAAGCTTAAACAATGATTCAAGGCCAAAACGCAAATGATCCTACATCCTGAATTAAAGAAGACTGTAGCTGAGAAGAATGCACCAAAGTATAATTCCATGTTCAATCCACACTTGGCCAAGTAAATTATCAATTCTTCCTTATCAACTAGCGTTGTCGCCTCTTGTATACTATCTTGATATATTCCCTCTCATGGGTGTCCACGCCGCCGGCGACAGGGGGTGCAGCGCATAGACGCACAGTGCGTCTGTGCGCAAGGCATGTATAGGGAGGGGTTCATGGTCAAAATCGATGGTAGGTTATTTATGGGTCAAGACTAAGTACCGTACCCAATCGATAGTAAAGTACCCCAAGATACAATATATGACTACCGTAGCCATCGAATATCACGAACTGACTTTATTTTCAAAAAGTGAAGATACCGTATCCAATCGATAGTACAGTATTCATAGATACCGTATACCGCTACCGTAACCCACGATTATCGCAAACTAACTTTATTTTTAAAAAGCCCTGGCACCGTGCCCAATCGATTCTACAGTACCCAAGTAACTACCGTAACCCAGCTCCTTGGGTCAGATCCAGTTCATTGGGTAAAACATTTTTTCGAAAAATCCAAAATCGATCATAAAATTATTTTAAAGTACCCTAGCATACATCTCATTACTGAAGAATCATTTTATGATCGATTTAGTTTTTTTGGGAAAAAGTGCAATTTTTAGAAAAATGTTTGACCCAAGGAACTGGGTTACGGTAGGTACTTGGGTACTGTAGAATCGATTGGGCGCACTACCAGGACTTTTTAAAAATAAAGTTAGTTTGCAATAATCGGGGTTACGGTAGTTGTATACGGTATGTGAGGGCACTGTAGAGTCGATTGGGTACGGTACTTTAATTTTTTGAGAATAATGTTAGTTCGCGATACTAGCTGGTAACGGTAGTGATATACGGTAACTGCTGGTACTGTACTATCGATTTGGGTACGGTACTTAGTCTGGACCTAACATGACCTACCATCGATTTTTTCCATGAACCCCTATACATGCTTTGAGCACAGACGCACGGTGCGTCTATGCGCAGCACCCCCTCGGCGCCATTTCTGGACACCTATGTTCCCTCTTGACGCACCTTTGCCATTTCTTACCTATGGCCTAATGATCAATATATGGACGTTTGCCTAAGAATCATATATACATAGTGTTTATCTAATTTTTCCATCAATTTTGAGTTGCATAAATTATGCGAAAGATTTCTGGCATGCGATGTATTCAGTGGTTCGATTCCAGTATGTGTATTTGTATATCACATATGGACGTTTTTTTCATACTGTGAGAATAGAAACCCAAGCAATGGTGTTAGTGCAAGTGTAGCGAGTGCATTTGGAGAATGAAAGACAAGTGGTCGGGGGAGATAACGCCCGGAACATTTTAAACCCAGTTTGCGATTAGATAAGCCGAGTCTGAATCGCAAACTGGGTTTAAAATATAAAATGTTCCGCGCGTTATTTCCACCGACTACTTGTCTTTCACTCTCCAAACGCACTCGCTGCACTCGTGCTAACACCATTGCTTGAGTTTCTATTCTCACAGTACTTCATTTTCTTCCGAATGAGACAATCCAGCAAAAATATGCATTTATGCATATACATTTGTTCAGATCTGATCAGAATTAAAACCCGTTCTTCGTAAGACTGCATTGAAGGGTGGTATGGGTGGCACACGGAATTTTTTTGATCAACGCCCTGTTAAAAGAAATGGTCCTTTTCGGAATCATTTTTAAACACAGAACGACATGCTAAAAATAGAAATAAATAGGTTCTTTACAGTAAACATACAGTATCTCTACAGTATATCACGCCTCTCATGAGAGAATCGAGCTGAGCATGGGAATGGTGAAATTAGTTCTAACCGGTTTTGGGCACCCTGAGGCATGTCTGAGTGACCCCCGAAATCATTTTGTGCATGCTTCATTTTGGAGCTCCTTAGGTAGGGTCGGATATCGGCATCACCCACTTTCAGAGCACTTTTCTTGGATACGGTGTAAGATTGAGCAAAATTTACCTTTGAGTGACCCCCACTCATTTTTTGAGCTACTGTGAAAATTTCAGCTGCTGCTTTACCTACATTTTTGAGAAAATTGACCTACAGTGTACAACTCTTAAAAACGGATTTTAGAGAAATATAGATCGATAGAGCTCAAAAAATGAGTTGGGGTCACTCAGAGGTCAATTTTGCTCTATCTTACACCGTATCCAAGAAAAGTGCTGTCAAAGTGGGTGCTGCCGATATCCGACCCTACCTAGGGAGCTCCAAAATTTAATATGTACAAAAAGATTTCGGGGGTCACTCAGACATGCCTCAGGGTGCCCAAAACCAGTTAGAACCCATATCACGATTTCAGCTCCATTCCCAGGTATGGCGATTTTAACTCGATTCTCTCGTGAATGGCGTGACATATTGCTACCTGCTAAACAGCTAGGCATAGGTTGCCTGAGATACGGTATATTTAATTTGAAAAGTTACTGTTCTGCAGGATCGTATAATGCACCGCACTACCCTGATTGGCATTTTTTAGCGGACCATTTTCTTCTTGTGTGTTGATGAAAAAATTGCCGTGTGGCACAACTTGGTCAAAATGACCCCGGAGCTCAAACTTTGCGAATAGGACCCCTAGGGCCTAATAACTTTAACGGAAAGCATAACTCGAAATATCTATTTTTGATCTACCAAATCTGAATTTTCAAACTTCAGATTTTGGTATCGTGTTTTATAGCTCATTCGAAAGAGTAGAAAAAGTAATGTGAGAAACGATTTAGAAATCAGAATCCATCAACGTTAAAGTCAGTTAGAGCTCGAAGGGGGGTCATTTCGATCTCTTTTGGTAGATCATGACATGAAAGTTCGTGAAGCTACAGGTTGCACATCCCAGTGTAGACATGTTGTGTTGTTTTTAGTGCTGAATAAAATGAACTCCTTCGCGTTGCAGAATTTCACGAACCGACAATCTCACGGTCTTTCGCTCCGTCGCATTAGAAAAGGTCATAAAATAATTCAATGTGTGCGGGTCTTTTCGCTATGGTAGTACCATCATATTCCCGCGGCGTTGGGCTCCAAACAATAGGGTGAGCGACAGCGTTGCATGCCGCGGGCGGTGTACATTTTTTTGGGAATTTTTTAAAAAATATTGGGGTGTCCGGAAAGTTCGTATAATGCTTCGGAAAAAAGTCAGTTCGCGATCAAATGCAGTGATTGCGCAATCTGTTTGTCAACAATGTATTGCATCATTCTGACGTTGAGTAGTGAGAGGATTTAATCAGTCTCCTAGTTGCTACATTGATTCTTGTGATGGACTCCCATCTCTACCTCCGAGCAGTTTAACTTCATTACTACCGTCTTGGCCGATCCGTGAAGGAGGCCCACTCTGCCCTGGCCCAGTAGGAAGGAGCTGACGCCCCCTCCATACCCTTCTGCTATAAGTGGTTCTCCCGCTTCAAGAAAGAGGAGTTTGGTCTCGATGATCAACCCCGCTCTGGACGCCCTCCCTCCCTCGATCAGCCTCTCGTTCTCCGCACACTGAAGCGCAAGCCCATGGCCAGTGTGCGTGAGTTGAAGAAGGATACTGGTACTACCAGATCAACGGTGTCCGATATCCTCCATCGATCTGGGAAGAAGCCGAAACTCCCACAAGTGATTCCCCATGACCTCTCCCCCGAACAGCTGAAAAATCGTGTTCAAGTCTGTCGGGAATTACTCCATCGTAGATCCAATCTTCGATGGGTCAATTCCATCATCGCTACAGATGAGAAGTGGATAACCCTGTGAGGAGACTGCAATGGGTGGATGCAGATGAGAAGCCCACGCCCGTCCCGAAGAAGGAAGAGCACGGAAAGAAGGAACTCCTCTGCTTCTTCTTCTCAGTGCTCGGTCCCATCTACTGGGAGATCCTCGCCCCTGGCACCAGCATCAATGCCGACCTCTTCTCTGAACAACTGGAAGATGTCGCGATCAGAGTCCCTCCCAGACTCCTGAACCAGGGCAAAATTCTTCTTCTGATGGACAATGCTCGCCCACATCGAGCGAATATGAACCAGAAGAAAATGGACGAGCTGAAGATCGAGAGGATTCCCCATCCACCGTATTCCCCGGATCTCTCCCCATGCGACTACCACTGCTTCCGCTCTCTCTCTGACTTCTGCAAAGGAAAGAAGTTCAAGAATCGAGATGAAGTTGTGAGGGCTTTCGTGAACTGGGCGGTCTCGAAGAAACCCGCATTCTGGAAGAGAGGAATCGAGACCCTGCCCAATCGCTGGAGGGAGGTAGTGAGAAAGAAGGGGGCATACATTGGTCACTGAGAATTGTAAAGCATTGAATAAAAAATAAAAACAAAAAATTATACGAACTTTCCGGACACCCCAATAGTTTCTGAGATAATTTTTTTGTGCTGTTTCGAATGAACTATTACGCGATATCCATTATTCCTGCTGTGTACACGCCTATTTTAATATTCCACTAGTATTATTGTGTGCCACCACACCACCCTACTACCGTAACCTGCCATTTCTGCCCCGCTCGCCTAAATATTCATTCTAGTGTTTTTTCCCCTTCCCGCGTGCTGCGGTTTGTTTCTTCTTGTGTCTACGACGATATAGTCCGTACTTCCTCTCTACGTTCACTCACCAGGGACTCAATACACAACATTTGGCGTTCAGCATAAAGGTTTGAATTTATTAATTTTCTTATTTTCTGCTCTTTCTTATTCTATTGCTGTAAAAGCGGACTGCTGTGTGCGTGTCCGTCAGAGCAGCTTTGTGCGGTGCTCTGTCTCCATCTCGGTGTGTCACAGCTGTGTGTGGTGTGGCTAGAACTGAGACCTGAATTGAATTTTCGTTTTGTGCACCGGAGGTTCTGCTGAAATTTTTATTTTGGCTAGGTGAACTCTGTGTGACGAACGTAAATTCAGTCACTGAATTTCGTTTTGTGTGCACGAAATGCTGCCAAAATTCTGATTTTGGGCAGAGAACTTGTCGAGTGACTTGCGAAATTCCGTCGCGTTGTGTGTCGCGTCGCAGTCAGTGACAAGCATGGGTGAGGAAGTGCCGCCGTACATGCAGGCGTTCTGTCAGTCCATTGCCTCGATGCAGCAGAGCATGGTGGAGATGCAGAAAGAGAATAATGATAGATACACCGCCCTTCTCGAGAGACTTACCGCTAACGAGAATCGAGGGGAGGGAGGAGGTGTGAGAGAAACTGGTGGAGTGACCAATCCTGTGGGACCGACGATCGATGCAATCGAGTCAAGAATTGTGGAATTCGATTACGATGCGGAGGAATGCACTTTCGAAAACTGGTATGAGAGATATCGTGACGTGTTCGAACACGACATGAAGAGCCTGGATGGAGGCATGAGAGCTCGAATACTGTTGAGACACCTCAGTGTGAAGTGTGGTACACAGTACAGAGATCACAAAGCACCCGATGATGTCATGCAAGCATCATTCGAGGATACCGTGAGCACTCTCAAGAGCCTGTTCGGAAAGAAAGAATCAGATTTCGAACTGCGTGTGCGTTTCTTCAATCAGAGATTGTCGAACATGGGCAGCACAGATGTGATGAAATTCGCCGCTGAGGTGAATCGACTGTACCAGAAGGGTAATCTGAAGCAGATTACCGAGGACCAGATGAAGATCACCATCTTCCTGGCCGGCCTGGATATCCCGAATCAGAAGGGAATGCGTGCCCATCTGTTCAATGAGGTCGGAAAGAAGCCGACAATCACGTTCAAAGAGCTGCTCGAGAAGTTCTCCACAATGAAAGCTCTCGAACGTGATGTGGCTGTGGTACAGAATAGTGCGACCATGATGGTGCGATCCCACCACGATAAGAAGAAGAAGGAGAAGAGCAAGAATCCCGAGAGACGTCCAACGTCCAATATCACACGCAAGTTCTGTGATAAGAAGGGTCACTATGAAAGTGAGTGCTGGACTAAACACCCAGAGAAGCGTCCAAAGAGAGGAGCAAAGCGGAACTACTCTGTTAGAACCGCCGATTGCAACTTCATTGAGGGAAATCGAGTCTATGTGAGCGTCACCGTTCACGGACAAGAAGTCGAATTCCAACTCGATACTGGATCGGACATCACACTCATCTCAGAGAGTGACTGGAAGGGAATGGGAAGTCCCCAGTTGGACTCATATCCCTCGTGCGCTGTCACATGCGCCAACGGACAAGACATGCGTGTCCTAGGAAGATTCCGCAGTCACGTGGAGTACTGTGGCAAGGAGAGTGACGAGTGGGTCCACGTCACCCCAAGACCGATTCGACTAGTCGGCAATGATTGGTTCTTCAAGCTGGACTTGAAGAGAGCGTTCTGTGAGAACGAAGATACGGTAGTCGCACACATCAAGTCAATACCGGAAGACTACACGACCTGGGTACGAGAGACATTCCCAGAAGTATGTGAGACTGGACTAGGCAAGTACAACAAATCTGCAGCGAAGTTGTACGTGAAACCGGGCTCGAAGCCGGTGTTCAGAAACAAGCGGCCAGTGCCGTATGCCAGCCAGCAGGTGTGTGACGATGAAATCGATCGATTATGTGAGATGGGAGTGATCAAAAAAGTTGAACACTCGGATTGGGCGGCTCCGTTCTTGCTAGTCGCAAAGAAGAATGGGAGTAAGAGACTCTGTGCTGATTTCAAGACAGGTCTGAATGACTGTCTGGAAGACAGTTCTCATCCGCTCAAGCTTCCGGAAGACATCTTCGCATCTCTGAATGGCGGAAGGGTCTTCTCCACGACCGATTTCAGTGATGCGTACCTCCAAGTTGAAGTGGACGAGGAGGCCAAGAAGCTTCTCGTCATCAATACGCATCGTGGACTATACCAGTACCAGAGATTACCGTTCGGAGTGAAACCAGCTCCAGGCATTTTCCAATCAGTAATGGACCAGATGCTGGTGGGAATGCCACGGACAGTGGCATACTTGGATGATGTCATTGTGAATGGGAGGACGAAGGAAGAGCACGACGAGAATCTGTTGAGAGTTCTCGAGAAAGTTCGCGATTCTGGATTCAGAATTCTCCCTGAGAAGTGTGCGTTTGGACAGTCAGAAGTCCACTTCCTTGGATTCATTGTGAATGAATCTGGACCTCGCCCGATCCGAAGAAGGTGCAAGCACTGAAGGAGATGCCTGAGCCTAAGGATCTCGCTCAGACCAGATCGTTTCTGGGAGGAGCCAATTATTACGGTGCCTACGTTCGGAACATGACGGAAATGAGAGTTCCGTTGGATAGATTGCTCAAGAAAGATGTCAAATGGACATGGAGTGAAGAGTGTTAGAGGGCATTCCAGAAGATGAAAGATGCGATAAGTGTAGATACCGTACTCGCACACTACGACCCCCGTGAAGAGATTGTCGTGGCAGCTGACGCGAGTCAGTACGGTATTAGCGCAGTGATCAGTCATCGTTACAAGAATGGAACCGAGCGACCTGTCATGTATGCGTCAAGGCGTCTGAATGATGCCGAGGCCAAATATGCGCAGATCGAGAAGGAGGCGCTCGCGCTGACTTTCGCTTTAAAGAAGTTCCACAAATTCATCTATGGAAGGAAGTTCCTTCTTCAGACTGATCATAGGCCATTGTTGTCCGTGTTTGGTGGGAAGAATGGGATTCCTGTCCATTCTGCAAATCGACTGCAGAGATGGGCATTGTTCATGCTGAACTACAATTTCAAGATCGAGTATGTGAATACGACCAGTTTCGGAAAGGCAGACATGCTTTCCCAATTGATTCGAGAATACACTCGAGAGGAGGAAGATGTCGTAGTAGCCAGGGTCTCAATTCATCATACCTCGTTCGAAGATGACGTCGAAGAAATTCTGCACAATGGAGTGAGGGCGACGCCCGTCACTGTGCGATACATTCGAGAAAGTACCATGAAGGACTCGTACCTTCAACTGATCCAGAAATACCTGAATGAAGGCTGGCCAGTGAATCCGCCGAAGGACCAGTTGGTACTACCGTACTACCAGAAGAGAGAGTCGATCTCGTCTGTCAGTGGATGTCTCATGATGGCAGATCGAGTGATCATCCCTGCAAGGCTCAGAGAGGCAGTCCTGAAGGAGCTGCACAGAGGTCATCCTGGAATTGTGCGCATGAAGTCGCTTGCGCGTTCCCATGTGTACTGGCCTGGGATCGACCAAGGTGTCTAGAGCATTGTCAGATGTTGTGAAGGTTGCGCCAGCGCTGCTAAAAACCCGAGCAAAGTGGAACAAGCCGATGGAGCGAATCCACATGGATTTCGCTGGTCCGATGAATGGACGGCACTACTTGATCATCGTAGATGTTCACAGTAGATGGCCAGAGGTTATCACCATGGAGAGAATCACGGCGGAAGCAACCGTGAAAGCAGTGCGAGATTACGTATCGAGATACGGTAGTCCAGAAATGATTGTCAGTGACAATGGAACTCAGTTCAAGTCTGAGAAGTTGAGAGCGTTCTGTGCAGATTATGGAATCTGCCAAGTATTCTCACCTCCATATCATCCTCAGAGCAACGGACAAGCCGAGCGCTTTGTCGATACGTTTAAGAGATCGCTACTGAAGATGAGAGGAGAGGGTCCAGAGGACGAGAATGTGCAGAAGTTCCTAATGATGTACCGTTGTACACCGAATCATCAGCTGAAAATGAGTTCCCCCCCTGAGATCTTCCTGGGAAGGAAGATGAGATTTCGTCTCACTCTCTTGTCACCCAAAGAGGGGGAGGAAAGGGAGAGAAGAGACGATGAATTGGTGAAAAGAGAGTTCGCCAAGGGAGATTCAGTTTTCTATCGAGATCGTGATGGTCCAAATCACGAGAAATGGACGGAGGCTACAGTACTCGAAAAGATCGGAAGGCCCGTCATGCCTACTTCACCGATCCATGCCACCACGCCCGTGTTCAATTATGCTCCGTCGCCCGTCGTGCCCCGAGTCGAGCCAGCGAAAGATGCGCCGACCATTGAGAAGAAGACCGTAATCGAGCCCAAGAAGAAGGACAAGAAGATTGACCCCCAGTCCGATAACCCAAATCCCGGACGTCCCATCCGAGTTCGTAAAGCCCCGAACCGTCTTACCGTTACCACTACTAAGGGCCAATCTTATTCGTAACTCGTTATTATCTGTACCATCATGTCATGTCAGATATTCCCCTACTTCATATCTTGCGGCGGAGGTGCTGTGTACACGCCTATTTTAATATTCCACTAGTATTATTGTGTGCCACCACACCACCCTACTACCGTAACCTGCCATTTCTCCCCCGCTCGCCTAAATATTCATTCTAGTGTTTTTTCCCCTTCCCGCGTGCTGTTTCTTCTTGTGTCTACGACGATAAAGTCCGTACTTCCTCTCTACGTTCACTCACCAGGGACTCAATACACAACAATTCCATACTCAAATATTCGGGCTGCTTTTCCTAAAAGCGCCATCAAATATCCAGACGAAAAAGTATAAAGAAGGGACTGTGTGAGTCGCTACAATAGCTTTCAATTGTGTAACATTTCATGAATTGTTATGCTCATTCGCAAGCACCGTTGCCGTCCCTACTGTGTAATGGAGTGCGCGAACGGAGTAGTGATTCTGCCTTGCGTGTTCATGAGCGCACTGTACCCTTATATTTTGATGGATGAATTGTATAGTGAAATGGTTGAAAGTGATTATGGATGTGATTGATTGAGGATGTGCTATCCGCGTGTTATCTGGGTGGTTCGTCATTGCGAGAGGGAAGATAATGTGAATAGACAGTGGCGGAATCTTGCCGGGATGAATGTATTCATGAGTGATAATTCACCCCTTTCTCAGAGAGGGAGAGTTCAGGCACACGAGTTGGGGAAGAGGTGAGCAAATATGGGATGTACACAGGCGCTAATTCATGTTTCAGATTTAGCGAGGAGGCCATCGCTCATGTATTTGCTTCCCCTTACGATAGAACAATGGAAACAGCACACACGATAGTGGAGATGAACGAAAACCACAATCTACGTGTCAAAGTAAGCAGAAGCAATCTATTTATACATATTACGCCTCACAATGGAGCTTGAATTGTCATTTTAAAGTTACCAGCCGAGGACGAAATTAACCCTCTATTATTATTTTGCAATCTGATAGACTATGCCGGAATATTCTGTGAAAGGATTTACAAAAATGCAAAAAATCAATAACAGCCCCAAGAGATGGCCACCGGCGACACACCGTGAACAAAACGACGAGTCAAACCATAAATCGCACGGCCCCCGGGGCATCGACATAAGGAAACACGGCCCTCCGCTCCCCCGCTTTATAAACGTCCATGAATGGTTTTCGCTAGGGGACCACATTTGAATATTACTTCCCGCGGTCGCGGCAAGCGGGAAATTTGATTTCTGGGCGGTTGCGTTGCGGTAGGCGTGCGGTTGAGCGGCTCTGATTGGTCAGAATTTAGACTCCGCCCAGGAAACCGTGCGCCCAGCGTGCAGGTGCGCGGTTTTCATATTAGCCCTCCACTGCACAAAGTCAAGCGAAAAAATCCAATAGCCTGAATCGCCGTGGGAAAATGAAAACGTACGCAGGCATCAAGGAAAATGAGTGCGCTTTCCAAAAAAAGTACAGTCAGAATTGCCTGAGAGCCTGAGTTGCAACTTGAAATGCCTGATTATTGCCTGATTGTCACGTTACGCGCGGTGCGAACAGTCTTTCGTTCCGTTTAGCGATCAAATTCCACAGCATAAATTTTACAGCTCGGGATTTTTTTCAGGACAGCTCCCGGACGTCCGCCGACACAAGGGCGAGTGAGAGAGAAAATTTTCGTGCGTTGTGGTCGCGTTCGCGGTTTCCATGAAATTGCATGAAATGATTAAAAAATATTTCACAAAAGTGTTATTTATCAGGTTGTTCAGGATGGCCAATTTACTGAAATCACTTTCGATTCAAATATAATAAAGCATAATAGTAACTATCAGTGTATGCAAAATCAAATAAAAGGCAGTTCTCGATACGTCTAATTGGAAGAGGGGGAGGAGGGCTGGGTGGTATCTTCTGGCTCGAGTAGAGCATCTTGTAGCTTGTTTTTATGCTTAAATAAGAGCCATTGCCTCAAAAACTCAGATTGATAGATCGGACTTTCGCTACGAACGACGTAAATCTGAAGCGTAATTCGATGGAATTTATCGGGCGTTAACGTGAGCCAGCCTCTGCATTCTGAAGAGTGTACGGTATGTTGTTACGCGCTAGAATATCTCAACACGACTTTTCTGCCGATCACTAAGTTTACGGTTTTTGGTTTGACTCGTAGTTTTGCTCACGGTGTGTCGCCGGTCCGGACTTTTTTCCTTTCCTTATCACGGATCTTCTGTAAGACACGGCAATTTTTTCATCAACACACCAGAAGAAAATGGTCCGCTAAAAATTGCCAATCGGGGTAGTGCGGTGCATTATACGATCCTGCAGAACGGTAACTTTTCAAATTAAACACACCGTATTTTAGGCAACCTATGCCTAGCTGTTTAGCAGGTAGTAATATATACTGTATGTTTACTGTAAAGAACCTATTTATTTCTATTTTTAGCATGTCTTTCTGTGTTTAAAAATGATTCCAAAAGGGACCATTTCTTTTAACAGGGCGTTGATAAAAAAAATTCCGTGTAAGATTGCAGTAAGCCATGCGACAGGTAAAAAAACTCATCTTCGATTCTGTCGAGACAATTCGGACTGGGCATTGTGAGAGCGAGGAGAAAGTATTTCCGCTCAGATTTGCGAAATTTGCATGTTGGACGGAGTTATGACCTACAGCGTTGGAGGATCGTATTTCGGTCGGATTTTCACCTACAGTGAGCTATTTTTTCCCAATGGACGCGTAATGAGCTAATCTGTATGTTTTTCCGTGTACAATATGCGCGAAAGTTCCATCTTCTATGAGCAATTCTCAAAAAAAACTTTTTTCATGCATAATATGCAAATTATCTCGCTCATTACCCACCTACAATACGATTTTTATCTTTGATTCTGATTCCCCATAGTCGAATTCAGGTACGTAAATTTTTCATTGGTCATAACTCGGCGCTCTTCATACCTCCACTCAGTAGGGAGAACCTGGACTTGTTCTAATTTTTTGATGTAAATACCTTTCGGTGTGTATCTCGGCTAGAATATATGCAAATTAACATTCTAATGACATCATTCGACTGCTCTCGATGTGCTCCACAACATTGAATTACGGGTCCAAGATCCTAAACTTGACCATTTTCGAGAAAACCATCGTCTCAGAAAAACCGTTTAGTTGAACCATTCCAATACCCGATTCTCTCACTGCGCTCCTTTGAATTTGTTTTCTCGCTCTAACTCGAAAACGGTTAAGTTTAGGATCTTGGTCCCGTAAGCCAATGTTGTGTAGCACATCGAGAGCAGTTGAATGATGTCACTAGAATGTGCATATATTCTAGCCGAGATACACACCGAAAAGTAATTACATCGAAAAATTAGAACAAGTCCAGGCTCTCCCCACTGAGTGGCGGTATGAAGAGACCGAGTTATGACCAATGGAAAATGTACTTACCTGAATTCGACTATGGGGAATCAGAATCAAAGATAAAAATCGTATTGTAGGTGGGTAATGAGCGAGATAATTTGCATATTATGCATGAAAAAAGTTTTTTGAGAATTGCTCATGGAAGATGGAACTTTCGCGCATATTGTACATGGACAAACATGTAGATTAGCTCATTACGCGTCGATTGGAAAAAATAACTCACTGTAGGTCAAAATCCGACCGAAATACGATCCTCCAACGCTGTAGGTCGTCATAACTCCATCCAACATGCAAATTTCGCAAATCTGAGCGCAAATACTTTCTCCTCGCTCTCAAAATGCCTAGTCCGACTTGTCTCAACAGAATCGGAGATCAATTTTTTTTACCTGTCGCAAATGGTTCCTGTTTTCCTACATTTTTACAGGAGATCCGTGTTATGTCGATGCTCCGGGAGCCGTGAAATCGTAAACTTAGTGATCGCACGGCCCCCGGAGCATCGACATAAGGAAAGGAAAAACGTACGGGGGCTATCCTGAAAAAAAGCCCGAGCTGTAACATTTATGCTGCGGAATTTAATCGCTAAACGGAATAAAAGACTGTTCGCACCGCGCGTGACGTGACAATCAGGCATTTCAAGTTGCAACTCAGGCTTCTCAGGCAATTCTGACTGTACTTTTTCGGAAAGCGCGCGCATTTTCCTTAATGCCTGCGGACGTTTTCATTTTCCTTATGTCGATGCTCCGGGGGCTGTGTGATCGGCAGAAAAGTCATATTGAGATATTCTAGCGCGTAACAGCATACCGTACTCTCTTTAGAATGCAGAGGCTGGCTCACGTTAACGCCCGATAAATTCCATCGAATTAATTTTAAAAAAATTAATTGAAAGTGATTACAGTAAATTGACCATCCTGAAGAACCTGATAACACTTTTGTGAAATATTTTTTAATTATTTCATGCAATTTCATGGAAACCGCGAACGCGACCACAGCGCACGAAAATTTTCTCTCTCACTCGCCCTTGTGTCGGCGGTGATGGCCAGAAAGGATCAGGTTGAAGTTGCCTGATCCAGCGCTCTTTCACTTTTGCACGCTCTCTCATACACGCGGCGCGCGAGTAACTCGTACAACCTCGGGATCAGGATTTTGTCCTCGGCTGCTAACTTTAAGGTTACCAGCCGACGATCTCGTCGTCTATGTGATTGCAAAACGTTAAAGTTACCAGCCGAGGACGAAATCCTAATCCTGAGGTTGTACGGGCTATTATTTGTTTTTTTTTCGCTTTTTTAGTATTCTTTCACAGCTTATTCGGGAATCGTCTATCTGATGGAAAATTAGTAATAGGTGGTCAATTTCGTCCTCGGCTGATAACTTTAAGGGATCAGGGTAAATTATAAAATGAGTTCTAACCGGTTTTGAGCATCATGTGGCATGCCTGCCTGCCCCCCCCCCCAAATCTCATTTTAGATTTCGAAATATTTTGTACTTTGAGTGAGCCCTCATTCGTTGTTGAGCTATATCACGCCTCTCATGAGAGAATCGAGCTGAGCATGGGAATGGTGAAATGAGTTTTCGGGCACTCAGGCATGTATGACTGAGCCCCAAAATCTTTGTGTGCATACTTCATTTTGGAGCTCCCTACGTAGGGTCCGATATCGACATCACCCAGTTTGAGAGCAGTTTTCTTGGATACGGTGTGAGATATAGCAAAATTGACCTCTGGTGACCCCAACTCATTTTTTGAGCTCTATTGATCTATATAAACCAATTTCTCTAAAACCCATTTCTAAGAGTTCACTGTAGGTCAATTTTCTCAAACATGTAGGTAAAGCAGCGGCCGAAATTTTCACAGTAGATGCAGCTTAGCGACAGCTTTTCAATAAGTGGTTTGCGAAAAAAATACGAGGCTGCTGGTAAGAGTTTCGCCCTTTTAACTTCGTCTGGATCATTTGAACTTTATTTTCAACGGGGATAGCGATAGGAAATCGAACATTTTCGGCCGAGCGCTCCGAAAAGACCGGTGCGCAATTAATTTGCCTCTTGAAAATAAAGTTCAGACGATCCAGACGAAGTTAAAAAAGCGAAACTCTCACCAGCCGCCTCGTATTTTTTTTCGCAAATCACTTATTGGAAAGCTCTCGCTGAGCTGCATCTACTGTGAAAATGTCAGCTGCTACTTTACCTACATTTTTGAGAAAATTGGCCTACATTGTACAACTTTTAAAAATGGGTTTTAGAGCACGTTGGTGTGCCGTGGTGCACATTGGAATCAGCAGAACGGAACGGAGCGTTAAAATGATACAGCAGCTGTTTGTAGCGCTGTGCCTTACGCGGGGGCAAGGCACAGCGCGGCAAACAGCTACCGTGTCATTTTAACGTTCCGTTCTGTTCTGCTGATTCCCATGTGCACCACGGCACACCAACTTGTTACCCACCCTATTCCCACAGTAAAGTAATTAATAATTGGGAAACAACTCGATCAATTTTTTGAACTATACCTTCTACTCGCTCCCACCCAGCACGCCCCCCGGAGAAAATACATAGGGAAATATGAGTGACTATCTGAGAGAATTGAGCAAATCTACCTATGAGCCGTACAGTGAAAAATAAAGTGCCGATTTTAAGATCTCCTTAGGGGTAACTTTTCACGTAGAGTTCGAAAACCGACTTTAGGAAGCCGTATCTCTGACCCCTCATTTCGTGCATTTTGCCCTACCTGGGTGGTCGGTTTTGGAATCTTTTGAACGGCTCATCCAAACCCATACATATATATTCTGAAAGATCTCGACGAGATAAGCATTTTCACTGTTGAAAGTGAAGGGCTAGCTCATCTTAGAAAAAAGTTACGGCCGTTTGAAATCGAAAATTTGTCGAAAAATTGACGACCTGAAAAATTTTTTGGGGGCTGTCGTTTTTTAATTAGTAGCATTAAAACCGCTATGAAAAAGTACCCCTAATGCCAATTTTTCAGCGAAAAATTCGTTCCCCTAAGATGTTTCCTGGTTCTCGCAAGATGCCGCTATGCAGATTTCCCGATATTTCAAATCAACAACATTCAACAGCAAAACATGGTATTCACTCTCATTGAGAGTCATTGATGTTTTTAGTTTATTTTTAATATATTTGAAACATTTTGAGCAGTTGAAACCTTATCTAAGTGAACATCAGCTCGATTGACAGCGTTTCAATGTGATTTGAGCCTGTAGTACACGTTTTGCCTTTGTTTTGACAACGATATCTCTACAACCAAAGGTACTACAGTTAACAGATCTTAAATATAAAGCACACGTGATATTATAATTAATAATAATTTGTTTCGGAACCATTCCTGTCCATTCCAAGTATATTGTAGTGCGTAATTTACCAATTCCGGGTTCCTGCCTCACCAATTCCTGCTCGAAGCGGGCTCAAACTTAATTTTTAAGCACTCTAATGTCAAAATTCATATTCTACGAGTGAAAATGTTCCAGAAAAAATGTTACAAAAGTAAAATTAAAGAAAAAATATTTTTTCACATTTTTGGCCCTGGGGTAGAAAGGGGTGAAAATGTCGAAATCATGGATACGTATGAAAAAGTAAAATCTTGGTGTATTTTCACTCGTAGAATACGAATTTTGACATTAGCATGCTTAAAAATTAAGTTTGAGCCCGCTTCGAGCAGGAATTGGTGAGGCAGGAACCCGGAATTGGTAAATTACGCACTACAATATTCTTGGAATGGACAGGAATGGTTCCGAAACAAATTATTATTAATTATAATATCACGTATGCTTTACATTTAAGATCTGTTAACTGTAGTACCTTTGGTTGTAGAGATATCGTTGTCAAAACAAAGGCAAAACGTGTACTACAGGCTCAAATCACATTGAAACGCTGTCAATCGAGCTGATGTTCACTTAGATAAGGTTTCAACTGCTCAAAATGTTTCAAATATATTAAAAATAAACTAAAAACATCAATGACTCTCAATGAGAGTGAATGCCATGTTTTGCTGTTGAATGTTGTTGATTTGAAATATCGGGAAATCTGCACAGCGGCATCTTGCGAGAACCAGGAAACATCTTAGGGGAACGAATTTTTCGCTGAAAAATTGGCATTAGGGGTACTTTTTCATAGCGGTTTTAATGCTACTAATTAAAAAACGACAGCCCCCAAAAAATTTTTCAGGTCGTCAATTTTTCGACAAATTTTCGAATTAAAACGGCCGTAACTTTTTCAAAGATGAGCTAGCCCTTCACTTTCAACAGTGAAAATGCTTATCTCTTCGAGATCTTTCAGAATAACTATATAGGTATGGGTTTGGATGAGCCGTTCAAAAGATTCAAAAACCGACCACCCAGGTAGGGCAAAATGCACGAAATGAGGGGTCAGAGATACGGCTTCCTAAGGTCGATTTTCGAACTCTACGTGAAAAGTTACCCCTAGGGAGATCTTAAAATCGGCACTTTATTTTTCACTGTACGGCCTCTGCTCAGTTCTCTCAGATAGTCACTCATATCAAACGTCCTCAGGCATCAAGGAAAAGGTGCGCGCGTTCAACAAAAGTAGTCAGAAAGTAGCCTGAATCAGAGGGTCAGGACTCTTAACGATCACCCCTAATCTGCATGAAACGAACTGCAAACACTCTGATAATCACGTGAAAATTTGAAAATTTCAATGTTTAGTGAACATGTTGCATAGTAGGGCGGGGAAAACGACTCATCGAGTCGACTTGTTTACTAGTTGGATCGAGTCGATATCGAGTCTCTCGAGCACTCGACCCTCTCCCTTTTATTGCCCCCTAGAGGACGAGTGAGTCGATTTGGTTCGAGTCGAAATCGAGTCGACGATTTTCTCAGCTCTAAGTGGTCCAAGTTGCCTATTCTTTGCGCAGTTTGAATCAGCTCGGTGAGAGCTATCGAACATTTTAGCGTATTTATGCAAAAACGGTGAATATATTGAAATTCTCCGCACAAAGCTGAAGAAAAATCGGAAAAAAATAAATCTTCATTTCTACCCTCATGTTTACACTTTTTCGACTGGTCACGTCAAACAGAATCCAACTGTCCAAAAATTAAATGATTTGGATTACTGCGAGCTGAGAAAATCGCCTTGACTCTATTTCGACTCGAAAATGACTCGACCCACTCGCTCTCTCTTCCCGCCAAAACGAGCACTCGACGAGAGCGGGGTCGTAAACACTTCACTCGAGCACTCAAAAAGAGGAGTAAACAAAGTCGAGTGCTCGAGAATCGTTTTCGCCGCCCATTTGCAGAGTATTATTTAACAGCGCCCGGGCGTTTTTCTAAGCCCTATGCATGGCCCCCGGAACACCGACATAGACTAAGAAACCCAAATATGAAATTTCAAGTCGATTGTTCCACGGGGAAACAAGATATAGCGAAAAACGTAAAAAAGCGCGAATTCAAAATTTCGAAGTTCTCCTTTTTCTCCTCCACGACTTTTTCCACCCGAGGAGGAATTCCTCCCTGACTTTTTCCACAGCATCAAACTCATTCTCATTCGTCACTCTATGCGCACACTGCGCGGTGAAGAGTGATGAGAATGAATCAGAAAATGACACGCAGCAAAACGCCGACAACTTTAACCCCCAACTCTGCATACGGCAAATGATCCTCAGAACACGGCGCATATGCCTATGTAATTCACGTTTTTAGCTTTTGCCTTGTATTCGAGAACCGAATTTTCGTATGTCTAGCATAAATTGAAATATTCAAATTTGGTTTGGTCGGGGTCATGGTGATCTCATTTTGTCTCAGGACAAATTTCAAATAAAGCCTCCAATCGGTTCCGGAGTTATGCACACAAACGTAGGTGCAGCCTACATGCAGCCTGGAACAACCACTCGTTTTCACGCAACATGATGTGATGATCAGCACCCTTGAAAACCCCATTTCCCAAATTTTCGAAAAAAAACCACTGTGCCAGACCCCTGATTACATTGCTCGATTCATAGGTAAACGGCTTAATATGTTTCTCTCAAAATAATTGTTAATAATGTCGCATTTCAATAAAAAATCAATTAGAACAATTGCCATTAAAAAGTACTGTAGCGAGTTCGCAGGTAGGAGCCCGAAAAAAACGCACTTAAAAATTCATGCCTCTGCTCCTAAATTTCTCCACAGTGAATGGCCGTGCTATATTGGACTTTGGACCAGAGCTCTGGTGCACCGGCGTACTGGTGAACATTACTATTTGCCTGATTTTTTTTTCCGTAACGGAAACTAGTTAGCGATTCGACAGATTTGTTTCGATGCTAGAGGCTCTTATGTGCACGGCCCCGGAGAATCGACACTCGTAAAGGAAAAATATCCCGGAGCTATCATGAAAATTATCTAAGTTGTAAAATTTAAATCGACATCGTGTAGGTAATGAAAGGAATTAATGACGTGAAATCCAGGGAAATGGCTGTGAAACAAACAATCGCGCTCCTTTTCCTTGATGCCTGAGGACGTTTTATTTTTCCCTACGTATTTTCTCCGGGGGCCGTGTTTGTGGAATATCCTTACAGATCAGTCCCACTCTACTAAATTTACACACAACGTTTTCCTCGTTTTGTACCATTCGTGGCTGAAATGCATCGTGGATTAGGTTAAAAATTAAATAATGATATTGAGGAGACAGTCGGGGATGTGCCAGGGTTCGCAAAACCGGTCAGAACTAATTTCACGATTTTCCCTCCATTCCTTGTTTTACCTCATGAGAGCCATAAAGTTACCCAATGCCCGTGAAGTTATTTGAATTTGCGCGCATGCCTGATCACCTCTGGTTTCTCGCAACCAGTCGCAACCAGTTCCTCACCAACTGGCCAGGACACTGGTCACCGACTGGTCAGGGAACTAAACCTGTGAGCTTAGGCTAACCACTGATTCACCAGTTCCCTGGCCATTAGGTGACCAGTATCCTGAGGCTTTGTGGGGAATCACCTACCTACTGGTTGCGAGAAACCAGAGACTGTAAAAAGGGTGACAGATTATGCAAGAAACAAGAGTGGGCGTGATCAGGCACGCGCGCAGATTCAATTAATTTTACGTGTGTTGGCTAATTTTAATTCATGTTTATGTGCAGGCCGAGCCCGGGTTATGTGAGGCACTCTACCTATGCACAAAGCCTCATCCCTCATTTTGGGACGCCGATGATCTCAATAAGAAGTTCCCCTTGGTAGATGCAAGCTATGATCCAGTGTTCAGCAAGGTACGGTAGGAGATTACGATAAGGAAAGCAAGAGATGGGCATACGCTTATCGCGATATTGAGGTGTGAGCAATATAGTATATATCATTTTCACGAGCATCTAAAGTTGTACTCAGAGATGAAATACATGTGCTGGAACGACGGTATAGCTCATGTCCTAGTGGTCTACGGCACTTGCATTTATGAGACATGGTATGATTCGCCGGCTGTGGTTCGAATCCCACCCGGTGCAATTCCTTTTGCAACTTTTGCCCAATCTTGAGAAGTTAACCAGATATTCCTCTAAGCTTGGCAAACGCGTTTATGTACGGTAGGATTCGAACCAGACCTCACGTTTCCTACCATGTTCCATAAATGCAAGCGCCTCAGACCACTCGTCCATGAATCCGGCGATACCCTTTTCATCTCTGGTTGTACTGAGTCAGCGCTTAAAATCCTGCACCTCTCATGAGAGAGAACATTCCTCTTCCTACCCGATGACTTAGAGCAGCCGAGAGGATGGATTCGAATCGAGAGTCTTGCGCTGCCATCCCCGTGGCAAACCCGAAAGCAGCCAACGCCGAAGCCAGCGTCGACTTGGCTTGGCCCGCCGCTAGCTTCTGCATCATGTAGACGCAAAGTGACAGCTCCGCGTCCTCCTCCATTCCCAATCTTCTGGCCAGGTTTCTCCTCCCTTCCTCAATCCTCGAGTAGACCCGGACGGTCGAGGGGGCGACGCTCGCCATCAGTGTCTGCTCTGCTTCCTCTCCCAGATTAGGCACTCCCAATCGCCCGCACCCTTCCTTCAGCTCCTCCAGCCTCTTGCCTCGCTCCCCTGAAAATATGAGACAATGACTTTCCGTCCTCCGCACACCTTCTTCCAACTCGCTCTTCCCCCTTTCATACTATCCTTCCTCTCACAGACTTTGCCGGGTTGGGTGGGATGGAATCAATGGGCCTTGCGAAAGCCAGAATGGATTGAGCAAGTAAACATGCAATATTGAGTGAACTCCCTGAGTATCGCACACACTCAATGTTGCGACGCGCAGTTTCAAAAACTGCGCCAAATTTGAATCCGCCTTTTATCACCTATACGGTACTTTTTTCACAAAACAACATTTCTCCCTTCGCTCCTACGTTCGTTTTACTCACTCCGTCCTTCCGGAAGAAACGTTTCGGAAGAAATGTTTTGTGAACTTGCACCGTATAGGTGATAAAGGCTCTATTCATCGCGCCAAACGCCCATCGACAGAACTGCAAAGAGGCTAATTAACTGATACCTTAAATTAGACAGAATGTAAACTGCTACCAGATGAAACACTACCAACTACGCACCCAATGCCTCACTCTACTCCTACAAAGACCAGTTTATATGTAGAAAAATGAATGCGGACATGGTTTTAGACGAACTGAAAATGGAGTCAGGGGCTGAACCGGGAACGAGGATATCTGCGCCTTTCCCAAAAATGAGCTTATCCAAAATCCATGGAGCCCAGATTCCATTCTTACGCAGGAGGGGCATGGCCGGTGATCCTTCCCAGAGAGGCATTCCCACAATCGCTTTACTTCGCCTCTCCTTTCCCAGTCTAATCACTAGTGGCAGGAGATTGATCGGAGGCACCAACCAGAGAAGATCGTCCTCCCAGACTCGTCGGCGCCTCGTCCCGTCGATCCCTGAACATCCTCGAGCCGGCGATCTGGAAAAGAAAACCTCACACTTAGCCGCGTCCGCAAACAAATCGACGGTTGGCCTTCTGAGCACATAACTCAAAAATCTTTGGCTGGATGCCCCAATCATCCCAGTCGATCTCCCTGCTCATTTCATCATCCTCTTCGTTAAATTCCCTCGGAATCCAGTCAAATGACACTTTCACTCCCCTCTCCCTCAGCAGCTGAATCACGGACAGCGCAAATACATGAAGTCCCTCCTTCATGCTTCCCTTCCTCATAATAGAGACTGCCCCCTGATTATCGCATCTCACAACCGCCGACGTTCCCTCTAGCTTGTCCAAACAGCACTCCACACCAAACAGAATCCCTCTCAACTCCCTTGCCGTACTAGATTCTCCCTTCTCCGCATCCGTAAGGTTCCGAGATCCTCTCTCCGGAGAACTAATTTCACGATTTCCCCTCCATTCCTTGTTTTACCTCATGAGAGCCATAAAGTTACCCAATGCCCGTGAAGTTATTTGAATTTGCGCGCGTGCCTGATCACCTCTGGTTTCTCGCAACCAGTCGCAACCAGTTCCTCACCAACTGGCCAGGACACTGGTCACCGACTGGTCAGGGAACTAAACCTGTGAGCTTAGGCTAACCACTGATTCACCAGTTCCCTGGCCATTAGGTGACCAGTATCCTGAGGCTTTGTGGGGAATCACCTACCTACTTTAACCAATCAACGTATGGTTTTTTGCAGTTGATGTGGGCTTGCATACTATTTATAGCGAACATTACTTTAGGCCATACCGATCAGCAAGTTAGATACCCTTGAACACAATATCCAGCCGACTCGAAGAAATTCTCGATTATTTAAATATACATAGTTCCTTACAGAATAGTAGCATGTGCAAATTTGACCTGCTATCGTAAAGAACGACACATAGGGATATTATTGAGCGCGATTCCATTATTGTGCCACTTGATACCAACTTTAGGCAAGGATCGAATCTGCACATCGCAATATCTTGCATTTTTCATTCATAGAATCATGAGCGTTGTTCTTTACTCGGATATCCCAGAGCTCAGATTGTACAGTATTTGCAAAGTACATACTATGGTATAGTAACCAAGATTAATGATGGTTCATCAATCTATTCGTGAGCAGTACGCTTCCAAATCTTAGTACGGAAATTCATTGATCGAAATGAGTCGATTTTTATATATAGCATTTCCCAAAACGATTGAGTTCCGGTTATAAGCTATTCTTGCTCTATCACCTGTTAAAGTTACCCAACAACCGTCAAAATGGCCTATATTTTTATTCCTGAAACTGATAGACATAAAAGAGACTAGTAGAAATGCAATACTAATAAAATCAGAAAATTAATAATTAGTCACAGAATCGACCTCAAAACATGTGTTGCGCAACCCTGATCAAGACCGATTTTCCCACGAGGTTTGAAACATGAATACTTTGTGTGCACTAATTAGCGTTCACAAGCCCGGTTCTATACCAATTTTATCCTCGCTTCTCCCCCGGTTGTAGAAATATATATTTCAACAGCAAAAACTTCAATATTAAGCCCACATGATCGATTAAACAATATTAAAACAAACCGCGCATTTTAAATTACGGTACTTAGTGCATGTTCATGCAATTCGTGGTAAGGTATTGTTCAGGAGCCAATTTAAAAATTTTGCACGGTTGTTGGGTAACTTTAACTGGATAGAGTCTATAAGCTATCGAGATTTTAGGTACGTGTTCAAAGAAAACATACTGGGAATCGCCGATTTTTAGCTATCTAGGGATTTTGTTATTTTACACGTTTCCAATGCAATAGGAAAGCGATTTTTACACAGTGTAGAAATCTACTAGCAAGACCCTAACTCATGTTACGAAGAAAACCAGGTCTGTCGAAGTTCACATAAAGAAACTTGAAAAATCAAAAGGAAAGAAACTTTTTAGACAACCTAATATAACAAACATAGTGGATGCAATATCGGTATATTTGCACAACGTAATTACAATTAGGTTTATCAAACGAGAAAAAAACAGGGGACCAAGGGGTCAAACAAACATGTGCCTGTGCCTGCCCATATCATTCTTTTCGCTTTTTTGTAGATCATCCATCTTGGCCTCCGGCCCACAGTATCAGCCTAGATGATGAATACGTGTTCTGAGGTGTAGTGGGGTCGCGGATTAGCAGCAAAACATTTATCTTAAGATAACAACAAGATAACTGTGAGGCGAATAACATGGTGGAGGTATTTCCGGACTGGTGCCGGAGGATCTCGAGTAGTCGAATGGCCTCCTTATATACCCGCAGGATGAGTTACGAAATGAGTTGTGAAACCTGCAAAGTTGTGAAATCTGGGGCGTTTCAACTGACTCTCTCTATCTGCTCTTCCTAGCATGAGTCATCCGATTATGAAACTCCGCATCTAAATTATGCATCTCTATATCACTGATGGTCAGTGTACTAAAGTGATGTGAGACCACCGTATTTCCCAACACACCAAGCTATTTCCTGGATCCATGTCACCTGGTTCTACCGTATACTTAAACATACTCGCGACTTAGTTAGGCCATCATTCTGATTCCGTCCTCCTTATCGTACATGGCTTAGGTCCTCCCTAACACCTCCCTTTTCCCCCAGAAGCCGTCCCGGCTTCAGGACTTAAAACTATTCTTACCTTGTGCCTAGCCCAGCCTGAACTTTCCGACTTCCTTGACGAGGCCTCGCTGGTCCAAGAAGGTCACAATCCTGCAATGACTCGTATTACACCTCCATCTGGGCACTGTTGTTCTCACCTTCCCCAGTGCTCCAGCTCCTTGAGAGTGTCCTTGCTCCCGATCAGGAACAGCGCCCTCCGAGCTCTCGTGAGAGCCACGTTCGTGTGCTTGCTATCGCAGACGAACGCGCTTCTCTGGGCGACCGTCTTCGTAGTCATGATCAAGATGACGTCACGCTCACTCCCTTGAGCGGAGTCAATTGTGGTGCACTGCGATTTCAGATTGTTCAGTCAGTGAGTGCACTGTTGGTCTGGTTCGACACCTTATTAAATAGGCAATAGGACCGTACCTCGATCTCCGGGAAGTCCTTCTTGAATCTGATCATGTGCTCCCGATAGTAGCTGAGCACCAGGATGCTCGACGTGAATCTTCTGAGCTGTCTCGCCAGTTCGCCAGCCACCTTCGTCTCCTCCAGGTTGTACCTGGAACCTGATACCGCAATTCTCTCTCTGCCTCGAACGTTGATCAGGAGAATCGGTCGGTTCTCATCGGGGAGCGGGAATGGAACTGCTCTCTCCTCGTGTGTCACTACTAGTATCCAATGAGTCTATGTAGAACAAGTGAGATAGCACTTTACAGATGCCTGGGTGCATCCTCCTGTACTATCTGAGGGCCCCCTCGAGCCATTTCGGGCCTGTGAAAGCACTCTCGGCACGCTTCTGGCTCCGAAGTCACGAGCGGAATCCGCCCTTGTGATCAGACAGTGAGGTTCCAGTTGGGCGGGATCGCCTGCATAGTGGTGGAAAACGTCAGGAAACCGCATCGCCTACGTTATCATTACTCCTTCTACTGCCTTCTAGGCTTCCTTCAGGAACTAATTGAGGGAATCTCTCCCATGCAGTGTTGCGATCAGCGTGTTCAGCGTGATGACCATCACGTTGAGACATACAATGGTGAGCACCTCAGATGTGATTTTGGACTTCGCCTCTCTGCTATTTCCATCCAGAACCGAGAATCATCGAGTTCCACCTCCGTCATCGAGGCTTCATCCGCACAGTTGATCTTCAATGTTGCCATATCGAACACCCATCATCATCCCTATCCCTTTCTCTTTCAGCTCGGTCGAAAACTCCCATCTCAGCCTTCATCCTGATCTCGTCAGAGTTGTCCACGATTCGCAAGATTCTTGGTTGCGATAGTCCACCCTTCTTTTTGGTGTTCCACCACTACGGCAGTGTTCATTGCCGCTGTAGCGATAACCTTTGCCATCGAGTCACCGCTCAGTATGCCTCGGTCCACTGCCACCTACAGCGCCGTTACCTTAGTCCCGTCTCGTGGAGTTTTGTTCTGAAATGTGGTGAATGTTTGGTCTGGTTTGTTTGGATTGGCCGCATATATATGGTAGTATTCTGTCTGGTGTTGATGGTATATTTCCTTCTAGTACAACTTCTAGTTTCCTATCCTGGGGATCCTTCATGCGATCATGGCGATCGTGCCTCATCGTGGAGTTTTGTCCTGAAATATGAGTGGGGATTTTCATTCTGGTTTTCATGGATGAATACTCTATTTTTGCTTGTTGATGATGTCAAGTTATTTTCGGTTTTGAAGTTGTTCGAAGTTTTCAAAGTCCCCAAGATATTTCGCCTTTCCAAGGGTGCGAGTATTGGGATTGGAACCCAATTATGCCTGCCGCGCAAAGCGTCAGTCCCATCATCGAGTCCGCGTGGCGTTGCATCCCCTCATTTTAAGCTGAAAAATACTGGGGTCACTCAGAGGACAATTTTGGGGTCACTCAGAGGACAATTTTCGCATATCTGTCACTAGAATCGTTAAAATCGCTGTCAAAGTGGGAGCAACCTAGAACCGACCCGGTGTAGGGAGCTCCAAAGTGAAGTATGCAAATCGAGACTTTGGCGGTCACTCAGTCATGTCCAGGGATAGTCAAAACTGGCAAGAACCAATTTCATGATTTTCCTCCCAATCCCTTTGTCAACTCAATTCTCTCGTGAGAGGCGTGATATAACCTCATCGTCTCTTCTCCGATCTGCTCCCTGATCGTCATCGTACTCCTGCTCGTCGTAATCCTCGTCATCGTGCTCCTCGGCTTCTGCTTGGTTGAATCCTTCGTGTCGGCCTCTATGCCCAAGAGCATTTAACGTCGGGTTGCTACAGTTTTCTGTTGTTACCTCTGCCAGCAGACTTTCTACTGTTTGAGCTTTCTCAACGGCCTGATGCCACGTACCAGGACTCGAAAGGCGAACATAGTATCTTACGTTCCCACGAAGATTGCTCAGAAAAGTCTCTAGTTGCCTATTCTTCGCCTCGTCGCTGTTCGGATTTTCGAACGCTATCTTAATAGCTCCCTAATTCGCGCCGAGAATTTGATGACACTCTCGCCGGGCAATTGTCTGATAGTACCTAGGGTCTGCCGCGCCAAGTACCGTTGCCTATCCGATGCGAAATGGGATTTCAAATGCGCCACTATCTTGTCGTAATCCTTCTGGTCTCCAGGTGGCATCTCTGAAATAGCTTCCCTTGCTTGTCCGCTTAAATTGGCTATGAGAAGTTTAGCGCGTGTAGCCCCGTCCTTTGCCTCCTTCTGAGTTTCCAGGAGGTCCTCAAATCTCTGTAAATAGTTGGCCAAGCTCCCTTCATCCGGATCACCCGTGAAGTACCCGGGCTGAAATGTTG
This sequence comes from Pristionchus mayeri, assembly GCA_036245805.1. NCBI lineage: Eukaryota > Metazoa > Nematoda > Chromadorea > Rhabditida > Neodiplogasteridae > Pristionchus > Pristionchus mayeri. The sequence goes on along the minus strand of BTRK01000005.1, from coordinate 23,964,144 downwards.
ATGATGGTATTCCTATCATGGCAATCTGTGGTTGGTAGCCGCCATCCTTGTCGTCATATCCCTGCTCATCGCTCCGTGATCCAGCATCCTCGTCACTGCTGTCCTCGAAGTCCTGATGCAGATTGCGGTTCTCGCACCACCCCTTCAAGCTGCCGCCGAGAGGGGACATCTCCCTTCTCAGAGTGCGATTACCCGTAACCCTATTTTGTTCGTTTACATCGCAGATGCGATTGTTTTTGGTTTCTAAGTTATCGGTAGTTTTGACGCGTGCTAGCCACACATCACTCACCGCATTGCGGATTTCTGTGCGATGTTCCTTGAACTGCCTCCCATTGGTCTCCTCGTAGTTGGTGGTGCTCTTACTCCTTCGAGATTTCTTGGAAGAGGAGTTGGAGTTGCGTGGAAGGCGGTCGTCCTTTGTGTCTAGTCGTAGTGAAAAAGTTGTTGCTGCCATTGCTGCATGTGATATTTGCCCTCCGCGCCGTGCTTAAACACTACCCCGATTTCCACACTCTCTTTCGTCACCCGCGTCCAAAGTCGATCTCGAGGAGCCGAAGCCGCCGTTCTCCTTATTCTGCCCTCGACATGCATCCATTTCTCTACCCCTCTCCATTCCACTTGTTCTCTCGCCTTCTCTCGCCCCTTTTCCTTTGTAGGTGAAGTATCGCTAACTACCGTATCTAATCCATTACTTCCCAAAATGTCCGTCTCTATCGTTTCATATTCTTACTTTGCGACGCACGAATTTTTCTCTAACTCTCTTTCTTTCGTTTGTTCTCTCGCTCTTTCTAGCAATTCCATCCCTCCACAAGGAGAATCCTTCTGCCCTATTGCACAACCACTTTCGTCATTTCCTTTTGATGAAATTTGTCTAATATAAAAGAATTCCCTCGCATTTTCTTCAGTCGCGCGGCCTTCCTTCTCCAATTGTGCCCCTTTTTCCCACGGGTGTACTGTAGCGACTCCTCCTCTTAGTCATCCCGTGACCTCCTTCCTCCGCGCCTGCGCTATTTCGCGCCCCCAGCCGGGATCTCTCCCCTCGGGCTTTTCCCCACTTTTCTTCGTCGCGTGGATTCCTCCTCCAGGTATAATCAGTTCGTTGCCTGCTTTGCCATCGGTGCATCGTTTCTATTTTCAGGCCTTCCCCTGATCCCGTTTTGCTCCCTCATCGCTGATCGGTAAGTTTAGAACGTGTAGCCTAAACCTCTGGGGTATTGGTTACTCCACTCCCAGGTATTTTCCCTAAGTTTATTACCACAACTTCTCCCCCCTCCTTGACATTTGCCATCTAAATTTCTTTCTCCCTTTGGGCTGAGTCATCCTGTGTTTCCTCTTCCTCTCCCTGCTTTGGTTACGTGGTGTATTCTCGTGGTCACTCATCGATCGGTTCTCATGATTCCCTGCTTACTCCTTTCAGGCACGGTGCGCCTGCGACTCCCTATCGCTTCGCGTCTTCCCTTCTTTTCGTTTGCTTATGTATCCTGCCCGAATTACTGACTCTAGTCACGCCGGATAAAACCCACACCTTTCTACATTGCTCCGTGATGTATCATTTCTTCATTTGCTTCGATTTTCAGATCCTCTTCTTCTCCCCCAGTATATCGCTCCCGCCAGTCGAACTCGAATCCCGGACACGTCTCCCCGTTTGCAAATCTTCTTAGGCACAGCTCATGCCCTTTCTCTCCGCTGTTCTTCATCGTCGGAAGCCGTTGCCTGCTCCCGTATCCTTCTCTTCTATGTGCGTGTTCCTGGCTGGTGCAGGAACTCTGCTTGTTCGACCCATACCTTCGATTTCCGATTGTTCTTCTTTCTTGATCCATTTGTTCTGAAAATGAACCGATTACAATCCTTGGTTTGTTGGTACATCCATCTCCTTTCACTCTGCATTCGTGTTCGTCCCTGCGATTCTAACCGTCTTTCCTACTGATTTTGTGCTTATTCCTCCCATCTACTTCCTTGATATACTCAAGACTTTCAATGCGTTCCCAGATTCGTTCCCTCTTTATTGACGTTCAGCCCTACCTAAATCCACGTCTCCTGACGTCGGTTCCCTTTTAGTCCTACCTCACGCAGCAATGGTGAAGTCGTCGCATATCTGTGGACGTAGGTGTTGATGGCCTGCTGCTGTCCTTGATTTTAAATTGGTAATTTTACAAATCGGGAGATCTATGGTCTTCTTCGTTTCTAGTTTGTGTCGATTCTTTCTGGTTATCGTCCTAGCCCTGGCGTAGTTTTGCCTCGATGATGCCGCCTGAGCTACCGGTGTTTTAGCTGCTGCTAGAGCATCTGCCCTTTCTGCTCTTGTGACATTTTCAACTCTGGCCTATGTCTGCCGCCCTAAAGTGTTATCCGTATCTAGTCCCTCCATCTTCCTCGTCGCAGATTCTGCATTGCCGGACGCCGTTTTCTATGTTCCTCACTCGTGTTCCCAGCTCTTCTTTCTTATCCCCCTCCTACGATGCAGCCCTTCGTTGGTACCTTTTTTTTCCTCGTTCCGCTATGTCGTCGCCAATGTTCCGACCGTTCCTTCCTTCCTTTCCCTTTGTCTGTCGGATGCCATCGCTGCCCTTCCTCCTTTACCCTATTTTAAATTCCACCCGTCTCATCTCACTCGTCCTTCTTCCTTTCCGAGATCCCGCGTATCGCCAGGTAATCGCTTAATTTCCTCGCTAGAGATCGTATCCCCAGGAGCGTGTGTTCCTCTCTCATCTCCTCCACTGGTCCTCGGGCGTCGTTCCTCCCGGTTTCCTTCCCAAACTACCCTCGCACTTTAGTCGTACTTCGTCATCACACTGCCTCATTGTCCTTCATCGTCATCCCGATTTCCCATACTCCTCCCGTTACTTCGGTCATGTTGTAGATTCCCCGAATCCGCCTGTCCCTTTTCGGTGATCGATGTCTCCCTGCTACTCGTTTTTCCTTTTCCGATCCCTCAAATCTGAAAGCAATCAAGTTTCTTCCCTTCTCCCTTCTCTGCCACTCTTGGCCGATGAATCATCCCTCGGAGGATGCCGTCAGCGCACCCGGTCTTACGAACATCTCGGCTTACCTGTTGGCCAGCGCCGTCCCTGAAATTAAAATTTGTGACACCTTGTTGGTGATCTACCTCGAGTAGATATTCCCCCTTTGTGCTTAGACTATGAGACGTTCCGTCGATCACATCCTCCCTAAGAGGGTTCTTTCCACTCAATCCTCCTGCTGATTCGCCCTGGAGGAGTGGCCTGGTCTGGATCTTCCCCATTCAGATGGGCTTTGTTTCGTCGATCGTTCCTCTCCCTTCTCTCTTCCTGATCATGATCTCTTCATTTCGCATCCTATTTCGCTCGTCTATCCTCTTGATATACCCTCGTTCCGGAGGTATTGTAGCTCCCCTTTATCGGCACCATCCTTGGCTCTCGTGTGTAGTGGTTCTCCAGGCCCTATCATCCTTTGACCACCTTCCAACCGGCGTTCTCACTCATTACCAGCCTACTTCGCGTAGCCCCTTTGCTCAGGTTTTCGTCTCTCGATTCTCCCATTGCTCGGTCCTTTCCCTGCACTTCCCTTGCCTCCGTGCTTTTTCATCACTTGATTCTCCTCCAGTTACTCATGCGTTTCTTCACCAGCCTTAAATGTTCTTGTTCGCTGTCCTCGGTCCTCTTCCCTCTTTGTATTCCGTGTTCCTCGCGCACTGTACCTGCAAATCTTCAATTAAATTCCTCTTCTCTTCTCGGTTCTCGTCCTCGATTTATTCTCTGGGCTGTAGTTCCGTTCCGCCGTTCCACTGTTTTCCCTGAAAATGAATGTACATTCTGCCTCCTCCCTCAGCGTGGTTGTCTCCTCGTTCCTTAGCTGGATTCCTCCCTCTCGTGTACGCGTTTCCCTGGCTGGATTTCTTCACTCCTGGCTGGATTTTACAGATCTGTGACTTGTGCGCTTGTTCTTCCCTCGTTACTCTACGTGCGCTCATCCAGTCTCCCAAGATTGGGTATCGTCAACCTTATTTTGCCCACCTATCGGCTCTCCTCCTTGCTCTACCATGCATGGTTTCCCTAATTTTATGGTTGCAACCACCGATTCCAGTCCATTTCTGCTTTGCGGACGCCAAAGTAATGGCCGCTGCGTGCCCACTCAGCAGTAATTCCCTCCTTCCGTGCCTCTCGTTGCGCTGTCCTCTCTTCCTCCGGTGCGAAAAAGTGATCAGTTTTCCCGTCCCGAAGTACCTGAAAGTCGCGCCCCCCCTCAGACCACCGTATCCATTCGATGGATCGATTAACATCGAACTCGCTGCTACCAGATGATGAATACGTGTTCTGAGGTGTAGTGGGGTCGCGGATTAGCAGCAAAACATTTATCTTAAGATAACAACAAGATAACTGTGAGGCGAATAACATGGTGGAGGTATTTCCGGACTGGTGCCGGAGGATCTCGAGTAGTCGAATGGCCTCCTTATATACCCACAGGATGAGTTACGAAATGAGTTGTGAAACCTGCAAAGTTGTGAAATCTGGGGCGTTTCAACTGACTCTCTCTATCTGCTCTTCCTAGCATGAGTCATCCGATTATGAAACTCCGCATCTAAATTATGCATCTCTATATCACTGATGGTCAGTGTACTAAAGTGATGTGACCACCGTATTTCCCAACACACCAAGCTATTTCCTGGATCCATGTCACCTGGTTCTACCGTATACTTAAACTTACTCGCGACTTAGTTAGGTCATCATTCTGATTCCGTCCTCCTTATCGTACATGGCTTAGGTCCTCCCTAACAGCTTGAAGCATAGTTGCCCACGCCGGCGGCGACACCCATGACCATAGCTGTCCACGCCGGCGGCGTCTTCAAGGGGGTGGACAAAAAATCCATGACCCCCGCTTCATGGTAGGACAACCCCGTGTCATGGTCGAAAAATCGATGGTAGGTCAAGATTAAGTACTGTAACAATCAATAGTACAGTACTTCCTGATACCGTATATAGCTACCGTAACCCTGATTACCGCGAACTGATTTTTTCAAAAATTAAAAATACCGCACCCTAATTAAAAATCAGAGTACCGTACCCAATCGATAGTACAGTACCACCAGATACCGTATCTCACAACCGTAACACCGACTATCGCGAACTAACTTTATTTTTAAGAAGTCCTGGTGCCCTACCCAATCGATCTGGTACCGTGCCCGATCGAATGTACAGTACCCAACTGACTACCGTAACCCAGTTCCGTGGGTCAGATCTAGTTCCTTGGGTCAAACATTTTTCTAAAAATCCAAAATCATTTTATAAAAATCTTAAATCGAACATAAATTGGTTCAAAACTAATTAGAGTTACGGTAGGATACTTCAAAATAATTTTATTATCGATTTAGAATTTTTAGAAAAATGTTTGACCCAAGGAACTAGATCTGGCCCAAGGAACTGGGTTACGGTAGTCAGTTGGGTACTGTACAATCGATCGTTCACGGCACCAGACCGATTGTGCACATCATAAGGACATCTTAAAAATCAAGTTAGTTCGCGATAGTTGGGGTTACGGTAGTGGGATACGGTATATGGTGGTACTATACTATCGATTGGTTACGGTACTTTGACTTTTTAATTAGGGTACGGTATTTTCAATTTTTTTTAAAAAAATCTGTTTGCAGTAATCGGAGTTACGGTAGCTATATACGGTATCAGGAAGTATTGTACTATTGATTGGTACAGTACTTAATCTTGACCTACCATCGATTTTTCGACCATGACCCGGGGTTCATGGTAGGACGGGGGGCGGGCAAGCGCCGCCAGCTTTGGACAGGTATGCCCATGACCCCCTACTCATGGATGAGCACTGCCCAACACCTTTTTTGTTGGGCTGTGCTCATCGATGAACCCCTCCCTATTCATGCCATTTTGTTGAGCAGTGCTCAACGGCGTAAGGGGGTCATGGTCCAAAATTGTGGTGGGGGTTGATGTTCGATCCACCTTTGGTACCATGCCCAACATCATCTACAGTAACTCCATTGTCATTTGTCGGCTACCGTAACCCGATCTACAGTATCCCAGATACGGCAAGCACACCACACCACATGGTATCAAACGATCCGATACTCTTCCGCACAGGCATGGATGACCTTCGGCCGGATTACCGTAACCCACATACAGTATCATTGACACCTTAACCCGATCTACAGTATCCCAAATACGGTATGCACACCACATGGTAGCAAACGAGCCGATACTCGGCCGCATAGGCATGGATGGCCTTAGTCATGAATACCGTAATCCACCTACAGTATACTTAATACCGTAACCCCGGTTCACTAAGAACTACGAACCATGAACTGACTTTATTTCTAAAATAGGCGCTAAAAATCCGTTCTTTGTTGTTTTCGGTACAACGCTTCGAGCAAATGTTTTTAAGGACAATTTCATCTTGTAGTCATAGCCGAGTGGTTAAAGCATTTATCTAGCAAACATGAGGTCGTGGGTTCGAGTCCGGTCTGCGACATTTGCCATTTGCCAAGCTCTGGGAAGTTTGGAAAAGTGAAGAGGGGTTACCGTAATCCTGCTACAGTACCCTGGTTCGGTAGGTCAACTTCAGTGCGCTGTGTCACATACATGATTTGATAATGCAATAGATTTGTGATCATACTGGTAGCACCGTGGATCATTCCTTATGTCAGATTCTTCATTTCATTGGTAATTCTTCATCATAACCTATAACCACGAATTTCGAAACCATTTTCGAATGCTTACGGTTTTAAAAAAGGGTTCCCATGAAACATAATCATAGACTATCACAACGACTGTACTGCATGAATTAGGCAAATAGTGCGTCGCGCAGAATTTAGCGAAAACCACCGTACAATACTCAGCATGCAGTACAGTCGTTGTGAGAGTCCATGATTATGTTTCATGGGAACCCTTTTTTAAAACCGAAAGCATTCGAAAAAGGAATAATCCACGGTGCTACCAGTATGATCACAAATATATTGCATTATCAAATCATGTATGTGACCCAGCGCACTGAAGTTGACCTACCGAAGCCGGGTACTGTAGCAGGATTACGGTAACCCCACTTCATCTTTCCAAACTTCCCAAAGCTTGGCAAATGTCTTTGCCGCAGACCGGACTCGAACCCACGACATCATGTTTGCTAGATAAATGCTTTAACCACTCGGCTATGACTACAATATGAAATTGTGCTTAAAAACATTTACTCGAAGAGTTGTACCTAAAACAACAAAGAACTTTTTTTTGGATTTTTAGCGCCTATTTTAGAATTAAAGTCAGTTCATAGTTCATAGTTCGTAGTGAACCGGGGTTACGGTATTAAGTATTCTGTAGGTGGATTACGGTATTAATGACTAAGTTCATCCGTGCCTATGCGGCCAAGTATCAGCTCGTTTGCTACAATGTGGAGTGCATACTGTATCTGGGATACTGTAGATCGGGTTACGGTATCAAGGATAATGTATGTGGATTACGGTATTCCGGCCGAAGGTCATCCATGCCTGTGCGGCCGAGTATCGGCTTGTTTGATACCATGTGATGTGCTTACCGTATCTGGGATACTGTAGATCGGGTTACGGTAGCCGACAAATGACAATGGAGTTACTGTAGATGATGTTGGGCATGGCACCAAAGGTCGATCGAACATCAACCCCCACCACAATTTTGGGCCATGACCCCCTTACGCCGTTGAGCACTGCCCAACAAAATGGCATGAATAGGGAGGGGTTCATCGATGAGCACAGCCCAACAAGCCGCCGCCAGTGGTGGGCAACTATGGCCTGAAGCATTAATCGAAAGAAAAGAACTGAAATACAATGAAAAAGACAGGAAGCGCGCCACTTTTGCGAAGCGGCGCGGCCACGCACTCCTCGTTACATACTCTGTCGTCGTGGATACTCAGAACGAAAGAGTGTGTAAACGAGGAGTGCGTGGCCGCGCCGCTTCGCAAAACTGGCGCGCTTCCTGCGCAAGAATTTTAACGGTTTTGCACTAGAACCATGTAATCGGAGCCTAATTTTTAGACGAAACAAATATTTACCGTAGTTTACAACAAGGGTAACAATATATGCAACATTTGGCAATGATTAATTTTTTTGTACTCGAGAAACGAATTTTTGAAATTATGGTGAATATTTAAAACAATCAAATTTGCATAATCCACAACATTGGTTGGATTCAGCACGTCGAAATAAGCCTAGAACCAAATTGTCATGAATTGAGAGTTACTTATTGCCGAGTTAGTAAATATATTGTTCAAAACGCATCAAATTTTAAAATCGTATAATTAAGCTAATTATTTTTTCCAGGCCGAGTCAATTACAACAATCGATAGAGGGGCTTGAGAGCAATCAGATTCTCACGACAATCACACGCAGTAGAAAACGGGGGGGGGGGGGGTGACAAAACGAAAACCGACAAAACGGAAACAAATCACAGCTCCGACCGGATTACACTTAGGGACTTGCGAGTTGTTGCATTGTTACCAGTATGAGCTCCACTACATTTCGATATATAAATATTGTCACCAGGCGATATTGAGTTTTACTCCAAATCAACGACCCGGGGTTCATGGAATGTGGATTTCCATGAACCCCTATACGTTAAAACTCAATGTCGCCTGGTGACAAGATTTATATAATGAAATGTAGTTGGAGCTCATACTGGTAACAATGCAACAAGTCGCAAGTCTCTAAGCCGCATCCCGTAGGAGCTGTGATTTGTTTCCGTTTTGTCGGTTTTCGTTTTGTCACCCCCCCCCCCCAAAAAAAAAACGCAGTGTCTGATTACAAGTAGCGAGGGACTGATCTGGCAGGATATTCCACATAGGAAACTGGCGAATCGCAAACTAGCATTTCTGTTACTGGGAAGTTTAAAACTGCTCACATTAATATTTGTAATTAATTACACGTTTTTTGCTTACTTGCACAAATGACGCTCATCAAAGAATTTTATCATGTATAAATAATGTCAGAGAATGGTCTGCAACCTTGTGCAAGATGGCCCTTTTCTAAACACGTTGAAATTATATTTTTAAAAATCTGACCCACCCAAACTTTTTTATTTATTTTTTTAAAAGGTAAAAGGTAAAGGTACATCCCGTCTTCGAGACTGGGCTCGCGGGAGAACACTAGGCCAGTGTTAATATGGGCTGATTCAGTCTGGAGTGCCCACCTTTTCGCCAGACCTATTTACCTGCGTGATCTAGTCACGACTACCAATTCCCCGTCCCCAATGGGTGGGCGCCTTGGTGGGGCGGAGACGGTGTCACGGCCGGGAATCGAACCCGGGTGGGATGGAATGGGAGGGTGCGCCATAGACCACTACACCACTTCGTCTCTTCTCTTAAAAATTTTTACGTCAACGTAAAATATAATTTCAACGTGTATTTTTTTTAAATAAATCAAAATTGCTTTCATGAATTCGGGCATGCTGAACTACCCTAAGCCAAAAGGAAATTCAATTTAGGCCTATTTGAAGCATATAGGCAATGACCGCGACGAATGAGCCTCACACTGCGGCGTGGCACTCGTGATTCTGTAAAAAATACAGCGACATAAAGTATTTAGGGGATTGAGTATTTTGGCTAAAATGTTCCTTAGTATGTCTGAGGGTGCTGCAGTCTAAGGGTATGGCTTACCTGCTTGGGTTCTGCTTCCGATACCATTAACTACTATTGTTACCCTGATCTGGGCTTCTGCAGGAGTGCCTTTTTGCGATTCTTACGCGAACGCACTAATATGGGCGAACTCAAAAGAACTCGCACTCGCAACTCGCAACGTTGACTCGCATGACTCGCACGGTATTTTGATTATATTTTTTCTCACTCGCAACTCGCAATTTCGACTCGCATGACCTCTCATATTTTGGATGCATTTATTATGATCAGGAATGGTCGGGAGTGCATAACGGTCCTCAAGAAAGTGCTTGTTTTGACTTGTTTCTTTGACATCTGTAGATGTGAAAAAAACACCCTTCATACAACAAAATAGTTCTTCTATTCAAACAAAGCGAAGCGGTTGCTCAAATGAAAAATCACTCCGTTGTCCCACTAATATGTAGTGTATCTTTTCAAAAAAAAAATTTCGACTACTCACCGGAAAAGTTTACCGGTCGTAAATTTTTCCGGTTGGATACCGGGAAAACCGGAATTTTTTTCCGCCCAACTGTATACTTGGATTTGTTTGACAAGATATCGATATCTACCTTGCCCTGCCGCTATCATGTAACCATGCTTACTTCCTGTTTCCAGGGTTTTTTAAAATTCCGATTGTTGCATGAAAATAAATAGATAATTTCAGTACACTCTACCGAAAGAAGGATGTGGAGATGAGGAATGTGTCCCTCGTCTTAATACTACCATTCAAAGAATCATCCAGAGGTATTTAAAAAAAAAGATATTTTGAAGATGTACTGATTTCCCATTCGGGTGGGAATTGAACTGTTGACTGCAATATGAAGCCAACAGTTAAACTCCTACCCGGCTGAAGTTAAGGTAGTTAGTGGGACGATTCTTATGTATTATATTAGCGTGCATAGTTGGAAATGCATGATCATATTTGTTATAGATATGCTGGGCCTATTCTGATCGTGGGCCATGGAGCTTCTATTGGGGCCATTCATCAAGTGCTCGCGAGTTTGTCTTATCAATCTCCTTTATTTCTGTGATGGCATATTCAGACGACTTCAAATACGTGGGACAGGCTACTGTGTCCAAATTTGTCCAGTCGGGAAATGGACTTGAAGAGATCAAGTTGGTATACTCCAGCTGCACTAATCACCTCTCAGACCCCAGAAATCTTCGTCCTTGGTAGAAGTTGAAGCAATTAGATAGCTGATTTCACTGATTCTGCGGAAGATTTCGAGGGGAACATTCACTTAGGGTGGAAATTTTGAGAAGGGAGATTCTCCTCCTCTCCTTATTCCAATAAGCAAAAGAGAGCCTTCAAAATTTGATATGTTTGTAAACCCGAAAAAGCAAAGGAAAACTAAAATCGCCGGAGTTAAACATTTGAATGTTCTCCTTTCTTCTCATAAAATTTCCACCTGATTTTTCTGCTCCGCGTTCCCCACAGTATCACCCTGATTCATCTCTGGTTTCTTCCAACCAGTAGGCGTGCAACTGCCCAAACACTGGTCAGGGCACTGGTTACCAACTGGTCAGGGAACTGGTTACCAGTGGTTAGCCTAAACTCCGACCACTCCAACTGGTTAACCAGTGGTTAGCTGTTTTTGTTGGAAGAAACCAGAGATGTTTCTGTGGAAATGTTCCTCTCACGAGTGGAATTCTATATTCTATAGTTCCCTATTGTTTATTTTCATGCATTTCTTACGGTTTAACGGTGATAAAAGATTTAAATGCTTTTATTTTTAGCACATCCAGATGCGGTGAGGAAAGTCCTTTTTAGCAGCTTCGCGGGGAGACCCTAACGTCGACCCGTAAGCAACGTTAGGGTTGTGACGTTGTACGTTATTTATGAGCCATCCCTTGAAGGTACGCAAGACCAGTTTTAACCAATAGCATTTATCTCAGGGAATAACAGGGAGTAGGTCTTCGATTCGATCCTGGCGGCTCTCATCTTAGGTATCGGGTACGGGGAGTACGGTATCAGGGTATCGGGTAGGGGAACTATCCGGGGTACGGTAGGCAAGGGACTGTGCAATACAGTATGCTCTTTAGATGGGCGGTCTACTCGGTTACAGGCCTTCTGGGTGTAAAGCTCCACTCGTAGAGTAGGAGCATTCAGGCCGAACCCTGAGTAGGCGAGGACAAGGGTAACAGTATCCAGGGAGCTCTACTCGGAGAGTGAGAGCTATGGACTATTCTGTCCCGAGGAGAAGGGGATGGACTCGTTGAGACGAATCGGGGAAGGAGAGCTGAGCTCTCCTTTTATAGACGAGGGGAAGACAATGGACAATGGAACTCTGCATATGGACTCGTAGTCATATTGCGAGATTAGTGGTTTAAGGCAGATGAGGGATTAGATCTATTGATTGGTTCTCGTTGTTCACCTCGGTAATCTCATTACCCAGATCTCAACTCCTCCCTTACTACGTGCTTCACGTAGTACGCAAGATCCGCAATTGCCTTTGCCTCAACAAACTGCATAATCAACCGAATTATACGATCTTACTATTTTATGGTTCGAATATCATTTTCCATTGACGACATATCGTCCTCTCTGGGGGGGGGGTTATATTCTCCGAGGCGGCCGGCCCATTGATGGTAATGAAGAGGGAAATGAGGAATCATCTTCACTCTTCATATTATTATCTTCGGTATTGGGCAAATCGCCAGGCAAATCCAATCTTGTTATTGTTGTTGACCTTTTAGTCGACGTGTAACTGAACTCTCTCACGTAGATCAATGCTCTCTCACATCTCTACCCAACTCCTCCCCCCTAGTGATCAACTTATAGTGTCACTAGTTAATTATGATAGTCATGGGTGTAGTAGAGGTGAGAGGCTATGGGCACCACTCTTGAACTACTGGGAAGTTCTTCTCCTTTCCAACTTGCCAGAGTTGGTTAGGGTTATCTCTGGCCTTCTGTACACCGGCCAGGTTACGGTAATCTACTCTATCCCTTCCTGCCAAGCGAGAGGACTGTCTCGCTGGAGGGATATCTGCCTTTTTCCTATCAGGACGTTTAGGTGCTAATCTTAGTTTCGGGGTGGTTCCGTCTAGGGACCCCCAAGTAAAATTTTCAACTCGTGGTGTATTCGAAAGTGCAATGCACGGGGGCTCTTTTCTACTCGCCCGCGAATTCAAAATGCCGTTATAAATTGGTTTTTATTAAATATTTCGATTTCTTCAAGGTGCCCCTATTCAGTTTTCGGTGAATGGAAAGAAGAGAATGAAAAATTTGAAACGATTCTGTATTTGCAAACATACTGAATTGCACACTCATTTGAGCAGACTTTTTGAAAAGAATAGTCTAATGAACGTCTTACAGAGTGCCCCTCTTCAGTTCAAGAAAAAAAATGTGGGAATTTTCAAAAGATACAGTCAGATTGCCTGATTTATCACTATCCGAGCTGCAAATTTGATTTGCGACCCTGAATATCAAACAAGATTACGATGCAGCTCGAGAATGCTTTCGAACGTTTTTCCTTTCCTTATGTCGATGCTCCGGGGGCCGTACGTTCCTAGACCACGGCCCCCGGAGCATAGACATAAGGAAAATGAAAACGTCGGCAGGCATCAAGGAAAAGACGCGCGCTTTCAAAAAAAGTACAATCAGAATTGCCTGAGAAGCCTGAGTTGCAACTTGAAAGCCTGATTATTGCCTGATTATCACGTTACGCGCGGTGCGAACAGTCTTTTGTTCCGTTTAGCGAGGAAATTCCACAGCATAATTTTTTACAGCTCGGACAATTTTCAGGATTGCTCCCGGACGTTTGCTTTCCTTATGTCGATCTTCCGGGGGCCGTGCACGGCACCCGGAACATCGACATAAGAAAAGCAAAAACGTCCGAAAGAATTCTCGAGCTGTATCGTAATCTTGCTTGATAAGCAGGGTCGCAAACACGGCACTCACAGCCTTAAGGAAACGCAGAGTCAAGAACTTGTAAGAGTGAACCTTATCAGTAAGGATATTCGCGGTAGGAGTCCCAAGCGACCGAAACCTACGTGTTCCCGCCAATAAATTTTTAATGTTGAATTCAAATTTCAAACCGCCCTAGCATCCATATTTTTAAATATTTTTACATTCTGCAGCCTTTCGCACAAATGGCATGCCATAAGCCCATTTATCATTTAACTCGCAAGGGGCGGATGAAGAAAAAAGACGCGTGCTCGAAAGATGGTCATGACTTGTGCATTGAGCCGAGAATTACCACAAAAAAACTTTAATACGGTCGTCGAGAGCCAGAAATACGGTAAGTTTTGGCAAATTCTGCATGGTATCGCAATTTTGAGCACTATTGAAATCTGATACTACTCACGGCAGATAATAGAAATTCTATAGGAGTTTTTGAACTTTTGCGATAAAAATAATAATTTTATCTTAAATATTCGCGGAAAATACCCCGGCATCTTTTTTGGGTTTTTTTCTCTGTTCCGACCATGGTAAATGGTTGCCTACTTCTTCGATAAACGAGTCCCGTCATATTTCTCGCGTCGTTCGCCACTTTCATGTGTGCTAGGACCCTTCAAGCAAAATTGCAAACTTTTCCTAAATTCACCATTTCCATAGGAATAGGTTATTGGTGATGCAGAATCAAAATGCCGTTGGCAGAATTTAATACGATTTCAATTTAGTCCAGCATAGAGACCCCAGTCAATTATGGTGTGCTCTCGCACGCACGCGCTTCTTCATGCGTCGCGGATTCAGTGCGCTCTGTCACACGCTTTTCTTTGAGTGAATATTTTTAAAATCAATATTAAGTAAATAAATTTACTGATTTGGCTATTTTCGCAGCTATGTAGCATGAACAATAGTTGACCGATTTAGCGACTGTTGGATGAATTAATCATTAGTAATCATGTCTTACTTTAACACGGCTTACTGTACCTATGTTATTGTTGATCTAACCTATCTAAACATGTCAGATCTTGTCAAATACAATCCTTCGTATACTATTCCTAACGCTGGAGAGAGGAAGGTGGCAAATGCCCTACACCATTCGCGAAAGATAGGCTTCTGGGATAAATGTTCTTTTTGTCAGATATTCGGGTAACTGTTCTCCTATTAGTTAGTAGTACGTCATAGGGAATGATGTGGAAGTCAGTCTGATCATTATCAGTTCTGTTACAAAACGGGCTTGATCGTTGGACGTCTTCACTTTTTTCAACTAAAATCGGTGCTCATTCTAGAACAACAGGATTGGTACCATTCGAATGGTCATGACTTGTTTTTCTTTATAATAGTTTATCTTTGATCTCTGACTCTCATCATACACTCACCATTGGTAAATCAATCCATAGCATGCTCATCTCAATGCCAGATATGGTTGGTTTTTTTCTAGCTCCTAAGATCATCCCATAAATGATCTTTGATCTCTCCCTCTTCGAAAAAAATAAGGAAGAAGCAATATTAAATACAACGGGCACATATGAGACGTTAAATCAGGCGGTCGATTCCGTATTTTCTTGCAAGTTTTTTCATTATTGGTTCAAATCCGTACAAAGCGTTTCATGGGCAGGAACCACGGTTGTTGCTCCAGTAAATTCGACAGTGTTCCAGGAAATGGTATATGATGTATCAATGGTTGATTTCGGATTTCTATGGGTAATCATTCTTACTGTTTTTCTCAAAAATAATTGCGCGGCTGTCGCGTGCATGCTTCTAAGTTGATAAAAACAAAGCTGCAAATACTTCGTTGAGAAAAAAACAATATAACAGAAAAAGTACTTCAAAGTGCTCACGGGGGTTCAGGTGGTGAACAAAAAGTCGGACCTCATTTTTCAAATGAAAAATGGGACACGGTAGGACGCGGGCTACCGTAGTATATCGTCTCTCTAGATCGCATGATCTCTCATCGGTCAGAGAAAGTGAGAGAGCATGTGGCGCGCTTGCACATCGAAGGGAGGAAGCAAGGGTGTAGGGGGAGGGCGCGCTCTAGTCGCCGCGGGTTAGAAAAACGCGAGGGGAGGGGAGAGAGAGCGCGTGGTCCGTCCCCTGTGCAATTGCGTTGCACTGAGGCCGCGCCTGTGAGCCCTCGTGGTGCTGCTGGCTATTCAAAAACTGAAGAAAAATCGATTCGATACATTACAGTACCTTTCTGTGTTCAAACTGTTTAAATTGTGAATTTGACGCGGCGAACTACCGTAGTTTGTGTAGAAGCAGTGATCGATTTTGTCTTCTTGGTCGATTAAAGTTTGTATTCTTCTTCGATTACGTCAGTTAGATTTTTTCAGAGTGCGCTCTACATAGAATAATTAAATACGAAATCGTTTCGACGTTAGTCATGTAACTACAAGTCTTTCAGTTTGCGATAGGTAGGAGTAAAGGAGTGACTTGAGATGCGCTCCACTTGGACTGAAAGCGTCGGCATTTCGACTTATGTTTATTATTGTTTTTCTCTTGATTTGATTTGATCTTGATTTGATAATTATTTTTTTAAACTAAAGTGAAAAGTCGAAATGGGGTAGGCATACTCCTCGATTGGGTACCCATATGTGAATTGTTTTGCTCGTTCGTTAACACCGTTGCAGTCCCTACAGGCAATTAGGGACGGCAACGGTGTTAACGAACGAGCAAAACAATTCACAAATTGGTATGCAATTGAAAGCTATGCCTACCCCATTTCGACTTTTCACTTTAGTTTAAAAAAATTTATTATCAAATCAAGAGAAAAACAATAATAAACATAAGTCGAAATGCCGACGCTTTCAGTCCAAGTGGAGCGCATCTCAAGTCACTCCTTTACTCCTACCTATCACAAACTGAGAGACTTGTAGTTACATGACTAACGTCGAAACGATGTCGTATTTAATTATTCTGTGTATAGCGCACTCTGAAAAAATCTGAATGACGTAATCGAAGAAGAATACAACCTTTAATCGACCAAGAAGGCAAAATCAATTACTACTCCTGCTCAAACTACGGTAGTTCGCCGAGACAAATCCACAATAATCAGTTTAAAATCAATATCTATAAATGGGCGAACTGTTCACGCTTTTTTTTCTCATAAAAATCGATTTACTCATTGTAAACAACATGCTATAAAAGATCGCATGAACAGTTCGCCCTTTACGAGATATAATTAAAAAACCAAATTTACAACGGTAAAATGCTCAACTTTTACGGCCTCATTCTCTAATATCTTATATTTATATTTATTTTTATTGTGAAAACAATTTTTTTGCGTTTGATAATCTGCTTAAACTGAGGAAATAAAGCTTCAACACTTAATTCTGAAAACACGTATATTTTCGATCACGTCATGCTTCTCCAGTTCTGCAATATTTCTCTTTTTGCCATGCTTGATGTTCTTTCAATATGTGTTCATATTCATTCCAATCAATAAAATACTTCAAATATCACATTAAATATTTTTTAAAAATGTTTTAAAATATTGAAAGAATTTGGCTTGAAAAGTACGGTAGTTTGAAAGCAAAAGCGTCGGAGATAGGCAACTAATATTCCGTACTCAAAAATTCCCGTTGCCTTCCCTACAGGCAATCGACAGGCAAATAGTAGGGTGCACAGGTACACCCGTGCACCGTGCACCGTGCACCGTACACCATGCCCGTGCACTGTGCACCACGAGTATGTGCACTGTGCACCGGTGCACCAGAGTTCTGGTTCGCAGTCAATTGGAGTTCAAAAAATGGATCAAGATGTTTTCCAATCATTAATTACTTAAAAAATTAATTCTATTTTTCAATATTCTTAATTTAAAGTAATTAACAAGAGGATCACGAAAATAGAGAAGGGAGAGGAGAATGAGTGGTTGGAGGGAGTGATCGAGATGAAACAGAGGAGGATGGAGTGGGAGACAATCATGTGCTTGATTCTGTAATGCTTACAAGGCATAGCTTCGTTACTTTGATTCATTCGCCTGCTCTCTTGTTTGTGCTTCCTCTCTCACTGTTTAGCTTGATCAGATAACATTCACAACAGGATCCCTGCATTCATCGCCTTTTTATCATTTAGATTGTACCATTTCCCTCATGAGCAGAGGTTCATTCATAAGAGTCGACCAAAGCTCAGTGATCCTTCTCTCTTTTCTCCGCATTGTCTCGCATGACCAACATATGAGAGAGTGGAAATGAAGAGAATGACTCTTCGGCTGCTACCCACTTAGGAACCAGAACACCAGAACAGATGTAACCTGATTTTTAGTAATTGCAATGTTTCTTTGTCCAAACGTGACTGACGATGGGGTAGAATCTGGGCAGCGATTAGGGACGGGACTTAGCCTCAGATGGATGAGAGGGTAACGTGGTGTAGCGGGATCAACATACTACCTCCGAGGTTCCCTTGTCTGTACCTGTGCCGTCGTCAGCCTCCCTGCACGGCAATTCGAGCAACCGCTTGCCGGGTTTAGGCACCGTGCGGAGTCACCGGATCGGCGATCGAAGAAGATAGTTGAGCAGGCGATAGGAGAAGGTAGTCGAAATTACCGTATCACGGTGTGGAACAGACAGCAACAATTTATTCCTGTGTCCAACTCTCTGCCCGAATGAAGGAGATACCAGCTTCTAACGGATCGTGAACATTAAGCGGGGCTAGACATTGCTTCACCATTACAAAGAATAGTGATTCACAGTGAGAGTCGCTAGGGGGAAGTGATAGGTCACTGGAATAGACGTAAACTGTAACGATACGGGTATCGCCCTGTTGCACTAGATGCGTGCCCATGTTGAATGCCCAGAATAAATTAATCAAAGTAACGAAGCTATTTGATCAAGCTAAACAGTGAGAGAGGAGGCACAAACAAGAGAGCAGGCGAATGAATCAAAGTAACGAAGCTATGCCTTGTAAGCATTACAGAATCAAGCACATGATTGTCTCCCACTCCTCTGTTTCATCTCGATTACTCCCTCCAACCACTCATTCTTCTCTCCCTTCTCTATTTTCGATCACTCTTATTAATTACTTTAAATTAATAAAATTGAAAAATATAATTAATTTAAAGTAATTAATAATTGGAAAAGATCTCGATCCAGTTTTTGAACTCCAATTGACTGTGAACCAGAACTCTGGTGCACCGGTGCACGGTGCACATACTCGTGGTGCACAGTGCACGGGCATGGTGTACGGTGCACGGTGCACGATGCACGGGTGTACCGGTGCACCCTACTATTTGCCCAATCGACAATAAGCGACTTTTGCGTTTTGAATTTGAATTCGCGGGCTATTAGGAAACATCGAAAGTGCAGAGAATTTTTCCCGGTTTTCATTTTTGGCTTTCTCCGCTTCACAATCAGAGCAAGGCGATAATTTCCTCAATCTCGTGTATACTTCCCAGCCAGCTTAACTTTCTAGTCATTTCCGTGTTTTGTACCTTTGTAAATACGTATATACTTTCCCACTTACTACTAATCGAGCCACCCATTCGATTCCGCAATACCTCTCACTACAGTCTTTACAATTCTGTACTTGTTACTGTTCACCGTAATCATGCCTTGCATAAATGTACAAATGTATTGATGGTGGTATACAAATTCATTCAATTCATTCACGAAAACGTTCTAAAACAATGCACAGGAACTTCGAAATCGTTGCTAGCCTTCGAAATCAAACTGCCCAAAACTACCGTAACCAATTATGGTGCGTCGCGGCTGCGCGTCGCGATTCTAGCGCGTTTTCAAACACGTGCGTCGTCCGACAGGTCCGTGCTAAAAAATAAACCCAAAAATGGCCAGGAACCTTGTGCGGATGCGCCTTTTTATAAACGCGTTCACTTTTAATTTTTAGAAATCTGACCTACCGAAACTTCTATTATATATTTTTTAAAAATAATTCTAATTTGCTTTCATGAAATCGGGCATGCTGAACTACCCTAAGCCAAAAGGAACATCAATTTAGACGAGTTTGAGAAACATAGGCAATGACCGCGACGCGTCACGCGACGCATGAGCCTCACACTGTGGCGTGGCACTCGTGGCAAATCAACTTTGCAGTTCGGATAGTGATATTTCAGGGAGTATCGCTACGAGAACAATGAATTTTGCAGCTCGGATAGTGATAAATCAGGCAATCTGACTGTATCTTTTGAAAATTCCCACAATTTGCGTGCGGACGTTTCATTTTTCCTTATGTCGATGCTCCGGGGACCGTGGCCGTGCTAGACAGAGCTTGAACTCCGGTTTTTCAGCGCAGGAAGCGAGCAACTTTTGCGAAGCGGCGCGGCCACGCACTCCTCGTTTGCACACTCTCTCTCTCTGCACGGGGGATTAAAACAATTTCCTCAATACATGAAAATTTCCTCATAGACGGGACATATGTGCATATTTCAAAAATACCGCAATTTGACATGCGCACACAAGCATAACAAAACCGTTCCTGAGTATCGCGAAATTAAAGTTACCCAACATCCGTCAAATTTTTTTAAATTAGCGGATCACGATAATACCTTACCGCGAAAACCATGATCGGCAAAAATGCCTACCGTAATTTTAGCGCGATTTCGAATTTTTGGGATTTCTTGATGCTATTGACCTTTCGCGATCAATAAATTTCATTGCCTAGTTTCGACATTTATTTTGTTTATATGTTTCTTTTTCTACATCGGAGGAGCCGAGAAGATGATTAGGTTCGTGATTTTAGTACTTTTGGCTACTGCTATCGACTAAATGAGGTTATTTTCAATTTTTTTTGGACTTTAGTTTGTAGATAGAATTTATGTTTAAATATTTTAGTAGTTCATGTAAGATTTCTCGCTGCTTGTGGTACAGTTCCAGGGCCTCGGTCTTCAATATGAAGACCATCGTCAATATCTTTATTTCTATGACTTCACAATAAGATTGGACTAAGCTGGAATGACGAATTTTAAAAAAAAACAGGTAAGCGATAACGATTTTTTAAAATCTAGAAACGTTTGGCTCTTCTTAGAAAGTATAAGTAATGAAAGAATGGGACCATAAAAAATAGAATTGTATTTTTTTTTTAAATACATCTTTCTAAAATAGAGCCAAGCGGTTTTAGAAGTATAATATAACATGTATGTTTAGTTATCGGAGTCACTTTCTTCATAATAATCGTCCCATTCCGAATCATCCATATTTTCAAGCATTGAATGGATGAGTAGTCTGTCCGTAAAGTTAACGGCTTGGAGTGCCTCAGTCGATTCTTCTCCGATCTAAACAGACCAGTAGACCGGGATTTTTATTCAAAATTAGCTTCATCCTCGTAGTCGATCTCATCTCCAACTGAGATGGCGGCCATTGCTCCTGTTGGGGTAGTTGGGGTGGAAGGAGTGAGGTGGGTGGACCATTGAGTTTTATTTGCAGACGCGAGATTAGTCCTATTGCTACTGTGTTGACTTTTGTCTTGTTATGGGGCGAACCTTATGGTGTACATCTCCTTGGTCAATTCAGTCCTCCATTTGTGATCGGGACTGGGACGAATCAGGCGCTCTTTGTAGCATTTGAGGGTCTTATGGAAGTATCTCTTCTTGATGGAGGGCTCACGAAGACCGGCCAGTGTATCGAATCTGTTTAGGCATGGACGAGGGAAACTTGCAGGGCATTCGTTGTTTCTTTGTTTGTATTTTGAATAAAGCAACAATGTTTATCATGCACATTCACATTTCAGTAGGGACAGTCGTAATGTACCCGTTTTCCCTCTCTGCAAGCGGGACCTCCATGAATCATGTGTACGTCTCAGAAGGCCATAGGCTGCGAACAGTGGCGACGAAGCAACAAGGAAGTTCAATGCGCTTCCTCAGCCCAAGTCCCCCCTTGAAGATTGTAGCAGCGAAAAGGCGGTAACTCCCATAGCGGATTTGGCTGGAGAGATGATTCTGCTATTAGCGAGCAATCCGTATTCCCTTTCCACACCTGTTTTCATCTCGCTCCCCATCGTCGACTAGCTCATCTCGAAGTTTGTTAGCGAACGGAATCATTGACTCGTACATGATTGCAGCACCCCGAGATACCTGAACTACCCACACCAATGTATGATAGGCTACTCATCCCACCTCGTAATTCAAGAATCTTTTCTTGAACACCTCATTCTCCGTGATACAATGAGAGGGAGCGGCGTCAGGGGACAGATTAAGGATTGAGATCAGTTCATCTCGCATCGTACGACCGTGTTTGGAAAGAGAGTCCGACATCGCCCAAAGAGAAGAACAACAGTAGTTAGGTCGGGTACCGATCTGATCCCGACAACACTTCCCACCACAACGGCATTCCTTCGCCAGATGAGCGACCGAATGAGCAAAGATTTTAGACTGCGCATCCCTTTCAATCGCAAGTCTATCTGCCTCTTTAGCCGCGATCATGGCCTCCTCAGAAGGCTCAAACATGGTAAGATCTATGTCGTTCCAGTTATGGTTCATCCTCAATAGTATTCATTACCACATGTTTATTGCATTACTAAATGTAAACAAATAAAGAGATAATGAAAGCAATAATTATACTACATTTCAGAACACAATAAAATTAAATAAATAATTATATTTACAAATTGTAGAAAAATTATGTGTAAAAAAGTGCCCGACCGTGCTTGTGACCGCTAACTACAGTATACTAAAAAATTCACATTTCAAACCTCTCGGAAAAATCGGTCTTGATCAGGGATGCACCGCACATATTTATGAGGTCGATTCTGCGACTAATTATTGATTTTCTCATTTTATTAGTATTGCGATTCTACTAATCTCTTCCATGTCTATCAGTTTCAGGAATAATAACATAGGCCATTTTTAAGGGTGTTGGGTAACTTTAATACATATGCTTCTTGCACAACTGATCGCGAACTGCATGAATATGGTGCAGTGGTGTGTCATACGGTATCGTATGGTAAGAGCTCTCAAGAGGCGGGCAAAATCATTCAAATTTATTTTCTGGGTACGACTTTTTATACACGGTTAAACCCACGTGCTCTGAGTATCCAGGACGAGAGAGTATGTGAAACGAGGAGTGCGTGGCCGCGCCGCTTCGCAAAAGTGGCGCGCTTCCTGCGCTGAAAAACCGGAGATCCCCCCCTAAACGGTGTCGACTTGACGACTTTAAAATAATTCATCGTTCCGCTACAGTAGATTAGTTACAACATTCCGCGCGCGATATTTAAAAAATATGTGAATTGCTTTCTTTTCGTGCTGACTATGTGCTCATACAAAAGCTAGTTAAATGGAAATTTTGTGTAAGAGATTTACATGATTTTCTGATAACTGTCCATTACTATTCTAGTTAAACACAAACAATAGGTGCTTGTAGGACATTAAAATTTGGTTGATGCCACAGGAACGGGTGGACAGTTTTAGACCTAGAAAATTTTGGCGGGATTCGGCGCGTTCCACTCTTTCATAGAATTAAAGCTCAATGGGGACGCATAGTTGTTTCGTGAAAATTGAAAGAAAACCTCGCGAAACCAAAATAGAAAAACCAGATTTAAGAGGTCGACACACAACCTGTTTTTGGAAGAACTCTTGCGAACGCAATACAGATTGAGCCAGTAAGTGGTAAGCTGAGATTGTAGAATAACTATCACACTACAATTGCAAATAAAAAATATCAGAAAAATTTGCTCAAAATACGAAAAAAATAAATTCGCGAGTAGCCATGTTTTATCAGTTCACGATTGATATTTTGTGTGGAACCTTGGTGTACGGTAGGAGGGTTTTTCCCGAATGACAGAATCCGGGCGGGGCCTGCGGTCCCTAAATATAGAGTATAAAAATTGCGTCTGCAAAAACATCCGGGAAATAGTTTTGGAAAAAGCGGCTAATTTTCATTTTTGCATGCTCGGTACCGTGCAACCCACGATGCCTATGCTAACGATAGTTTATTTTTTTATTTTTCACTCATTAAATTCTGTCTCGAAAGGACGAGACAATACGTGAAAACTTTAAACTCGCCGGCAAGTAGGAAACATCGAAAGTGCAGAATAAACAATGGAATGAGGAGAGATAATTGAATCATTCCTTTCCGCTCGTTCGAAATCGCGCGGTGTGGAATGGAATAAAATGACAAACGATCAGAAATCTTTAAAAGCATATAACTCGTGCAGGCCTTCCTATATTTTTGGAGCAAACGACTCATTCGATAGCTCTCGATCTGCTCAACAAACTGCAACGAAAAAATCCTGCGTGTTTGTGTAAAATTTTGAGATATCTGGGTGGGAATGATGCATGCTTAAAATTGAAATTAATGGGAAATGAGCGACATAGATCGATAGAGCTCGAAAAATGAGCGGGGGTCACTCAGAGGTCAATTTTGCTATATCTCTCAGTATAAGCGCGATACGTGCACTCAAAGAGAGAGCTGCAGATATCCGACATGATGCAGGGAGCCCCAACGTGAAGTATGCGCAATGAAACTTTGGGGGAGTGTTAGGGCTGCCTCAAGGTACCCAAAACTTGTTAGAACCATTTTTGCGATTTCCGCTCCATTCCCTAGAACAGGGATTTTAGCTCGATTCTCTCGTGATAAGCGTGATATTTTTTCCTCTTTTCATTTTCGATTTTCCGCTCTGTGATTACAAAGCACGGCGGGTTCCGAAATGAGGTGTTCAAAAATAGCGCGTAAAGAGGTCTGTGTGGGAGCCTGCTAACGAGCGTAGCCAGACAGCTTGGAAGGGACCGATACGTTGAAAGACGTTTAAATATAATTTATAACTGTTTTAATGTTGTTCAGCACGCTGGATTTCACGAAATATCATTAATTATCGCGAAAATAATTGATAAGCATGCCAAAATGAGCCTTGAAAAGTTTGAACAGTTTTGCGAGTTATTTCCAGTTGGTTGTATCGTGTGATAACCAAAAGACGAGAGAGAGTAGACTAGTTTATCTCGGATGAGAGTGAGGAGGAGAGGTACGAGAGGGATTTATATACCCACGAGGGCTCACGCAATTGCACAGAGGACGGGCCACGCGCCCTCTCTCCCCTCCCCCCGCGTTTCTCTAACCCGCGGCGACTAGAGCGCGCCCTCTACCCTACGGTCGCGCTTCCTCCCTTAGATGTGCAGGCAGACCGTGTACTCTCTCACTTTGTCTGACCGACAAGAGATCATGCGATCTAGAGAGACGATATACTACGGTAGCCCGCGTCCTACCGTGTCCCATTTTACATTTGAAAAATGAGGCACGACTTTTTGTTCACCACCTGAACCCCCGTGATACTCCTCACGGGCCGAGCCAGGGTACTGTAAGAAAATAAACCATTCCGCGCATTTCTCAAGCTTACGCATCGTGAAAATGGGCGGAGCATGAATTCAATAATCGTGCGTGCGAGTGCGATTTGTGCGCGGCAGTGCAAACTGCACCAAACTCGTTCTTTCGTGTTGTGTTGACACATTGAAATTAGATTTACATCGATCACGGCGGGTTTCGATGAAGAAGCTTCTTTGATATGCAGGGAATTATGGTGCAGTTGAGGAAGAAAAGATTACGGTGTAGCGAATATGTAGATCTAGTTAAAACTACAGTAAGCGCTACACCAAATCGCCGGCTTTGACATGTTTTCATCATCTTTCTCGTTGAACATAGTTTGTGCGTTGATGAATGTGCTCCAAAGGTGGGGAAATAGCATAAATGAATCTATAGGTAATACAGAAATAAATAATGAAGACCATTAATTAAGTAATTAACTCGTAAAACTGTTCAAACTTTTCAAGGCTCATTTTGGCATGTTTATCGATTTTTTTCGGGATAATTAATGATATTTCGGGAAAACCAGCGTGCTGAACAACACTAAAACAGCTATAAAATTATATTTATACGTCTTTCAACGTATCGATCCATTCCAAGCTGTCTGGCTACGCTCGTTAGCAGGCTTCCCACACAGACCTTTTTACGCGCTATTTTTGAACGCCTAATTTCGAAACCCTCCGTGCGATTTAGATACTACTTTAAGCAGAAGCTTAGTAAATTGCGTAAATTGCGCGAATGAAAAAAATCGCTCATCGAAATTGTAAGTGCGACTGATAAAGCGTTCCGTTAATTAACAATTTGGGCCGATTGGAGGCGGAGTATGCTAAACAGAGAATTGCAAAAGCTGAGCACTTGAATCACTTGAATGGTCTTCATTATTTATTTCTGTATTACCTATAGATTCATTGATGATATGTCCCCACCTTTGAAGCATATTCATTAACGCACAAACTATATCAATGTTGACTAAGAAACAGTCAGAACTAGAGCCCGTAATAATAGAAGAAAAAACTAAAGACAAAGGAACGTTGAAGCGCGCGAATCCCATACTACAGAAATAAAATGGTTCGAACAATTACACCACGTCCACCCTTAACACCGAAATGCGCAATAGCTAGATAGATGCGCGATAGTTTTGCTCCAGCTCACTAATTCCCGGAGCTGGCGGTCACGCCCACAATTTTTACACGCAGTTGTCAGCCGGGGCCGTTAGGTCGCACCAGAATTTTAAATTGTGGTGCGGTCCGCGTGCGCGCGCATTCCTCATTTCATTAAAACAGATTGTACACGTAGTGAGAAATTTGATGGTGTATGCCAACTTGTTGTAATTCAATGATATATGAAAATCGGTTGATGCCTGACTACTGTTCAGAAATGTAGAAGAAAGTCTCCGTGGGATCTCAATCAATATAGGTCAAAACATAGAGCCGTATTTCCGAGCCGGAAAATTGAAAAACTTTGAATATACTTAAAAAAATTAAACGAATGTGAAATTAGGTTTTAATTTATCTTTTCATGGAATTTATATTTTTCTTCAGTATAAGATATGAAAGAAATAAACTGAAAATAAAGATTAGATGCCAGCTCATAAGGAAGTTGACCCTCCGAAAATTTGTTGACACGATGAACTGGCTACTACACCAAAGGGGCAGAGCCAATTTCTTCAAAAGAAATGCAGCGTTTACAAGGCTAATTAAGAATTTCATGTGATTATTTATATTACAGACAAATTCTGCATTCTCAATTATCCAGGATTATACAATTAAAAAAAATTAGAAGAACAATCTTGTTGTACGCGGTGGTGCCTAGAAAAAAAATGAAAATTGAAAATTCAGTCAGTGATATTGTACGTATGTGTCAGTGCAATTAATACAACGATAATTTTCAAATTTCGATACTGTAGAAATGGGTTTTTTAGACATCGAAGCGAAAGTTCCTGATTGTCAATGAGAGCCCGACATTGTACTCTAGTTTTTTTCTGTTCATTTTCACTGTGCACGGCATTTTGCGTGCACTGAAAATGTGCACTCTGAGCAACCACACCATACCGTAACCCAAAGCGCGCGGAATTTAAATTTTTTCTGTTATTGATTTATTTCACAGAAACTGCAGTTTCCTTTCTTATTTTCCACTCCCTTTGTTATATTGTTGCTAATTTTGACTCATTCGATCTCATTTCGTTTTTTTGCTTGTTTTATTCTACTTTCCTCAGCATATCTTGCATGCTGTTTGACAGACTAGAGTGTGCATGTTCACGAGGTTGTTTCTACTCTTTTTCCAGGATTAATCAGTATGCAATGATGATGCTCCCACCGGGTACCGATGGTCAGGCTGAGACATTTTACGAAGATGACGTCTACGATAACATCATCCCTCATATACAAGTTGTTTCTTGCTTCTCCTTTTATCGGAATAATTATTTCCCTCTCAGAAAGTCACCAAGAAGAACAACACGCTACCGATTTGGGGAAACCAGAAGACCATGAACTTGAATGGACTGGTCTTGGAAAATGTCTTACAAGTATGTTCGGGACATAGGTGGGCACCTTCGAAGCCAGCTGTGAAACACCCCGGGTTTTCGGATTGGAATCCCCCGGTTTTTGGAAAATGTTGTCACAAAACGATCATTTACGATCACCCCCCCCTCCTTTTTGACCCTAAACACCCCCGGTTTCCGATTTCCAGCTTCAACCCCCGCCCACCTATGGTTCGGAAGTGACCATTTTTTGAGAATGTTGTTTCCACAATGTAGAACACGTATTTCAGTGCACTTACTACAAACAAGTTCTCGCCTAATGCACCACGCACCTGCAGATCGTCGATGAAATTTGCATTCACGTTAGTTTTACTTGCCAGAGTTGGTTTAATTTTGATGATGTTAGGTTCGCCATCTTGAGCCTTGGGAGAAAGGGACTCGCAAAGTTCAGGGAATGACTGGAATGTGCGGAGGAGTTAGTTATGCATTATTTTACACAGTGGCATGACATTATACGTAATCATAAACCAGATTGGATGGAGGGTTGTTGAGGTGCGCGTAGTGGGCGCATATTGAGTGATCTTCTCTGCTTTCTGCCCCCTCTACAAACTCTTCAACATTCGCATCACCAGGTACGGAGCGAGCTGTGAGCCCCTCTTTCCTTACTATTATACATTATCTCATCAGTCTTATCACACTTCTATACTACCGTTTACGAAAGTTTGGATCATGCGTGATTGGGATGTTGTAGGAAGCAACTAGTGGTGATGATCAACTCCAATCAGTCTGTATACCTCCGTGGAATGGGGTTCATGTACATTCGATTCTGCCAGCCACCCTCGGATCTATGGGCATGGCTCGAACCGTATCTCGTGCGTTCATATTTCTCATAGATTCAAAAATTCGATTTAGTTGTGTCGATTATTCAGAGCGAGCTGTCCAATCACAAGAACGACATATAAATGTATTAGGTTGGCGGAAAAGTCTTTGTGTATTTTTCAAAAGTTTATTTCTTGGGAAGGGGAAAAGCATACGTCGAATTATACTTGTCCTCATTATTGACAATATGTGCCCAACGTACATGCAATGTATGGATCACCTCCCTTTAGAACCCGCCTGGGTGCGAATGAAAGTATTGCTCGAGTTCAACCTCGAGACTTTCACGTGAATTGAAGGCCCAACCTCGAACGGCATGGGCCAGGTCTGCTAAAAGCCACTAATCGGAAGGGGCCATGCCAGGAGAATACGGGGGGTAAGGGAGAACCATCCGTTCATATCCAGCCAGTTCCTGCTTGACTTGATTGTAGAACTGGTTACGGGGGTCATTTTGTTGATTGTACACTTTCTTGTCCTTCAGCCTTCAACGATCGACTTCCAACTTCAAATTCTGTAGGTGTGTGACGTACTTGACCCCGGTGATTGACATGCCCTGACGTAGTTGCTCCGATTAGATCACGCCATCCACGCCCCACGATATTGACAGCTTGTTTTTCTTGGGGTTCAGGTAAAGTTTGGAGACACCCTGTGGAGGCTCTCCTTCTCCAACCCGCTTGGTTCTCACATGGTTGTTATCGTTGAGGACCCACTTCTCATTCCCCGTTATGAGCCGTTCCAGCCATCGATCCCCATCTCGGAGAATGAGGAGAGCATTTGAATCATCGACTCGACGGTCATGGCTGGCTTGGATCAGATCATGGAATTTGAATCGACCGATTATTTTCCTCATTCCAAGATATCTCAAGCCTTCTTTGACAGTGCGATGGTGGACTCTAAGTGCAATAGTCATTTCACGGGCAGTTTGAAATGGGTTCATTTAAGCAGCTTTCTACAAAGTCTCAAAATGTAACTAACGCGGGCTCCTAGAACGACCTCATTCATTGAGGGAAAAGTCGCCTTCTTCGCGGATCTGGATCCAATTCCTGAAGGTGTTGTAGAGGGGGCATGTGTATCATAAACATGCTTCAGTAGGGTCTCTGAATCCTTCATCGTGGTGTAGAATAGAGAGAGGTAAATCAAAACATGTCGGAAGTGTGTGGCACCAGGAACATAAATCGTTGATCTACTAGAGCTTGACTGAAGTAAAGATAATGGGGAGTTGATTACTATAAAGTGCAATCACTGACTGTTATTCACTATGAGCGACGGGACGCCAAAGTACACTTGTGAAGAGCAGTGTTATAACAAATCCATACACAAAGACTTTCCCGCCAACCTGATAATATGTATGATCGTGTATTTTTTATTTCTTTTTAGGACGATGAGGACACTGTAGATCAGCGGTCTGGTGGAGGAGACGAGTTGTCGTTCGGGCAGTCCTGCTTCCATCGTGTAACGCGATTCGTGTTTAAAGTACATTTATTTGTTTTAGATAGCTCCAGAGATGCTTACTAAACTGGACTGGTACGGTACACTCTTCCTGAGAATCCCCGTTCCCATCCAGGCAAGTCACGGTTAGATTTTTAATTTCAACGCTGGCGAGGCGAGTAGAATTTCTAATATGAAGCATTTCTATTTCAGAAAGACATTGATGAGAAGTTCTGCGAAAGAAATCGACTGGCATTGGAGTCACAGGGATATGAGGAGTAAAGGACGGGATACAATGCACAGAGGTACATTACTATTCCGGCACTAGTATAGAATGTGTGACCACAATTATAGTGGAGAGGAATGAGGGGAGAAAGATCGAGCGTTAGGGAGTGATAGAGGTGGATGGTACTGTACTGCTACTTCTAATTTAGGTCCAGGATGAGTCGAAAATTTTCCTACTCTGCCATACATCCCTCATTTCACTCCTCGATAATTGTGGTACCACATTCTATAGAAGTGCCCGATTATACTGGAAATTTACGTAGAGACCTGTTCCTAAAAGGACATTATTTCCAGACTTCAATCTTGTATATAATGTGTTTTATGTATAGAATGTGTTTGAAAGGGAGTAGTTGTTTAGAGGCGAGGGTATCACAGGAAAGGGCTAGGGGTAGAGACGCAGTGTGTCAGAGTGGGAGCGGGCGGAGTTACACCCTAAAGTAAACTAGTAAAGTATGCCATTTATGTTAGAACAGTGCGGAAGAGTCTGATGCAAAAATTGAAATTTCAGATTGTGCAAGTGATCGATGAGAATGCGAAACAAACGCGCACGATGCAAGTTCTCAATGATATCATGAATCTGCCCGAGTGCAAAACGATCATCTTCGTTGAGATTGTTAGACGAATGTTGAAAAACTCAAGATTGTTAACATGCTAGTCCTTTCCCATTTCAACTGTATATTGTTCCTGTGATAAATTCGGAAGGCTGCAGTTTAATATATTTTTTTATCGCAGAGGTTCTAAATTGATCCTCCAAGAGTATCTACGACATAATTCACGAACGAATTGCTCAACACTCTAGGCAATGTAATTTATTGATCTAACATTATTTTGTTGCAGATACGGCGTGCACGTACGAAGTGATTTAAGAGGATAAACAACTCACGCATTTTATTATAGTCGGTCGCCATTAATAAAAAGAGCTTTTTATGGTGTGTGTTGATCAGAAACCAAACCAGAATCTCACACACAGTGTACGGTAGATCACATAGTGGAACACCTTTGGCCAAGAAGATCTCACCGTACACAGCTCTTTCTCTAGATATTCATAAGAAAATGGGCAGCAGAAAAAGAAAGACCGACCCGAAATCTGACCCCGATGAGGACAATGAACCAATGTACATAGTTCTTCCTTCCGAATCAGAGGAAGTGCAGCGTGAATTGAATATGAGAAGAGCTGATCCCGTTCCACTGCCACTTTTGAACGATGAAACCGCTCTCCGCCGGCAAATTGCCTATTTAGACCTTGAAAACAAAAGACTAGCAATGGCTAATGTACAGAAGGATGTTGAGTTGGTGGAGAAGGTGAATGAGCTGAGTGAGCTGGAAGGATTGAATGAAAGTAGGTTGAGACGGATCCATGAGCAGGAGCGATGTATTGACGGTAGTAGGAAGGAGAATGAGAAATTTCTGAAGGACTATGAGAGAATGAAGGCGGAGAATGATGATATGAGGGAGCAACTTCGATCTAAAGGAGCCGAGTTTGCAGAACTGAGGCAGCAATTGTCCGAGAGTCTAAGTAGTCGGAGTTCCCTACAGATTATAAATTCGGAGTTGAAGGAGAATATGAGTAGAATGGTGTCTCAAGTGAGAGCCGAACATAGTGAGATGGAGAAAGAGAAAGAAGAGATTGAGGAGAAGGAAAGATCTGTATGTGAGAGGGAAAAGACAATCAGGGAAGATGAGGAGAAACTGAGGAATACAAGAAATAGCACTGCAAAGAGATTCGGAGGAACTGGAAAGAGTCGCATTGTCAGAGGATACTGTAGTGGAAAAGGAAGGAGGGTAGTTAAACTTCCTTTCTCCCTTCTCAAGAGACGACAGAGAATAAACAGATTAGATAAACTGCATCTCGCAGTGCAGCAAGCGTGTGGTCCGATTGGAGATCCCAATGAAAATGCCGATGAAACGAATAAAGTGTTGACGAAATACATGAAGAAGGAGAAAATTGTGCTAAAGGGTCATAGTAAGCTTACCGTATCACAAGATCTCGAGATGTCACTGGAAGTAAACTTATCCCAGAATCAGAGAAATCGAATGAAAACATTCCTGGGCAAGAGAAAGAGCGATGTGCTTGCTCCAACTGGACCTGTCAAGAGGATGAGAGATGAGATCAAAGAGCATTATAAATATGAGTACAGTGAGAAGGAGATCAATACACGGGACGGAAAGAAGATCATCTCCCTTATTGTAGTGACATATATTCGCGAAACAGTTAAATACAGATTCGAGAATCTGATTGCGAGTGGGCAGTTAGACGGTACTAAGAGATCATTCGATATCTGTATTTCCGGAGATGCAGGCAAGGCGAGCACGAAGTTGGTGATGATTATTGGGGGTGTAAACTCAGCAAATGACGTCCGTAATCTGATCCTCCTGGCAAAGTATGATGGTGAGGATAGCTCGTTTATGATCAGATCTCTCCTCGCAGAAGTGATCAAAGAAGTTAATGATCTGAAGGAGATTGAGCTCGAGATTGATGGAGAGATGGTAACAGTTAGCCTAGTGCAGTTCCTGACAGGAGATTACAAATTTCTCTGGGCTGTGCTGGGAATGGGTACAGCCATGAGTATTATGAACTGTATCTGGTGCTGGAGAGAGAACCGATACAAATTGTCAGATAGTGAACCCGCCTCTGCCCTAAGGACACTAAATGAGATGATTGAGAGAGCGAGGGCGGGAACACATTCGATGAGTGATGTACCGCTCTTTGACATCCCACCCGAGAGAATCATCCCTGGCCCTCTCCATACACACTCCGGTGTTTCCATTCGCTTCGCGATCAGCCCTCTCCAAATTCTTGCTAGAAATGAAGATCTAGCTGCTGCTGGCCTCTCAATTGTTGATTTGAATCAAATCAGCGACTTCTCAGATACTGTATCCGGAGATGCCATCGCAATCCCTCGTGGTAGAGGCCGAAAATCGGAGAATAGTGCAAATGCAATAGAGAAAGCATTGAAAAAGTTGAAGGAAGAGCAGAAAGAGTTGAAGAAGAGAAAGCAAAATTGTGATCTGGAGAGTGCTGATGGGAGATTGGTGGTGCATCTCTTCTATGCATCGGGACACCGAGAAATTGACCCTGCCCCCAATCCTTTTCGGTGTGCCAGAGGCCCCAACTGTCTAGCTCTTCACAAGAAATTTAGTCAGCTTGACCGCATTCGATGCGCCACGCAGGTACAATGTAAGATCTGTGCGAGGCGTTATCACTACGCATGCGAATCTCGTTTCTCATTCTACGAGCTAGCTGAGATGAGTACTCCAGAAAAAGAGTACAATTGCTTAAGTTGTTGTGCAGGAGAAATCGTGCAACTCACAAAGCGAATTGAAGAGGCTCAGCGAAAGTTGGAACAGATTGAGAAAACAAAAGGGGAAATAGATTCTGAGATGGAGGAAAATCAAGCGAAGATCGACTCACTCGAGTTGATCAAGGAAGGAAAGGGGAATAAGACCCAAGAACTCGATCATAATCTCAGATTGATTGGGGCGGATCTTAGATCGTGGGGCCAGTGTTTGACGGGAAACCATATTCGAAAGTGTCTGCAGGATGATGCCATCGAATTCCTCTGCAGCACTATTTCTGCTAGTGCGAGCATTGATAATCACAAAAAGATCATGCACTTGCTCAAAGACATTCAGAGACTGAGTGGTTCGCGTCCTCTCACTAACCTGGAAAAAACTGTTCTCCTCAAGAGCATTTCCGACTTAGAGCGACTAGTAGCCGTTGTCTATCCCAACTGTAATCGATTCCCCAAGGCACATTCATTGTTCGCACACGTGCCTACTTTCGTGCGCACCTATGGCCAGTGGGGGCTGTTCACAGATCAGCCGACTGAGAAGCTCCATCAGTTCCTAAATACCAAAGATAGACAATACTCTAACATCAGACGTAAGGATCAGAGATGGGTTGCTCAAGCACATGATCTGGCTTTTGCAAATTACATCCACGACAATAAGCCCCCCATTCGCTTCGATCAATACGCACCTAAGAAGAGGGGCCCATACAAGAAGAATAATAATGCAAACATCACCACAACCAACGCCAACACCCCCTCCACCAGTAACACTTAGAAGCTTTCAGCCAGTCTCTCTATCACTTTGCAAAGATATCTGTAAATAAACACTTTATCACCTCACATTTAGTTCAACACACGATATAAACATCAAATACAAACACGTGGGAAAAATTACCGGACGTCTTCAAGCCCCTCACTACCCAAACCTAAGCTTGAACCTTAGCCTAAGCCTGAGCCCTAAGCCGTAAAACCTAAACCAAACCTAAAGCCGTGAAACCTTATCCTTTTTAGTGCTTACGGTTTAGGTTGTACGGCCTAGGGCTCAGGCTAAGGCTTAAGCTAAGGTTCAAGCTTAGGTTTGGGTAGTGCGAGGCTTGAAGACGTCTGGTAATTATTCAGAAAAAAAAACAATATAAACTTGGCCTTCGCTTCTTCGTCTCCTCGGTCTGCTCGAGGTAGTCGAGGCGGCGCTTCAGCTCAGTTGCCATCGACTGCTCGTTCTTCCTGCAACACGGGGTAATTTAATAAGCGAGAAAGTGTAGCGACTATGACTCTGACGGCATTGTTGCAATATTGAGAGCTCGAACCACACAATAAAAATAGATACACGATGAGATGGATTAATACAATACATCATAATACATCATAAAACTAGAAACGTAGCTAGGAACGGCACAGAACACCGCCAGGACGACCCAAACAATCGATAACAAAAACGCGTTTCCAACGTACTGAGGTACGACTTAGCAACCTCGAAAAACGCGCGAAATATGAATCCTGTTCATAATTGCCTCGAAAAGTGATGTTTCGAGAATCACAGAAACAAATCTTACTGTAATGATTTTCGTCAACCTTAAATTGCTCACGCAAGATGCCGTGTGTGTGCACAAATGCCGTGAATTATTGCTGTATTAATAGGAACCGCGGAGGCACGGCTCCCGGAGCATCGACATAAGGAAAGGAAAAACGTCCGGAGGCATTCTCGAGCTGTATCGTAATCTTGCTTGATATTCAGGGTCGCAAATTAAGTTTGCAGTTCGGATAGTGATAGTTCAGGGAATATCGCTACGAGAACCATGCATTTTGCAGCTCGCATAGTGATAAATCAGGCAATCTGACTGTATCTTTTGAAAATTCCCACAATTTTTCCTTGATGCCTGCGGACGTTTTATTTTTCCTTCTGTCGATGCTCAGGGGGCCGTGCGGAGGGGTGTTAAAAATGCATTCTATATCAATTCCGCAATTCTTATCTTATGAAATCGAGGTTGCGGAATCGATTATGAACAATAATAGTCATTGAAAAAATAATAGCACTAATACATATGCCTTTAAAAAATACACAATTTACCTGAGATCTACCGTAATTTTATGGTTGAGTTTGTGCGAATTTGTTACTTCTGAGACGATGTTGTTTTCAAAAATAAATTAATGCATTGTATCATTATTACATTTTTATTTATTAATGTTTAATTTGATAACATATGCGAACGATGTGCTCAAGACCAATTAATCACGCTCTACTGCTGTGCAGCCCGAGAATCGAGCGTTTGCCCATTTTAAACTTGGACTGCTGTAAACAAGTCTGCGATCGACGGACCGTCATCTTTAGCACTTGTTTAGGACGGAGGGAAGGTGGCTGCATGTGATTAAAGGTTCAAGTCAAACTGTGCACTCAGAAAAATGGAGAAAATCAGGATTAACTGAGAAAAATGACTACTGTGTCTCAGAAAGACTCATATACCATGCTTGCGAACGAAAACCGAGCATCACTAGCGCCTCTATAGTGTGCAGGGATGGTTAGAGCAATCATCTGAATAGAGCACTAAAATAGTGCACTCCGATTTAAAGAGAAAAATGCAAATCATTAGAAAAATGCGAAGCGCAATTTCCTTCCTACGTAATTGTATATGTTTTATACCCGCTAAATTACTTAATTCGGTTATTATTTTGTATCATCAGATGATGCTCTATCGATTGTACGCAAAAAGTAATTAATTCAAATAAATTAAACCTGAGAAAATAAATAAATAAAATGGTGGTGTGATGGTGTTTGAGTTTTCCCAATGCAAAAAATGGTGAACGGCAGAAAGGACCGAGCTCCGCGGTCCCTACATTTACATGATGAAATTGAAGAGGCGCACCTCTTGAAACGTTAGCTAGACAATTAAAACTAAATGGTTTCATTATAAACAGTAATTTAAAACGCGTTCTCTGTAAGAATCGGACACCCCACTGTGGGGTTGGCACAAGGCTTCAAAATGATCGCATCGACTTGCAATTTTCAGGGTGTCATGCCTATGGGAAGGGTATGCTCCCATATCATTTTTATGACCCTAGTTCAACATTTTGACCTACCAAATTTGAAAAATTAAACTCAATATTCAGGGGCAACTTATATACCATTCGAAAGAGCATGAAAAGTTATGCCTAAAGCTATGTTTTCGTAGGGATTTATGCATGTTCGCATGAGATATTGCATGAAAAGTGCATTTTTAAGCATTTTTCGTGATAAGAGACAATATTGGGGTGGATATGTCGGGGTAATCTCACGAGCTATCGATGCAGAATTTAACTCTCTATCGACGTATTTCATTCATTTTACGAAACTTGTCTCCCAATTATGTCGTTCTGCGGCTTTTGTAGCACGCATTCGTCGACAATGGTTCAAATCCTGTCCGATGCATGATGTTTTGCCGACATTTTTTTCTCACCAATCAACCATTTTTAAGTCTATGCCCTATTTTAAGCTACTTCTTGCTTGAATTAAACCCACTCATGAGAAAAAATGCATTTCCTGAGTCTACCATTCCACTCCAATTTGCCGCTTTTCTTGATAAATCATTTATCGATGCAATTCAAATAACTACTGGCTCGTACTAACCCTTAATTGAAACACTAGGTCAGTTATTATCAGTTCCCCTCAATAGATCTCACTTATTATACATAAAAAAACATTTATCTTCCAAATGTAAGCAAAAGCAACGGGTATCCAACGCCGACTGATCGAGGTCACTCCAACGAAAAGATGGCGTTCTCCTGAAAAAAAAAGAATATTTGAAGACGAACAGAAGACGAACCCCCCCCCCCTCTCTTCCTTTCCCCCCTCTCTTCCTTTCCCTCCCCCCCCCCCTCTCTCTTCCTTTCCCTCCCCCCTCTCTCTTCCTTTCCCTCCCCCCTCTCTCTTCTTTCCCCCCTCTCTTCCTTTCCTCCCCCCTCTCTCTTCCTCCCCCCTCTCTCTTCCCCCCCCTCTCTCTTCCTCCCCCCTCTCTCTTCCTCCCCCCTCTCTCTTCCCCCCCCCTCTCTCTTCCTCCCCCCTCTCTCTTCCTTCCCCCCCCCCTTCTCTTTTCCTCCCCCCCCCTCTCTTCCTTTCCCCCCTCTCTTCCTTTCCCTCCCCCCCCTCTCTCTTCCTTTCCCTCCCCCCTCTCTCTTCCTTTCCCTCCCCCCTCTCTCTTCCTCCCCCTCTCTCTTCTTTCCCCCCTCTCTTCCTTTCCTCCCCCCTCTCTCTTCCTCCCCCCTCTCTCTTCCTCCCCCCTCTCTTCCTTTCCTTTCCCTCCCCCCTCTCTCTTCCTCCCCCCCCCTCTTCCTTTCCCTCCCCCCCTCTTCTCTCTTCCTCCCCCCTCTCTTCCTTTCCCTCCCCCCCTTCTCTCTTCCTCCCCCCTCTCTCTTCCTTTCCCTCCCCCCTCTCTTCCTCCCCCTCTCTCTTCCTCCCCCCCCTCTCTTCCTTTCCCTCCCCCCTTCTCTCTTCCTCCCCCCTCTCTCTTCCTTTCCCTCCCCCCTCTCTCTTCCTTTCCCTCCCCCCTCTCTCTTCCTCCCTCCCCCTTCTCTCTTCCTCCCCCCTCTCCCTTCCCATGCGCGTTTGGACCGGTGCTGTGCGAGAAATTTTTCGGGATCAGTAATTTCTCGACAATATATATCAGAGAAAATGCAGGAGATGCCCTTCCCCTCCCCACTCTTTCTCTCGTCCCCTCTCCTCTCTCTCCTCTCCCTACTGTGACTCGTTTCGTTTGAGGTGCACGTAGTGTGGAATGAAAATTGCCGACAATACAAGAGGGAGACACTCGCCACTCAATTTTGTGATGTTTTATTTATAATAGATCGCATATCTCCTTGCTCTCTGAGAATATCTATCGAGGTATGTATGCTACAACCTTTCGATACACGATAG
Source organism: Pristionchus mayeri (assembly GCA_036245805.1). Lineage (NCBI taxonomy): Eukaryota > Metazoa > Nematoda > Chromadorea > Rhabditida > Neodiplogasteridae > Pristionchus > Pristionchus mayeri. Next base: position 23,926,163 of record BTRK01000005.1, on the reverse strand, counting down.
CACTTGGACAGACTCAATCTCAACTGGATCTGTCTCCTCTTTGGAATGGAATTGTGGTTCCTGAGGAGGAGGCTCCGATTCTAATGCGAAATGCATGTCTCAATGCTTCGCGCGCATATCGAATGTCTAAGGACACGGTGAGTGGATTATTAGATGATTAGGGCAAGGGAGAATCATTGTAGATACGTCCCCTAGCTCATCGTGGAAGAGTTTTCGATGAGGAATGCTGTCACTTGAAACGACTATCATTGAATGAGTCAATATCAAAGCTATTCCTTCCCGTTATGGCAGAATGCTCATGAAGCTATGCTACAGACTATCATTATGTTAGGATGGTATCTATCTCTATACGTATCTTATCTTGGCATGGTATCTTGGGTATACGTATCGAGCCTGAGTATTACTCAAACGTCAGATCGTTTGTGCAAGAGTCTGGCTATGGGCTTCACAATTCACTGACACTATGTAATTTATGTTCTTATAGGGTGCTTGGGCATATTGACATTCATATTATACCCGGGAATATATAAATTTTATCTGATTCGTTGCTCATGAATAAAGGGCTCGAGGTATATTTTTTGTAATTATCACGCTTCTCTTGGGATAATCGAGCTGAGTCATTTCGTGGGAAAAATGACAGATCCATTGCGTCGCGGTCGGCTCCTAAACGCCGGTTTGGTGCACGGAAGTCCGGTTGTGTAGGGGTATCTATTCCACTTAATTTGTAATTTGCACAGCTGGCACCTGTCCCACGCCTGGAGAACTTTATTTGTCTTGCGGAAAATATTTTGAACCCCCGTGAGCCTATTTCTCTTAGCTCCGCCCATCGTGGTGTAGTGCAAGCTCTCCAGCGGTTCGCTGGGTCATATCTGTTCAACGAGTCATATTTACAGAATTTCACATTATTTTTATTTATTTTTTCTTTATTCCAGCTTATAAAGCACTTTTGCAAGGTCAATAATTGATCAATTAAAATTCGTTTTTATGTTTGCGACGGTCACTATCAAAAATGAATCAAAACGGTATACTGTAGCCATATCAAAATGTCTTCTCCAGTATGAAGTAGATCATTAATCAGGCCAAGTATAAACCGAGTAATCTTTCCATTATTACTTTTACCACCAGGAATATCTAAAAATAGGAAATGTAGTAATAAAGCTTTCGATTCATGCAGTTGTCATAAACTTAAGTTTTGTCTTCAACATACGTTTTGATCAGGACCGCTGAAGTGAAAGTTTAATTTTTTTGTCTTCAATGAACCATTCGAATATACCGAACATTTACATAGGAACCGCGGAGGGGTGTTAAAAAATTAGTTCTATATCAATTCCGCAATTCTTATCTTATGAAATCGAGGGTGCTGAATCGATTATGAACAACAATAGTTATTGAAAAAATTATAGCACTAATAAATATACCTTTAAAAAATACACATTTTACCAGAAATCGACCGTAATTTTTTGGTATTGTTGGGGCGAATTTGTTACTTCTGAGACAAGGTTATTTTCAAAAATAAATTGATGCATTGTATGATTTTTTTTAAATTTTACATTTTAACTGATACTTCTGACAACATATGCGAAGAGTGTGCTCAAGGCCAATTAATCGCACTCTAAAGCTGTACAACCCGAGAATCGAGCTTTTGCTAATTTCGAACTTCGACTGCTATAAACAAGTCAGCGAACGACGGATCGTCATTTTCAGTATCTGTTTAGGGCAGAGGGGAGGTGGCTGCATGTGAATAAAGGTTCAAGTCAAACTATGCACTCAGAAAAATGGAGAAAATCAGGATTAACTGAGAAAAATGACTACTGTGTCTCAGAAAGAGTCATATACCATGCTTGCGAACGAAAACCGAGCATCACTAGCGCCTCTATAGTGTGCAGGGATGGTTAGAGCAATCATCTGAATAGAGCACTAAAATAGTGCACTCCGATTTAAAGAGAAAAATACAAATCATTAGAAAAATGCGAAGCACAATTTCCTTCCAACGTAATTGTATATGTTTTATACCCGCTAAATTACTTAATTCGGTTATCATTTTGTATCATCAGATGATGCTCTATCGATTGTACGCAAAAAGTAATTAATTAAAATAAATTAAACCTGAGAAAATAAATAAATAAAATGGTGGTGTGATGGTGTGTGAGTTTTCCCAATGCAAAAATGGTGAACGGCAGAAAGGACGGAGCTCCGCGGTCCCTATGTATTAAACTAAAATAAACCGTTGCTAATACATTTAGGACCCTCAAGCAAAATTTCAAACTTTTCCTAAATTCACCATTTTGATAGGAATAGGTTGTTGGCGATACAGAATCAAAATGCTGCCGGCGGAATTTAATAAGATTTCAATTTCATCCAGCATAGAGAACCCCGTCAATTATGGTGTGCTCTCGCGCGCACGCGCTTCTTCATGCGTCGCGGATTCAGTGCGCTCTGACACGCGCTTTTCTTTGAGTCAATATTTTTAAAATCAATATGAAATAAATAAATTTAATGATTCGGTAATTTTCGCAGCTATAGTTGACCGATCTAGCGACTGTTGGATGAATTAATCATTAGTAATCATGTCTTACTTTAACACGGCGTACTGTACCTGTTATTGTTGATCTAACCTATCTAAACACGTCAGATCTTGTCAAATAGAATCCTCCGTATACTATTCCTAACGCTGGAGAGAGGAAGGTGTTAAATGGGCTACACCATTCGCGAAAGATAGGCTTCTGGGATAAATGTTCTTTTTGTCAGATATTATAACTGTTCTCCTATTAGTTAGTAGTACGTCATAGGGAATGATGTGGAAGTCACTCTGATCACTATCAGTTCTGTTACAAAACGGGTTTGATCGTTGGACGTCTACACTTTTTTCAACTAAAATCTGTGCTCATTCTAGAACAACAGGATTGGCACCATTCGAATGGTCATGACTTGTTTTTCTTTATAATAGTTTGTCTTTGATCTCTGACTCGGGGGGCGGACAAAACCGCAACGGATTGCCGTTCGCTGGGGATTTGATCTAGCAACTTGGGAGTTGTTAAATTGTTATCAGTATACCCTCTACTACATCACCCAGATTAGATCGTCTAACTACGCGATCTTGAGTTTCACTCCATATCTATGTATAGGTGTTCATGGTCCAAAATTGAGAATTTAAGTGAAAAATCATGGTTAGATAAAAACCAAATACCGTGACCAATCGATATTATAGTACATTAGTACCAATCGATATTATAGTGCATTAGTAGCTACTGCAACCCAGTAACAAGGGTATCGATTGGTTAGAACATTTAGTGTTTATCTAATTATAATTTTTCACTCAAATTCTCAATTTTGGACCATGAACACCTATACATAGATATGGTTGGCTTTCTCTAGCTCCTAAGATCATCCCAAAAATGATCTTCGAAAAAAATCTCTTCGAAAAAAATAAGGAAGAACCAATACATATGAGACGTTAAATCAGGCGGTCGATTCCTTACCTCGTTATTCCCTCATAAAACAGTCCCTCCTCCGCACCAGTCAACGTAAAAACGATCTACCATTTTCACTAAATCATGATATAGCCAAGCTTATTCGACTACCAGAAAACCCGTCAAACCGTTCTCGTAACCACGACGCTCACTCCCGCCTTTGGCGGGAGTTCGCTTTTGAACCAAGTTCAGTCGGGGCTCGCCGCTGCGCGGCGAGCCGGGACTAAGTTGTTCTGAAAATACCTTTCAACTTCCATTCTCTCACCTCCGCTCTCCGTCTCACTTGCCTTCGGGTTACTAAGTTCTTCGAGATGATAAGCTATTCGTCATCCCTTCATTAGAATATCTAAGTTCCGCTCTCCCACCTCCCCTCCCTCCCTCTCACCTCCCCTCCCGCTCTCCATCCTCCGCTATAAATCTCACCTCCTCTCTCCCTCTCACTACAGTCCGGTCGATTTCCCCCGTGAAAACTTTCCGTCCTGGCCGGCCCGGGCCGGTCCCTAAAGGTCCCAGCTGATTTATTGCTCGAATAGAGGCAAATTTGATATAAACTCTGTGCAGTCGAATAACTTATGCATGTGCCCTTCGACGCACGTTGATAGAATTTTAAATTATTTATTTTAAAAGCTATAAAAAAATAAAAATGCAAAATCTGACCCTCGTCACCTGTCTGCTCCTTTTGACCCCCGATACAGTATGCTGGCATTTTGCCAACTGCCTTCGTTTTCTTCGCAATTTGGAAAGCTTCTGTTTTCGTTCAGTTCCAGCCATTTATCGATCGAGTTTTTAACGTAATTTATGTTTGGCAACCATTGCGGACCGCGCGTCTTCATAATCCGAGAGCACATACTCACGGGTTCGCTTTGGTGCCCCGTCAGTCCAACTGTGCTGCTTGTATTTGATATTGCTGTTTGATTTACCATCGTTTATAGCTTCCCGGGCCCGGCGAGAGGTGCTACACGGTTCGTTAAATTTTATTTGTTAAAGCATTCATTTTATTGCTTGCGAGTATTTCTACCTGATTACCAGTACTTGCAAAAGCATTTATTCTCGTTGCAGGTTAAGAAGATGAAGAAAATGAAAGGAGAAAAGGGGGGAAGGGAGAAGAGGAGGAGGGAAGGAAGCTAGGTGTGTCTTTTTATCGTTTCTGTTATTATTTTTACCCTGGAAAACCTTTTTTTAAAGGCGAACCTCTGCTCAATTTTTTCTTTTGTACCAATAACTTACTTTTAGTTGCTTTATTATTTGTTGCAGATGCCGCCTCTTCCCTCCCCTCCTCCCGCCCCGCCCCCGTATGTTGTAAGGTTTTTTGTTGATAAAATTGTTCTGTTAACTCGATTTGTTGTATTGTTTGTATGAATTCAATAAAACACGGGAAGGGAATACAAACTGTACGAGCGTGGGACTATTCATGCCTAATAAATATCATTCTAGTTTTACTTTGGAGGGGATAATGGGCGAAGGTATGGACTAGTTCCTACCATCCTCGGTCGAGGATGACTCGAGTCTTCTTACTCACTGGGGGAACGTGGTTGTACTCCCTCTTCCTCCTAGGTGCTCTACACATGGGGTCAGGGGGTCTCTTGCAGCACGCATATTGGCGTTGTAGTAGCAGGAGGAGAAGGTATTCTGCCACCATCAGCCACCCTCTTCATGATTCTTCTTAACTCGCACACTTCTTCCTTCTTTCTCAGAACCGCTCTGAATGGAGAATTGTCAAGGATGGCCACTTCTCTCCCAAAGTATGCCACTCCATTCACTAGTTTTTCCATCATGGATCTCGTATTGATGGGTATCCGTTCTCTTGTCCAGCCACTTGGGAGGGCGTTTCGGAGGCATTTGGGATGATCTGAAAATACAATGCAGCGATGTCGGATGAGAACGGAGGAACACACGGTGCACAGACGCACGGTGCGTCTATGCGCAGCACCCCCCCCCTCGCCGCCACTTCTGGACACCTATGACTGGGACCGTTAGGGACCGGCCCGGGCCGGCCGGGACGGAAAGTTTTCACGGGGGAAATCGACCGGACTGTATGGTTATTCGAAATGATAACACGCTACCCGTCATTCCCTCGTAACGTTGTATCGCCTCTGCCCTTTTACCTCCGTTCACTCAAATTTTAAAACACACTAGATAAATGGTTGAGTAACAACTAGGGCGGCGAAAACGATTCTCGAGCACTCGACTTTGTTTACTCCTCTTTTCGAGTGCTCGAGGGAAGGCGTGTTTACGATCCCTCTCTCGTCGAGTGCTCGTTTTGGCGGGAAGAGAGAGCGAGTGAGTCGAGTCATTTTCGAGTCGAAATAGAGTCAAGGCGATTTTCTCAGCTCGCAGTAATTCAAATAATTTAATTTTTGGACAGTTGGATTCTGTTTGACGTGACCAGTCGAAAAAGTGTAAACATGAGGGTAGAAATGAAGATTTATTTTTTCCGATTTTTCTTCAGGGTTTTGCGGAGAATTTCAATGTATTCACCGTTTTTGCATAAATACCCTAAAATGTGTATGTGTTCGATAGCTCTCATCGAGCTGATTCAAACTGCGCAAAGAATAGGCAATTTGGCGCCGACTCGATTTCGACTCGAACCGAATCGACTCACTCGTCCTCTAGGGGGCAATAAAAGGGAGAGGGTCGAGTGCTCGAGAGATTCGATCTCGACTCGATCCAACTAGTAAACAAGTCGACTCGATGAGTCGTTTTCCCCGCCCTAGGCTGAACTCGCGCGTGCTCTCGCTCCGCTCTACTTAACCGCAAAAGGAGGATAGCTCCTAACTGTCATCGTGGCCGAGTGGTGTGCGTGCTTGTCTCGCTATCTCGAGGTCGCGGGTTCGACTCCCGCCGGCGCCCGCCGTCTTTTGCCGCCCTCCCTCTGACCGCAGGGTACACTCACATTTCTGGCCGATTTCTGACACGGGACTGACCGGAACTCACATTCTCCAATCGCCTTCAACTTTTCATCCACGCACCCTCGCTTGCACGGGTCGAGTTCGCATGTAGCTGAGTGTGCCGAGTTCATCAGTCGGAAACAACGGAGGCATTGGCCAGGCTGCATGAGACTCACTCGGGATGCAACGGACTTGATGATAGTACACTGGCGGGTGTAGTAACAAATGGAGGAACAGAATGAGCACTTAATAGTCTGAGTGACATGGAGGGGCTTGGAAGGGGTGACTCGCTGAGCGATGGGAGATCTACTTCTGTCTCGGGGAGTAACTCTGTCAAGAGAGTTCGGGGTACGAAAATGTGATCTGGGTGGGAGAAGAACACGAGGACTATGGTGAGAAATAGGCAACGATGAGGGAGAAGCCTTAGAGACTTGAGTGAGAGACATCGATGACAGATCATTCTTGACATTCTGGATCTCCGAGAGCACGGATTTTCTCAGCTTGCTCACGTCTTTCTTGACCGATTCGATCTGTTGATCCAGGTGAGAGGCGAGCATTTCGAGATGTGTCTGAATAATGGTAGTGGATGGATGATAACAAATGGAGTGAATGAAGGGTAACTAGGTGGAGTAAAAGGTTGGAAAGTGAATGGTGGGATGTCACTGAGTGTCTATTGAGTGATGAGTTGTGACTGGTGGTATGTACCTCGGTCACAGATGAAGAGATGCCTTCGCCATAGAGTAGTTCATTCTCGTCGATCTGTTCGTAGTGGGGAGATGGATGAGGGCGACCCTGGAAGAAATAATGAGGACAATTTGCGCCTTCCTATTGAGCGAGACAAAGACTCCTTGATGATTTTGATTAGTCTCTCATAGATGCCACCCTTCCATGGGGAATGGGCCGAAGTGAAATTCCAGGAAATCCCGAGGGAGGAGAAGAGTGTATTGATATCTGGATTGATTTCAGATTTGGACAGCAATGTACTGGCTAGTCTGAAAGTGGTTGCCTTATCGGAAGTGATTCTCTGAGGTGTGCCACGCCTCGAACAGAAGCGACGGAAAGCGAAAATGAAGGCAGAGGGGAGTAGTGAGGATACTACTTCCAGATGAGTGAGTCTGGTTGAGAAGCAAGTGAGAACAACTATCCAGACTTTGGAGGTGTCGTTCAAATGAAAAGGACCTGCGTAATCAATACCGCAGTGTGAGAAAGGGAGACTCTTTTTGACTCTATCGTTAGGGAGTGGAGGGGACTGAGGATATTTGTACGGAAGGTTATTGGCCTTCCTGCAAGATATGCATTGCTTCAGAGTGGATTTCACTAATGGGCGAGCTCGAGGAATGAAGAACTTGCTCTTGAGCGAGTTCAGAACGATATCGGTATTAGCATGAGTGGGGAAATGAATGTCTCGAATCAGTAGACGGGCTAGTGAGGAATCGGATGAAGTGGGAATGAAAATGGGGAGATTGAACTCTGTCGATTGATCAGAGTTAGTCACTCGAGTTTTGACTCTCAATAGCCCTGAGGAAGGGTCTTCAATCAGTGACATCTTTTTTACGAGAGTGTCGTCTACTGATCTCTGATGGAATGATATGAGCCTATTGAGTGCGAATCTCTTCTCGGTTGCATTGAGAGAGGACTCAGGATTGAGGGGGGTGTGCTCTAACTTCTTGTGAATAGCAGCGTTGGATGTCTTACGTGCGCATCTAGAGATGAATCGATAGGCAAGAGACGTCACATTGATTGCTTTCTTGAGATTCGAGTAACGGATGAGATCAATGGGCGATTCTAATGGCGCTGCAACTATCTGAGTGCTGATCACTACTGGGAATGGATCGATATCGGGGAAATGGAGTTCGGATAGATTTGTATCGGGCCATGTTGATGGATCGGAGCAGAGCCAGGGAGGTCCAATCCACCATTGATGGGATGGATCGTTCATGTCAGAGGAGGACAGACCGCGTGTTGCGTGATCGGCTGGATTATGCTCACTTCTGACATGTCGGAGTGGATGGTAGGTGAGATTGGTATCGGACGAGAGAATGTCTTTGATGGAGCGAATAGATTTTACTCTATTAGAGACGAATACTCCTACTGGCTTATTGAAACTATCCTTGCACCAGTGAAGTACTACGGCTGAATCAGAGAATGCATAAGTGTGGATGTGCTTGTCGGGGAAATCCTTGCGAATTGTTTCTACAGTGAACTGGAGAAGTCTGTGTGCAATCATAAGAGATTCAAGTTCCATCTTGGGAATTGTGGAGTTGCTCTTAATCGGGGCTAGTCTCGTTTTCGAAATGAGTAGAACAGGGGAGTGACCAGGCACGTAACAATAGATGGAAGCAGCCATTGCTGTTTTAGATGCGTCACTGAAAGCGATCAATGTAATGACACTAGCTGATGAGATATGAGAGTATCGGTTGATCTGAAGTGAGAATTCTTCGAGGTCAGCTATCTGCTTGTGGAACGCATCTCTCATTTGAGTGGAGTGTTCCACAAGTTTTGAACGATCAGTCGTGGAGGGAGAAGGAGTGGATTTAGAAGCCCTAGTGGATCATAGATGCTCGAGAATGAACTAAGCATGGACCTTTTCGACTCTTTCTCTTTTTTGGGAGAGATGGGAATCCTGACTGACAATGTATCAGTCTCGGTATTCCATATGAGGCCTAGGAGCTTCTGGTTCGTGTCCTTAGATCGGTCGGACTCTGATACGTATTCAATAAATGATTCGATGTTGGAAGCATAGTCCCGGAGATTCATCGACATCGAATCGAAGAGACTTTTCGATTGAGTGTACATGACAGGGGAAGGAGAGTCGACATTGATTATGATATTGTCTACATAGATGTTCGAGACTAGCTGCTGCACTAAGTGGGGATCGCACTGTGCTCCCTTGGTTTGGATGTGATGATGGATGACCTTATTGAGGATGCATGGACGCTGGTTCACTCCGAAAGGGGTCACGCAGAATCGGAGCGCTAAGAGATTCTGATGAGTGACTGGCTTGGAGATGTCTCTCAGCCAGAGGAATCGAAGCATGTTTCTCTGAGATGGGCACAATTTCACTTGTAGGAATGCCTTCTCTACATCGGCTACGATGAGACCTCGTCTCAATCGGGCACGTAGAAGAAATGAAGGAATCATCTCGAGGTCATTTGGACCAGGGTAGATCATATCGTTCAGTGATGGTTTATTTTTGAGATGAGCCGAGGCATCATACACTATGCACAATGGGGTGGTAGGTTTGTCTGGTCTGAGAACGGGCTGATGAGCTAGATAGTGAATGTTGCCACTAGTATCGGCGGGGTCGACTACTTCTACTTGACCTAGTGAAAGTTGGTCCTTGATGACTGAATCATAGAATGACAAGAGATTGCTGTCAGATGAGAGGCTGCGGACAGTAGATGAAAGGCGAGACAGCCAGATTTAAATTATCTGGAAGCTCTTTGATCGCTTCAGGCTTCACAGCGTATTGCACATAATAGCCGTCTTCGTGGGACTGGACAGTATCATTGAAATGTTTTGTGACCATTTCATCAGCTAATTTGCGCTCTTCCTTCTCAGTTGTTTCGTAGATGCGAGCGACGGGATCAACTGAGAACATGCGTTCCACCTGACGCTCAAGGGAATCGGAAATTGAGGAAACAACTGATGAAATTCTGAATGGGGAAACAATCGTATCAGACAAGTGGTCGCTTGTTGTGGGTGATGGACTATTGGCACGTGGTATGATGTCACTAGAGGCTAATGCGGGGTGATTGGATGCCAGTGACTGGGTACTTGCACTCAATGACGGATCATTAGGTGACACTACATGCTCTGAGCCTGCTACTATTGGACCAATGATAGATTGAATCAGTCGATAACCACATGGTAGAGTGGTCGACTTGGAATTATCAAGAAGTTTCAGTGTATCGCCGACTCCTAAAAGGAGGTCGGGATTCACTGTCGATTGAGTGAAGTGGCTTGGAATGGACTTGAGAGTGTTCTCAATCACTTCTAGATCGATGGGGGAAAAAGGCTGATGCTGAATCGATTGTGTGATACTAGCGGTGTCTCGAACTATCGCCTTGATGTCCTGAGTACCTTGATTGGTCACAAGTTGAAATTGGACCACGTCATGATTCGAGGGTTGATCTGAGTCGTCCTCAGATGTCACGAGACCAGTGACACTAACGAGCAGATGCCCTACTGGTTTGAGTGAGAGTGCATTGGCGAGGCTGCGAGAGATGAGGGAAACTTGGGCGCCAGTATCGAGCAGAACATGGGCCATGGATGATCGATGCGCGTTTGGGTTTGCAAGTATAACAGGCGCAGTGAAAAGTCTATTGTTAACTTGCAATGAATGATTGGTGGTCACTGAATGCGTTCCTGCGTGTTTGCTTCTCGCACAGAGACTTGTGATGCTTGCTTGAACAAACGGGGCAAGATTTTTGGCAAGCATGGGAAGCATGCTTATCAGAGAAGCAAGAGAAACAAAGTGACTTTGCTTTGAGAATGTCCTTCTTCTCTCTGATCGTTGCCACTGTATGGATGAGTACCACAGAATACGCACATTGGTTGGGATCTGCTGGGGCCTTTGGTGGAGAAGGAATTCCTATTGCCCTTGGATGCATGATGCGTTGTCACAGAACGGTCAGTGACGGGGAACTGTACAGTTTTGGGTGACTGCCCATTGCTGTTTGTCACGATATGGGAGGGATTGTGAGGGCGTGATGTGAATGCACTAATCGTAAGCTCGTTCCTGATTTCCTTGAGGAGCTGTGACTCTATCAGGCGGAGCGCAGACAAGAGAGAATTGCACTGGGACTCTGTTACGAGAGTGATGAATCGTGGGTTGATGCACTCGGCCACCTGTTGTTGGACACAAAGAGCATCTACTCCCCACTTCGTATCGATAGAGTGCGCGATATTGATGAGTGATTGGGTCGCAGTCGGCTGGTCATTGAGCTGAGAGGATCTGGATCTGATGTTACGGAGTGATTGCAAAAGTTGCGCTTGGGCTAGATCGTCATGTCCGTAGACAGAATCTAGACGATCGATAATCTTCTCCAGAAAATTTTCCTGAACAGGAAGTGAAGCGATTAGATTAAATGCAGCGCCCTTCAAGCAAGATCGGACATGAAACGCTTTCTCGACTTCTGTATAGTGCGGCTGATCGAGAATAAGAGACTGAATCTGGTACTTGAAGGCGGGCCATCGAGTGATGTCGTGACCATCGAACTTCTCAAGTTAAATGGGTGGAAGCGCGAGACTAGGTCTATGAACAGGGGAAGGGAATTGTTGCGCAGATGATGAAATGAGTTGCGTCATCAATGTTCCCAGTTGATTGGTGAGCTCATTGATCGGAAATTGGTCGTTCTGAGTCTGATCGAGAGATTGCGCATTGGGAATGGTATGAACAGAAGCTGGAGGAGAAGGCTGCGCAGTGATAGTTGATTGATTGGATGGGAGAGGCGGAGGCTGCATGAATTGCGTAGAGAGCGCGTGATGATTTCCAGAGGGAGGGGACGACTGTTTTGAATATATTCCCTGGTCAGTGAGAGAGGTGGGAGGGTGAATGACTATCGTCGACAGCGCGTTGACGCGACTTATCGATACACCTAATCAACATAAAAATTGCGTCTGCAAATTCATCCGGGAAATAGTATAGAAAAAAAGCGGCCAATTTGCATTTTTGCACGCTCGGCACCGTGCAACCCACAATGCCTATGCTAGTTTAGGGACCCTCATGTGAAACACTAATTGGGCTTCTGAATTTTTGTTTTTGTCAAACCCGGGGCAATTGAGGGTGTAGAATTCATGTTAAATATATAAAATTGCATGAAATTTTCAATTCGCATTGTGAACAGTGCATTTAGTTTGCATGCGTTGGCTCCGCCCCTTTGGTGTAGTTAGTAGTTCATCGTGTCAACTAATTTTCAGTATGTCATATTCCTTATGAGCCGACATCTTATCTTTATTTTCATTTTATTTGATATCTATCATTTACTGAAGAAAAATATAAATATAAGGAAACAACAAATTACAACATCATTGCATTAATATAGCAGGGGCAGCGTGGGTTGCACTTGGAGGGAGTGCACTACAGGGACCGACTTGTTACATTTCGCGCCTCGGTGCACCACATTTTTCAGAGCTGATTTGTATCCATTCGTTATTGATTTGTACCTTTTCTTGTTGATAAATTTTTATTTTTTCTGTCGTGCACGCTTGATAGGTAATGTACCTGCCCATGAATGGCCTCTTTTCTTGTCACTACGATGGAATAGTCGCAAAATACCGCTTCGTAAATAGTGCCATTTTTTCATCTTTCATGATTTGCCATAGTTGCAATAGGCGATGCCGTCTAAATTCACTATCCCCTGAGTCTTCCTCATGGTCTAAGCTATCGTTGAGTGTATCGCATGCCCAAATTTTATCGTCGGGAAATAGGGAAAACTTTGTTTGAATGGGCAGTACTCGCTGAATTCGAAGTTTTTTCGGTCGTACTAGTTTCATTGACGATGCCGTCTAAATTCACTATCCCCTGACTCTTCCTCATGGTCTAAGCTATCGTTGAGTGTATCGCATGCCCAAATTTTATCGTCGGGAAATATGGAAAACTTTGTTTGAATAGGCAGTACTCATTCTGTTCTCACCTCTGTCTCTTCTGAATTAATAAAACAGTTCTCATCTTAAAATGTCCGAAGCAAGTAAGATTGACAGATAAATGACAGTTTTCTATAAAAATAACCTCGAAAAATGCGAATATTTATTCTAAAATAAATAAACAAAAATACTGAAACAATGAATGAAAAATCTGCTCCACTGAACTCGCTAACGTCATACTGTAGAACTCCATTCCCGGCCTAAATTTGTAAAAAACGCTGTATTTTTGTTATTTTGAATATTTTTTACTTTTTCTTTGTTTCGCTAGAATCAGCATCACCGATTGCATAGGTTCGATTCATTGAACAATTTATGTACTGACTTTAAAAAATACCCATTGCCCTTGCTACATTAATACTTAATTTATTATACTCATTTTAAACTTCGGTAGTTTTCCGGCTCTGCGTTACGGCTCTGAGTTTTGACCGATATTATGAAAAATCCCATTTATAAATTCACCTACATTTCTGAATCACGTGGGTTCAACCATGGATAAAAACATGGCGTCGGTCAAGCCAATTGAATTTTTTTGCCGCGCTCACCGTAATGTGTCTGCGAATTTACATTTTGCACTTAGACGCGCACTTAGCATCGGTAAGTGCTACACTAAATGCAGGCTCAACAGCCGGTCCCCACAACAACCCGACCGCACGCGAGCTCTTGCGTCGCGGTTGGTGTACGGAAGTCCGGTTGTGTAGGGGTATCTATTCCACTTAATTTCTAATTTCTAATCACAGCTGGCGCGCGTCCCTCGCCTGGAGAACTTTATTTGCCTTGCGGAAAATAATTTAAGCCCCCGTGTGAATATAGGTCATGCACCTACCGATCTTCATGTTCCTATAAAGTCTTGAATGAACACTCTCTTGTTCATTCGCAAATAATTATTGTGTCAAGAAAACGAAAATTTCCGGAATTTCGAAAGGCTTTTACAAAAAATCCCATTGATAGAAACGTCTCATTTTTGCTGACTCATCCTTATTTATTCGCTACCGGAAATGCTAAGATGAACACTCTTTAGAAAGCAAGAAAATCGAGAAAAATGAAATTTCAACGTGACGATGTTTACTAATTTGTCAACAACCTTTTTGCCGGTTTTGATTTTGTAATTCCCGGTTCGGTGGTCCCTAAAACCAGTTTGCGAAAACTTCTTTGAGAAAGTCAGATTTCAGACATTTCTTGCCGTAAATTGCTGATTACGGTAGCCGGGAAATAGAACTGTGCATTAAAACATAAAATTCGCACTGTTTAAAATGATTATGATCTTTAATGGACTGGCACGACAACGGAAAGCCTAATATGAGCAAGAAAAAAATATTAGAAATGATAATTAAACACTAAATAGTCAAAGTGAAGGTGGCGAATATTCCACGATTACGGTAGCTTACGAAATGAAATTTAGCGACCACCAAACCGGGAAGTCCTATTTAAAGACCGGCAAAAAGATGGTGAGCGAGTGTCTTTAAAAGGGAGTGTTTTCCCAATGCGCCAAATCGATTTTTTACGGCCAAAATCGAATTCTTCTGGATTATTGATTAGTTTATTGGCGCCGTTCTCCAGTTTTATTCATATTCGTTGGAGAATCTATCACTTGACGGATTCCCAATATTTGGTTCGATTTGTTCTATGAGAAATTTCGCTATACCGTTTCTCCTGAATCGATGTTTTTGCAAAAATCATGTTTTTCAAACACTATTCTCTTGCGTACAAGCGCCGTTTTCCAAATTTTGTATGAATCTTTGGAGAATCCCTATCCGCATTCACTACCACAATTTGAACTAGTTTGTTCTATGAGAAATTTCGCTATGCTCAATCAAAGTTCGTGTTTTTACCGTATTTTCTCCTTCATAGTTTCTGTTCAGCTTACTTATGTTCCAGATCACGGATCTCGCTCATATTTTTGTGTGGTGGCTCCCCAATGCCAAACGAATGGATCAGCGAAATTTTATATCCTTACCGTTTGCTTGGATTTTTCTATAGTCGTTTGTAGTTGCGATAGTGACTGTATCTTCTGTTCCTGACTCTATAGCCTAAGAAGTAGTTGTCAGAACGAAAATTGAGCATGACCCGTGCGTGGAATCGGTAAAGGAATGTTTGAATCATGCACAGGGCACAAGAAAATGGAGGTGGCACGCAAATAGTTTGAGAAAACAAGGGAAGAAACAATTACTGTAAATTGTATCAAACGGTTTTGGCCCGATAATTACGTTATCCCTAAACCAGAACCGGCCAACCAGTCGCAAATCCGTTTATAATGGGGTTCTCTAGCTATATGACGGTAAAAATGACCTAGAAAATATTAAAATAGTGCAAAATCGATAAAGAAAAAGTTGAAAAAACTTTATCACATCACGACACAGTATACAAACGGTACAGTATCTAGGCGCACCATTAATGGTGGTGTGGGCATGTGATGGACGCAGAAAGGACGGGCCTCCACGGTCCCTATATATATGCCAAGTTTACATATACAGGGTGTCCAAAAAGTATTGTTACACTTTTGAAACGCGAATTTTTTTAACATGTAGGTCGAGTTGTCAAAACCTGTAATAACACGTTTGAGCCCACCCTTCGGTGCGTTGAGGGAACCTACTAATTAGTTTCCCATAGTCATGGTTCGTCCAAATCGCTATCGTCAAACTATTATCAACCTTTGGACCCTCGGCGACCCCCCAGATTCCATCAGGAGGAAGCTTCGTATTTCCCGAATGACAGTCTATCGCACCATCTCCCGTTTCAAGCAGTTGGGCACTGCGAAGGACCGTCCAAGATCAGGAAGACCCAAGACCGCTCTCAATCAGAAGAACAGGAGAATCGTGGAGAAGAGAGTGAATCGCAATGCCAAACGATCCATCAGGAAGATGGCTAAGGATCTCAAGATCTCCAAAGGATCCGTGTGTGCCATCGTTCATTCTCTTCTCAAGTCCTACCCCTACAAGATGAGAAAGGGCCATGGCCTCACTGATGTCCACAAGCAGAAGCGCCTGGAGAGATGCAAGCTGCTCCTTCAGCGGGCCGATCGTGGGGAGCACTTGACTACCGTTTACTCTGACGAGAAGCTGTTCTCAGTCGAGGAGGTCTACAACAGTCAGAACACCAGGATCATCGCCAAGTCTCCTCAGCAAGCTGACGCCAGAGGTAGAACCATCTCTCGCATTGCCCACCCCCAGGCACTGATGGTTTGGGCTGGTGTGTGCTCGACGGGCAAGACTCCTCTCGTGTTCGTGGATCCCGGGGTCAAGATCAACAAGGAGTACTACACCAGGGCAATTCTCCAGAAGGCCCTTCTCCCCTGGTCCCGCTCCCACTTCAAAGGGGCTCGCTGGACCTTCCAACAGGATTCAGCGCCTGCTCACTCGGCAAAAGTGACGCAGGCATGGTGTCGCGCCCATCTGCCCGACTTCATCTCGAGTGAGGAATGGCCCTCGAACTCCCCCGATCTCAACCCTCTGGACTTCAGCATTTGGTCAGTGTTGGAGAAGGAGGCCTGCTCTACTCGCCACAAGAACCGCGATTCCCTCAAGGCAGCCCTTCTCAAGGCATGGGAGAAGATCGACGTCCCTTACCTGCGGGCCGTCATCGACTCGGTCCCTCGTCGTCTCAGAGAGGTCATCGCGACCAATGGAGGCCAGATCGAGTGATCGTGCATTGTTATGTTCATATGGTCACTGATAAATACTGTGCCCCGTTTGAGTTGTCTATGTTGCTTTTAAAGAAAGATACATGGTTTTATCCGTGTAACAATACTTTTTGGACACCCTGTAGATGATAACTAAGTTTTCACCGAAGTATTAAATTTTTACAAAATTAACTAAAGAAATCCGACTTGAAAAGAGTAGTCGGGGAGAGGGATCGGAAGAGGCTATCGAACACGAGGAGACCGGGCGCAAAACAAAATTGAGGAAGCGAGAGAATGAGTGGGAATTGGGAATCCCACTAAACCTGAGATTCCCATCTTGCGAACGAAGGAGGTCTGGGAGGAATGTAAAATGAGAAATTTCTTGGCAATTTCCCTTTTTTTCACCTTTTTTTTTCCTGATTTCCATTTTCCTTCCCACGAAGCCAACTCTAATCTCGAGATAGAGTCATCTGTGTCACTTCGGATAAAGTGGTTCCTCATCGGATTTCTGTCCTCTACGACAAACACAAGTCCACATGTACAATCTATTTTTCGTGTTACTCCTTCTTTCACCCTGATCTCGTCGCGTGTACGAGAGAGTATGCAAAAGTGAGAGAGCGCGGGATTACGCTGATCATTTCCTGCTTTCCCTTGAGGCTATTTTTGATTTTTTAGCATTTTTGCATATTCATTCTCAACTAATTCAGCCATCGGCTATTCGATGGAGGACAAAAAATAGGGGGTCAATTTTGTCCTCGTCCGGTAACTTTAAAGTTACCCAACACCCGTGGAATTATTTAAACTTTCGCGCGTGTATGATCACGCCCGCTCTTTTGTTTTTACATAATCTCTCATCCTTTTTGTCGTGATCAGTCAAGCGAGCGAATTCAAATAATTTCACGGGTGTTGGGTAACTTTAACAGAGTAGGGGAAAATAATGGTGCGCCACGAGGGTTCAGGTGGTGCACAAAAAGTCGGGCCTCATTTTCCAAATTAAAAATGGAACACGGTAGGAGGTGGGTTACCGTAGTAAATCGTCTCTCTAAAACGCGTGCTCTCTCGTCGGTCAGAGAAAGTGAGAGAGTACACGGTCTGCCTGCACATCGAGGGAGAGAAGCGCTTGCCTAGGGAGAGGGTGTACTCTAGTCACCGCGGGCAGATAAAGGCGGGCAGAGGGGAGCGAGAGAGCGTGGCCCGTCCCCTATTAAATTGTGTTGTACAGAGGCAGCGCCTGTGAGCCCTCGTGTGTTTTCCAAGTTGGAATTTCCTTACTATCTTATCACTAATCAAACCCTCGTCATGTCGTCATTTTAATTGTCTCCTTACCTGTTCCAAGTTACTGGTTTTATGTAATAGCATAATTTGTTGTCCCGATAAAGATATACAAAATGAATTATGCTAAATGGGCTTTGGGAGGAAAATGTTGTGCAAAGAGCGCTGTTTCCAGTCGCCCGCAAATTCAAATCTCCACAGAAAACGTTTTACAATTGTTTATCCATTTCTAGAAGGTGTGCCTCTCCAGTTTTCAGCGACTGATAAGTTCTGCTCTAAAAGCTGCTAATAACGAGAAAATAAAAAAAATTCACTTCAGCGGTCCTCTTTAAAACGAGTTATCTGTAATACTCGGAGAAGGGTGGCACAAGGATTCAAAATGATCGCATCGACTTGCAATTTTCAGGGTGTCATGCCTATGGGTAGGGTATGCTCCCATATAAAGCTCAACATTTTGACCTACAAAATTTCAAAAATTAAACTCAATATTCAGGGGCAAGTTATATACCATTCGAAAGAGCACGAAAAGTTATTCCTGAAGCTATGTTTTCGTAAGGATGTATGCATGTTCGCATGAGGTATTGCATGAAAAGTGCATTTTTAAGCATTTTTCGTGATGAGAGACAATATTGGGGTGGATATGTCGGGGTTATCTCACGAGCTGTCGATGCAGAATTTAATTCTCTATCGACGTATTTTCATTTCATTTTACGAAACTTGTCCCCCCATTATGTCGTTCTGCGGCTTTTGTAGCACGCATTCGTCGACGAGGGTTCAAATCCTGTCCGATACATGATATTTTTGCCGACTTTTTTTCTCACCAATCAACCATTTTTGAGTCTATGCCCTATGTTAAGCTACTTCTTGCTCGTATTAAACCCACTCATGAGAAAAAATGCATTTCCTGAGTCTACCATTCCACTCCAATTTGCCGCATTTCTTGATAAATCATTTATCGATGCAATTCAAATAACTACTGGCTCGTACTAACCCTTAATTGAAACACTAGGCCAGTTATTATCAGTTCCCCCCAATAGATCTCACTTATTGTACATAAAAAAGCATTTATCTTCCAAATGTAAGCAAAAACAACGGGTATGCTTGCTGCTTGCTTTCTTGGCCGTCCTCTTCATCTGGTGGAGGAGACGGAGAGCGTCGAGGAGGCTGTCGAGGGGCGAGCAGATTGAGATTCTCGGCATCGTGAGTTTTTTTTAAAATTTATTTTCGCAAACTTGTGTGAGCACATTCTTCTGTTCGTCTTCAAATATTCTTTTTTTTTTCAGGAGAACGCCATCTTTTCGTTGGAGTGACCTCGATCAGTCGGCGTTGGATACCCGTTGCTTTTGCTTACATTTGGAAGATAAATGTTTTTTTATGTATAATAAGTGAGATCTATTGAGGGGAACTGATAATAACTGACCTAGTGTTTCAATTAAGGGTTAGTACGAGCCAGTAGTTATTTGAATTGCATCGATAAATGATTTATCAAGAAAAGCGGCAAATTGGAGTGGAATGGTAGACTCAGGAAATGCATTTTTTCTCATGAGTGGGTTTAATTCAAGCAAGAAGTAGCTTAAAATAGGGCATAGACTTAAAAATGGTTGATTGGTGAGAAAAAAATGTCGGCAAAACATCATGCATCGGACAGGATTTGAACCATTGTCGACGAATGCGTGCTACAAAAGCCGCAGAACGACATAATTGGGAGACAAGTTTCGTAAAATGAATGAAATACGTCGATAGAGAGTTAAATTCTGCATCGATAGCTCGTGAGATTACCCCGACATATCCACCCCAATATTGTCTCTTATCACGAAAAATGCTTAAAAATGCACTTTTCATGCAATATCTCATGCGAACATGCATAAATCCCTACGAAAACATAGCTTTAGGCATAACTTTTCATGCTCTTTCGAATGGTATATAAGTTGCCCCTGAATATTGAGTTTAATTTTTCAAATTTGGTAGGTCAAAATGTTGAACTAGGGTCATAAAAATGATATGGGAGCATACCCTACCCATAGGCATGACACCCTGAAAATTGCAAGTCGATGCGATCATTTTGAAGCCTTGTGCCAACCCCACAGTGGGGTGTCCGATTCTTACAGAGAACGCGTTTTAAATTACTGTTTATAATGAAACCATTTAGTTTTAATTGTCTAGCTAACGTTTCAAGAGGTGCGCCTCTTCAATTTCATCATGTAAATGTAGGGACCGCGGAGCTCGGTCCTTTCTGCCGTTCACCATTTTTTGCATTGGGAAAACTCAAACACCATCACACCACCATTTTATTTATTTATTTTCTCAGGTTTAATTTATTTGAATTAATTACTTTTTGCGTACAATCGATAGAGCATCATCTGATGATACAAAATGATAACCGAATTAAGTAATTTAGCGGGTATAAAACATATACAATTACGTTGGAAGGAAATTGTGCTTCGCATTTTTCTAATGATTTGTATTTTTCTCTTTAAATCGGAGTGCACTATTTTAGTGCTCTATTCAGATGATTGCTCTAACCATCCCTGCACACTATAGAGGCGCTAGTGATGCTCGGTTTTCGTTCGCAAGCATGGTATATGACTCTTTCTGAGACACAGTAGTCATTTTTCTCAGTTAATCCTGATTTTCTCCATTTTTCTGAGTGCATAGTTTGACATGAACCTTTAATCACATGCAGCCACCTCCCCTCTGCCCTAAACAGATACTGAAAATGACGATCCGTCGTTCGCTGACTTGTTTATAGCAGTCGAAGTTCGAAATTAGCAAAAGCTCGATTCTCGGGTTGTACAGCTTTAGAGTGCGATTAATTGGCCTTGAGCACACTCTTCGCATATGTTGTCAGAAGTATCAGTTAAAATGTAAAATTTAAAAAAAATCATACAATGCATCAATTTATTTTTGAAAATAACCTTGTCTCAGAAGTAACAAATTCGCCCCAACAATACCAAAAAATTACGGTCGATTTCTGGTAAAATGTGTATTTTTTAAAGGTATATTTATTAGTGCTATAATTTTTTCAATAACTATTGTTGTTCATAATCGATTCAGCACCCTCGATTTCATAAGATAAGAATTGCGGAATTGATATAGAACTAATTTTTTAACACCCCTCCGCGGTTCCTATGTAAATGTTCGGTATATTCGAATGGTTCATTGAAGACAAAAAAATTAAACTTTCACTTCAGCGGTCCTGATCAAAACGTATGTTGAAGACAAAACTTAAGTTTATGACAACTGCATGAATCGAAAGCTTTATTACTACATTTCCTATTTTTAGATATTCCTGGTGGTAAAAGTAATAATGGAAAGATTACTCAGTTTATACTTGGCCTGATTAATGATCTACTTCATACTGGAGAAGACATTTTGATATGGCTACAGTATACCGTTTTGATTCATTTTTGATAGCGACCGTCGCAAACATAAAAACGAATTTTAATTGATCAATTATTGACCTTGCAAAAGTGCTTTATAAGCTGGAATAAAGAAAAAATAAATAAAAATAATGTGAAATTCTGTAAATATGACTCGTTGAACAGATATGACCCAGCGAACCGCTGGAGAGCTTGCACTACACCACGATGGGCGGAGCTAAGAGAAATAGGCTCACGGGGGTTCAAAATATTTTCCGCAAGACAAATAAAGTTCTCCAGGCGTGGGACAGGTGCCAGCTGTGCAAATTACAAATTAAGTGGAATAGATACCCCTACACAACCGGACTTCCGTGCACCAAACCGGCGTTTAGGAGCCGACCGCGACGCAATGGATCTGTCATTTTTCCCACGAAATGACTCAGCTCGATTATCCCAAGAGAAGCGTGATAATTACAAAAAATATACCTCGAGCCCTTTATTCATGAGCAACGAATCAGATAAAATTTATATATTCCCGGGTATAATATGAATGTCAATATGCCCAAGCACCCTATAAGAACATAAATTACATAGTGTCAGTGAATTGTGAAGCCCATAGCCAGACTCTTGCACAAACGATCTGACGTTTGAGTAATACTCAGGCTCGATACGTATACCCAAGATACCATGCCAAGATAAGATACGTATAGAGATAGATACCATCCTAACATAATGATAGTCTGTAGCATAGCTTCATGAGCATTCTGCCATAACGGGAAGGAATAGCTTTGATATTGACTCATTCAATGATAGTCGTTTCAAGTGACAGCATTCCTCATCGAAAACTCTTCCACGATGAGCTAGGGGACGTATCTACAATGATTCTCCCTTGCCCTAATCATCTAATAATCCACTCACCGTGTCCTTAGACATTCGATATGCGCGCGAAGCATTGAGACATGCATTTCGCATTAGAATCGGAGCCTCCTCCTCAGGAACCACAATTCCATTCCAAAGAGGAGACAGATCCAGTTGAGATTGAGTCTGTCCAAGTGCTATCGTGTATCGAAAGGTTGTAGCATACATACCTCGATAGATATTCTCAGAGAGCAAGGAGATATGCGATCTATTATAAATAAAACATCACAAAATTGAGTGGCGAGTGTCTCCCTCTTGTATTGTCGGCAATTTTCATTCCACACTACGTGCACCTCAAACGAAACGAGTCACAGTAGGGAGAGGAGAGAGAGGAGAGGGGACGAGAGAAAGAGTGGGGAGGGGAAGGGCATCTCCTGCATTTTCTCTGATATATATTGTCGAGAAATTACTGATCCCGAAAAATTTCTCGCACAGCACCGGTCCAAACGCGCATGGGAAGGGAGAGGGGGGAGGAAGAGAGAAGGGGGAGGGAGGAAGAGAGAGGGGGGAGGGAAAGGAAGAGAGAGGGGGGAGGAAGAGAGAAGGGGGGAGGGAAAGGAAGAGAGAGGGGGGAGGAAGAGAGAGGGGGAGGAAGAGAGGGGGGAGGGAAAGGAAGAGAGAGGGGGGAGGAAGAGAGAAGGGGGGGAGGGAAAGGAAGAGAGGGGGGGAGGGAAAGGAAGAGAGGGGGGAGGAAGAGAGAAGAGGGGGGGAGGGAAAGGAAGAGGGGGGGGGAGGAAGAGAGAGGGGGGAGGGAAAGGAAAGGAAGAGAGGGGGGAGGAAGAGAGAGGGGGGAGGGAGAGAGAGGGGGGAGGAAGAGAGAGGGGGGGGGGAGGAAGAGAGAGGGGGGAGGAAAGGAAGAGAGGGGGGAAAGAAGAGAGAGGGGGAGGAAGAGAGAGGGGGGAGGGAAAGGAAGAGAGAGGGGGGAGGGAAAGGAAGAGAGAGGGGGGAGGGAAAGGAAGAGAGAGGGGGGGGAGGGAAAGGAAGAGAGGGGGGGGGGGAGGAAAAGAGAAGGGGGGGGGAGGAAAGGAAGAGAGAGGGGGGGGAGGGAAAGGAAGAGAGGGGGGAAAGGAAGAGAGGGGGGGGGGGGAAAGAGAAGGGGGGGGGGAGGAAGAGAGAGGGGGGGGAAGAGAGAGGGGGGAGGAAGAGAGAGGGGGGAGGAAGAGAGAGGGGGGGGAAGAGAGAGGGGGGAGGAAGAGAGAGGGGGGGGGAGGAAGAGAGAGGGGGGAGGAAAGGAAGAGAGGGGGGAAAGAAGAGAGAGGGGGAGGAAGAGAGAGGGGGGAGGGAAAGGAAGAGAGAGGGGGGAGGGAAAGGAAGAGAGAGGGGGGGGGAGGGAAAGGAAGAGAGGGGGGAAAGGAAGAGAGGGGGGGGGAGGAAAAGAGAAGGGGGGGGAGGAAAGGAAGAGAGAGGGGGGGGAGGGAAAGGAAGAGAGAGGGGGGGGGAGGGAAAGGAAGAGAGGGGGGAAAGGAAGAGAGGGGGGGGGAGGAAAGGAAGAGAGAGGGGGGGGAGGGAAAGGAAGAGAGGGGGGAAAGAAGAGAGAGGGGGAGGAAGAGAGAGGGGGGAGGGAAAGGAAGAGAGAGGGGGGAGGGAAAGGAAGAGAGAGGGGGGAGGGAAAGGAAGAGAGAGGGGGGAGGGAAAGGAAGAGAGAGGGGGGGAGGGAAAGGAAGAGAGGGGGGGGGAGGAAAAGAGAAGGGGGGGGGAGGAAAGGAAGAGAGAGGGGGGGGAGGGAAAGGAAGAGAGGGGGGAAAGGAAGAGAGGGGGGGGGGAGGAAAAGAGAAGGGGGGGGGAAGGAAGAGAGAGGGGGGAGGAAGAGAGAGGGGGGAGGAAGAGAGAGGGGGGAGGAAGAGAGAGGGGGGAGGAAGAGAGGGGGGGGAGGAAGAGAGGGGGGGGAGGAAGAGAGAGGGGGGAGGAAGAGAGAGGGGGGGAGGGAAAGGAAGAGAGAGGGGGGAGGAAGAGAGAGGGGGGGGAAGGAAGAGAGAGGGGGAGGAAGAGAGAGGGGGAGGAAGAGAGAGGGGGGGGAAGAAGAGAGAGGGGGAGGAAGAGAGAGGGGGGAGGGAAAGGAAGAGAGAGGGGGGGGAGGGAAAGGAAGAGAGGGGGGAAAGGAAGAGAGGGGGGGGGGGAGGAAAGGAAGAGAGAGGGGGGAGGGAAAGGAAGAGAGAGGGGGGAGGGAAAGGAAGAGAGAGGGGGGAGAGAAAGGAAGAGAGAGGGGGGGGAGGGAAAGGAAGAGAGGGGGGGGGGGGAGGAAAAGAGAAGGGGGGGGGGGAGGAAAAGAAGACAGGGAGAGAGGGAAAGGATGAGAGGGGGGAAGGGAGAGAGAGAGGGGGGGGGAGGGAAAGGAAGAGTGGGGGGAGGAGAGGGAAAGGAGCAGTGGGGACGAGAGAGAAAGGAAGGGCACCTCATCATTCCCGATGTGCTTCATCTTGCTGGATACGTCTCCTTGTAGTCTCGTACTCAAATGGAAGACAGCTTCATTCAGTGGGTCTGCGTAGTAAATGGCTCTTGAGTTGGGTGGCAATCCCCCACAGTACATTCCCTCCTCACTTCCAATCGATACCTCCAACAAATATCATAAGAGAGACTATCTTAGTAAATGAACTTGGCCTTGGCAAAGTTAGAAAAATCGAATTCTTCCAGAATGTGTATACGTGTAGTACTCGGTGACTACATCTCATGCGCGGTGTATTTAGTGTTCTAGCTCGAGCGCTGAATAAATAGATGCTGATATGCCCGAAAACCCAAAATTTCGAATTTCGCCATTTCTCAACCTTTTCGAACGAATCATATCTCAAAAAATGTGCAATATTTATGAGGTTATGCACGCGAATTTTCAAACAAATCGGATCTCAAGAAGCCAAGAAAAATCGAAAAATCGAAAAAAAGATGTCACAATTTTTTATTTTTATCAATCCCTTATGACGCGTTTGGGACCCTTTTTATTTTTGAATATTGTAGTACTACTGAAGTGGATGTTATATTTTTAAAATGAAGAAAATTAAAAATACACTTTGTGAGATACTTGGAAAAATGTCGGATAATGTCGTCCACTCTTCAAAATATCACATTTTGTGCATTCAAACTGAGGATTTTTATTTGCTGCGCGCGGAGCGCTATATGAAATTTTGAAATTGGTACTCGAATGAGCAACAATATCTAGTGCAATCTTTATACAAAGTATTCCTATTGAAAATTGGATAACTCAAAATTGTGAAATCAGTGTGCATGACAATAAACTTTTGTTCGATTTTGACGAAGTGAACTGGAAAATGGAACTGGTTTAGTTATATTATATCACACACTAATCGGTAGAGTCAAAAATAATGAACACAGCGAGGTTTCACCCACTTCGTGAATTTCGACTTCTCACAACCTCTGAAGTTTCAAAAATTATGCTTCAAAAACTAATGATCTGTAGGCCGAGGACACGGAATAAACAATATTTTGGTAGAATTCACTAATCAAAACAGGACACAATAATCTACTGAAGGCCCATGTACCTTCGAAGTATTTTAAAATAGGCTAGATATTGCGAAATCGTTGTTCGCGAATTAGGATTTTCGGAATTTTTCGCATCTTAAAAAAAATTGTTATGAATTTATGATACAATAAAATAAGATAACAATTAAGATTTCAGTATCTCTACAAAAATTAATTTTTGAAAATTTCTGGAAATCGAAATTTATAAAGTTAGGTAAACCTTGGTGTCTTCATTATTTTTTGACTCTACCGATTAGTGTGTGATATTATATAACTAAACCAGTTCCATTTTCCAGTTCACTTCGTCAAAATCGAACAAAAGTTTATTGTCATGCACACTGATTTCACAATTTCGAGTGATCCAATTTTCAATAGAAATACTTTGTATAAAGATTGCACTAGATATACTTCAAAATTTCATATAGCGCTCCGCGCGCAGCAAATAAAAATCCTCAGTTTGAATGCACAAAATGTGATATTTTGAAGAGTGGACGACATTATTCGACATTTTTTCCAAGTATCTCACAAAGTGTATTTTTAATTTTCTTTATTTTTTAAATATAACATCCACTTCAGTAGTACTACAATATTCAAAAATAAAAAGGGGCCCAAACGCGTCATAAGGGATTTATAAAAATTAAAAATTGGGGACTTTCTTAGCTCCGCGCCAGGAACCGCCCCCTTGGTCCCGCCCCCAAGGGGGGGTGGGAGGGGGTGGAACCAGGCTGCACCCCGAAAGGGGTGGAGTCTGGCTCCCTCCAAAAATTTGCCGAGAGGTTCCCCCTCGAACTTAGGAACGTGATGTTCCAAGGAGTGAGGAGAAGCGAGATAAGGTCAGCCGCGCGCGCTCTCTAGTCACGCCGGGTCAGAGAGCGCTGGGAGGAACGAGAGAGGGAGAGAGGGGAGTGCCTCCTCTCCTATCAGGCAGGGGAGGGAGGGGCGCGGGAAGAGGGAGGAGGAGGGACGAGGGGCGCGCAAGGAGGGAGGGGCGAGAGGCGGGTCAGAGATCGCGAAGGGAGGGAAGGGGGAGGAGCCTGGCGCGGAAGTAGGAAAGTGCCAAAAATTGTGACATTTTTTCGACTTTTCGATTTTTCTTGGCTTCTTGAGATCCGATTTGTTTGAAAATTCGCGTGCATAACCTCATAAATATTGCACATTTTTTGAGATATGATTCGTTCGAAAAGGTTGCAAAATGGCGAAATTCGAATTTTTGGGTTTTCGGGCATATGAGCATCTATTTATTCAGCGCTCGAGCTAGAACACTAAATACACCGCGCATGAGATGTAGTCACCGAGTACTACACGTATACACATTCTGGAAGAATTCGATTTTTCCAACTTTGCCAAGGGTCTTAACAAATATGTTCACTCACTCAGATAGTCTCTCATAAATGAAAAATATGAGTGACTATCTGAGAAAATTGAACTGAGACAGTACAGCGAAAAAATAAGTTACGATTTTAAGATCTCGCTAGGGGTAACTTTTCACGTAGAGTTCGAAAATCGACCTTAGAGATCTGTATCTATAGCCCCTCATTTCGTGTGATGCGATGATGATGGGTGGTTGGTTTTGTATCCTTTGAACGGCTCATCCAAACCCCATAGATTTATAGTTATTCCAAAAGCTCTCGACGAGACAAACATTTTTCATGTTGGGAGTGAAAGGCTAGCTCATCGGCGAAAAAAGTTGAGGCCGTTTGAAAAATGAAAATTCGCGCCCTGAAAATTTTTTCAAAAGCGGCGTACTTTTAAGTATGTTTATTAGATTCCTCGTGAAAAGTTACCATTAGATGCGAATTTTGGTGTCAAAAAAGCCGCATACGAGGGGTTTCCCCAAATAGCGGAGAAGGCATAGATCGAAAAGCATGTAGATATCGACATGCCAAAAAACGTACCCTCCCTTAGCAAATACTTTGAATATTCTCCATCATATTATTGGCCCCGTAAAATGAATAAATACAAACGTGACCCCGTTCTGGGAAAACGTGACGCCGCTGAGAAAAACGTGCCGCAGTCTCAAAATCCGATTTTCACGTTATCATTTGCGAGTACGTTTATTTTACCCGGCGATGAGCAAAAGATGAAAAGTGATACACCGTTGGATAGAGGGCGTCAAGAATAATCAGAATCTTCTGAAAGCGGCACGTTTTTCTCAAAAATACAATTCTTAAAAATTGTAAATTATTTGCGCAGCATGACTATTCGATCTATGGGAAGAAAGAAGGTAAAGATGCAGCCACGTCAAGCGATTTTACAGTCGTGAACAACTACGTTAGGTGGTGTAGTGCGGTGAGGCCGACTACCGCTAGGACTACGTATCTCTGCTGTCCAAAGTGCTTCTAGGGAACGTTACCTTTCGCGACCGAGGTCACTGCCAATTTACCGACCCCAGGGGGATAGAGGGCTTGGTCTGCCCAGGCGGGGGATCGAACTCTTGTGGATCTATGGGAGAAGGGCTCAAATGATAGGCATTTCATGTTTTTTCCTTTCTATCGTCTCCATCTGTATTTGAAGAAAAAAAATTGTAAAAAAATGTTGGGCATCTGAAAGAGCGGATTTTCAAACATAAGGTTCGAATAATAATATAAATAGTACTATGATTATGATATTTCGGGCTATTATAATCGAAAAATACAAAATTGTGCACTGTAGGTGGTGTGGGTTTTGGTACCTTGTGTGGGTCCGACACGACCATTTGGGACCATGACCCCTATTCGTGGTTGCTCATTCCCCTTCAAGGTCCCCGCCAGTGCTCTATGGCGGGAGGTCGTTGGTAAGAAAGTAGAAGATAGTCGATGATTCGTCCACTCACCTCCCATCCTAATCCTTTCACGAACGATTCGAACGCATCAGATCCACAAGAGTTTGAGAATATCGACTGCTTGTCCTGTATAAGGAATAGTTTGCCAAATAAATATCGTTACAGATTACAAACAGCCAAAAATCGCGCATGCAATATGACGGACTATATCTAAGATTAAGGCTAAAGCACATGATGGCCCATCACCGGCGACACAAGGGCGATAGGGTAGCGATAAGGGCACTCGGGTCATCCCATTTCTCTCTCCCGTCCACTCCGAGGCGGGTCAGGCGGTTCATCCGAACACTCTGACAGTTTAACCTATAGAGCCGTTTGGGACTCCCAAATTGGGAGCCGTTTTTCGGCTCCCAAACTGATCTTTAACCTTTGTTCTCTATTCACCGTGAGCCGTATGTATGCAACTGTTTTCGAGAGCACTGACCGAGCTGAGTTCAATGGCATAAAAAATATTGCATTTGTTTCACCAAATATTGAGAAATGCGAGGAAATCTGCTGGAAAGAGCCGTTTAAGAGCCGAAAAACGGCTCATCTGTCCTCTCTGGTAGAGATGCCGACTAATCCGAGGAGAGAGCCATTGCAAATGCCTCTCTCTCGGATGAGCTGTCCCAGAGAATAAAATTCTGTGCATTGCGGTTTTGGAGTTTTTTTTTAAAAATCACAAGAAACTGCTTAAAATCTATTTTCAAGAGTGCCATCAGATTCTTCGGGATGGCCAATTTACTGAAATGACTTTCAAGTCAAATTTAATAAAATATATTAGGAGCTACCAGAGCTCGCAAAAATAAATAGAAGTCAGTTTTTGATACTTCCGATTGTAAGAGGGGTGGAGGGTTGGGTGGTATCTTGTAGCTCGAGCAGAGCATTTGGGTAGCTTATTTACTTAAACATATCGCCTCCAAATCTCTGATAGATCGGACATAGCGAACGAAATATATCTAAAGCGTAATTCGACAGAGTTCATAGAACATAATATCTGAGAAAATCTACAGATTTCTTCAGCGACTTGGAACTAGCCGAAAATTCGAAATCCTATAGACTTCACCAATAGGTAGAACTCGCCGAGGGAAGCCGAAGGGCATCGCCAGAATTTCGATCCGCATCCGCAGGGGAAATAACTTTTTTTATTTGTGGCGTTTTCATTAGGAACAAGTATCTTTCTTACGATTTAGACCGTAATTAATTTTAGGCAATAAATAAATACTGTCAAAACACTAGCATTCTTTGGGGAGATCGTCCCCCTAAATTATTACACACCCTATATTTACTGATCAGTTGAGCATTGTTTGGTCATTTTTGTATTGATTTCAGTGAACTGGACATGCCTAAGAATCTGAAAACACTCAGAAAATTGGGTAAAATTTAGTTTGGAATTTTTATGCAAAAACGCCGGCTGCCGCGACGCATGAGATAACGCATAGAAATGGCGAGCGCGAACAGAGCAGCGATTCTTCTGTGCTAAAGCGATCATAGCAATCGAAGAAAATACATAGGGAAAAATGAAACGACCGCAACCAACAAGGCAAAACGCTCACGCGTTCAAAATCCCACATGCCAAAAATAGCCTGATCGTCACGTTCCGTAAATTTTTGAATGGTTTCACAGCGATCTCCCGGAATTCCATGAAACGCGAATATTTCTTTGCTTAGCTATACATAATTCTACAGTTCGGGCAACTTTCAAGATTGCACCCGGACGCCCTTCCTTTCCCTATGCCGCTATGGGGCTCGTGAAGCGACCCAGTGAAGGCCGTTGAAAATTGTCCATCTACTCATCTCACCTCCTGTCCACTTCCCACGTAAACAACTGCGATCTTGTGAGTCTCTCTAGCCACAGTCTGATCCAGATGCTTCGTATTCCGAGAGAAAGAAGTGCGAGTCTGCAAGTGTCACATTTAAAGTTGCATATCTACCTAAGCATCATCAAAAACGCTAATAAAGAAGCAAAACAAAAAAGGTGAATAAGTGGATATGGAACGGCTAGGTGAAGTAGAGGTATCTACTAGTAGTAGATACCTCAACAAGATGGGAGATGCATCCCATAGTGAGGGCGATGCTCCTCCATTCCTCCAATTCGCTTCCTATCACATTCCCGCCCATTGCTCCCTCTTCTCTTTTCGCAATCTCAACATGTTTGAATTAGGGTTGCACATCAAACAGACTTGAAATAGATGCAACGTGATCCTTATTGATTGCATGAGCGCTTATCGATTGTATATCGTCAAGACGGGTCGTCTAATTCTCATCTTTAATTTTTTGACTAACAATAACAAAATTATTAAAAGGTTGTCCATTCTTGGAATGTTGGCCACTAGGATGGGGACCACGGAGGATCGTCAATTCTGACGGGAGTATTATATTTCGCGCTTCACACCTTGTCTGCCATAATTTTGCACGAGAGCGCATACCGTTTTGAATATTATTGTGTATTTCCTTGTGCTCGTTGTGCGTGTGGACGTTGCGTTGTTGTAGTAGTTTATCGGTAGCGAAATAAAGAAGAAAACGAAGAGAGAGAATCCCAAATTCAGTAGAAGGCCGGGAAGATACAGTAATACATAGTGCATCGGCAGAGTAATCGTGGTGGGATATTTGCCGTACAAATATTACGATAGAGTAAGGGAATACGGGGGAGCAACGATATATCGGCGGGTCAGGCTTATTACTTAAATAGGATATCTGACTTAGTTGCTTATTGTATTATTTACGATAATATACAACACCTCCCTTCTAAGATACGACCTTGGGAGTATCTGATAAAACAACAAGAAAAATGACGAAGAGACTGGGCCACGAGTACTGATAATTGGTCAATAGGACTGGCTTCGTGCTCAGTATTTCTTCTTCGTCGGTTCAACATTCAGCTGCAGGGGTGCTTTCCGTGTTCGTGTCGATCTACGGGCCACGTTGGTCGGTGCGTCCTCGGGGTCGGATTCGATGTTGACTGCCTCTGGCGCGGCATTGGGCTCGAGATCGTCCATCATTGGTGCAGGGTCGTAGTCGTTGAGTATGTGTTCCTCGTTGGCGACTTCATGATGATCGTGAGTCTCAACCATCGGGACGACCCGATTCTTCATCTCGAGATTCACAGTCTCGAAGACATTTCCATGCTCCATCACTTCCAGATCATCGTCTGTTGAGGACACTCGCAATCTCAGGTGATTTGCATGAGATCGAATCACTCTGTGCTCTAACTGCACTTCATAGACCACTCTGCCCTTCTTGGCAGTGATCATCCACGAGTCCATTTGAAACCATTTGGAGCCACATGCATCCGATACAGTACCTCATCTCCCACTCTGAACCTCTTCGGTCGAACACCGTTCTTCCGATCGAATTGTTCCTTGGCGAGATTTGGCACGTCCTCTTTGCACTTTCCACTATCCTTGGGCAAGCACAATTCCAATTCTGAGCGGAGTTTCCTGCCCATGAACAACTCGGCAGGCGTTACTCCTCCACACTGAGCATTCGGTGTCTTCCGATAAGTGAATAAGAACACCTGTAGAGCTTCTCCCATAGATCGCTCGCCTCTCTGCTTGAGCAGATTTCTCTTGAACGAGTCTACGAAGCGCTCTGTCTGGCCATTAGATTGTGGATGATACGGTGGAGAGTAGAGATGCTTGATCCCTCTCTCATTGAGGAACTTGTTGAAATTCTCGGAAGTGAACTGTGTACCATTATCCGATACCACAGTTCTCGGCATTCCGTTTCTCGAGAACACTTCATCCATTATTCTTATGGTAGCACTTGCTGTCATTGTGGGGGTCATTATCACCTCAGGCCACTTCGAGAATGAATCTACGACAACTAGAAAATATTGTCCATCGACTGGTCCAGCATAGTCCACATGGATTCTTTCCCATGGTTCAGTCGATTTCGACCATGGTTCAAGAGGTACTTTCACTGGCTGCTTACTCGCAACAGCACATTGATCACATTCTTTCACCATTCTCTCAATTTGAGTATCCATGCCACTCCAGTAACAACTCTGTCGAGCAAGTCCTTTCATTCGAACGATTCCAGGGTGACCCGAATGAAGTACCTCGAGCACTTTCTTCTGTAGTGACGAGGGAACGACAATCTTGTCAGATATGAATACACATCCCTTGATGATGCTCAGATCTGTCCTGCGACTGAAGAAAGGCATCAGTTGTACTCTCATAGAATTCTTCTTCAGGGTACGGTAATCTGGCCACTTCGATAGGTGGTAATGCTTCACCTTCTGGAGTACGGTATCCTTGTCAGTCTCTTCCAAGAGGATCTTTTCAGTGAGAGGCATCCTGCCAATACAGCTTGAGACAGCATTGCAGACAGTCTTCTCGATCTCTCCCAGACCTAGGATATCCTCATCCACATCCACCTCGCTCCTTGAAGTGGAAATCAATCGAGACAGTGCATCAGCATATGCGAAAGCCTCTGTATTTATGTACTCCATGTCAAATGAGTATCCAAGGAGAAGCGTGCTCCAATGGTACAGTCTCTTTGCTGTATGCACCTTCACTCCTGTCTTCGAACCAAAAATTGCCAATAAGGGTTTATGGTCCGTCTGCAGTACGAATCGTCGACCATAGATGTAGTGATGAAACTTGAGGACACCGAAAATGATTCCAAGGCCCTCCTTCTCGATCTGAGAGTATCGTGTCTCGGCATCCTTGAGAGTTCTCGATGCGTGAGCAATCGGCCTCAACTTTCCATTGATACGGTGTGCTAATACCGCTCCGATTCCTTTCTCACTTGCATCAGTTGCCAGAACAATCCCCTTGGATGGATCGAAATGAATGAGATTCAAGTCCGATGCCAGTATCGACTTGATCTCCTTGAACGACTGAGCACACTCTGTGCTCCAGTTCCACTTGCTGTCCTTCTTCAGCAGCTTATCCAGAGGAACTCTCAGTTTGTACATATCACGTATGTATTCTGAGTAGTAGTTCGCCATACCGAGGAATGATCTCAGTGACGACTCATCCTGTGGTTCGGGCATCTCTCTCACTGCTCGCACCTTCTCTGGATCTGGCCTTCGACCATTCTTGTCCATCACAAATCCGAGGTAGCGAATTTTCTCCTTACCGAAACTGCATTTCTCGGGTCGGATTCTGAAACCGTATTCCTGGATTCTGCGAAGAACCTCCTTGAGATTCTGATCGTGATGGTCCTTCGTATCTCCTCCGATTACAATGTCATCGAGATACGCAGATGCGTTCTTGCATCCTGCCAACATCGTATCCATACACTTCTGGAAAACTCCAGGTGCTGCACTCACTCCGAAAGGAAGTCTCTTATACCGGAAGATTCCACGATGAGTACTGATTCCCAGCAGTTTTTTGCTTGAATCATCGACGGCGATTTGGAGGTATGCATCAGACAGATCAATCTGTGTGAATACCGTACATCCTTCCAGCTTAGCCATAATCTCCGACACGAGTGGCAATGGGTGATTGTGTGCTTCGAGTCGGTCATTCAGACCTGTTGAGAAATCAACACACACTCTCGGCTTCCCATTTGCCTTGGGAACAATCAGAATTGGAGCAGCCCAGTCAGTGTAATCTACTGGCTCAATCGCCTCCAGTTTGAGCAATCGGTCAAGCTCATCGTCGACCTTGCTCACGAGTGCGAGAGGGATGTCTCGCCTCTTGCAGAATACCGGCTTCGAGTCCTTCTTCAGGCTTAGCGAAGCTTTCATCTTGGTACAGAGTCCGAGCCCTTCTTGGCAAATCTCAGAGAATTCTCTTCGGACCATCTCACTGTACCCGGCATCTGCCTTCACAGCATTCACATGTGCTTCCATCTTCTGGTTGGGCACAAGAGTAAAGAAGAAAGGAATGAGATCCTTTCCAAGCAGGTTCGTCTGCTTCTCCGTGATGTATACTGATCCGTGTATGGTAATGCCATTCATTTCCAGAGTAACCATGCACTTCCCTTCCAGTTCCATTGATGAGCCATTAGCACACACAGCGTACGCATCGGCTGTTGACTTGGTCGGGGAACCAATCCTTCTCCATGTTTTCTCTGAGATGAAAGTGAGGTCAGATCCCGTATCGACACCCATGGTCAATTCACTTCCCTCCATCTTCATCCTCACATTGAACTTGCTCTCGTTCGCTGTGAGTTCACCCACGATCATATTCATCTTTGCCTTCTTCTTGTATCCCTTATTGGTTGGCGACGATCGGCATACTACAGCCAGATGTCCCACCTTGGAACACTTATGACATACCGTACTCGCATGAGCACAAGTCTTCGCCTCGTGATTTCTCCCACAGCGATAGCACTTGTATCCACTGTCTGACTGCTTCTTGTTCTGTCGCTCCTTGGACTTGCTGAACTTCCCTTCGATTGCATTCACTTGCGATCGATTCTGAGCAGTGACAGTTTGCGAGTCATGCTGAGCCTCCTTGAAAGTATCAGCAATCTCGAGTAACTTCTCGAGAGTTGGACTCTCCTCCTTCTTCATCCCATTGATGATGTGAAACATTGCACCGGTGTGCCTTGGTAGGTCCACACCTGCTAGGAAGACCATCGTCTTGATCTTGTCAGGGGTGAGGCCACTCACGTCCGCGTCCTCCACCACTCGGTTTACTCTCGTTGCAAACTCTCGAAGATCGTCGATGTGCACCTTCGACATCTTGAGATTGAACATATCGAGTCTCTTCTCGAATAGTGTCTTCTTATCACCGAACAGTTTGACCATCACTTCCTTGACTTCCTTGAATGTCAACTCACTCAGCTTCTTTGGTCGGATGTGGTCTCTGAATTGCCGATCGACAGTGTCCTCCACATGTCTCAGCATCATTCGACTCTTCTCCTCATCATCCATAGTTGATGTGACGTTGCTCTCAAAGAGATCCTCATGACGTGTCCACCAGGCTTCGAAGGTCCATCCCTCATCTGGATTGTACGTGAAAGTCCTGATCTGCTTCTCAAGGGAGTCTACGGTAGGTCCACGTGCCTTTGAAACCGTCTCAGTTCCACTGGAAGTTCCACTCTCTTTTTGTTCTCTCAGTATTCTCAACTCCTCCTGTTGTGCTGCCATCATCTGTTGCATCAACTTCAGTGTGGATGCAATATCTGCACTCGCATCCAACACTGGAGCCATTCTGACGAAATTCGTTTGTCACTCGACAAGTTCTCTGCCCAAAATCGGAATTTTGGCAGCACTTCGTGTACACAAAACGAAATCAGCAACTGATATTACGCTTGTCACACAGTGCTATCTGCCCAAAATCAGAATTTTGGCAGCACTTCGTGTACACAAAACGAAAAATCAATTCAGGTCTCGGATCTAGTCATCGCGCCTTATGTGGAGTGACACACCGGTATAACGAAACAGAGAATCCGCACACAGGAGATTCTCTGACGGACCGCACACAGGAGTCCGCTTTTCAGCCAAGGAACACAAAGAAAATAATCGGAAAAAAAAACAAAGAAAGCGAATAAAATCACTTCCCTGAATTCGAGTTACTCCTGATCGCCAATATTGTGTATTTCCTTGTGCTCGTTGTGCGTGTGGACGTTGCGTTGTTGTAGTAGTTTATCGGTAGCGAAATAAAGAAGAGAAACGAAGAAACTGTAAAGAGATTAGGGGACAGGGGAGAGAACCAGCGAGAATCCCAAATTCAGTAGAAGGCCGGGAAGATACAGTAATACATAGTGCATCGGCAGAGTAATCGTGGTGGGATATTTGCCGTACAAATATTACGATAGAGTAAGGGAATACGGGGGAGCAACGATATATCGGCGGGTCAGGCTTATTACTTAAATAGGATATCTGACTTAGTTGCTTATTGTATTATTTACGATAATATACAACAAATATCGTATGACTTGAAAAAGCGGGCGGTGTCAGTGGCTCCCGATATTCATGTTTGAATATGCGCGCTTTTCTTGGATCAGTCACGTGGGCCTGATACTTCCAGGTCATCTCTTGGGAAAATTATTGATTTCTAACATTTTGTTTGTTCTATTCCTGCTAATTAAGGCATCGACTATCCGTTTCCGGGGAGCTCTGTGAGTGCAAAATAATATTGTCGTAAGTGCAAAGTAATATTGCCGCAAGTTGAAAAAGTTAGTTGCCAGCTACTTACTGGTAAATTTACTTTGTTATTACGACAATATTACTTTGTGCTTACTTTGAGTTTCGCAATATACTGGCAACTTACTTTTTTATTACCCAAAATTTACCGTTTTCTTATATTTTGCTTACTTTTTTATTACCGTATACCAATCGATAATTAGCCATGGGTCAAATATTATTCCCTGGGTCAGATTTATGATTTTGGCATTTGATCTTTAAACTACCGTATACCAATCAATAATTAGCATTGGGTCAACTACCGTATACCAATCGATAATTGGCCATGGGTCAACTATTATTCCCTGGGTCAGATTTATGATTTTGACCTTTGAACTACTGTATGCCAATCAATAATTAGCATTTGGTCAACCACCATATACCAATCGATAATTAGCCATGGGTCAACTATTATTCCGTGGGTCAGATTTACGATTTAAATGTATATATATGACGCTGTTTGCCTAAAAATCGAGCAAATTGGAGCAGGTCTGGCACAGAGCAAAAAAGGCCGAATTCCTAAAACTTCGGTTATGGGGGTTCTCAAGGGCGCTGATGGCGATAGGCGCATTCATTTTGCACGTGGAGCCTTCGTTGAGGCCAGACGACACGTCGAAAACACATTATCGCGATTATCTCTGCGTCCGATGTTCCTAAGTGAATATGTCTCTAGTGTCAGAATTTGATGGCGATCACGCCTATCTAATTTATTTTTAATTATTTATAAAAATGATTTTTAAACTTTTCTAAAATGTTGGAGAGTCAGAGGCGAAAAATGAAATTATAACCGATCTGACCGGATTGATGCAAGGATTTCAAAAATATCATTGTTTTCCATATAGACATGCTCAATTTTTGTAGTGTGATTAATTGTATCTGAAAATGGACAGATGCGCAGAGTGAGTGCCAGTGGTCATGGTGAGAGACAGTGGGAAGAAGAGAGAGTGTAGACAGCCAGAGGGAACAGAGGCAGAGGAGGGAAGACGTCAGTCGATACGGACCGAGAGACTCGCGGTAGATCAAGGGAAGACGACTGGTAATCTTTCCATTTACAGATGCATTAAAACGCGTTCTCCGTAAGAACGCAGTGAAAGGGTGAGATAGTGGTACAACTCCGTCAAAATGATCGCCTAGGGCTCAAACTTTCAGAATATGACTATTAGGGACCAGTAATCGTTCATTCGAGAGTTGAAAGGAAAATATCGATTTTGACCTACAAAAATCGATAATTTCAAATTTTCGATTTCGACCTCGCAATATCAACCATTCGAAAGAGCTTGAAAAGTTATTCAAGAATCTACGTTTTCGTCGAAAATAAGCTATCAGGAAGGCAGAAATCGATCAAAATGTGCATTATTTCGCTCATTTGTTCATACATCGCCGGAACTACCATTCTTAAAGTCACCTCCACCCTCCAGATTCGACATATGTTGTGCCAAATTAATCGCAGAATACGAATAACTTATGAAATCGCCACATTTTTAGTGACGAAGAACTGATAATATCGCTCGAAATGACAACTTCCGTAGATTTTTGAAGTTTCATGATGAAACATATATCAATAGTTTCCATCGCGTTGCAAATGCGTTTTTATGTTTCAAAAATTTTGCATTTCACCACTTAAATCACAAATTTCCTTGCTGCTAACTCACCATTTCGAGATCATTATGCGTGTTAGCTACATAAATAGTATAGTATGCTTAGCCATGAATAAGAATTGGTGGCACAGACCTCCACCAATGTTTCGATGATCCGATTTTTGACGCTCAAATATGGAAAATCGATAACTTCGGAAATGCAAACAAGCCGCTCTTGAGATAGACTGTGTGAATTCTCATAATTTATATGTTAGGAAAATATTTTCGCATGCAGATTCATCAGTTATTGACGAAAACAAACCAGATTTCGAGATTTTTCAAAAACGGAAAATTTCCGACTGCGAAAAGTTTGAAAATTTAGAAAAATTTAGAAGTGCATATTGTTGCTGTTATCGTTGAATTATGATTCATTAGCTTAGGAAATAATTTTCCTAACATATAAATTATGAGAATTCACACATTCTAACTCAAAAGCGGCTTTTTGCATGGCCGAAGCTATTTTTCCTAAGTGAATATATCGATTTTTGTAGGTCAAAATCGATATTTTCCTTTCAACTCCCGAATGAACGATTACTGGTCCCTAATAGTCATATTCTGAAAGTTTGAGCACTAGGCGATCATTTTGACGGAGTTGTGCCATGCCCACTGCACTCTTACAGAGAACGCGTTTTAAATTACACTACAAAAATTGAGCATGTCTATATGGAAAAACAAAAATATATTTGAAATCCTTACATCAATCAGGTCAGATCGATTATAATTTCATTTATTGTGAAAATATTATGCGTAGCAACTTGGTGTACATGATAAACTTCTTAAAGTACTACAATATTCGCGGAACGGGAAAATATTCACAGCTAAATATTTTCCCGTTCCGCGAATATTGTAGTACTTTAAGTTTATCATGTACACCACGTTGCTACGCATTCTATTCTCACAGTATTAGCCTTTTACTCTCCGACATTTTAGAAAAGTTTAAAAAATCATTTTTAAAAAAAATTAAAAATAAATTAGAAATACATGATTTCCATCAAATTCTGACCCTAGAGACATATCCACTTAATTTTAGGAATATCGGACGGAGAGATAATCGCGATAATGTGTTTTCGACGTGTCGTCTGGCCTCAACGAAGGCTCCACGTGCAAAATGAATGCGCCTATCGTCATCAGCACCCTTGAGAACCCCCATAACCGAAGTTTCAGGAATTCGGCTTTTTTTCTCTGTGCCACACCTACTCCAATTTGCTCGATTTTTAGTCAAACAGCGTCATATATATATTTATTGGTATATGTTGGATTTTTAGTATTTTTTATATGATGCCGCCGTTTGCCTAAGAATCGAGCAAGTCTCAGCACAGGCCAAAAATCTCAATTCTCTTTAACTTCGTGATTTGGGGTAATCGAGGGTGCTGAAAACGATAGGCATACTCATTTTGCTCCTGTAGCCTTCGTTGGCTCCAGA
This sequence comes from Pristionchus mayeri, assembly GCA_036245805.1. Classification (NCBI taxonomy): domain Eukaryota; kingdom Metazoa; phylum Nematoda; class Chromadorea; order Rhabditida; family Neodiplogasteridae; genus Pristionchus; species Pristionchus mayeri. The sequence goes on along the minus strand of BTRK01000005.1, from coordinate 23,886,579 downwards.
CGGCGTCACGTTGAAATCACGTTTTTACAACTATCATACCTCTCGATGGTGCTAATTTCACGCGACTAAGGTTCCCGGGGTAGAATTTGATGGTGATCACGCATATCTAGTTCATTTTTAATGAATTATTAAAATTATTATTAAAAATTCAACTTTTCGCATTGGTAAAAGTAAGATGTGCGACATACATCAATAGAACCGGCTTGACGAGAGGATTCAGAATCTGTTTTTGCAGCCAATTTCGTTCACGGGTTCGAATTATTGAAACGAAATAGTGAGCTCAGATTGGCTAGAGAGGTGAGAGAGTGTGTGGATGAGAGAGAGCGGGGAGGGGGCTGTACACTGCCAGGGGGATGAACGGGAGAGGGAGGAGAGGACGCATTGGATTTCGTCAATATGGACTCACTTTTTCGTTTCAATAATTCGAACCCGTGAACGAAATTGGCTGCAAACACAGATTCTGAATCCTCTCGTCAAGCCGGCTCTATTGATGTATGTCACACATCTTACTTTTTCCAATGCGAAAAGTTGAATTTTTAAAAATAATTTTAATAATTCATGAAAAATGAACTAGATAGGCATGATCACCATCAAATTCTACCCCGGGAACCTTAGTCGCGTGAAATTAGCACCATCGAGAGGTCAGATATTTGTAAAAACGTGATTTCAACGTGACGCCGTCAGGAGCCAACGAAGGCTACAGGAGCAAAATGAGTATGCCTATCGTTTTCAGCACCCTCGATTACCCCAAATCACGAAGATAGAGAGAATTGAGATTTTTGGCCTGTGCCGAAATCACTCAGATCTGCTCGATTCTTAGGCAAACGGCCTCATATACCTTTCCTCGTCTTCTGAATTTTCTCTTTGTATTGTTAATAATGTGATGAATAGACGTAGAATCGAATTCGGAGTTATCCTTATGCCATGGTCCCATCAACTGGTCTAATCCATCTCCCATCGCCCCCTGAACAACTACTTTCCTCTCCATTATTCCTTTCCTCACTCACCAGAATTGTAGGTGTACTCTCGCCCTTCTTTTTAGCACAACACTTAATGAGCCATGAAGACACATAATTGGAAATTGAATTGATCGAAGGGAGAGGAGCGAAGGACCAAGAATGACGAGAGAATAGAGAACGAGAAGAGATACGAGTTCCCTCTGATCGAGAGACTCTCAAATTACATCTATTATCGAATTAGGATGAAGAGGGAAAAGTTACGATAGAAGAGACGAATGACGGGTGACGAATGAGAAAGGAAGATCATCCGAAGGGAGAGAAGAGTTCAAGCGAGAGACAGAGAAAGTCGGAAGAGGGAATTGCGAGGAATGGACTATGAGAGAACCCTCCAGGACTCGTTGACTGTCCATATTCAGATGGTGGACCAGAGAAGACAACTGAAAGTGAAATGGAATGGTTGAGTGGAAAGAGTTATTCCGACCTGGTGATGAGTTGGGGAGGAATTTGAAGAGTGAATGATGGAAACAGAGATCGCTTCCATCTCTCTCCGCACTTTCTCATTTTGGATAGATGGGAGAGCATCGGATATTATTGAGAGAAGAGCAGTATCATTCATCCATCGATTTAAAATAGGAAGCGACGAAGATAGGAGATAGACAAGTGACCATCGAGTTTCATTCTTCCATGATAGAATAGCAGTGGTGAGTCGAGAGAAGAGAGAGATATCACCTCTCATTATAGACACCATTATAAGGGCATTGGTACATAGCTGACCCTGAAATGCAGCAGCATAATCAACGTTTTTTCCACGGTCTATGGCAAAAATTCGGACATTTGACAATAAAGTTACCCAACAACCACGAAAATGACCTTCAATATTTTTTTAGAATATGATAAAATGGGGTTTAATTTGCTAAACTGGAAAAATTAAAAATTAGGCATCTAATATTAGAACCATGGGAGAGCCGCAAAGAATCAGAATGGATTGCCTGATTCACACTCTAGCACTCGTTTTATCGTAATCATTCAAAATAATTTTATGGTAGTCGGGAAGCTTTAATTATCTGTATCTCTCCTATTTGGGGTTATCTATCGAAGGTGCTGCAAACTGAGGACATATTCATTTTTCACCCAGAGCCTTCAATAGATAAAGAAGGCACGTAGGAACCCGAGGTTTCGCAATACACCAAAGTCTGAAACTAGCTACGAGAGCCCCGTCACTGGACTACGCGCGCGCGCAATAGAGAAGACTGGCGGGCTTGTGATCCACGCGGAATCGGCCGCTGACGATGGGTCTCCTAAGTAACGATGAAGTAAGTAATGGTCATAGGTGGGAAACATCGAAGTCAGCTGTGAAACACCCCCGGTTTTTGGAAAATTTTAGTCACAAAAACGATAATTTACGATCACCCCCCCCCCCCCTTTTTGACCTAAACATTAGGGTTCCGCAAGTGAAACAATTCTTTTTCGAGGCTGTAATTGAATTATTGTCTCCCCTCATTCCTGTCTCTCGCGGAGACGTCTCTCGGTCAGAAATGAGAGGGAGACAATTCGAGAGACGTCTCTTTTTCCATTGTTCGTGAATGACAATAGTCACAATTGAAATTTTTCTCATTTTTCGTAAACAAGGAACCGCTCGTAGCGAGAGGAAGGGAATGGAATGGGGAGAGACGACTCTCAAAATTTGAATGCAATAATGGAGACGCAAACAAAACAATATTAAAATGAGGGAGACGTCTCTCGTCTCCAATAACAAATGGAGACCACAATGGATCCTATGTTTTATCGTCTCTTCAATTGTCTCACTTGCGGAACACTACTAAACATGATTTTTTTCCAGCTTCCCCTATTTTCGTTTTCCAGCTTCAACCCCCGCCCACCTATGGTAATGGTTGTACTAACCACAGTTATTGCAAGATCAAAGCAGCTATCGGCTAAGGTTAAAAAAAGTTCGACCACTCTCACAAAAGATGTTAACAGGTTGCAAGCTTTATGTACATATAACACATTACAATATCTGGTGAGATTTACTTATTAAAGTTACCCAACAAGGACGAAACCCTGATCTCACCCTGATCCCGTCGCGTGTGCGAGAGAGTACGCAAAAGTGAGAGAGCGCGGATCATTTCCGGCTTTCCCTTGAGGCTATTATTGATTTTTAGCATTTTTGTATATTCATTCTATACTAATTCAACCATCGGCTATTCGATGGAAGACAAAAAATAATGGGTCAATTTCGTCCTTGTTGGGTAACTTTAAACGCTCCAACCCATAAGTAAATAGCGCAATGTTGGAAGAAGTTATGATAACCTGAAATTTGAGGCCGTACTTTTGCATAGTACTGTAATCGTGGTGCATTACAAGTTTCTATAATTCAATGATAAGCTGTGTATCCTCTCCCCTCATCCTCCCTTCCCTCTCCTACTTGTTTACGACCCCTCTCTTTGCTCTCTCGCTCCACCATAATTTCTCGCATCATTCTAGTCTAGACAAGGATGGAGGGGAGAGAACGCCTCTTTCGCCAAATTCAAGTCAGAAATTCCATTCCGGAACAAAATGTTTCAAATTTTCTTTGATGTACTCGGGTAGGGACCACCACTGGAACAATGCAATTTCCTTTAGATAGAGCTAGAGCAAGCGATTCTTAATAGCCGTCCATTCTGATCGTACTAACGTTTAATAGACCACCAATGCAAAGAAATTGGAACGATCATCCAGTGCCCGCGTCTACTGTAGCTCGCGGAATATAATTATTCGCGGAACGCTAAAATATTTCGGACATAAAGCGCTCACGTAAGTTTCCATCGAATGTGGACCACTTCCATAGCATATAAAAAAATTGGACCTTTTATCCAGTGCTAGCGTTTTTTTACATGATATTAAAGGTCCAAAACTCGTGTGAGATTTCTCCTTGTATAACAAACGCGGATACTGGAGAAAAGGTACAATTTTTGGATACGTCATGGTGGTACCACCACACTATCGCTGTAAACTTTGAAAATGCGCGGCTGTCCATAAACGAGCGCACCAGAGCACTTCCTATGTCCGCGTCTCCCATTTTGAGAAAACATGATTTGATAAATTCACGTTTATCTCAGAAAATATGAACTTTTTGAAGGTTGCTTGCGAACACAACTTTTTTTCTACACCTTCGTGGAATCCAATGAAACGTTTTTGAGCAAGCTACGTGCAATTAGTGAAATGTTTGGTGGTCCCTAGTACTCGGACGACAATTCCGAACATTATTTTTTATCATTTTTTCGCGCATTTTTCTCAACTCCGATTTTTCAATGCAGGATGCGCGCCACTTTTGCGAAGAGGTGCGGACACCTTACATCGCCTCCTCGCGAAAGTATTCCGCGCCGCTTCATGTAAGTAACACGGCAGCTTCGTGAAAGTGGCGCGGACTAATTAAAGTTCCTCATCAGGAAATAGAGACAGACCTCACTTGTGGGACCTTTTCTGAATCCTCATGAGAAGCTCTACAGCTGTTACATAGCGATTTTTTATATTGTTTTAGTATTCGGGTGTAGCTAAATATCTTCGCTACTATAATTTCATTCATTCATAATTAATAATATTCAATAAACAAGTCAATTTAATAATTCGACAGTAAATAAAATCAGTTCTCGCTTCATGAATTACGGTGTGCACCTACCAAACGCACTCGCTGCGAATCGACCCGGCTGCGTGTACCGAGCCGCGATACTCAGTCTGATTTCGAAATATATTTTCCCTGGACGTTTCTGTCCTGTTGTTGTCGTTGAGTTTCGATTGACGTGTTGCTTCACGTCGTCGCTCTTCTCCCGTTTTACTTCAACCATTCCATTCTAGACGACTCACTGTATAGCCTCACTCACCCGTTAGCTGTCCTGCCGTTGTCGCGAGCTGACTTTGTCTTTCTGTCTTGTTTTCCACTCTCACCCACACTTCACCATCATCACCTTTCAGTCGTTTCTGCTCCTTTCCAATCTCATCCTAGCCTCATTTCACCCCTCACATTAGCTGTTCTGCCGTTGTCGCGAGCTAATTCATCGTACTTTCACCAAGTCCTTCGTTCATTCCGCCCATATTTCACCCAACCACATTTGTCACCATTCTCTCCAATCACTCCATAGTATCGCATAATCGTTTGCGTGCTACCATCCATCCATCCCACGTTCATAACGCTTCATTGTCAGACGCGGTTCACCTCGTCCGACTTATACTGCACATCCATCGATCGACGTCACATTGATCGATCGACTCTTCACTCCATTCTCCTCTTCAATAATAAAAGGTACTCTCGCCTTTTCATAAATCAATTCAATCCATTCCCATTCTTGTTTATTAATTAGTTTCTTTCGCCTTAAACTTGTAAATTATAGTAAATAAATTCTGTTATTATTGTCCAAGTCCCTTTACACCACACAAAGAGGAATATCTAGCAATAGATCTTCCGCTACATCGGGTAATCATGAAAAAATCAATATTTTTTTCTAATTTTTTATATGTACCAGCTGTAGAGCTTCTCATGGCGATTTAGAAAAGGTCCCACAAGTGGGGTCTCCATTTAGGGTAACCCCCCCCCCTCAACGTATAGGGGGTCATGGTCAAAATCGATTGGTAGGTCAAGACTAAGTACCATAACCAATTGATAGTACAGTACACCCTGATACCATATATGGATTCCGTAACCCGTGAATATCGCAAACTAAATTTATTTTTAAAAAGTCCTGGCACCGTGCCCAATCGATTGTACAGTACCCAAGTCACTACCGTAACCCAGTTCCATGGGTCAGATCCAGTTCCTTGGGTCAAGCATTTTTCTAAAAATTTAAAATCGACAGTAAAATACTGTAGAATACTTTTATAATCGACTTAGGATTTTTAGAAAAATGTTTGACAATTTTAGAAAAATGTTTGACCCAGTGTTGCCTTCGGAAATCAAATATGGTATTTATGCTGATGATCTTAAGATCTACGCTAGAGTTCCCCTTCACTCGCACCTCATTCAATCAGCTATTGATGCTGTTTTCACGTGGTCTCAAGAGTGGAATCTCTCGCTTAATGAAAATAAGTGTACAGTTGTACATTTTGGGTCCCTCTCTCCTCGCACTCAATACTTCATCAATGGTATGCCCCTTTCGGAATCTCCCTGTATTAAAGATCTGGGTATTATTATTCAACCTTCTTTGAAATTTACCGACCACATTTTAAAAAATAACTTCAAAAGCAAGAGCTTATCTTGCTATTCAAATGCTTCTTTTCTTCAGACCCTTCATTGTACTGTCGCGCCTTTACAACGTTTATCCGGCCCTTGCTGGAATATGGTTCCGTTGTATGGTCCCCTCACATAGTATCCCTTGCTAATAACGTAGAGAATGTGCAGCGCAATTTCACGCGTCGCCTTTTCGCGCGATGCCTCATTCCCTATTCATCTTACCCTGAAAGAATCGCTCTACTTTCCCTTGAAACACTAGAAAACAGGAGATTAATCTCCGATCTTCTCTTTTTGCACAAAACTATCCTTGGTAACCAAGGCTTGGTTTATACACCAATATGTTTAAACTTTCGCCACTTTCTCGTTGTCTTCGTAGAGCTCATTCTTTGCGCATCGCATCGCCTTTCGTTCCGCCCAAGTCTCATTCTAATTTTGTGACTAGAGTAATTGAAAGATGGAACGCGCTTAATGCCGAATTCGTCAATAGCTCACCCTATTGTTTCCGATCTTATCTTCTCTCTCTTCCTTCCGTCTCTTTTACTTCTGAATCTCTCTTACGCCTATAATCTTGCCTGCCAACCTGCTGCCCCCCCCCCCTTCGGATCTGACCCATGGAACTGGGTTACGGTAGTGACTTGGGTACTGTACAATCGATTGGGCACGGTGCCAGGACTTTTTAAAAATAATGCCGAATTCGTCTGCGATATTCGCGGGTTACGGTATCCATATACGGTATCAGGGTGTACTGTACTATCGATTGGTTATGGTACTTAGTCTTACCTACCGATCGATTTTTGACCATGACCCCCTATACGCAGGGTTCGAAAGCCTAGGGTGAACTTGGTTCCATTTTGGGGGTGTACGTTTTGCCAACCAAATTTAACGCAAAACGAACACCCCATAAGTGAAAATAATATTATACCGTTTCACGAACACCCACGGTATAAGACTATTTTCACTTCTGGGATGTTCGTTTTGCTTTAAATTTTGGTTGGCAAAACGTACACCCCCAAAATGGAACCAAGTTCACCCTAGGCTTTCGAACCCCGCCTATACGTCGAGGGGGGTACCCATGTTGGGTACCCCCCGCCTCGATCCCTGCACATCTATGATTAGCATAGTTGATTGTTTCCGCAAAGTTATGTCATATGTTTCACCCATATTATAACGCCATTTTCCCCCGTCTCACAGCTCCACTAGGGTTCCGCAAGTGAAACAATTCTTTTTCGAGGCTGTAATTGAATTATTGTCTCCCCTCATTCCTGTCTCTCGCGGAGACGTCTCTCGGTCAGAAATGAGAGGGAGACAATTCGAGAGACGTCTCTTTTTCCATTGTTCGTGAATGACAATAGTCACAATTGAAATTTTTCTCATTTTTCGTAAACAAGGAACCGCTCGTAGCGAGAGGAAGGGAATGGAATGGGGAGAGACGACTCTCAAAATTTGAATGCAATAATGGAGACGCAAACAAAACAATATTAAAATGAGGGAGACGTCTCTCGTCTCCAATAACAAATGGAGACCACAATGGATCCTATGTTTTATCGTCTCTTCAATTGTCTCACTTGCGGAACACTAAGCTCCACTCGAGCGAGTGGCCAGAAATGAAATTGCTCGAGTGCCGCGACGAACAATGGAACTCGCTCTCTCTGACACGCTGTGACTTAATATTGACTTTTTCGCTGCTTGCCCAAATCATCCGGAAAGATGTCCACGAACCAAATATTATCGAATTCCGTGGCACACAAGTTTCCTGGGAGCAAAATGTGCAAATATTCCCACACTTTTACAGAAGGTTCGCTTTAAAGAAAATAGTTCTCGAATATAGAGTTAGATTTGCAGAAAGTAGACGAATTTCTTGCCCCACAGTCCTGATTCTTCCATAATAGAGTACCTGGGTAAGAGTGATGGTAGATCCTGCCAGTTGTCTCATAATCCATCCCTCAGCAACACTCGAATGGAGGGCCAGTTGGCACATCACCCTCATCAACTCATCTAAAATGTAAAGGGGCGGAACTCACATATCCAGATCGGTATCATTCCAGGGTTGAAATATAGCCTCTGAGATTCTCAAAACCATTTTCAAAAGTTCACCAATCGTCCTGGAAGTGGAGTTATGAGCGTTCATAACTATTCCAATTCCAAAAAATTCCGACATTTTCTGGTCCCTTCACAACAATGTTTTACACTCAGAAGACTTGCTAAAAATATAAATAAATATATTATTTACATTATCTCTGTACACAGTATATCTTGATACCTGTATCTTGATATCTTGATACACAGTATATCTTGATACCTGTTAAAGGTTGCCTGAGATACGGTATTTATTTTGAAAAGTTACCACCGTGCAGGAATATATAATGCACCGGGGGATAAGACATTTCGGAAAAACAAAATCAGAAATTACCACTTCAGAAATTATTTTTCAGAAAAAGACGTTTCAGAAATGGCCGGTTCAGAAATGCCAATTCAGAAAAGGACGTTTCAGAAATTTTAATTATTTGGTGTCATAATATTTAGCTTATTGTATTTTTATTAACATTTTTGATTTTTTTTCAGCATCATCTGAAGTCTTTTTGATAAACAGAAATTAAATAATAATCCTCAAATAATATGAAAATGGCTTCCAAAGACGTGTGCGCGCTCGTGCAACGCGGCGCGTCACGGCTAAAAATTTCAGAAATGTATTTTTCTGAAACGTCCGTTTCTTAAGTGATAATTTCTCAAATGAAATTTCTCAGTTTGGTTTTACTGAACTGGTGATTTCTGATTTTGTTTTTTACGAAATGTCTTTTCCCCATGCACCGTACTACCCTGATTGGCAATTTGTAGCGGACATTTTTTTTACTGGTGTGTTGATGAAAAAATTGCCCTGCCAATACTGATGTCTTTTGCATCAACGAATGAGTAGCATCGGTACTGTATTGGAGGATGCATGAGAGTGGAAGGTAAAGGATGTGGGTTCGCTCCGACTGTGTGCAAAATTATATACTCCTTTTTGGAAATTGAAATTTTTTTACCAAATTTCTGAATCCTCATTATGCGACACAGAGCTTCGACGTTGGCCCCAATTACCTCTGCTACTGATTCTTTGGAACAAAAAGATTGTTGATGAGTGATGGTGAGATCATGTGGTGATCTTTTTCGAAAACTTATGAACGCTCATAAATCCGCTTCCAGGAGTATTGGGGAACTTTTTAAAAGGTTTTGAGCTAAATTCTAAATTTCAACCGTGTATACAGATCTGGATATGAGTTTTCCGACCTTTTCCATGTACTGCGAGATTAGAATGCGAAGTCCGTGGTGTCGTGCATAGCGTGTGGCGGAGTGGACGTTTGTTTTACATTCAATCAATCGCTAAAAAATTGGAACGCTTTATTCTGGCCGTTATTTTTCGCTTCAATTTTCGTCCCATTTTTGTTAATTGACATTGGAAGTAGATCGAAATTCAATAAATACGGTAATAAATAAATAAATAAAAGCGAAAGCGCGAAAATGGAAGCGAAAAATAGCGGCCAGAATAAAGCGTTCCACTTGTATTTAGCGATTGAATGTAAAACAAACGTCCACTCCGCCACACGCGATACACGACACCACGGACTTCGCATTCTAATCTCACAGTAATCACATTTCATTTGTAAAAAAATCGCTATTAAAAAACAATAATCGAGCATTTTTGAGGAGCGCTCCTCTTTTGGCCAAATGTAATTTATTTTCTCAACATTACTATATTACGGTAAATTTAACTTGTGATTTACTAACATCTCCATACCAAGTTTAGGGACCGCAGAACATGGTCATTTAAGATTTTCAAGTGACAGTACGCGGGAAACGTCGACTAGCTCACCCAAATTCTGTTCAGTTTGCGATTGTAGTTCTTTTCTGAACTTTCGAAATTTTTTTCGATTGTTTTCAACACGTTCTTTTTAATAAAATCATTTTTTGTTTGACGTGTGAGCTCTCTCGCTCTCACTTAGCCCCTTGTACAATTTTGACCTCTTGTGACACTCATATATTGTATTGCAAAAGTCGGTTAAATTTTGCCCTACTTCGATCGATATCTCGTTTCCGTCCGTTGTCTCATGCTAAAACCGTACGCCATTACATTTTATAGACTAGTGCGTAATCTTTCGCGCTGCTCGTCCATGAGACAATCGACGGAATGGTTGTATCGATTTTTAGACCTGAAACATGCGACGTTTTGTGAAGTTACCTTTTTTTGCCTCCAATTTGATTAATTCTCTCCATGCCTATGATTCCCAGAATGACATTTCTATCAATACGAGAATATATTTTCTTATAATTTTAATTTTAAAATGGTGAAAAATAAATATTTAAAATGTGTAGATAAAAAGTCAGTTGCTGATTAGGTCAATGATGGCAGGTGGAGGGGTACGGTACCTTAGCCTCGGAGTTAATTTTGTAAATCGCATAATTAAATTATTTCGCAAATTTTTTAATTTTTTGTTGTCTAAATCGTATCGGCAGCTCATAAACCATCGGATTCTATGCGCATTTTAGTGTAGATGCATTTTGAAGAAACCCGCCTGCGCTCCCTAAGTTTCTCAATTCTGAAGCTTCCAAATATGTTTTTTTGAAGAAGTTATGCTATTTTCTCGAAAATTGATTCCAAATGGCGAAAGTACTGTAAATTTTTCAGAAAATTTTTTTTCCGTTCTTCACCATCTGACTATTTGTGAAGTCAATAAACTCTTCCTAGCGACCAATCTAGTGATTTTTCTTCGCAATTGAAAAAGTGGGATTAAGATTGCGCCTGAGGAGAAAGAACTCACCCGATTCGTAAATGAGAGAGCGTGGAGGAGGAGCATTCAGAAGACTAGAAGTAACTATGAGAAGATGTAGAGGACGAAGAGAAAGAATGGATGAAAGAACCCAATCATCTTTCCAATTCACCAGAGGAGCAATCACAGAGAGGCACTAAATCGGGCCATTTGAACATAACGAGAACCGAGTCTCCATATCAGGGAATAGAGAGAAAAGTGGAAAATGGGTTCTAACCAGTTTTGGCCTCCTTAATCACTCCTAAAAGTCATATTTTAAATACTTCATTTTGAAGTTACACCGGGTATACCTGAAACTTTGAATTCCTTTGTCTTTCTTATAATGAAAATTGTCCTCTGACTGACCCCGAACATTTTTCGAGCTGTTGTTCATTTCGCCTTAACGTTTAGTTTAGCCATCACATTCACTAGTGTAGTAAACAGCGCAGCTTAAATTTGCAGTAACTGTAGTCTACAAAAGCTATAGAATGATTGATTCATGATTGTGTCTCGGTTCTTAGGAAGTAATTTACCCAGTGATTTCTGAAACACGTTGGGCATCCCTTTAGGACATCTATCTCGTAGGAACATCAGATTTATGTTTGACATTCCCCTAGATATGCGGTTCCCTTGCGAATCATGGGTAAAATTCAGTTTCAGCAAATGAACTATATAAATCGAACTATATACATCGAAAAAAATAGCGGAGGTCACTCGGAGTCAGAGGACAATCGTTGGACATCTTTCACTATAAGCGCGCATTCCAATATGAGGCTCCGACTCGGAAGAAGAAAAATGAAGTATGGAAAATAAGACTTTGAGGAATGAATAATGATGCCTTGAGATGCCCAAAACAGGATAGAATCCATTTTCCACTTTTCTGTCGATTTCCAGATTCAGCTCGATTTTCTCATGAGAGTCGTGATATTTGAGGAATTACTTACTATCGATTGGAGGGTGGGAGAGATGAGGGGAGAACGGAGGGACTCTACTACTGAAGGAAGAGCCACACTCGTAACACTATCGTTTCCCGCCGAGACCAGCAGTTCGATAATCCATAGCCCTGTGTTGGAGTTGCAGGCAAGGAAGGAATGTGACTAGATGATACCGAGGACATCCATTCCTACTCCGAAGAGAGTTGAGGCTGTGGCTGATAACGTTGTTGTCACTACTTTTCCCGAAGGAGAAGACGAAGGAGGACAGCAGAGGACGACTCTCTTCCAAACCTTCACCCAATCTTCAACTTCCCCCTTCCTTCCCTACAATCCATTCTGATTATGAGTGAGTTAACTTGTCCTCCGTACCATGAGAAGAGGGCTTAGTTCATCCGAGTCCACGAAGAGATTGTCCTCTTCTTGACTCTTGTCTCCTTCTCCATCTCCATTCCCTCCATTCCCTCCACTCCCTCCACTCCCTCCACTCTCACACTCCATCATTCCTCCCTCGTTCTTCATAGCCCGTTCTCTCAGTCGGCGCACACTCACAAGAGGCTGATATCAAGATTATTTAATAGTATTTCAAGGATGATAATTGAAGGAAATGTGACTTGCCTTCTCTTTTACAGTTTTCTCTTTCTCTTGCACATCCACGTCAATTGCATAGTAGATTATGGCTCTTGTGAGAATTTGAACACACTTGGCCCACTGAGTAGTGGAGTCTACCCAGATAGAACCCTCCAGGTACGAATGGACTCCATCCCATACTGAGTCATCCACAATCAATCCTCCTATTTCCTGCAACAATCACAGACGTTCCGAGGGATGGCGAGAGGTGGAGAGAGAGAGAGGGGGGGGGGGGGCGTGGGGGAGGGAAGGGAACCTCCGGACCTTCGCGGTGATGAGCAGAGTGAGTACTGTGTTGGCGAAAGGAGCACTTGTCTCATGGGAGAAGTTATGTGATTGAGTAGATAGACGAGTAGCAGATGAGATGAGACGAGAGAGAAGATCACTCCTGATAAGAGAAGGGGAAGGAGGGCAAGGGAAGTGGAAGGAGAGCAACGGAAGGGGAAGGAGAGGAAGGGAGGGGGGGGGGGGAGAGAAGGGATACTCACCAAACTGCGACTGGAAGATGAGATATTCGACACAGCGATCGGCATGTGAGGAGAATATCGAAAGAGATGGAGACAGAGGAATCCAATCGATCTGATCAATTTTAGCGCCCCAAAATAAAATACTGCAAATTAGAAGACTCACCAGGATTATCCAAGTACGGTGATTGGAAGAAAGAGAGGAGAATATGAATAAAGAGTAGCGAGGAAGACTCCACTGACACAGATCCATTCGAGACGAAAGGAGCGAACTTCGTTTGAAGAAGCCAGGAAGAGAGGAGAAATACGACCTGCCAAAGTATATTGAACAAGAACTAGACAGTGGCATTTGCAGACAACCTTTCTCATGACATTTGCACATGCAAGAGGGAGTTTCATTGCCTCTCCCAGAAGAGTGAGCAGACAGTTTGTCGCCCTTTCAGAAGAGAACAGTACAGAGTTATAAAGAAGGAGGCCTAGAAAATACAGAGTATGGGACAGGATGGAAGACCCCCCCCCCCCCCCCGTTCTACCTCCATGAGCCATTTCTTGTGTCACTTGGGTAGACGATGCAACGTTGTTCATCCATCGAATCAACCAGTACCTACAATTCATCCAATATCACAGTATTGATTTCTTCATACCTCGCAATCACAACGGGATCAGCAGTATCGAGTGGAGTAGTTTCACACTCTCCTCCCATCCATCCACCAACCATATCTACTCCATTTGTTTCTACATCCGGGAAGATCTCCTTTAAATGATCGGAACTACACATATCTTACGACAGAATCGAGCAGATTCTGGCAAAGCGACCATTTTTCAGTTTCCGGTTTTCAACGTTTTTGAGGTCCTCCAAGGTCAACTAAGACCCTAATGACTGGATTAGTCTCCACAGCTATTCCTCATCGAGCTGCTGCACCGGTCGCTAGCGCACCTTGTCCTTCGAAAATTCACTTCTGGCTTCAAAATAAACATGAAGTTGTCATTTTTCGAATTCCTGGCTAACTTTGCGTGCTCTATCGACCTATCCAATTCATTTGTCCTTGTTTTGGGTCCTTAAGGTGCTACATTCAACTGGGCATAACTCAAAAACCGCTCGAAAAGCCACTGATTTTTTTGGATGGCTGGATTCGCCTTCTCGAGGCGCGTCGTTTAAGTGGTTTGAGCTCCCATATCCCGAAGGATAACTTAGTTTCCATAGCTTAAAACGTTTTTTGGATTATTTGAACTTATTTTTCACAGTGTAATTTCATTGTTCGCCCTCTCATTTCTCGTCATTCGTTCTCGTTCGCACGGCTTTTCAATAATTACGGATGTGTTTCACAGGATTGAGAGGGCGAACAATGAAATTACACTGTGAAAAATAAGTTCAAATCATCTAAAAACGTTTTAAGCTATGGAAACTAAGTTATCCTTCGAGATAGGGGAGATCGAACCCCTTAAACGACGCGCCTCGAGAAGGCGAATCCAGCCATCCAAAAAAATCAGTGGCTTTTCGAGAGGTTTTTGAGTTATGCCCAGTTGAATGTAGCACCTTAAGGACCCAAAACAAGGACAAATGAATTGTATATGTCGATAGAGCACGCAAAGTTAGCCCGGAATTCGAAAAATGACAACTTCATGTTTATTTTGAAGCCAGAAGTGAATTTTCGAAGGACAAGGTGCGCTAGCGACCGGTGCAGCAGCTCGATGAGGAATAGCTGTGGAGACTAATCCAGTCACTAGAGTCTTAGTTGACCTTGGAGGACCTCAAAAACGTTGAAAACCGGAAACTGAAAAATGGTCGCTTTACCAGAATTCCAGTATTTTGAGTCTATTCTCTCGTAAGATGCGTGATATATACCAATTATTTGTTGACTTGGCTTTAATTCATCTATTTTTTGTGAGCATTCCTTATCACCCTCACCTTGATATACAGAGTAATAAGTCTATCCATAATAAAGTGTGCGCATTCCCTTCTCTTCTCTTCATCATCCCACTCTATCCTCATTGTCTCTCTGCAGCAGTACTCCAGTAGTTTGTCCAGATACACCTTAGCACAACCTATTTGATAGAGGAATAAGTAATGGGCGACTGCAACGCCTTTCCTACTTATCATTCTCTAACAAGATGAGCTCTTCCCACCTGCAGTAGCTGCGCCTTCTCTCGCGCATTGCTCGTTCCTTCTCTAGAGATGACTCGAGAGGATCGATTGGGTGGATTCGTGTCCCACGACCCTTCATCATTTCCCTCATTCTTCATCCACATCTTCTCCTACCTGCTGATTGGCAGTATTCCTGGAGGATCACTTGAGTCTTTTCTCCTCCACTCAAAGGGAAGTATGGAAGCAGACATTGGAACACTCGATCCATCACTCCACTTCTCTGAAACATACTCACGCATTTTACACTACTTAATTGAGATTCACTTACGTTACCGTACACAGCGAGACACTGGTAGAAGATAAGAAAGAGTCGAATGGCTATCTTTCTCACTGATAGTACATTGTGAGGATATATAGCCTTTTTAAGGAGAGATTCAATCGCGTGTTGCTGCCAACCTGCAATATTACGAATAACCCCCACCCCACTCCCAATACAAGGTGCCTAATTCAGGTATAAAAAGAAGCGCCATGAATCCTTCCTCAACAATCCCTTTTTGCTCGGATAGAGCCTCTGTACAGTACCACTTCCGACCAACTGAGGGGCCAGGCACAGGAGTTGTTCGAGTGTCCACAGTCCACTCTCTGCTTCGATTGCCCCTTGAGCAGATGATGATACATCGCACGAGAGAAGAAGTTCATCAACCAGATGGAATGTTTCGAACGAATACTCTTCCATCAGTTGCCGCTTCTCCTCAAAGATAGACTCTCATACCTCAATCATGACAACTCAATCTCGAGTTGAGTCGCCATTGACATTGCCACCAATTTTTCGATTGCCACCATCAATATTCTTCCTCATTCCTCATTTTACCTGCACTGAGAATGAATCGAGAAGGAGTTTGAGATGCTTGACTCGAGAGAAACAATCTCTGTGTACATCGACGAAACGAGAGACGGACCCGGAGAGATCCACCCCTCCCTTCTGCTTTCGCCCAAACATCTCAACCAATTCGCTATTCTCTGCTTTCTCATCATGCATCATCTTACTAATATCAGGTATATAGAGGATGAAATGACCAGTGAGTTACATAGATTATACAGATATATGGTAATGTTTTATGCAACAACAATTACATGGCGTATCTAACTACATCACAGAGAAAAGAAGTGTCATGGTAGTACATCTCTAGAAAGAATCAGCCTTAAAGAATATATACAGGATGAAGCCATCATAAGCCATTTCTAAAAATGATCGTATATAGCGAGAGCAGTGATTGGCTTGACATGCCCTTCATACATCATGAGTGGCCGACTAGTAGTCACGTCGACTAGATGCAGTCGTTTCTCTCCTCCCATAAGCAATTTACTCGAGTCGGAACAAAAGGCAGTGTTCCAAATCCAAGAGGCGCCAATTGATAATTCGTTCTCTACGTCGAGATTCTTGCTATCGAGAATGAGAACTTTACTAGAAGAGGAAGAGACCGCGATAAGACGACCATCAGGAGATACACTGCAAGAGAAAGGAGCCCATTCACACTTCCAACACAACCGAAGAAGAGGATGTTTGCCTAGGAATCGAGCCGACCTTGATGGTTCTGGTACAGCCAAAAAATGCTAATTCTCTCTTACATCGACCGGCGCGACGAGAGGTTCCTGAATCTCTAATTTCATCGATTTTCTCCATACCCATACGATTTGGTGTAGTAAATAGTGAGTGGATTCCATGTGAAATCACAGACTCTCCATGATTGGAGCAGGGGGCGAAGGAGTGTGGTGGTATGAGAGAGCGGTAAGGGTGCCGTAGACAGGCAGTGAAGGGGAGGGGGGGGGAGAGGGAGAGAGAGGGATTTTCTTGACTCACTATTTCACCCCAATCTTAAAAGTTATAGGGAGAAAATCGTTGAAATTAGAGATTCTGAATAAACTCGTCGCGCCAGTTCCATCGATAACTCGAAAACAAAAATCGATAGATCACAAGAAACTGCGATCGCTAAACGTTAGAAAGCGATTTATAATCGAACAAACGACCGAGATCTAAGCTTTTGTCATTGTATACTGCAAACAATATTGTTGTAATGTATGCATTTCTTGTTAGTACGCTGATATGCAACGTAAACCTACGATTAGGTTTCACGAGGGTTTAAATAGTTATCGCCACGCGGCCCCGGAGCATCGACATAGACCTTTTTGAAAATGTGTCACCCCATCAAAAGAAAAATGTGCGCACGTTCAAATAGTTTACAGGATGGTCCAAAAACATGGTGACGAAGATTTTCAATTGCTTCTCGCCAACCAGTGGGGCTTGTGGCTCACATTAAACACTATATATTCACATCTATATAGGTCGCCTATTTTATGGTTTCCAGCTGAATAGATATTACGCGTCATATTTTGTTAATCAAAATGTGCTTCTGGAAAAGTATGCCGTGCTCCGCTTACTTTTTTGCCTTCTGTAGCTTCAAAATAGTGCAAATTTAAAATATTTCTTAGGCATAAAAGGGTGATAATTTTGTCCAATAAGTATCCTTTCGAATTCTATTTGCAAATCCGGACAAACCGCTAGCTGAAAAATGATATTACACTTTGAATAAAATACAATATGAAGAGTGGCAACTCCCGCTTGCTGCGCATAAGTGCAACTCATTGCACCTACGCAGAGCGAATACGAAGCGAACATATGCTATCGGAACCACAACTCTGGAGCAAAAAGAAAGCGTAAAAGGCCTTGGTTTTGTTATCAAGAAAAACCTCTCCTTTTCCGACCATTGCACTACTGTATCCATTATGGCAAAAACTACCTGTCACATATCCTCAGAGCATTACGAACCAAAAATATAGAAGTACTCCTCAAAACGTACTCAATGTACATTAGACCCATTCTAGAAAGCGCTTCAACCGTCTTCAATCCTTACCAAAACAAGGATAAAAGAGAACTCGAAAAAGTACAGAACTACTTCACACGACGTTTATTTATGCGCTGTTTTAATCACACTTGGGAAAACATGCCCTCCGCTTTCGATCGCAACAAGAAACTAGGCATTGAGTCCCTACAGAAGCGTAGAATAGCGATTGATATGAGAGTAGCCACAAATCTCATCCGAGGCAAATATAGTATTTCCAACCGAAAACCACATTATTTCAAAATTTACTACACTCGAAACGGCATGAACTTCAATAATCCTGGTTCTAACCACAACTACATACACAATAGCTTCTTTCCAAGAGCGGCAAGGCTTATAGTAAATTCCGAGAATCAAACCAGTTCCCCCGAGTAGATTCCCCCGACCCTATTGTCCTTGTATCCAATCGTAATTTTTAATTGTAACTAACGCATGATTCGTTTTCATATTGGTCCACGTTATTTCAGTAAGAAATAGCATAAATAAATATATATATATATTTTCAAACAACCTCAAAAACCTCAAAAAAATGTTGAACTTCTAAAAACATTATTCTGATTTTCACAGGCCAAATAGTCGTAAAAATAAATCAGAAAAGATGTGGCATAAACACGGCAAAATGTGATTTTTAGAGCCACTGGAAAAGCTATGTGTTCATATTTACGTACGCGAGAGATATAAGAATGATTGCCCCCAGTGCGCCGTTTTCAAAAATCGCCTTTGGTTAATTATCACCACAATATTAGACATAGCCTCTAGTCATAAATGGAATATTTCAATTCTACATGAATCATTAATTTCACCAAAAATAGGTAGATGTACGTGAGTCGTATACTATTTTCAGGAGAACTATTTTACTTCGACCTACTTTGAGGCGAAAATTCGTTCTAATTCGGTATCTTGGCCAGACAAGTGTTTGATACTCGGAAATAAGAATGGCCTGAGCTGAAATTTTAATGCAAACTAGATAAATGACTGAGCAGCAACCTTGCACAATTTGACAGCCATAGATTCAAAACTGAGGATTTGGCACCCTGGAGAAAAATGTCACCATATTTTTGGACCACCCTGTACAGTTAGATTTGCCTGATTCGTCAAGGCAAGTGGGATAGCCTGACTGTCAATGAGGATTACCTGATCGTCAAGGAGCTTCTAATTCAGTTCAAACATTAATTTCAGTTCGTGATTCAATTGCATTTCGCATTTTTTAAATATTTTTAAAAAATTAATAATCGAATGTAATTCGACGTCACGAGCGCCATAATGGTAATGGAGAAGCAAAAGAAGACCTCATCCCTTGTCCTAACGACGCTCTGAGACCGAAGAATCCAATCCCCTCCCTACCGAAGTTACCCTCTTGCAGGACCATTGTGCCTGACGTCAGCATAAATAGAATGCATGTAATTCGTGACTCAATTGCATTTCGCATTTTCTAAGTGTGTAATTTAACGTACGCTTTATTATGCTAGTGCAAGGAATGGTTTGGTAGCTTTTTTTAATGGATGATCGTTGAATGTACAAAAAATCATTTCCATTTTTAGTGCGGCGCGATTTTACAGCGCGACACATCTTCAAAAGGTCTATGTCGCCAGACATACATAGTTCCCCAGAGAACGCACGGCCCATCCACCATTTGGCAAAAATGTGGTGAGGTTGAGCAAGTTTAGCTACCGTAGGTATATTTCCCGCATTTTTTTCAACCAGCAAAAGACATTTGATTTTTTTACATTTTTCATTCTTTTAAAGAGCAGAAATTTAGCGATCACTGTTGTAACAATGTTGTAACAGTGTTCTTTACATTAAAATTACCGGACGAGGACGATTATTTTTTGAAAGTGTAACTCCCACAAGGAAAACCATAAACCAGCAAATTTTTAATTTTTTTGGTGAGCGAATACGAAACGTTTGTTTTGTTTTTTTTCTAATTTAATCAATCTGCTGGAGGTCAAATGTCTATATACAATGCCGAAAAGAGAGAATCCAATTTTGTGACTCGGAAAAGTAGGCGATCAGTGGTTCCCGATATTTGTGCTTTAAAGTTACCCAACAAGGACGAAACCCTGATCTCACCCTGATCCCGTCGCGTGTACGAGAGAGTATGCAAAAGTGAGAGAGCGCGGTATTACGCTGATCATTTCCGGCTTTCCCTTGAGGCTATTATTGATTTTTAGCATTTTTTGAATATTCATTCTATCCTAATTCAACCATCGGCTATTCGATGGAGTACAAAAAATAATGGGACAATTTCGTCCTTGTTGGGTAACTTTAAAGTTACCCAAAACCCTTAAAAATGGCCTATATTATTATTCCTGAAACTGATAGACACGAAAGAGACTAGTAGAAATGCACTACTAATAAAATCAGAAAATCAATAATTAGTCGCAGAATCGGCTTCATAAACATGTGCGGTGCAACCGTGATCAAGACCGATTTTCCCGAAAGGTTTGAAACGTGAATATTATGTTTGCGGTAATTAGCGTTCACAAGCCCGGTTCTATACCAAATTCATCCTTGCTTCTCCCCCGGTGCACGGCAATTTTTTCATCGACATACCAGTTAAAAAATGGGCATCCCTGTTCAGATGATGTACTGTAAAATTCAATTGCACAGACCATGATGGTTTCCTGTGGTACTGTACTTTTTCGCCTGAGAGTCTGTAGCTTTTCTACCGTTTCTGTCAAAATACTGTATTAGTGCTATACGGTTTTCTTATTTTCATTGATTTGTGTGAACGGGCGATGTTTACGAACCAAGCACATCACTACATTCCTAGCCGTGAAACAGAGAACCGTAAAAAGGGATGTAAACCGTGTCGTTAAGCATAGAAATGACTGCACGTGCCGCACCATTTTTTGATTAGAAAAGGGAACCATGACTTTGAACGGGATGTCGAGAAATAAATTGCCGTGCCGGTGTAGAAATATATGAGACGAATCGCGAGAGAATCGACTACTCAGCGGCAGTGAAATTCAAACTCAACCAATCCCGCTAAGATTTTGGTACAAAGTATTTCAAATGATGCTCTTTCGAACTGCGTCGTCAGAATTTTGATAACCATCGTTATCTTCGAGATTCAGAAGCCCAAACATGGTACATTCACTTTTCGGCAGTCAAATCGGGCCTACTTAAATAACCATAACTTCGTTTAAAATTGAGATAGAAAGCCGTTCTTCATTTCAAATGAAAGCTACCATCATTCTCTACACATTTGTTTTGTTATCATCATTCCTGGCACTCATCCTGGTGTGGCGCTGTCGGGTGAACCAAAAGTGACGTCACTTTGCAAATCGGAAAAACCCCCCAACGCTATTGCGCGAATGTTGTAGTCCCCACATGTGCCTAACTTTTCGCCAAAAACTAGACCAATCGTGAAGTGGAAAAAAATGAGGTGGCACTTTAGTAAGGAGCCCCCAAAATGGGTACCGGACAGACAAACTTCCAATAGTCTAATTGGGAGCTATTGGGCTCAAATATATTCAAAATGACCTATAACAACATTTTAAGTCGTTTCCGCAATAGCTATACCACTTTCATTGGTCACAAATTACGGTATGACCTCAAATTCAAAAATCGATATTTTGACTATTTTCAACGTATGACATGGTTCCAAATGCACTAAATCGGTTTCAAACAACGTACTAACATTCCTAGAAACGTCTCACCAAAAGAGGGCAACTGTAAATATGATATATCATCTGGGGAGTCTTTGAAATGGTGCAAAACTGCACCTTAGGTCAAAGTAGGCACTGGGACCTGAATATAGGCTAGAAATGTAGATAACAACGAGCTGAACATTTCATCTGTTGAAAGTGAGATTCTATCTTTTCATTGAAGCGCGCTAGAGAGCCTAGAAGTTCGTAGAAAACGACGAAAAGGCGCCCTGGAGAGCGCTAAATAGAGGGGAGGGAGAGGGAGGTCAGACGGCGAGAATGACAAACGGTTAGAGAGATTCTATCTTTTCATTGAAGCGCGCTAGAGAGCCTGGAAGTTGAGAAGAAATGAGATAGCATCCCTCGAAGGCGCGCGCTCTAACCGTTTGTCATTCTCGCCGTCTGACCTCCCTCTCCCTCCCCTCTATTTAGCGCTCTCCAGGGCGCCTTTTCGTCGTTTTCTACGAACTTCTAGGCTCTCTAGCGCGCTTCAATGAAAAGATAGAATCTCACTTTCAACAGATGAAATGTTCAGCTCGTTGTTATCTACATTTCTAGCCTATATTCAGGTCCCAGTGCCTACTTTGACCTAAGGTGCAGTTTTGCACCATTTCAAAGACTCCCCAGATGATATATCATATTTACAGTTGCCCTCTTTTGGTGAGACGTTTCTAGGAATGTTAGTACGTTGTTTGAAACCGATTTAGTGCATTTGGAACCATGTCATACGTTGAAAATGGTCAAAATGTAGATTTTTGAATTTGAGGTCATACCGTAATTTGTGACCAATGAAAGTGGTATAGCTATTGCGGAAACGACTTAAAATGTTGTTATAGGTCATTTTGAATATATTTGAGCCCAATAGCTCCCAATTAGACTATTGGAAGTTTATCTGTCCGGTACCCATTTTGGGGACTCCTTACTAAAGTGCCACCTCATTTTTTTTCCACTTCACGATTGGTCTAGTTTTTGGCGAAAAGTTAGGCACATGTGGGGACTACAACATTCGCGCAATAACTTTGGGGGGTTTTCCCGATTTGCAAAGTGACGTCACTTTTGGTTCACCCGACCGCGCCACCCCAGGATGAGTGCCAGGAATGATGATAACAAAACAAATGTGTAGAGAATGATGGTAGCTTTCATTTGAAACGAAGAACGGCTTTCTATCTCAATTTTAAACGAAGTTATGGTCATTTAAGTAGGCCCGATTTGACTGCCGAAAAGTGAATGTACCATGTTTGGGCTTCTGAATCTCGAAGATGACGATGGTTATCAAAATTCTGACGACGCAGTTCGAAAGAGCATCATTTGAAATACTTTGTACCAAAATCTTAGCGGGATTGGTTGAGTTTGAATTTCACTGCCGCTGAGTAGTCGATTCTCTCGAAAATTGTACAGGTGACAGATAGTGTCACTACGAAACCGTAGGCATCAACATATCACATGCTTTTTATTGACAAAATTATAATTTCGACGATCTCGAATAAAAGGCAGAAACCAAAGCCACGAACTGTATGGTCAGATGCGCCGTGCCTTGGGGATCATTTTTTGTATACTATGTGTGGGGTTTAAGTTAGACATCTTTTTGCTACATCCATTTTTGTGATCCATTTATCACCTATGTGCCGAAAACTCTGTGTGTGATACTGAGAAATGAGGAAAATTTAATTATCGGACTCGTTCGATGGAAGCAGAACAAAGGAATGAGATTCATTTCTCACTCTCGGCCACAGACTTTTCGGCATAGATGTGATAAATGCATCACAAAAATGGATGTAGCAAAAATATGTCTAACTTAAACCCCGCACATAGTATACAAAAAATGATCCCCAAGGCACGGCGCATCTGACCATACAGTTCGTAGCTTTGGTTTCTGCCTTTTATTCGAGATCGTCGAAATTATAATTTTGTCAATAAAAAGCATGTGATATTTTGATGCTTACGGTTTCGTAGTGACACTATCTGTCACCTGTACAATTTTCAAGCAGTTTCATAAATCGATTGCCAACATATGGGGAGAAGTCTAGGTGCAGCCCATGTGCTGCCTGGCTTAACCGGTCGAAATGGTGCAAAATGAAGTTGACCACAATGATCAGCATCTTCGATAACCCCTTTTCGCAACTTTTCGAAAATTTGGTGTGCCAAGTTTTGTTCGACTATTACGCGAACGGGCTCATATGTCAACAGCAAAAACTTTAATATTAAGCCCACATAATCGATTAAACTGTATAAAAGAAAACCGCAAGTAAATTCGTTAGCGCTAATTTTAAAAAATTACGGCTTCCAATTACGGCACCGTCTATCCGTTTCTAAATGAATAATGAACGCCTTCGTTTTCAAAACATTTTCTTAATAGTTTCACATATTAAAATTCAATATCAGGCCTCTCACCAGAGATTCAGGACAAAAGGCCCAGATCTTGGTACAATCAATTTTGAGATATTAACAGTTCTGGGGGTAATCTATCGTCCAGAATCCGAATCCGGGTCGATCGGCTGCCTATCTCGATCCGCAGCTGCTGCAGCTGGCTGCAAAGATTTGAGAATCTCGATTTGAGGCCTCTGGAAAAGGTTTCAAATCACTCCGATTTTGCTCAAAATTGACCAGTAGGCATAGCTTATGATGCTTTCTGACTTCCCCGATCGATTTTTTGGTAGATCAAAACATGACCTCTGGGCAGTTTTTGTTCCATAACTTTAACAGTTCGGAGCACAAACAAACCAAACTTTTGCATCTTATAGAGCTTTCAATTCTGCATCTACTGGAATTTTTGTGGATTTTTACCATGGGGTCTATCATGTTTCCCATACGAAAAACAACGAAAAATTGCGGGGTGTGGCAGTCCGCTCATACTGAAAATCGCATAAGTATTTACGATTCGAACTCAATGGTTGAGGGTTCGATCCCCCATCGTGGAAAACATGTTTTGCATGCATATTTACTTCATTTTCATCATTTGTGATGTTTTCCCAGGTGTCTGAAGGTTCCTTCCTATATACGGTAGAAAGAGATGCACGAACCAAATTATAAAAATCGTCGCAAATGATGCAAATGGAATAAATATGTATGCAAAACATGTTTTCCGCGATGGGGGATCGAACCCTCAACCATTGAGTTCGAATCGTAAAGACTTATGCGATTTTCAGTATGAGTGAACTGCCACACCCCGCAATTTTTCGTTGTTTTTCGTATGCGAAACATGATAGACCCCATGGTAAAAATCCACAAAAATTCCAGTAGATGCAGAATTGAAAGCTCTATAAGATGCAAAAGTTTGGTTTGTTTGTGCTCCGAACTGTTAAAGTTATGGAACAAAACTGCCCAGAGGTCATGTTTTGATCTACCAAAAAATCGATCGGGGAAGTCGGAAAGCATCATAAGCTATGCCTACTGGTCAATTTTGAGCAAAATCGGAGTGATTTGAAACCTTTTCCAGAGGCCTCAAAGCGAGACTCTCAAATCTTGGCAGCCAGCTGCAGCAGCCGCGGATCGAGATAGGCAGCCGATCGACCCGGATTCGGATTCTGGGCGATAGAATACCCCCAGAGCTACCAAAACCTCAAAATTGATTGTACCGAGATCTGGGCGTTTTGTCCTGAATCTCTGGTGAGAGGCCTGATATATCAAGCAAAATAGCAAAATAATAATTGTTTAGTGAAAATAATATAAAATACAATATTAAATAATGTACTGTGAAAACAGAAAGCGTAGTCCGTGGTGTGGTGGCGAGATTTGGTCTAATCATTTAGAACATTTGATTCTAAATATAGGCGGAACTTCTTCGTCCGCTTTTCGCGTATATTTAGAATCAAATGTACTAATTCTCGCCACCACACCACGGACTACGCTTTCTGTAATGAAGGAAATTTTTTAAAATGAAATTCGAGTGACAATGGAAAAAATCAAAACTGCCATCATCAGTGAGTGATCGAAAACAGTATCATTTTGACCGGCATACCGAAATCAGGCGATTTCAAGCTAGAAAGTACCGAATTCCGGCAATTTCATGCCAAATACTACAGTACTCAGGGAATCAGTTGTACGGCGCATCCGGAAAATAGTTGCGCGTAGTTTCTGGTCCCGGGCTCATGTTTTAAAAACAGTCGTCTGTGAGTATCATGTCGGGGACTCGTGATACCTGTGTTAAAGTTACCCAACAAGGACGACACCCTGAACCTGGACGCGACGCATTCTGCGCGTGTCGCGTGTATGATAGAGTATGCAAAAGTGAGAGAGTTTTGGATCAGGCAACTTCACCCTGATCCTTTTCGGCCTTCCCCTGGGGGTTATTATTGATTTTTCGCATTTTTGTATATTCTTTATCAACAAATTCAGTCATCGGCTATTCAATGGACACGGTGTGACAAACCCCCCCTAAACGTCCGGTGTCGACTTGACGACTTTAAAATAATTCACCGTTCCGCTACAGTAAATTAGTTACTACATTCCGCGCGCGACATTTGAAAAATATATGTAAGTTGCCTGAATTACCGTGATATTCAAAATAAAAACTTGGCAAAAGTCCAAAAATGGTATCTTACACGGAATACCCTGAAATTGGGATCCAAAAAAAGTAGCGTTTGAATTTTCGCGCCTTGCAATTCACTGCACGTTTTTATACATTCAAATGCGCACCGGGCCGCTTGTCACACCGTGAATGGAAGACAAAAAAATAGGTCAATCTCGTTCTTGTTGGGTAACTTTGAATACTCACTTGCAAGACAGGGCGTATCCCGTGCCAAAAAGAGAGTAGGGAGTAGGGGATGTAGTTCTCGACCCTTCACCTTCACATAGACCATCCGTCTTCCCCTCTCCTCTTAGATTCCAACGGAGAACTGTTCCTGTAAATGCCCGAACATAAGAGCCTGTTTGTCTAAGAATCGAGCAAAGGCAGGGACAGCTAAAAAAAACTCGATTCTCTGTAACAATGTGTTTTGGGGTAATTGACGTGCTGAAAACGGTGGGCTCATTCATTTTACTCTCAGGCTCGTCGTTGGCTCCAGACGTCGAAACGTAGAAAATAGGTTTTCACACATCTCATCTCTCCAGAAAGTGCTAAAATTACGCTAACTTGGTTTTCCGGGGTAGAATTTCATGCTGATTACGCCTGTACACTTCATTTTTCACCAATTGTTAAAAATAATTTTTAAAAATTCAACTATTCGAAAACGCAATTTCGAGACGAGTGATGGTTGGAACCGCCGTGACGAGCGGATTCCGAATCCCAATTTTTATCCATTTTCACCGTGCGGTTTTCGAGATTGGAGTGAATACGTGAAAAAATCGGGCGAAATCGGCGCTGCTCTCTCGTCTTTCCTCTCGTGCCCTCTGGGCTCTCTCGCATCACCACACTCTCTCGCCTCTTCCTCGCTATGGAAGAGATTGCGGGATCGTTTACCACCGTTCTCGAATCACATTTTCACACCAATCTCGAAAACCGCAAGGTGAAAATGGATAAAAATTGGGATTCTGAATCTGCTCGTCACGGCGGTTCCAACCATATAACTCACTCGTCTCGAAATAGCGTTTTCGAAAAGTTGAATTTTTAAAAATTATTTTAATAATTCGTGAAAAAATGAAGTGTTCAGGCGTAATCATCATGAAATTCTACCCCGGAAACCAAATTAGCGTAATTTTAGCACTTTCCGGAGAGACGACATGTGCGAAAAGCTGTTTTCGACGTGACGACTTCTGGAGCCAACGACGACTCTGAGAGCAAAATGAATGAGCCCACCCTTTTCAGCGCCTTCGATTACCCCAAAACACATTGTTACAGAGAATCGAGTTTTTTTTCTGTCCCGCAACCTGCCGGATCTGCTCGATTCTTAGGCGAACGGCCTCATATATTAGAAGAAACGGTAGAAGGAAAACAATGTAATGTAATTTGGATATTCCGTACGGAGAGATTCCACAGATTTAATTTTAAAAAATCACTATAAATATTGGCTGGTTCATAAGTGTTGTCGCCTTTGTGGCGCTATGTTTTTTTAAAATATACCAAATTAATTTTCGTCAAATTTATGTCGCTTACCCTCTTACTATGAGGCCGTCCACGATAGATTTAACAACTCGTCGCGAGGTCTCGGAACAGCCCAAAACATGAACACGTGGGCTCATCCATGTATAACACTTGGGCTCGCAGAATCGGTTCAAATGCTTTTGGAGGGAACGTGAAATTACAGTACAATAGGACTATATTTTTACGCTTCACACCATGGCTAACAAGGGCAATGGGTATTTTTTACAGCATGTGTATAAATTTTTTTTTTTTAAATCGAAGAAGTGCCAATTTTTTAATGAATCGAACCTATGCAATCGGCGACGCTGATTCTAGCGTAACAAAGAAAACTTTAAAAAAGATTCAAAATAACGAAAATACATCGTTTTTACAAAGTGAGCTCGGGAAGAGTGTCTACAGTATGACAGTAGCGAGTTCGGCGGGTCAGATTTTTCATCCAGTCTTTCAATTTATTTATTTAGTCATTTTCAAACATGTATTTGTATTTTTTCGAATCATTTTGTACTAAAGTGTTTTTTATGTGAATCGCACTTGCCCCGAACATGTTATAGGGGTGAGCAATGTCTTAGGATGGATATAGCAGAGACAGAGGTTCCCCCCCATTCAATCGATATTTTCCCTACTTCCGAATGACAAAAATCGGGCATGCTATACACGCGATGATAGGTTAGATCAAGGCGAACACCGTAAACATCATCAATTTAAACGGGAACTGCCGTTAACGATAGGGTGAGTCGATAAAGTCGAAAGAAAATGTCATATTAGAAGGCGCTAAACATCGATAATTTCAGCTGTGCATCCAAAAATTAATATACGTGGGTGCAGATATAACATGGACGATGAGATCCCAGGAAGAAAAAATTTAAAATATCAATGATTAATCAAATAAATCGATAAATAAAAATGCAATGATTCGTGGTGTGAAGTGAGAGCAGAATCTGAAAAATCAGAAAGTGAAGTACACGCTCGGCACCGTGCAACCCACAATCCCTTTGCTAACCATGGCTTTGATTATTTTGCAATTCTTTTGCACTGGGACAGCGCGATACTCAGGCAAGAATTTATTGGCTCTTTGCCTACTTTTTTTATGAAATAATGTCTCGCCCCGATTTGCCTTGAGATCACTTGATAACTTTTAGACACGATGGCCAAAAATCCCACTCCCGTTGAACTTTTTATGTTAAGGAGGAATTATTTTAAACCTTCGTGATGAAACTCACGGAAACTTGTTTCCTGGGGTAGTTTTCGATGCTGAACATCGTGGTCCACTACATTTTTAATGAATCGCTCATTGGCGATCGGGGTGGTGTCATGTCATTTCCTGTAAAAACAGGTTTTTCGCTTGATTCGGTACCAAAATACATGCTGGAAGCACGAAATCTCGCGTGCCCGAGCAGAATTTCAATGCGATTATAACCTTGTGGTTAGGAATGAAATTTTATTGTTTTCAAGAAAATTCGAATTTTTCACTCTATTGTATGGGTGAGCGGAGACCATAATAGATTGATCCGCTTTTCACGCTGATTCGAATGGCATATGGGAGGCCGTCCGAGAGAATTTACCATAGGCCGTACAGTGAAAAATGAAATTCCTCCTAAAATTGTCCCCAGGGTTGACTTTTCGCGTAGAGTTCGAAAATCGGCCTTAGAAAGCCGCATCTCCAACCGCTCATGTTCTGTGTCGCACTGCTGATGGGCCGTCGGGTTTTGTATCACTCGAACGGCGTCTCCAAACCCCATAATTGTATAGATATTCTGAAATATCTCGACGAGATATGCATTTTTATGTTGGCAGTGACAGGCTAGTTCATTTGTAAAAAATGTTATGGCCGTTTGAAAGATTCAAAAAATCGTCCTAAATGTGTATGCCATACTTATACGCTTTTTTATTGTTTCATTCGATTCCTCGTTGAAAAGGGACATTTCGTTCCTGATGGGGGTCGGCCAAGCTGCCGAAAGAAGACGCATTCCATTTTTTCGCAAGCAAAATTTCAAGGCGAATGGAACCTTGTATGTGGTTAGGAATGAAATTTGTTTGTTTCCGAGTAAACTCGATTTTTTCACTCCATCGTATGGGTGAGCGGAGACCATAACAGATCGATCCGCCTTTTCACGCTGATTCGAATGGTATATGCATGTTTGGAGATCCGAGGTCGACAAATATTACTTTTTCCTCATTTATTGATATTTTAGGGTATTTAAACGTGTGAAAAGATATGGCCATTTGAAAGATTCAAAAGATCGTCCTAAATGTGTATGCCATACTTATACGCTTTTTTATTGTTTCATTCGATTCCTCGTTGAAAAGGGAAATTTCGTTCCTGATGGGGGTCGGCCAAGTTGCCGAAAGAAGACGCATTCCATTTTTTCGCAAATATATTGAGTTCTAAGTCGAGCCATTGTGAAACACGATCTAATCTATTTAGTTTATAACTGTACTAAGGTAGGGCAAAAATATCGCGCATAAACAATTGGCATTATCTCAATTCCTATTCATGGTTGCTCCAGGTAGTGCTATACAATGAACCCCGGATGGTGAAGACAGATCCACCCAAGGTACCACAACCTTCATAATCTACATTGACTCAACTTATATTTGTCGGCTACCGTAACCTAAACTACCGTAATCTGAGTACTGTACTCACATAAAAATGTGGAAAAATAGTCCGTGAACGGCGGGTAAGGGGTGAAAAAGCCCGATTATCGTACCGTAGCATGCTTACTGTAACCTGACTACAGTACCCTCGCTAGCTATCATTGCCATCATGGACTGATTTTTTAAAATATTTTTTATAAAAAATATTTTTTTTGTTTCTTCGAAATCGACTTCGACTGGAAATGCAAATTTTAATTACCCTATGACAAACTACAGTAACCATTATACAGTACCGCTTCAAATATGTATTTTTTGTCTTGATTTGCACAATTTGGTGTGGCTACCGTATCCCGATTACTGTAGTTTGGGTTACGGTAATGAAAATTTTTAAGTTCAGTTGAAGCCGATAATGTAGGAACAAGGAACTAATTGTTAAATACAATTTTCAAAATTAAGTCAGTTCACGATAGCTATTGAGGGCACTGTATTTGGGTTACTGTAACCAGAATACTATAGGACAGTGAATGTTTTCCGATCCTTGCCCGCCATCTCCCGATTGTTTTTCCACTTTTTGGTGTGCGTACAGTACTCAGATTACGGTAGTATGGGTTACGGTAGCCGACAAATACAAGTTGGGTTACTGTAGAAGATGAAGGTTATGGCATCTTGGACTTGTCTTGCAATACTGAGGTTTCCCCACCACCTGCCAAAAAATCCATGACCCGGGGTTCATGGTTGCGAGGTCGCCGCCACTGCTGGACAGCTATGAGACCCGTTCAACTTTACTTTTTGAATCCTAATTCCTAATTTTCTTTGCAAATCTAATAGTACATAGAGGTGTAAGTCAGAAAATATTAAACATGGGGCCATCACTTGTAAGGAAGGTAGGCATAATTTTGCTTGAAAATGTAAGATTGAGGGGATCGAAAAAGAACAAATTTAAATTTCGAGCTCTGTTTTGCTCCAATCTATCTAATATTACTATTATAATACTTAGCCAAACCAAACAACTTGTCTTGTATGTAATATTGCGAAATCAGTCGTTTTCGGAAAAAAAAGTTTATTTTCATGTTTCCAAAAAATCATGTTATTAAAGACTGAAGTTATATAGCATTTTACACGTATATTTTAATAATCCAATGTTGGAAAAGTTGTATAATGTATCAAAATAACCACTAGTCCTCTAAACAACCTCTTTTAGCCTTTGAAATATATTTTGTTATCATGCGAAATTGAATTTTCAAGCAAAATTATACCAACCTTCCTTACAAGTGATGGCCCCATGTTTAATATTTTCTGACTTACATCCCTACGTACTACTAGATTCGCAAAGAAAATTAGGGATTAGGATTCAAAAAGTAAAGGTGAATGGGTCTAAACATGGACAAAATCGAAATGAAGAAATTCGATTTTTTTCCAAATTGAGATAATGCCAATTGTTTATGGGCGATATTTTTGCCCTACCTTAGTACAGTTATAAACTAAATAGATTTGATCGTGTTTCACAATTGCTCGACTTAGAACTCAATATATTTGCGAAAAAACGGAATGCGTCTTCTTTCGGCAATTTGGCCGACCCCCATCAGGAACGAAATTTCCCTTTTCAACGAGGAATCGAATGAAACAATAAAAAAGCGTATAAGTATGGCATACACATTTAGGACGATTTTTTGAATCTTTCAAACGGACATAACATTTTTCACAAATGAACTAGCCTGTCACTGCCAACAGTAAAAATGCTTATCTCGTCGAGATCTTTCAGAATATCTATACAATTATCATGGATCTCCTGTAAAATGCAGGAAAATGAGACCTTTTCGACAAAAAAAAATTTGGACCACGGATTTCGCTCTAAAGTTTAGGACTGACCAAATTGAGGGCGAGGAGAACGCCTATCCGCTTCATTTTTCGAAATTTGCATGTTGAACGGAGTTATGACTTACCACTTTGGAAAGACGTATATCGGCCAGTTTTTGACCTACAGCGAGCGGATTTTTTTCAATCGGTTCGTAATACAGATATCTACAAATATGTTCTCTTGCGCTTCGTGCAAAAATGACGTCTTCACATAGTTTCATACAAAAAACTGTTTTATTCATTACAATATGCTAATTTTCGACCCTTTATGGTCCGAAAGCTACGATTTTTATTGTTGATTCGGATTCCCCACCCACGAATTGAGGTTCCTATATAGTTCGTTGGTCATGAGAGGGGGCTTATCATATCGGCACTCAGTAGAGATAAATTGAACATAGTGCCATTGTTGAATAAAATGCCATTCGGTGTGTGTCTCACTTTGGACTTATGCAAATGAGAAAAGTAAGGATATATATCGATAGCTCTCGACTAGTTCTCCAAATATGACTAAGGGGTACAAAACGTGAAAATTAGCCGTTTTCGAGATACGGAGTAAAACTCCATTCAGTGGAACCCCGAATACCCGTCGTTTTTCAGCTAAAAATTATGCGAATTTAGCATTAAAATCTTTTTCTTAGTCTTATATGAACGCTTTCCAAATTTCATGAATTTTTATCAATCCGTTTTCGAGTTATGAACAGAGCGTGATATGCAGCCTACATGCAGCCTGGCCCAACCGGTCGAGTTGGGTCAAAATGAAGTAGCCCATCACGATCAGCATCCTCGAGAACCCCTTTCCACAAGTTATTGAAAAATCGATGTACCAGATCTTGCTCGATTCTTACACAACCGGCGTCATAAGTCCAAAGTGAGACACACACCGAATGGCATTTTATTCAACAATGGAACTATGTTCAATTTATCCCTACTGAGTGCCGATATGATAAGCTCCCTCTCATGACCAACGAACTATATAGGAACCTCAATTCGTGGGTGGGGAATCCGAATCAACAATAAATATCGTAGCTTTCGGACCACAAAGGGTCGAAAATTAGCATATTGTAATGAATAAAACAGTTTTTTGTATGAAACTATGTGAAGACGTCATTTTTGCACGGAGCGCAAGAGAACATATTTGTAGATATCTGTATTACGAACCGATTGAAAAAAAATCCGCTCGCTGTAGGTCAAAAACTGGCCGATATACGTCTTTCCAAAGTGGTAGGTCATAACTCTGTTCAACATGCAAATTTCGAAAAATGAAGCGGATAGGCGTTTTCCTCGCCCTCACTTTGGTCAGTCCTAATGTTTACAGCGAAAATCGCGGTCCAAAAATTTTATTTGTCGGATCGGTTCCTGCATTTTTACAGGAGATCCGTGTTATGGGGTTTGGAGACGCCGTTCGAGTGATACAAAAACCGACGGCCCATCAGCAGTGCGACACAGAAAATGAGCGGTTGGAGATCCGGCTTTCTAAGGTCGATTTTCGAACTCTACGTGAAAAGTTACCCCTGGGGACAATTTTAGGAGGATTTTCATTTTTCACTGTACGGATTACAGGTAGAATTTGCTCAGTTCTCTCAGAAAGTCTCTCATATGCATGCATCGAGATCGGAGGTCGACAAATACTGCCTACATTCGATTTTATGAATTTAGTGCTCATTTCACTGTGTTATTGAGGAATGAATGGGAGGAAAACGATTTATCCATTCATTTTAATTTTATCACACGTTTAAATACCCTAAAATATCAATAAATGAGGAAAAAGTAATATTTGTCGACCTCGGATCTCCAAACATGCATATACCATTCGAATCAGCGTGAAAAGGCGGATCGATCTGTTATGGTCTCCGCTCACCCATACGATGGAGTGAAAAAATCGAGTTTACTCGGAAACAAACAAATTTCATTCCTAACCACATACAAGGTTCCATTCGCCTTGAAATTTTGCTTGCGTAAAAATGGAATGCGTCTTCTTTCGGCAGCTTGGCCGACCCCCATCAGGAACGAAATTTCCCTTTTCAACGAGGAATCGAATGAAACAATAAAAAAAGCGTGTAAGTATGGCATACACATTTAGGACGATTTTTTGAATCTTTCAAACGGCCATAACATTTTTTACAAATGACCTAGCCTGTCACTGCCAACATAAAAATGCATATCTCGTCGAGATATTTCAGAATATCTATACAATTATGGGGTTTGGAGACGCCGTTCGAGTGATACAAAACCCGACGGCCCATCAGCAGTGCGACACAGAACATGAGCGGTTGGAGATGCGGCTTTCTAAGGCCGATTTTCGAACTCTACGCGAAAAGTCAACCCTGGGGACAATTTTAGGAGGAATTTCATTTTTCAATCTATTATGGTCTCCGCTCACCCATACAATAGAGTGAAAAATTCGAATTTTCTTGAATACAATAAAATTTCATTCCTAACCACAAGGTTCAAATCGCATTGAAATTCTGCTCGGGCACGCGAGATTTCGTGCTTCCAGCATGTATTTTGGTACCGAATCAAGCGAAAAACCAGTTTTTACAGGAAATGACATGACACCACCCCGATCGTCAATGAGCGATTCATGAAAAAATAAGTGTACTACGATGTTCAGCATCGAAAACTACCAACAGGAAACAAGTTTCCGGGAGTTTCATGTTTTGGGCTGTTCCGAGGCCTTGTTGAATCTATCGCGGACGGCCTCATATATGCTAGTATCTCCACTCAATTTCGACATTTTGCAAAATGAAATTCCATTCCAAGAAGGAATTCCATTTCGAATGGAATTCCACGGCATTTCAGTGTGGTCAATTTTTCGGGGGGAGGGGGGGGGGGGGTTGAACTCCTCTGTGATTGCAAAGTAATATTGCGGCAAGTAGTTTGCCCGAAAAGTAAGTTGCCAGCAGCTTTCGCGTAATTTTACTTTTTCGGTCATAAAAAATAAAACTTGCTGGCAACTAAATTTTCAATTGTTTAATTTGTAACTTTGAAACAATATTGTAACAAACTGACTTTATATTTTTATGTAAGATCAAAGTAAGTTACTGGTAAGTTGCAAACGAAAAGTAACTAGAAAGTAATATTGTCGTAAGAGGTTTACAATTTTACTAGTAAGTTGCTGGCAACTAACTTTACTACTTGCCGCAATATTACTTTGCAATCACAGAGTCCACTACGAGGCCGCCGGACCGGAAGCCGGGTTTTTTCAGTGTGTGCACTGATACAACCCGGATTCCGGATGCACTGTCCCCGGGAATTCAAATCTTCAATTATTATGAAAGATAGATACTGCCTATTAGGGACGGCAACGGTGTTAACGAACGAGCAAAACAATTCACAAATGAGTTCTTCTGAAAACACGTATATTTTCGAACGTTTCGTGCGTCTCCATTTCCGCAACATGTCTCTTCTTGTCATGGTTATTGTTCTTTCAATATGTGTTCGTATTCATTCCAATCAATAAAATAGTTTAAAAATCGCATTAAATATTTTTTTTTAATGTTTTAAAATATTGAAAGAATTTGGCTTCAAAAGTACGGTAGATTGAAAGCAAAAGCGTCGGAAGTAGGCAACAAATATTCCGTACTCAAAAATTCCCGTTGCCGTCCCTACTGCCTATTAGGGACTGCAACGGTGTTAACGAACGAGCAAAACAATTCACAAAAGAGTATGCAATTGAAAGCTATGCCTACCCCATTTTGACTTTACAATTTATTTTTAAAAAATAATAATCAAATAAAGAGAAAGACAGTAATAAACATAAGTCAAAGGCCGACGCTTTCAGTCCAAGTGGAGCGCATCTCAAGTCACTCCTTTACTCCTACTTATCGCAAACTGAAAGACTTGTAGTTACATGACTAACGTCGAAACGATTTCGTATTTAATTATTCTGTGTATAGCGCACTCTGAAAAAATCTGAATGACGTAATCGAAGAAGAATACAAACTTTAATCGACCAAGAAGACAAAATCGATCACTGCTTCTACACAAACTACGGTAGTTCGCCTCGTCAAATTCATAATAGTCAGTTTTAAGAGACCTTCCACGAGAGAACGTAGCTTCTGACAGGGGTTCACGGACGGCATTTTTGCAACCCCTCTCACTATTTCTGCGGTGAAGTTCTCATACCGAGTGCTGATATTTGGTCCAGTTAGAGCGCTCCTGGTGCACTTTCCGAAAAATGCCAGACCGACCCCAAAAAAAGTCGAAATTTTCATCCCTAGAAAAAGTAATTTCTTTAGTGTTTTCCTGGCGTATTTTTTCATAAAAATTCGAAAAAAGTGGGTTAGGAAGCGAACCGATAACGATAAAGGGTCGGAAATCTAAATTTTTATAGTTTTTTGGACACCGTGAAAAAAATTTGTTCGGCGGTCAAAAAGTTATTGTCATTTTCGAAATCTACGTGAAAAACCACATCTAGCGTTTTAATAGCACATTCAAGATCCGGGGCCGTCGGATACTATATACTTCCGAACAAAGAGAACAATGTGATCCCTTGTCAGGAGGTATCGCCCGATATCGCGATTGAGTGATCATAGACCCGCTTTAAGGGCTAAAATTCCATCGACAGTGTTCATACACACAAATGAGCCCAAGAGCAAGCAGTCTAGATAGTTAGTTCTCAGAATCTTGTTCCCGGGTAGACAGATTCTGTGAAAATGCAGTTCTGACCGACTTTTGACGGTATTTTCCGATTGATCTGTAGTCAGATTAATCTCGAGTAGAAGTTCAGGCATGTTTAACATTCATTACGACTGCATTATGTATGTTTTAAGGATGGGCTGTAGAAATATGGCAGTAAAAACCCGATAAAACCTGATTTTATCGAAATTTTGGAATTTTTGGGAATCTGTAAAAAACAAATTTTCATCCAAATGGCGTTTTAATCGGCTTAAAATAGTAAATACTGCTATATCTGATAATGTCTGAGATTCATGGATTTATATCTAAAAAATTTTGAAAACTCATTTTTCGATGCCCAGGGGTAAATTAAATTTTTTTCTCATATTTTACCAGAAACTTCAGAAATTGTGTACTTATACATGTTGAATAAATTTCACTCAAGTATGCGTATATAAGTACACTATTGCAAATTTTACCAAGCCACAAAATCGATAAAATCCTTCAAGATACTTGATTTTTCTGGGTTTTCAATGCCATGTAATCACATTATATAATATATCCAATGGCGATGGAATGCAATTATTAACAGTGAAAATATATAAACGCACTTAAAAACGTTGGAATTATATAGTATCTATAGGAAAAATACCGAAAGTAATCCGTCAGAACTGCAGTTCCACAGAATGTGTCTACCCGGTAACAAGATTCTGAGAACTAACTACCTAGACTGCTTGTTCTTCGGCTCAATTGTGTGTATGAACACTGTCGATGTAATTTTAGCCCTTAAAGCGGGTCTATGATCACTCAATCGCGATATCGGGCGATACCTCCTGACCTAAGGGATCTCATTGTTCTCTTTGTTCGGAATTATATAGTATCCGACGGCCCCGCATCTTGGATGTGCTATTAAAACCCTAGCTGTAATTTTTCACGTAGATTTCGAAAATGACAATAACTTTTTGACCGCCGAACAAATTTTTTTCACGGTGTCCAAAAGACTATAAAAATTTAGATTTTCGACCCTTTATCGTTGTCGGTTCGCTTTCTAACCCACTTTTTTCGAATTTTTATGGAAAAATACGCCAGGAAAACACTAAAGAAATTACTTTTTCGAGGGATGAAAATTTCGACTTTTTTGGGGTCGGTCTGGCATTTTTCGGAAAGTGCACCAGGAGCGCTCTAACTGGGCCAAATATCAGCACTCGGTATGAGAACTTCACCGCAGAAATAGTGAGAGGGGTTGCAAAAATGCCGTCCGCAAAGTAGGTACGTTCTCTCGTGGAGGGTCTCTTAAATCAATATCTGTAAATGGGGGGAACTGTTCACGCCTTGTTTTCATCTGAAAAATCCATTACTCGTATATGAACAACATACTAAAAAAGATCGCATGAACAGTTCCCCCATTTAGAGATATTCGGAATTAACCAAAATTACAACGGTATAATGCTCAAGTTTCGCGGCCTCGTTCACTAATATCTTTTACTTATATTTATTTTTATTGTGAAAACCTTTTTTGTAATTGATAATCTATTTTAATTGAGAAAATGAAGCTTCAACACTTAATTCTGAAAACACGTATATTTTCGAACGTTTCGTGCGTCTTCATTTCTGCAACATGTCTCTTCTTGTCAAGCTTGGTGTCCTTTCAATATGTGTTCATATTCATTCCAATCAATAAAATAGTTTAAAAATCACATTAAATATTTTTTTAAATGTTTTAAAATATTGAAAGAATTTGGATTCAAAAGTACGGTATATTGAAAGCAAAAGCGTCGGAAGTAGGCAACAAATATTCCGTACTCAAAAATTCCCGTTGCCGTCCCTACTGCCTAATATAAGTTCAAAAATTCCCGTTGCCGTCCCTACTGCCTAATATAAGTGCCTATTTATGAGTCTGATCCGATTATAATATTTCGCTAGTATTATTGTGTGCCACTACACCACATCACTACAGTAATCCTCTCGCCCTCATTCTTGTTGTTTCCGTTCCCGCGAGTTGCGACTAATCATTCTTCTCTTATTTCTACGATAAACTCTATAATCTACTCTCCACTTCCATGTGTACCCAAGTACATAACATTTATGTTTAAAGTTACCCAAGAAGGACGAAACCCTGATCTCACCCTGATCCCGTTGCGCGTACGAGAGAGTATGCAAAAGTGAGAGAGCGCGGGATTACGCTGATCATTTCCGGCTTTCCCTTGAGGCTATTATTGATTTTTAGCATTTTTGTAGATTCATTCTATAGTAATTCAACCATCGGCTATAGGGTCATCCACTCAAAATTTCAAAATTTTTCTAAAATTCTTTTATTATATGGGACGGGGTTATCGATGGTGCGGAAAGAGAATAGCGTCACTAGAATT
Organism: Pristionchus mayeri; assembly: GCA_036245805.1. Taxonomy (NCBI): domain Eukaryota; kingdom Metazoa; phylum Nematoda; class Chromadorea; order Rhabditida; family Neodiplogasteridae; genus Pristionchus; species Pristionchus mayeri. The sequence goes on along the minus strand of BTRK01000005.1, from coordinate 23,847,514 downwards.
ATAATATATTTCATTTTCAATGAGTATGCGCCTATTTCTCTAAGCTCCGCCCATCGTGGTGTAGTGCAAGCTCTCCAGAGGTTTGCTGGGTCATGTCAGTTCAGCGGGACAATATTTCGAAATTTCACATTGAATATATCATGTTTTCTTTTATTGCATTACATAGAACTGTTAAATTTGGTAAATAATTGATCATGTTTTATATTCTGGGACGTATGTGCTTCTAATCATTGAGCTCGATTGATAATGGTATACTGTAGCTTCGTGCATCTCTGTGTGCTAAATTTAAGTAAATTATTAATATACCTTTTGAATACATAGTATGTTCAATCGGGTGATATTCAATCGTATAAAATGAAAGAAAACATAAATATCGCTTAAATATTAGCTGCGGCGTCCATCATCTTCTAAAAGTTCAAGCTTGTATTGCAATGTTTCGCTGACATAAATTTTGCTAATTTTTTGTTGAATAAACTAATCTTGTACGTAGAGTATTCCAACTCAGATTTGAAGGGCGGCACCCCCTGAAACGATTTCTAGCTAATTTAAACTGAATGTGGCGAAATACAAGTGCCTACAGAATTTTTTCGACATATTTTTTTCCTATTTTTTAAATATATTTTTCTCATGAATAACTCTTTATTCGCTGTAAAAATTGGAGAACGGCATCCCCTAGAATTCGGTAACTGATTTTTTAAAAAGATTTCTTCATAGATTTAAATTCGCGGTGCTTGGGAAACATCGTTCCGTGCACAACCTTTTCCCGGTTTTAAGCTTTTTAATTTGCAGATGATTGTCCCTACATCGGCTATTCGATGGAGGACAAAAAATAATGGGTAAATTTCGTCCTTGTTGGGTAACTAATACGTTTAGTAAATATAAACGCAACTGTGCAAGCGCAACTAGCAAAGTACTTGGACAAAGAACGCGTGAATCAGCCTCTCAACAAAAAATAATGCGTGTGACACGATGAAAAATACCGTAGTTAAGCGTCACAGGTCTCGCAGCGAAAACTACGGTAAGTAATTTCGTATATTGTGTGGGCGGAGTAAGCCGATGTTCAACACGATCGAGCAAAATGCCGTGGAATTCTAGTTGCGAAGTTAATTGCAAATTCTAATTGCACTTCCAAAGTCGTATGCGAGCACGACTTTAAAAATGAATGGAGGGTTATGGAATTTCAATAGTCAAATATTTCCATTAAGGGAACCCCAATGATAACATATAAACTTTCCCTGTGAAGTCACTCCATATAAAGTGTGTCCTGATGGATGGATTGATAGACTGGTTACGAAATGAGACGGAATCATCGCAACGGGAAGGCTTTCGTGAGTACCCGCGCGTAGATCCCAGCAGTAAACGCCTCCTGCGGAGATGACCTCAATCCTCCTCTCCATCTTCTTGCTACTCACCGCCATTGTCACTGAAGAAGAGTTCACATTGATTGGGATGCAGTACAACGCATTGAACGGATGAGGTGATCTGCAAAAAAATTTTTAATTTAAAAAATACATTTATTTTAAATTAATGCAAACCTAACTTTTATAGGCGCTTACGTTATGCATCCATATATCACGGGTCTTCTGTAAGAATGCAGGAAAATGAGCTCATTTTGCCACCAGAAAAAAGTCATAGTCATGGATTTCGATGAAAGTTAGTTTATGGGTACTATTGGGAGTCCGAAGAAGGCCTATGCACTTGGTTTGGTCAAATTCACACATTATCGATTTTTTTGATCTACCAACTTGAAGTACTGTATTTCGGTCAATTTTGATCGTACAGCCTACTTTTTTTCCCAATTTACGCGTAATTTCGAGATCTACAAAAACTTCTTCAGTACCACATACCGGAAATGACGTCTTCGGGCACTTATTGCCCAAAAACCTGTTTTACGATCAAGATTATCGATTTTTTTCGAAATTTTTTGCTTATACCACAAAATTTTATTTCAGTTATCGATTCTCCGCACAAAATAAGGGGGAGCCTGCGTTGAAAATTTTTCATATAACCTGCCTTTGAATATCGAATTAGTAAGTAAGACCCCGAACATTTTCCCCTATTTTTGGTTTTTGGGCCATATCTCAGTTCAAAATTGTGTATTTTGACATTTAAAAAAAGAATCGATAGTTCTCGATGAGTTTAACAAAATCATTTCTGAGGGTTGAAACCCTAGTTGCTGGCTTTCGAGATATTTGAAGAAAACCTCACTGTTATCTGAAAAATAGCAAGATTTCGCTGAGAAACACGATCTTTACAGTTAATTCACGGTTTCTGCTTTACATACGCTTGATTTATCATTCTTGTTACATTTGTACATTTTTTTTTGTGGTGTGTAAGATGTAAGATGTGTAAGAATTCGCACTGATAGATGTGTAGTTGATTAAATATATGTGCATAGTATCGTTTACAACTTTCTATAAAGTTTACAAAAACAATAGGATATATAAAACGTTGGGATATTGTTATTACTGGTTGAATACATCAAACTTTGGATCAGAGAAAATTGGAGTGGAAACATCGTCGAATAAATCTGTCTGAGCGTGTCTGAGTCATAGAGTGCCTCGCTCGTGACAATTCGATCGTTCTCCGGAATTACGGGAACTTGATCCTCAATTGAAGCTCCTTCCTCGTCCATATCCTTCTCCATATCCGCGATGATAGTAGCTACCATTCGACGATTCCTGTTTCTGTGTTTCTTCAACTGTTCATCCTTTTTGCCAGCGAGGACAGTTCTGATTCGGTTCTTGATCTGGCCGTGGCTCATCCGTTGCGATGGCAGGATATCCTTCCTCTCTCTCATTCTCCTCTCAGCCTCTTCCGGGCGCAACTTATTGCCAGCACTGAAGAATTCCTCGAATAGTTCGGTGACAAGCTTGTTGGCAACTGGATCGTAGGGAGCACTCTTCTTCCTCGTTCGCAGAGCCCACCCTTTGGGTCTCGGATTCTTCGGCGCTTCTTCGTACTCCTTGAACGAATCCGCGAGAGGACCGATTACGACGCCTTGTTGAAGCTCTTCAAGCATGCGCTTGTAAAGGCCAAGGGCGAAGTCGTATAGGGTCACCTTCTCCGGTCGAATTTTATGCCGTCCATTCTCCAAGTCACGGAGGAGATTGAAGTGGCGGATGAATGAAGCAGAGCAGATATCACAGACGAAGAGGGGAGATTCGTCAGATTCGGAAGGAAGAGGTGCAGCTTGTCCAGTAACAACTTCGTCGTCGACGTCATCTGGCTCTGGAGTATTCGCCTTCTTCGTCGGGAAGAACCAGTAGTGGGCTCCTCTCCTTCGACGATCTTCTGCATATCACGTTCCTTGTAGCCTTGTATATACAAACAATTCATATAAAAATTCGTTTATAATTTCCAGAAGTGACCGCAATATATCTGCCAAGGAGATTCTCAGATGCAGATAGTAACACTTTTGACTTTTCTACCCAGAGAGAACACATGTCAGACACATTTGTTTCTCCCTCCTCACCCGAAACGGATAGGGCATTCTTTGTGAAAGAGAAAAGTGCAGAAACAGGTAGTACGTGCATTGAGAGAGTCACAAGCAGACAGTCTGAAAGGACAAATGACTCAGCGGTCTGCTCATCTTTCTCCTTAGAATATGATGCAAAATCCATCGAAAACATCACAAACGAGTATGAAATGTGTCATTATTGAAGAGTATGGGAAGCAGCAACCGTGAAATAACGGAAAAGATCGCGCTTCACTGCGAATTTTTGTCAAGTGTTACCTTGCTGGTGAGTTTTCTTCAAATATCTCGAAAGCCAGCAACTTTAGGGATTCAACCCTCAGAAATGATTTTGTTAAACTCATCGAGAGCTATCGAATCTTTTTTTTAAATGTCAAAATACACCATTTTAAACTGAGATATGGCCCAAAAACCAAAAATAGGGGAAAATTCGGCTATGTTCGGGGTCTTACATACTAATTCGATATTCAAAGGCAGGTTATATGAAAAATTTTCAACGCAGACTCCCCCTTATTTTGTGGTATAAGCAAAAAATTTCGAGAAAAATCGATAATCTTGATCGTAAAACAGGTTTTTGGGCAATACGTGCCCGAAGACGTCATTTACGGTATGGGGTACTGAAGAAGTTTTTGTAGATCTCGAAATTACGCGTAAATTGGGAAAAAAAAGCAGGCTGTACGATCAAAATTGACCGAAATACAGTACTTCAAGTGTGTAGATCAAAAAATCGATAATGTGTGAATTTGACCAAACCAAGTGCATAGGCCTTCTTCGGACCCCCAATAGTACCCATAAACTAACTTTCATCGAAATCCATGACTATGACTTTTTTCTGGTGGCAAAATGAGCTCATTTTTCTGCATTCTTACAGAAGACCCGTGAATCAGGCAATTTCAAGCAGAAAACTACAGTACTCAGGGAATGACTTGTACGGCGTATCCGGAAAATAGTCGTGTGAATTTTCCGGCCCCGGGGACATGTTTTAAAAAAGTCGTCGGGAAAAATCATGCCGTGTTGGCCCACTTGACTACCGTATACCGATTAGAGTTGGAGCGCATCATAAGGCATATTTTACACAGACTTTCGCATAATCTTTTGTTCTTATTTATTTATATGTTTTATTACTTTAAAGAGCGGGTGCTCGATTCTGAACTCATTTTTGGCCGGAAAATAATGTTTATCAGAAATTAACAGATGACTAATCTAATCTATGACGAAGTACTCAACTATGTGATAAAATCAATCGTAGAACCCGTACGAAGAAAAATTGGATATGACCTATACTGATAAAGTGTCTAGAAAGAGTTGCTCTATTCGAATATATAAAAAAGTTAGAGGGGACACGCGAAAATCTCAACAAAAATGGAAAAAAAACCGTGAAAAGTGTAAACTGTGACTAGCTATAAAGTCACAAAACCAGTAAGAAGAAAAATTGGGCATGACCTATGCTAATACAGTGTCTAGAAAGAGTTGCTCTATTCAAATATATAAACAAATTTGAGGGAACACGCCGATTATAGGAGAAAAACGTAATTTTGAAAATTTCGACAGTGCACGAAAATTTGCGAACGCCTGTAGAAATGGCGTGTCTATCATGCGCCGGTTGAACCAGTCGAAAATCAGTGCAAAATAAGCTGTACTATCGATATTAGGGCAAAAAAAATATCAAAAAAGTTATACAAACCAAAAAATCGATATTTAAAACCGATGAAAAACTGAATGGCACAGCGCTACACTAGTCAAATAATACGGTAGTCGCTACACCATTAAAAAAGTGATGGACGGGGCTCCGCGGTCCCTGGATAGTAAGTACACTAATATTGGATTATAAATATATGTCCTACACCACGCTTCGGAACAATAAATTACGCGTCACACCTCGTTATTTCAAACCAATTTCCTAAGTTATTATTTTGTTTTTCGCGCTTTTAATGTTCAAACAAGGTGTATGCACACTAACTTTATTCAAATAGCAAAAGACTTAAGCGAAATTGCTCATTTCTGCGCGCCGTGGCTAAGAAGTCAATTCTAAAATTTCGGAGCGTTTTAATATTGCTATACCACTCACCGTACACATCTTTTGGCATATTAGTTGGCAAACTCTCATATCGAAAATTCGACAGGTTTCATCCTCGCCTCCAGTGAACATCCATCGTCCTTCACTCTCAACTCATCAATCATATGCTGACCAATTCCATAATTTGCTTACTTGGAATCCAACAGCAGTAATATTTTTTGCTAATGATTCAAAGGCGAGTAATGGAGAAGGGGCCATTGTTTCTGCGTCGAAAATAGCAACTCTCTGCCACGAACCAACTCCGATTTGACTTCCATTATCAGTCATCGACAGGCAATTGATCTGTGATTTTATATGTTATATCACGGGTCTCCTGTAAAAACGTAGGAACGCTGGACACTAGAAAATTTTTATGTCATCGATTTTTACCACACTTAGTTTATGGACATCATTGGAGGTTACAAGAAGTCCTGTCCACTTGGTTTGGTCAAATTAGCATATTATCGATTTTGTGATCTACCGCTAGAAATTGACGTTTCTCATTCAATTTTCATCGCACAGCGAACTTTTTTTCTCATTCTGCTCGAAATCGAGAGATCAACAACTTCCTAAACGTGAGACAAGCGGCCTAATCACGTCTTCATAGGGAAAATTGCGAAAAACTGAATTTCGTTATGAGAATATCGATTTTCTGGCTTCGTATACCAAAAACACAATCGTTTTTATTCTTGATATGGAATCTCCATTCAAAATTAGGGGGAGTCTATGTTGACCATTTTTCATATTTCTGTCCCCTCACTATTGATTTACTATGGGGGATTACAGACGTTTCCGGACTTTATTTTTCGAAAGATTTCGTTTTTTGGTCGTATTTCGGTTCAACGTGGCTCAATCGAGCATTCAAAAAGAGCGATCGATAGCTCTCAAAAAGGTCTACAACTTCCTCTAAGTGATACCAATTGCTACAATTTTTCGGGTAAAATTGAGATATTTCAGCAACACATATCGCATGAGAAGCGTTCCACACTAGTTTTGCATCGTAACAATGTTTCCGGGCATTCATGATCATGTTTCATGCCATTGCCGCTCAAATTTATGCAAGTTTCTTCTCCAGGCCTCTCATTTACAAGGGAGACGCAAAAGTGGGCCGCTCATACCAATAATTTCATGGTCGGCATTCGAACTTGACCAAAATGGCAAACCTAATGCGTATCTAAGTTGATTGGATATAGGTTTCCTAAGGGCCAAAAATCGAGTCCGAAAAATATCGATATTTCAGTCGAAATTTTCGCTTGCGCAACTCAGGGATGTATACGATTCTTGAAGATTCAATCCTGTCTATCCACCTTGCTCAGTGGTTAAGGTTCAGTTGCTTTTGCCGAAAGTCAGGTGTTCGATCCCCGAAGCCAGCTGAATGTTTTGCTTAATTTGTAGATCTCTCGCAGTCTTCTCTCTTATATATATATATATATATATATATATATATATATATATATATATATATATATATATATATATATATATATATATATATATATATATATATATATATATATATATATATATATATATATATATATATATATATTTATATTTATGCTATTTCTTTTGCGAAATAACATGATACAAAATGAAAAAAGGAACATAGTTTAATTACGATTAAAATGATGAATAACTAGATAATACGGGAGGGTAAACTACTCAGGGGAACTGGTTTGATTCTCATTGTTCACTAAAAGCCTTGCCGCTCTTGGAAAGAAACTATTATGTCTGTAGTTGTGGTTCGATCCAGGATTATTGAAGTTCATGCCGTTTCGAGTGTAGTAAATTTTAAAATAATGGGGTTTTCGGTTGGAAATACTATATTTGCCTCTAAGGAGATTATTGGCTACTCTCATATCGATCGCCATTCTACGCCTCTCCAGGGACTCAATGCCTAGTTTCTTGTTGCGATCGAAAGCGGAGGGCATGTTTTCCCAAGTGTGATTAAAACAGCGCATAAATAAACGTCTTGTGAAGTAGTTCTGTACTTTTTCAAGTTCTTTTTTATCCTTATTTTGGTATGGGTTGAAAACGGAAGAAGCGCTTTCTAAAATAGGTCTAATGTACATTGAGAACGTTTTAAGGAGTACCTCTACATTTTTGGTTCGCAATGCTCTAAGGATAGTGTGACAGGCAGTTTTGCCCTTATTGGATACGGTACTGCAATGGTCTGAAAAGGAGAGATTTTTCTGAATAACAAAACCGAGGTCTTTTACTGTATCTTTTTGTTCTAGAGTTGTGGTTCCTATAGCATATGTTCGCTTTGTATTTGCCCTGCCCAGGTGCAATGAGTTGCATTTATGCGCAGCAAGGGGGAGTTGCCACTCTTCTGACCAGTTTACGATCGTGTCAATAGCAGCTTGTAGAGGGGCAGGTGAGTTTCCCTTCCTAAATGACCGATATATTTTTATATCGTCGGCATACATTCTTGCAACGACTCCATGATTTTGCACTAGAGTAGGGATTTCTGAGGTGTAATTAAGGAAAAGCAAAGGGCCTAGGACTGAGCCCTGTGGTACACCGCTGGTTAGGATCGTTGCTATTAATTGATTTCTGCCATGCTTGAAAACGCTTTCCTAAGAGTCGCTCAATATGAGGGGGAAGTTTTCCATGTGAAAGGCTCACTTTTGCCCAAGGAACATGAGTGTCAATTGATTTTTGAATGACGCTAATCAAGAGGTCGTACATGAGGTCGATATTTTCGATTTTTGAGAAAGCGCATGTCCAGTCAATGTTTGCTAACTGAGAATTAATCAAGTCGTAATCTGCTTTTCTGTAGTCGCGCCTAAGAGTGAAAGCGGGCGTAGAATGGCTCATTGTGAAGTTGAACTCGACCTTGAGTTTGTTTATCCATTGCCATATTTATGCTCAATTATACTCAGTTATTTAGTGCTGCAATCATAGCTGTCCAGCAGTGGCGGCGACCCCGCAACCATGAACCCCGGGTCATGGTTTTTTGGCAGGTGGTGGGGAAACCTCAGCCATGGAAGATACACCTAAGGTGCCATAACCGTCGTCATGTACATCGACACAACTGGTATTTGTCGGCTACCGTAACCGCACTACCGTAATCTGAGTGCTGTGGGCACACCACGATGTGGTAAAACGTACCTAAGACGGATCAGGAAAGCTCGGCCGTCTTACCGTAGCCTAGTTACAGTAACACCATAACTGGCTATCGTGAACTGACTTAATTTTTTTCTGAAATTTCCATGACCCGGGGTTCATGGTTGCTCATACCCTGTGACAGGGTATGCGCAAGCATGAACCCCGGGTCATGGACAAAAAATCGATTGGTAGGTTAATGGTAGGTCAAGACTAGATACCGTACCCAATCGATAGTACCCCAAGATACCGTATATCACTACCGTAACCCACGAATATCGCAAATTAACTTTATTTTTAAAAAGTCCTGGCACCGCGTCCAATCGATTATACAGTACCCAAGTAACTACCGCAGCCTGCAATACTCCACCTGATCCCGTGTCGCACCCATGGTGTATTGCAACACTAAATGACTGAGAAAAATTGAGCAAAAGTATGGCAATGGATAAACGAACTCAAGGGAGAAGACTGCGAGAGATTTACAAAATGATTAAATCATTCAGCTGGCTTCGGGGATCGAACCCATGACTTTCGGCAAAAGCAAATTGAGCCTTAACCACTGAGCTATGTGGAGAGATGGGTGCATGTCTTCAAGAATCGTATATGAGAGGAGTCGCGAGAGAATCGACCATTTCAGGGGGTCCAGCGGCAGTATAATTCAAATTCATCCGATCCGGCTGAAATTTTGCCCATGGGTATTTGGAATGATGCTCTTTGAAACTGCGTCGTCAGAATTTTGATATCGGTCGTCATCGTCGAGATTCAGAAGGCCAAACTTGACACTATCGCTTTTCGACAGTCAAATCGCGCTCACTTAAATGATCATAAAACCGTTTAAAATAAAGATAGAACGCCGTTCTTTTTTTACAATGAAAGCTACCATCAAGTTCTACAACTTTTGTGTTGAGGATGTCATTCTTCGTGCACGTCCTGATTCAGGGTGGTTGGGTTAACTAAAAATGACCAAACTTTTGAAATCGGAAAAAGTGCACAAAATAACAACTCTCGGTTTAGAGTACCTATATGTGACTAACTTTACGCAAAAAATTGGAAAAATCCTGATGGATGATTTTCGAAGTATTTGAGCCCAATGGTGATAACTGGGAGGTTAGGAAGTACCGGTGTCAGGTACCCATTTTGGGGCCACCTGACAAAAGCGAGCCCCACTTTTTTTCCCTCCAGGATTTTTCCAATTTTTTGCGTAAAGTTAGTCACATATAGGTACTCTAAACCGAGAGTTGTTATTTTGTGCACTTTTTCCGATTTCAAAAGTTTGGTCATTTTTAGTGAACCCAACCACCCTGAATCAGGACGTGCACGAAGAATGACATCCTCAAGACAAAAGTTGTAGAACTTGATGGTAGCTTTCATTGTAAAAAAAGAACGGCGTTCTATCTTTATTTTAAACGGTTTTATGATCATTTAAGTGAGCGCGATTTGACTGTCGAAAAGCGATAGAGTCAAGTTTGGCTTTCTGAATCTCGACGACGACGACCGATATAAAAATTCAGACGATGCAGTTTGAAAGAGCATCATTCCAAATACCCATGGGCAAAATTTCAGCCGGATCGGATGAATTTGAAAACTACTGCCGCGGAGTGGTCGATTCTCTCGCGATTCCTCTCATATATCCCTTAGCTGCGCGAGCGAAAATTTCGACTAAAATCTCGATATTTTTCGGACTCGATTTTTGGCACTTAGGAAACCTATATCCAATCAACTTAGATACGCATTAGGCTTCCCATTATGGTCAAGTTCGAATGCCGACCATGAAATTACGGGATTGAGCGGCCCACTTTTGCGTCTCCCTTGTTATTCCAAAATGGACATATGAGACCGTTTGCCTAAGAATCAGAGATGAAAAAGCATGGTCATCCTATCGTTGGAAACCGTGACCTAGTGGTCTAAGGCGCTGTAATTTACATACCTATGGTGAATACAGAATACAGAATATTTATCAGGAGTCGCAAAGTTGCGCTGATCAGGCTTTAGGTGGTCCATTCTTCATCAGTTAAGCTCCACCATTTCCTGCCCTTCCCTCTTGCTATCTCGTTTCTCCATCTCTCCCGAGGTCTTCCCTGTCCTCTGCTGTTAGCTCTGGTGTAAGGGATCCATGTTGTTAACCTCCTTGTCCACCGTTCGTCCATTCTTCGGATCTTATTTGCCCAGTTCATCTTTCGTCTAGTTGCTTCCTCTACCCAGTCAACGACTCCTGTTTCCATTCGCACTCGTTCGTTACTCCATCGATCCATCCATGTTACTCCAATCATGCGCCTCTCCATTTTTCTCTGCGCAACTCGCAGCACTTGTTTGTCTGACTCTCTCATTGTCCAAGCTTCGCAGCCATAAAGCACGGTCGACATGAGACAAGCGTTGAAGGCGCGTTTCCTTATCTCTCTGTTGACAGTCGCGTGTTTGAGTAAATGGCCAATGTTTCTCCAAGCGAGCCAAGCACACTGGATCCGGCGTTTGACTTCAATTGAGGGGTCCAATGGGAGGGAGATCCAACTTCCTAGATATTTTGCACCATCTTTGTACTCAAAGATTCCTCCATCGACTTCGATCTGTTCTCTATTTGTTGCACTCGAAGTCAGCAAGATGGATTTTCGTGGGTGAACTTCGAGTCCAACTCTTCCAGCCGCATGAATAACTTTTGTCAACATTCTCCTCAGTTCAACTCTGTTTTTCGCTACAATAATGACATCGTCTGCGTATGATAAGGTGGTCAGCTGCTTTCCATCAATAGTCATCCCATCTCCATCCCAATCAACGCTGTCGAGAGCCATACGTAAGACGCAGTTGAAAAGTTTCGGAGATATTGTGTCGCCCTGTTTCACTCCTCTCTTCACTCTCACTTCGACCGCACGTTCGTTTACTTGAATTCGGGTATTTGTTCCTTCATAGAATCTTCGAAGCACATCGATCAAACGTGAATGGATTCCTTGGGTTTGGAGAGCTTGCCAAACGGCTGGCCATTCAACGCTATCAAACGCTTTCTTGAAATCTATCAGTGCCAGGTGAATGGGTATTTTGTACTCGGTGGTTCTCTCGATAAGTTGATTGATGGAGTGAATGTGATCAACAGTCGAGTATCCAGGTCTGAACCATGCTTGGCTGGTATCTTCTGCCTGTTCTAGCAGTGGGAGGATTCGATTGAGAATAGCTTTTGTCGCGACTTTGCATATAACACTCAGTAGGCTGATCGGACGATAGTTGCTGATATCTGATGAGTCTCCGCCTTTGTGCAACAGGGTTACTCTCGAAGTCAGGAATTTCGGAGGAATTTCTTCTCCTGAGAGAATCCCATTGAGCATCCGCGTGATCAATGGAGTAACTGCGGCTTCAGACAGAATGAGCATGTCAGGCTTCACTTTATCATCACCAGCAGCGTGCCCGATTCGGAGACTTTGTATTGCATACGAGATTTCTTCTCTCAAGAAAGGCAGGATAGGCTCTGTTGACGGCGTGATAGCGAATGGAAGAGGCACTTTTGGAGTATATAGACTCTCGAAGAATTGTGTGACCGTACGTTCAGTGTATTCTTGAGAAGCTGTGCCTGTATTTGGGTCTTTGAAGAACATTCGTTTCCTTGTTAGTTCATTCTCTTTCGTCAATCTTACAATACTCCTCCCACTTCTGATCGCCTCTAACAATTGCGTTTCTTTTCTACTCCGAATGTCCTCTATTAACATTGCCCTGGCAGCTTTACAACATTGTACGTATTCCACTGCTAATTTTGGATCGCCTTTCAATAAGTGCCGCTTTTCCAGTAAACTTCGTGTGCCTTTTGATATCTTGTGTCGATTTGTTATCTCTTTCCAGCAATTGATGTAGTCTCCGTGAGTGCTATAATTGAATTGTAAGCTGCAGCCGCGTCTTGAGGTTCGCATATTTCCAGATCGCTCAGGATATGTGCATTCCTTCTGTATGCTTCCCTATCGAATTCCCATTTCTTCTTTCTGTCTTTCTGCCACCTCCGCATCCCTCCGAGATCCCATTGAATCCGTATCATTCGATGGTCGCTATCAAATTCGAACTTGTTGACAATTTGGCAGTTTGAGACAGGAGCTGATTGTGGTCCTAGTATAAAGTCTATTTGATGTTTGGTTGATCCGTTCGGACTGCGCCAGGTCCACCTTCTCGCCTTTCTCGATTTGAACCACGAGTTCCAAACTTTCATTCGATTCCGTATACATAATTCGACTATTCTCCTTCCTCTATCATTCATCTCTGCGTACGTGTAGTGTCCGACGATCATCTCCACTCCTGCTTCTCTCTTGACACGAGCGTTGAGGTCACCGATGATGAAAGGACGGAATCCTTGCGGGCACGCTCTTATTGAGTTTTCTACTTGGTCGATGATCTGGTCGTATTGCTCATCAGTAGAAGCGGAAGTGGGGGCATAAACGACGACAAGATACAGTTTCAGTGTGGGCAGAGTGAGCAGCGCCACCCTGTCACTTACACCTGTAAACTTGATCGAACTAGCCAGTCTATCTCTGACCACGAAAGCGACACCTTTATGAGACTGGGTGCCACCACTATGGTACAGAGTAGAAGAAGAGAGGGGTAAGCATACCGTCCCTTCGTGGTACCGTAGCATACCGTTACCTATGGTGGGGTGGGTTCAAGTCCCGGCCTCTGCAGTGACTTTTGCCAAGCTCGTACAATTTTTGCCTACTGTTGGGTACTTCCCCGAACCTTGGCAAAGGTGACTGTAGAGGTTGGGATTCGAACCCCATACCTTAGGATCTACCATAGGATTAATCCTATGGTAGGCTTGACCATGGGTTTTTCATCTGTGCTAAGAATCGAGCAGATTCGGAGAGTTCTGGCACAGCTCATAAAATGTCGATTCTTCGTAACTCTGTGGTTTGGGCTTATTTTAGGTGCTGAAAACGGTGAGCATATTCATTTTGCCCTCAGAGTCTCAGTTGGCTCCAGATGACGTCACGTCGAAAACACATTTCCTATTATTACTTTGCTCTATAATGTGCTAAAAATACGTGAGTAAGGCTGCCGGGGTAGAACTTCATACTGATCACGCCTATCCAATTCATTTTTCATTAATTTTTAAAATAAATTTTAAAAATTATCTTTTCTCAGAGGCAAAAGTGACCTTAGCAATTTACATGGTTAGAACCGGTGTGACGAGAGGATTCAGAATCTCTATTTTAGTACGATTTCATGCATAAAGTTTTAAAAGAGCCACATTTTACTGATTTCAGAAGTGGGCAAATGTAGCAGATTCATTCTTCCTCTCTCTTCCCTCCCTCTAGATAAGCGAGAGAGTGTGCAAAGGCGAGAGTGTAGAGAGGCGAGAGAACTGCCAGGGGGTAAACAGGCGAGGGAGGCACGAGTGCCACGCCGCAGTGTGAGGCTCATGCGTCGCGGTCATTCCCTACATGCTTCAAATAGGCCTAAATTGAATTTCCTTTTGGCTTAGGGTAGTTCAGCATGCCCGAATTCATGAAAGCAAATTAGAATTATTTTAAAAAATATATATAAAAGAAGTTTCCGCAGGTCAGATTTATAAAAATAAAATTTCAACGTGTTTAGAAAAGGCCTATCTTGCACAAGGTTGCCGACCATTTTTGACCTTTTATTAGGTTGGCGGGAAAGTCTTTGTCACTGGTTTTGTTTTTACACTGCTCGCCCCAAATGCACTTTGGTTTTCCCATGTTCCTAGTGAATAACAATCAGTGATGGGCCTTTATAGTAAACAACTCTCCATTCCCTTTCCTTCAGTCATGCTCTAGTAGAGTAACGATGTATGTCCCTGGTGACACCCACTACCGACATGGTTTGATTTACCTCTCTCTATTCTACACCACGATGAAGGATTCGGAGACCCTACTGAAGAATGTTTATGACACACATGCCCCCTCTACAACACCTTCAGGAATTGGATCCAGAGCCTCGAAGAAGGCGACTTTTCCATCAATGAATGGGGTCGATCTGGGAGACCGCGTTAGTTACATTGTGAGACTTTGTAGCAAGCTGCTTAAACGAACCCATTTCAAAGTGCCCGTGAAATGACTATTGCACTTAGAGTCCACCATCGCACTGTCAAAGAAGGCTTGAGATATCTTGGAATGAGGAAATTATTCGGTCGATTCAAATCCCATGATCTGATCCAAGCCAGCCATGACCGTCGAGTCGATGATTCCAATGCTTTTCTCATTCTCCGAGGTGGGGATCGATGGCTGGAACGTCTCATAACGGAGAATGAGAAGTGGGTCCTCTACGATAACAACTATGTGAGAACCAAGCGGGTTGGAAAGGGAGAGACTCCACAGCCTGTCCCGAAACTTGACCTGCACCCCAAGAAAAACAAGCTGTCAATGCGGTGGGAGTGGATGGGTTGATCTAATCGGAGCTACTGCCTGAGGGCATGTCAATCACCGGGGTCAAGTACGTCACGCACCTACATAATTGGAAGTTGGAAGTCGATCGTTCAAGGCTGAAGGACAAGAAAGTATACAATCAACAAAAAGGCCCTCGTCACCAGGTCTCCAATCAAGTCAAGCAGGAACTGGCTGGATATGGATGGATGGTTCTCCCTCTCCCCCCGTATTCTCCTGACATGGCACCGTCCGATTACTGGCTTTTCGCAGACCTGACCCATGCCGTTCGAGGTAGGGCCTTCAATTCACGTGGAAGTCTCGAGGTTGAACTCGAGCAATACTTTCATTCGGCCCCGGGCGGGTTCTAAAGGGAGGGGATTTGTACATTGCAGGTATGTTGGGCACATATTGTCACTAATGAAGATAAGTATAATTGAACTCATGATTTTCAATTGCCCAAGAAATAACGTTTTGAAAAAGTGACAAAGACTTTCCCGCCAACCTAATATACCCTGGAAACCCTACTCACGTATTTTTAGCACATTATAGAGCAAAGTAATAATAGGAAATGTGTTTTAGACGTGGCGACATCTGGAGCCAACGGAGACTCTGAGTGCAAAATGAATATGCCCACCGTTTTCAGCACCTCAAATAACCCCAAACCACAGAGCTTCGAAGAATCGGCATTTTATGAGCTGTGCCGGCACTTGCTCGATTCTTAGGCAAACGGCCTCATGATTTTCACAGTTCAATCGTCGTAAGGTGGTTTATCGGGTTTCTCCCCGCGACAATAGCTTTAAACATGATCATGAATGTCCGGAAACATTGTTACGATGCAAACCTAGTGTGGAAACGCTTCTCATGCGATATGTGTTGCTGAAATATCTCAAATTTACCCGTTTAAGACAGTTTTATTAAAATAACTTGAAAACGAAAAATTGTAGCGATTGGTATCACTTAGAGGAAGTTGTAGACCTTTTTGAGAGCTATCGATCGCTCTTTTTGAATGCTCGATTGAGCCACGTTGAACCGAAATACGACCAAAAAACGAAATCTTTCGAAAAATAACAGTCCGGAAACGTCTGTAATCCCCCATAGTAAATCAATAGTGAGGGGACAGAAATATGAAAAATGGTCAACATAGACTCCCCCTAATTTTGAATGGAGATTCCATATCAAGAATAAAAACGATTGTTTTTGGTATACGAAGCCAGAAAATCGATATTCTCATTACGAAATTCAGTTTTTCGCAATTTTCCCTATGAAGACGTGATTAGGCCGCTTGTCTCACGTTGAGGAAGTTGTTGATCTCTCGATTTCGAGCAGAATGAGAAAAAAAGTTCGCTGTACGATGAAAATTGAATGAGAAACGTCAATTTCTAGCGGTAGATCACAAAAATCGATAATATGCTAATTTGACCAAACCAAGTGGACAGGACTTCTTGTAACCTCCAATGATGTCCATAAACAAAGTTTAGTAAAAATCGATGACATAAAATTTTTCCTAGTAGCAAAAGCTGCGAGTTTTCCTACACTTTTACAGGAGACCCGTGATATGAGTGACTGTCTGAGAAAACTGACCTATAATACCTATTGACCGTACCAAGAAAAATATAATTTTACCTGAATAAGTCCCTAGAGGTAACTTTTCATATGAGAGCGTTTGCCGAAGAACCAAACATAGGCTGGCACAGCAAAAAAAATTCGATTTTCCAATTTCTTGTAATTTGGGGTTTTCAAGGGCACTGATGAAGATAGGCATAGTTATTTTGCACGTGAAGCTTCCGTTGGCTCCAGATGACGTTGCGTCGAATTCACATTTTCGTGAATTGCACGGCTCTATAAAGCGCCAAAATTAGCCGAACAAGTTTTCCGGAGTAGACTTTTATGACGAACATGCCTGTATACTTCATTTTTACTAATTTTATAATTAAAAAATTAAAAATGCAACTATTCTCTAAGTGAATCCCGAGCAAATAGACCGATAGGAGCGCCGCAAAGAGAGGATTCCAAATCTACAATTTTGTCCAATTTCGACATCAAAATTTTTAGAAACCGTAAAAATAGTGCTCAGTTTTTGCTTGAATTGACTCATTCTCTCCCCTTGACCCCGACTCTCTCTCACCACACCACGAGAGAGGCAGGGGAGGGAGGACTGCCAGAGGGAGAATTGTAGTGTGGTGAGAGAAAGTCGTGGTCAAGGGGAGAGAATGAGTCAATTCGAGCAAAAAAAACTGAAAAAAAAAAAAAAACTGATCACTATTTTTAGGTTTTCTTAAAATTTTGATGTCGAAATTGGACAAAATTGTGGATTTGGAATCCTCTCTTTGCGGCGCTCCTATCGGTCTATTTGCTAAGCTCGGGATTCACTTAGAGAAAAGTTGAATTTTTAATTTTTTTAATTACAAAATTAGTAAAAATTAGTAAAAGTCGAACAAGTATACAGGCGTGTTCGTCATAAAATTCTACCCCGGAAAACTTGTTCGGCTAATTTTGGCCCTTCATAGAGCCGGGGAATTCATGAAAATGCGAATTCGACGCAACGTCGTCTGGAGCCAACGGAAGCTCCACGTGCAAAATGACAATGCATATCTTCATCAGCACCCTTGAGAACCCCAAATCACATGAAATTGGAAAATCGATATTTTTGCTGTGCCAAAATATTCCGGATCTGCTCGACTTTTGGGCAAACGCTCTCATATAGAATTCGAAAATCGACCTTAAAGTTACCCAACAAGGACGAAACCTTGATCCCTAAACTCGACGTGCACGCGTCGCGTGTATGAGAGAGTATGCAAAATTGAGAGCGCGGGCTCAGGCAACTTCAACCTGATCCCTTCCGGCCTTCCCCTGGGGCAATTATTGATTTTCGCATTTTTGTATATTCTTTCTCAAATAATTCAGCCATCGGCTATTCGATGTAGGATAAGAAAAAGATAAGAAAGAGGGTCAATTTCGTCCTTGTTGGGTAACTTTAATAAGCCGTATCTCTGACCAATCATTCGCTGTCGTGCTCTGAAGCGGAGCTGTATGTTTTTGTAAATCATGAGCAGCGCTTCTAAACCCAACACATATAGTAACCGCTCGCCGCGAAGCGCGCGTTCAAACACAAACGCCTTCCGTCCAGGACGTGTTTTTTTTCTGTTTCATTAGTAACTTTAAACTAGCTAACCTGACTCTCTGGATGAGGAATAGTCCCTATATTCTTTCCTCTTACAAGATCCCAGTACTTGATACATGGATCGTAACTCGCAGAGACAGCAAAACTTCGTGAATTCATCTTGAATAAAAAATTATTCCAAATTAGCTATCCCAAACAAGCTAATTAAAGAGACCCGCTTCGTAAGAATCGACCACCTCGCGGACACTTTTGGCCTTGGGCCCGCATTATGAAATTTGCCACTTATTATATATTACGGCCTTTGAGCAAGAAGAAAATATAAATGTAGGGAAAATAGGCAACAAATATTTTTTAAAGTTACCCAAGACCCTTAAAAATGGCCTATATTATTATTCCTGAAACTGATAGGCATACAAGAGACTAGTAGAAATGCAATACTAATAAAAGCAGAAAATCAATAATTAGCCGCAGAATCGAAGGCATGTGCGGTGCAACCCTGATCAAGACCGATTTTCCCGAAAGGTTTGAAACGTGAATATTTTGTGTGCGGTAATTAGCGTTCACAAGTCCGGTTCTAAGCCAAATTCATCCTCGCTTTTTTATATTTCCCTACCTTTGAAGCTCATTCATTAACGCACAAACTATATCAAACATGACATATGAGCAAAACATGTTAAAGCCGGGTTTTAGACACGATTTGTGTAGCTCGTGGTAGGGACCCCAAGTAAATTTTTCAACTCGTGGTGTATACGAAAGTGTGTGATCGGGGGAGACTTTCTACGCACCCGCGAATTCAAATAGCCGTTATAATTCCGTTATAAATTTATATAAAGAATCTTTTGAGGTGCCGCTTTTCAGTTTTCAGTCATTAGCAAGAGCATCTCGGGAGGCAACTACTGCGAAAATTTGAGCAAAATCTATATTCGCGAACATACCGCATTATGCTCTCATTTTTATGGAATTTCAGATATAATTATCAAACGGACGTCTTACGAAGTGCCGCTCTTCAGTTCTTTGCGGATATATTCTTTGAGATCGAACACAGCTTTTGAGAGAAAATTGGAAAAATCGATATTCGCGAACCTTGTTTTTTAAAAATACAGCAGAATATTAGTGATTACGGTAAGTTTCGTCGTAGGATAACTGAAATTTGAATTTATTGACGTTTATTGATCGAAATCAATTTATCGCCAGCTTAATATAATATCGCTTTTTGATATCTTTTGTGTATATATCAGTCAGTTTTGTCTATATTATCATATCGAATGACATCAGCCTTCGTTGATTGCGGTGACAGAGAGATGGTGCTCTTCTATTCGAAATTCTCCTTTCTTTCAACCAAAATTATTAGTCACTGTATTGCTGATAATTTTGTCAGTAAATGAAAGGCATAATCGAAATATTATTGAGACTGTGAACGCGAAAAAAATATGACCCATGGAGAACGAGTTGACACACCGTTCCGCACGCAACGCACGAAAATCATGCGGGCGGCTTGCACTACACCACGAGGGGCGGGGCCTAGAGTGACCACTTCATACTTACTCAAATTAAAATTTAATTAATTTCTAACAACGGCATTCAGATTCAGCATCGCCGATAACCTAATGGCCATGCAAAAATAATTTTTTGGAAGAATTTGACGTTTTACTTGGGGGACCCTAAGCTCGTGGTGATGTTTTCCATACCGTAATATTTTCTTTCTCATGTACACCATAATTCCCTGCACATCAAAGGGGCTTATTCATCAAAACCCGCCGTGGGCCCAAGGCACTCCTCCCACCACAGTGGGCCCATGGTCCCCGTTGCTAGGCCAAACGTGTCCGGGGGTGGTGTTCGATGTGGTCGAGTCTCGCCAAGCGGGTCTCTTAAATTCATTGCCACTGCAAGGCGTTAAAGTTTCCCAACACCCATGGAAATAATTTGAACTGGCGGGATTAGAACCCCTCCTACTACATTGTTAAATAATATAGAAAGGCATTTTCAAGGGTGTTGGGTAACTTTAATACCTTAAATTAATTCTAATTTAGTTGCTCGAATGTACCAGATATGAATTGGTGATGTTCAACACTTTCAGTTTGTACACATCAAGATAATCCTTGAGCAAAGCAATATATTATTTGATAATGCTCGGAAAGACATATTTAAAAATACATATCCATGATAAAATAGATTTCACGATATATAAGTAATAGATGGAACAATACGAGGGAGGGGCAAGGGAGACTTTCTATGATACGGACGGTAACTCTACCGAGGTATAAGTCGTCAAATCATATGTGAATAATTTACTATACAAAGACGAGACCAGAATGGTCGAGAGCAAACATGATATTGACAAAAATTAATAAAACAATCGGTAAAAATGATACACTATTACCTGCATAAGATAGCGAGCACTTGAGAGCTATTGCAGAGATATTGAAAGATAAAAGAGAAAGGACAGTCAAAAGCATCCATTGATTCATTCGTAAATACGGGTGCAAGAGATAATGAAATAGAAAATATATTATACCAATTTCGAAAATCATAAGTTGCAGAAAGTTTCAGCCCTGAGGGCAAATGCGAAATATAAGCCAACAAAATCGCTATGGATTTCTGGTAGGCTGCTTAAGACTTGTTATTCATGACATCTCCATAGCGGCCAGATCCCGCAATAACAAACAAACTAGTAAGACGTATCGCGGGGAGTATCCTATAAATTAAGGAGAGGAGAAAACCATAGCGCATTAGTAAATGACAGGCGAAAGATTGGCTCTTCATTTCTAATGAGAGAAGAAGCTGCTGTTCCTCGGACTGTTGGTCTGCATTGTCGAATGGCGAGACAGACTAGACTTCAATGGACGCACGCCCTCCGATATTTTCTGTTATTTGTGTTTTTAAAAAAAGTACTGTGAAAAAATTGGAAACATTTTTCAACTTAACATAAACATAACTTCATTCAACGTCACGCTAGAGACTTATAGATTGAAGCATTCAAGGGACAAACCTCGAGATTATAGACATGTGGTATATGGATATACACCTAGAAATTACTGTGAACTGTGTGTATAATCCGTGCGTGTTAGAAGAAGAAAAAATTAAACGCATTTGCTTCATAACTGCGAAAATGTGAATGACTAGGTAGAATACATTTCTGGAGTGAAGTTGGAGCGAAATCGTAACGATTGGTTTTTGACCCATTGCCTACTACGAAATTGTGCAAGAAAATTGGGGGGCGGACATTTCCGCAACGGCGGAGCACCATTCGCTTGACAGAAAGAGTAGCGATGTGGGAGTTGTTGCATTGTTACCAGTATGCGCTCCCCCGCATTTGCATGTATAAATTTTGTTACCAGGCGACCTTGAGTTTCAACGTATAGGGGGTCATGGAAACAAATAAACCATGACCCCGGGGTCGTTGATTTGGAGTGAAACTCAAGATCGCCTGGTAACAAGAAATATATATGCAGATGCGGTAACAATGCAATAACTCCAATGTTACTACTCCTTCTGTCAAGCGAATGGTACTCCGTTGCGGAAATGTCCGCCCCCCGAAAATTGGGGATATGTACCAAAAGTGGACAGTTGAATTAGCCTAAACATGGATCGAGGTGAAGAGATTCGATTTTTAAAAAAATCGAGTTAATGTCAATAGTTTATGTATCAGGTTGTGAAAAAAGTAATTGAAGATTTTAAAATTTTCGATTCTGAGATACTCCGTCCTTTGTCGAATGCTGAATATCATTTTGATGTGTATACTCGTTGAGTGCTTGGATACTCTTTCCATCGCACATTGGTTGAAGCCTAACCAATTGATATTGAGACCACAGTTTGAAAACAAATTCACACTAACAGAAAATTTTGCTTACTGAGTCTTGGCCTAGCTTTCCATGGAGAGCTATGATAGGACAACTATTATGTCTCAGCCGAAAAATACGACATACGGATATCATAATACAACATTTGAATCTGATCCGCTGCGAAAGGCCTGTCAAAAAATCCACTCATTTATGGACCCAGACAGAAGTCAACATGAAAACTTGTCTTTACCGTATATCCGTAACAATGTATGTATCCATCTCAATCGTAGTAATACGGGAAGTTCCTTCTATTGACTTAAAATTGTCCTTAACTTAAAATTGTAGTTATGTGAGCATACGACAGTTCTACCAAAACACGTAGCATTCATCACCCTGACATTGAAATTTGAACATCGAAATTCAACTATTTCGAAATACCCCGTTTCCGGCATTGGTGAAAAGTCCTAACTTTTGTGGTTAACTGTTAAAGCTACTCTTTATCTATCAGTATTCGGCTGTGCTCAGTTAGGCGATAGCTCCCTTTTGAGAAAATGTATTCATTCGCCCTAAATTAAAAGTCGAAATTTTGGCTTTGTTTAATTTTATTCAACAATACTGAAAATCCATGTTTTGAATAAGTATAAAGGACGTGAGTTCAAATTTTTCTCGATGATGTGCAGCAGTATAGTGTACCTTGGAAGCGCACTTATTTAGAAGACAGTCTGAATGATCCTCGAAGCAGGAAATATTATCCCTTAAAGCACCCAAAACCACTGAGAATCCCGCGCGGAAGTCCCTTAGCAATGACGAGAACACTGTATGTAAATCGGACCGCGCGAGAGAGGAGGCGAGAGCGGCAGACGGCATGGGTACGCCCGCTCCTCTCCTCTTTCCTTCCCTTCCTCTGTGTTCTCTGACCATTTACATAGACCGCTTCCCTGAATCTACCTGATTTTCAAACTATCTTGATTGTCCCTTAGCCCTGTAGAAACTTCAAACGCGTGTATCTCGGCTCAAACTTGAGCTAGAGACTTCAAATTTCGGATTTGGATTGTGGTTCAAGGATCCTATCTGTACATGTCTACGTTATCCTCATATAATCTAAGGGGTTTATCCTGCTTTAAGACGTGTTTAGTCGGCAAGAGTTGAATTCAATAGCGTGCAACTCGTGCTATGCTGAGCTACTCTTCGGCCTTAGACGTATTTTTCGAAAGAACTGCCAATGGGCTTCCCACTACACTATATGCTAATGTACAGCCATTTCCCCCCACAAAATACGAGGCGGAGGTATTTTTAGAAAAGTGTGAAAATATAACATTATAAAACTTGGATTTTACGGATATCCAAAAGGCGTGATGTGATTCGAGCATATGCATATATTGGCCCTACTATATGATATCGAGCTAGCTTGAGATCGTAAAGGATAATATTTTTAGGAGTGCTCAAACATGACGATCCAAATATACAATTACTTTTTTCACAACCTAATATTTTATTTTTTGCCCCCGGACAAAAGTTTGGCCGCAAATTTCAAACCGTCGTAACTTTGTTCAATGATAAGATATTCATTCATCCTCGGGATTGACCTGTAGGTAAACCATACGAGAATATAGCACTATGGTGTACGTGGAAATGCATTCGAAGAGCTAAAATCAGTGTGCAATCTTCAATTGTAAGGTCGGAAAAAATATTTGTAGGGTCCACCGATTTTCTTTGGTTTATCCCACTTCCTTGGAGGAAGTACAACCACTGTTGCATAGATTCCACCATCAAACTTGTTGAGCGCATTTCGCAATCTCTGGGAAAAGTCTTTTGAAAACGCCCCTAAATTTTCGTCAAATTTCTATATCTTCGTTCTCCGTTGAGCCACAGGTCTCAAATTTGGTAGGCAATATACAGTAGCGATGAGGAAATATTATGCCAAAACTGAGGCAGCTCGGACACTCCATTCGAAAAATCGAAAAATTTTGGAAGTAAATTTTGACCTATGGTAGGATTTCAAAATGCGTGTAGCTAAAAATCTGAATTCTTACCTAGTTATGGAGAAACTATTATTGACTAAGTGTATGAAGTTGCGAATTCAGAACTTTCCATTTAGGTATTTTACTGTTCATGAACTGAAGAGAGTTAGAGGCCTGTAGAGAGTGAAATGTGATGTGATGCAAAAATGAACCTTCTCAGATTCGCACAAAATGTTGCCAAAAACGTTGATTGGCCGAGTTATTCCCAATTCTGCTTTAACCAGAGTGATTAGATTGCAAATTCTACCGAAAGAAGAGATTCTCTTCCAAATCTCCCCGCATTTGATCGTTCCGAGCCCTCTGACACTCTTCATTTCAAGAAATGTAAAATCCGTCAGTGGAAAGTTCTGACTTCACAAATTCACATACATAATTAATAATAGTTTCTCTACAACTTGACAAGAATTCAGATTTTTAGCTACAGGGTGGTCCAAAAATATGATGACAAAGATTTTCAATTGTTTCTCGCCAACCAGTGGAGCTTGTGGCTCACACTCAACAATATATATTTACATGTATACATGTTGCCTATATTAAGGTTTCCAGCTGAATAGAGAGAACACGTTATATTAATGAAAATGTGCTTCTGGAAAAGTATGCCGTGCTCCACTCTTTTTGCCTTCTCTAGCTTCAAAATAGTGAAAACAAAATAGTAAAAAATATTTCTTAGGCATAAAAGGGTCATAATTTTGTCCAATAAATATCCTTTCCAATTCTATTTGCAGATCCGGACAAAGAGCTAGCTGGAAAATGATGTTACGCTTTGAACAAAAGGCAATATTTTCAACAAACCTCAAAAACCTCAAAAAGATGTTGAACTTCAAAAAACATTTTTGTGGTTTTCACATATCGAATAGCCGTAGAAATAAATCAGAAAAGATGTGGCATAAACACGGCAAAATATGATTTCTGTGTTCACATTTACGTACGCGGGAGATATAAGAATGGTTGTCCCCCAGTGCGCCGTTCTCAAAAATCGCCTATTATTAATTATCGCCACAAAATTATACTTAGCCTCTTGTCATAAATGGTATATTTCAATTCTACATGCATCACTAATTTCACCAAAAATAGGTAGATGTACGTGAGTCGAATTCTATTTTCAGGGGGAAATTTTTACTTCGACATACTTTGAGGCGAAATTTCGTTCTAATTCGCTAACTCGGCCAGACGTGTGTTTTATACTCGGAAATAAGAACGGCTTAAGAGCTAAAATTTTAAAACACACTAGATAAATGGTTGAGTAAC
Organism: Pristionchus mayeri; assembly: GCA_036245805.1. Lineage (NCBI taxonomy): Eukaryota > Metazoa > Nematoda > Chromadorea > Rhabditida > Neodiplogasteridae > Pristionchus > Pristionchus mayeri. The sequence goes on along the minus strand of BTRK01000005.1, from coordinate 23,822,356 downwards.
AACTAGGGCGGCGAAAACGATTCTCGAGCACTCGACTTTGTTTACTCTTCTTTTCGAGTGCTCGAGGGAAGGCGTGTTTACGACCCCGCTCTCGTCGAGTGCTCGTTTTGGCGGGAAGAGAGAGCGAGTGAGTCGAGTCATTTTCGAGTCGAAATCGAGTCAAGGCGATTTTCTCAGCTCGCAGTAGTCCAACTGACATTTTTGGTCCAAGTCGTTTAATTTTTGGACAGTTGGATTCTGCTTGACGTGACCAGTCGAAAAAGTGTAAACATGAGGGTAGAAATGAAGATTTATTTTTTCCGATTTTTCTTCAGGTTTGTGCGGAGAATTTCAATATATTCACCGTTTTTGCATAAATACCCTAAAATGTTCGATAGCTCTCACCGAGCTGATTCAAACTGCGCAAAGAATAGGCAATTTGGACCACTTAGAGCTGAGAAAATCGTCGACTCGATTTCGACTCGAACCAAATCGACTCACTCGTCCTCTAGGGGGCAATAAAAGGGAGAGGGTCGAGTACTCGAGACTCGATCTCGACTCGATCCAACAAGTAAACAAGTCGACTCGATGAGTCGTTTTCCCGCCCTAGTAACAACCATGCACAATTTGATAGCCATAGATTCAAAACTGAGGATTTGGCACCCTGAAGAAACTTGTCATCATATTTATGGACCACCCTGTACACTCATTTTGAAATCCTACCATAGGTCAAAATTTACTTCCAAAATTTTTCGATTTTTCGAATGGAGTGTCCGAGCTGCCTCCGATTTGGCACAATATTTCCTCATCTCTACTGTATATTGCCTACCAAATTTGAGACCTGTGGCTCAACGGAGAACGAAGATATAGAAATTTGACGAAAATTTAGGGGCGTTTTCAAAATACTTTTCCCAGAGATTGCGAAATGCGCTCAACAAGTTTGATGGTGGAATCTATGCAACAGTGGTTGTACTTCCTCCAAGGAAGTGGGATAAACCAAAGAAAATCGGTGGACCCTACAAATATTTTTTCCGACCTTACAATTGAAGATTGCACACTGATTTTAGCGCTTCGAATGCATTTCCACGTACACCATAGTGCTATATTCTCGTATGGTTTACCTACAGGTCAATCCCGAGGATGAATGAATATCTTATCATTGAACAAAGTTAAGGCGCTTTGAAATTTGCGGCCAAACTTTTGTCCGGTACTGTATCCTAGTGTTGTTATACACTGATTACACTCAAATAGAATTTGCAACGGATCGGCTGAAAAACAAAGATGTTTGGGAGAAAATGAACACCTTGACTTTTCCGCGATTCAGCAGACCTCATTGTTCTATGGATTTTTTTGACGAAACAGTGGCCCTAGGGGTAACTTTTAAAGTAGAATCTAATGCACTTAGTTTAAAAACTACATCCCCAGAAATTTTTTTCAGGACGAGTTTTTCAAGAAAGTGAGATTTTCACTTCCAAAAGCAAAAACACTCAAGACATTTCAGAATTAGTATATTTTTGTGGGGTTTGGAAGCACCGTTCTCACGTGGGCTCGGAATAAATCCCACTGAACAAGAAAAGTATAACTAGAGCGGGCCTCTGACGGGAAAATTGGCCACCGTATTAGCACATTACAATTAATGAAATCGTTGCGAGACATAAAGTGTGCAAAAGTCACAGCTCACAATGTGATAAATCTCTTCCTTGAATATCGACTCAAGTCCGTGCTAACCACCTACGCAGTCACACCACTTATCGCGAACTACTCTAGTAATTGGTGTGCTAGTAACTTTGCAGAAATTATACGTTTTTCCAGCAAAAGCTTTTGAACGGTCCAAGCTGTCCCGACTTTTTGTACTAGGCTGAGCCCACGTGGTTCTTGACTCAAACAATTACCACCCAACTTCAGCGCATCATACGAGATGAGGGATGAGCGATACGACTTTCTAAGATCGTTTTTCGAACTCTACATGAAAAGTTACCTCTATGGAGTTCTTCCGGTGAAACATTTATTTTTCCTTGTACAGCTTCTGCTTAACTCTCTCAGAAAGTCACTCATATACACACAGTACACAGTAATCTCTAAGTATGTATCCATACAGCACATGTCTATAATCTCGTGAGGTTTACCTCATGAATGCTTCAAACTATACGGCCCTAGCTTAACGTTGAATGAAGTTATGATAAGTTGAATAGCGTTTCCAAACTTTTGCACAGTACTGTAGAAAAGCATACCTTGATCATCATAAGAGACTTCACCCATTGTTGACATAGAGATTCGGAATCGGCCATGAGAAGCATTTGCCGAACGCCCGTCTTGACTAAATCAAACATTATTATTCTCTCGCGGCATCCTTCCGACCCTCCATAGAAAGACACTCACACTTGCACACGGGAATCTCCAAAGTGCTGGAATGCACATGATCCTTATGAATCTTCAGGTGGCAGTCTGAACGAGTTTTTCCATCACACGTCGCTTATGTTACGTCACTCTTACGTTCAGGGGGAAAAGACTACGCCGATTATGAATTCAAAGCTGGATTTAAAAAAAAAACATATTAATCATATTGGCAAATGGTTCTTCAGCATTATCATTGAATTAAATTTTGAAATATTTCATACTGTGAATAGAACGCGTAGATATTTCGTGTGCGGTGTTGAACGTGATAAATAACGGTGGAACGGAACGTTATAATGATACTGTAACTGTTTGTCGTGATGTGCTTCAAAAGAGTGGGGGGGGGCAAGGAACAGCACAACAAACAGCTACAGTATCATTAACACGTTCCATTCAGTTACCGCGTGAAACACCGCACACCAAATCGCTACGCGTTCTATTCTCACAGTACTAGGAATTACTAGAACATATTATCTGAGAAAATCCACATATTTCTTCAGGGCATCGAGTTCTGCCTATAGTATAACGTTAGAACTATTTTCCTCTGCACGGCGTATCACTGCAGAAGGAAAAGGAGTAAGGATCTGTAGTATTCGTAGGCCCTCTAAGTTAGTGGGCTGAAGAAAAGCATCAATACGGTATATATTCTTTACACTTCTTATCACGAACTAACTTTATTATTGTTTTTTTACAATTTTTGTAATTCATTTTAAAGGTTTAAAAAATGATGCTGTGATACAGAGTACTCGAGGACCCAATATTGCTGTTTCAATTGCATAATCCAATGTACTCATTTAGTGATGAGGACCCTTGGGGAATCCACATAGGATTTAGTGATTCCCGAGCACGACAGAAGATCCCTCGAACCTTATCGAGCAGGTCTCTTGAAGAATTGGCTGAAGTGCCCTGATCACGCCAAAACTAGAAAAAGAGTGTAAAAGGGAGAGACCGCGCATGATCACATGAACTCAACCAGATCTCTCCTGATGTTAATGTTGATTTTCGATTTTTTCTTTATTAAATTTTGACTTATTGGACCACATTTTAGCATATTATGAAATAAAAGTTCTTTCATGGTTGTTGGGTAACTTTAAATCGATAATAGATCTCAGGTAATCAAAATCAAATACTCTCTGCATTTTAAAATAGTGGGCTGAAGAATAGAAAAATCGAGAAAAGACATTTTAGCTTAGTGGGATCGAGCTTATTTACAGTGGTCCCACTATCTTAGTGGGATTTGAACGTTGAAAATCTGCTAAGTTAGTGGGATGAAAGCGAGAAGATTCGAGAAAGTGATTAGACCACAAAGTTAGTGGGTTCGAGATCTAGACAATACTTTCTAGCTTGATGGCTATTATTATAGTCAATATAGTGAATTAACGATTGAATGAGTGTAAGATCCATGAGGAAGTAGAAGCCATTCGTGACCAACCTAATACAGGAGAGAAATGACAGAGAAAGTGAACTAGAGATGCCTCAAAACATCAAAACTGTTAGAGCCACACTTTCTTTATCCACCTAAGCTTTCCTGTCTGTCCATTGTTTGCTATTGATATTTGTTGTCCTTTTTAATCATTCATTAGTTGCAAATGTGAAAAAAATCTACCACACAATCAACAACATGTCACTCGTGCCAAGAAATCCCTTCTCCTTCTTTAATGATCTATCAACCGCCGCGAATCAAACAGCGGAACTAATCAAATTTTTAAAAATATGATTAAGTTGTATCGTAAAGGGTATTACCGTAAACAGGGTATTATCGTAAAGAAAATATTATTGATTGATCGTAAAAATGACATAACATTAATCCCACAAACTTAGTGGGGAATTCCCACTATGATAGTGGGAATGGTCCCACTAACTTAGTGGTGAGGATCCCACTAACTTAGAGGGCCTACGAATAGCCCAGATCCTTCATGAGGAAAAGTCGCGCCACACTATGAGGGTGTGATAGAGTAGTGATTTTTATCATTTACTGTGGTTAGCAGCTCACACAGCCAGAACCGTAGCTCGGTCGACCGGAACCGCAGCTTGGTCGACCAGAACCGGTATTTAGGTTTCCCAGGTTGCCCAAACCTACCGTAGTTTATGGGCAACAGTCACATTCAAATATTTCCGCTTTGCCTGATTGTCAAGATGCCTGAACCGTGTACCCGCGCGGAATTTTTTTGGCGTCCATTTAATTGTTTTCTTCAACCTTCGGGGCAGAATGATGCGGTGCCGTGATACGCTGTGCTCTGGTAACTACTGGGTACAGGAGGCCAGTGGACTTATCACAAACTTACCTTATTTCAAGTTGACCTCCGTTTTTTGTCGAATTCTCTTAAACCGTATTTTTAATTTTCGTTTATTTAAAAAAAGCAGTACGCATCTCTCACTATATATCACGTGTATCACGAGTCAGTGGATGAAAAGTGATTGCCTCGGAAACAATTTCGAAAAATGTGTTCCAGATTTAGCTCGCAATATCACGCCTCTCACGAGAGAATAAGGACAACATTGGTACAATCAGAAAAATCGAATTTGAGGTTTTAGCAGATTTAGGGGTAATCCGTGCCTCTGAATCCAATTATGAGGCCTGCGGCAACCCATCTCGATCAGCTGCAGCAGCAGCATGCTTCAAACATTTGAGAATCTCACTTTGGACCTCCTTAAAATGGGTTCAAAATGAACTAATCGAGCTGAAATTTGGCCTCTATACATCACTTATGCCGTTCTATTACTAACCTGATCGATTTTCCGGTAGATCAAACTATGACCTCTCAGCAGTTTTCGCTCCATAACTTTAACAGTTCGAAGCAGACTCTAACCAAACTTTTGCATCGGATAGAGAATTAAATTCTGCATCGACATGATTTTTTTCAGATTTTTCCCATTTGGTCAAGTTTGGTTTATAAGCGAAAAACAGAGAAAAAGCGCAGGTCGCGCGTGTTATCGCTGCGTGGACAGGCGCTAATTCGTTTCATCTCGAACCCGGCAGTACCGGGTTCGATTCCCCATCGAATCAAACACATTTTGACTACATTCAATCATAATTGTAAAAAAGTTCTGTATGTTTTATGCATCTGTACACCGATTTTATGATTAAAATTGTACACGTGTATGATTTGACAAAAAAATGATATAACTATTATACATGCAATTCTAATTGTCTAAACGTTCGAAACTTACAAAAGAACAAGCAAAACGTGTTTGATTCTATGGGAAATCGAACCCGGTACTGCCGGGTGCGAAATGAAACGAGTTACCGCCTGTCCACGCAGCGATAACACGCGCGACCTGCGCTTTTTCTCAGTTTTTCGCTTATAAACCAAACTTGATCAAATGGGAAAAATCTGAAAAAATCATATCGATGCAGAATTTAATTCTCTATCCGATGCAAAAGTTTGGTTTGAGTCTGCTTCGAACTGTTAAAGATATGGAGCGAAAACTGCTGAGAGGTCATAGTTTGATCTACCGGAAAATCGATCAGGTTAGCAATAGAACGGCATAAGTGATGTATACAGGCCAAATTTCAACTCGATTAGTTCATTTTGAACCCATTTTCAGGAGGTCCAAAGTGAGATTCCCAAATGTTTGCAGCATGTTGCTGCTGCAGCTGATCGAGATGGGTTGCCGCAGGCCTCATAATTGGATTCAGAGGCACGGATTACCCCTAGATCTGCTAAAACCTCAAATTCGATTTTTCTGATTGTACCACGAAACGGCAGATTTGTCCCGATTCTCTCGTAAGAGGCTTGATATAGTGGGAGAATACCCCTGCAGTAAGATTTCGAAAAATGTAGGGCATTGGTCCAAGAGCCGTCAATTAGGAATTCTCCGGTTTTGCAGCCGGCTCCGCTGTATTTCAGCTCCCAGATGAGCTAGAACGCTGTTTTTGAGCTTAAAATGTGCGGAAAATTATTTTCAACAACTTTTATGTTGAAACATTGGTTGTACCGATATAACTTGGGATGTTAGCAACGAAAAAGTATAATTGAGGTCAATAAAAAAATGTTTTTACCCTGATGCTGAGAAAAACTACAGATTTTTTTTGCTTATTGATGGAGAATAAGTCAATATCTATTCATAAAAAATGGGGTCGAGGTAATGATCCTACCCCTTTTGATTGATAATTTCGGTCAAAAGTGAGATTTTGACGAACCTCAACTTTATTTTCGATAAATTGACCTCCGAATTGAATCCTAAATAACGCAATTTGTTATTTTAGAATTACTGATTCAGTGGTAGTTAAATGTCGTTGAAACATTGCAGGATCGACGGGTTCGGAAAAATCGGTTTTCCACACGTCGATTTTTCTCAAATTTGAGCACACCATTCATACAAAATATGAAAAGGCACCTCTCAGCTCACTATGGAAAATAAAATATGTACCGGTATGTGTAAGAAATTTTGCAAATGGTCAGTTCATATCCTTTCCAAAGTCAAAATTTCGTGGCTCAAATATGCAAGATTCAAAGTTCAAAATATTGTTAAAATTTGATTTTTCCTAAAATGAGAACAAAATCGCTATGAATTAAGTTTTAGGCGAAATTGTGCGAAACCTCCTAGTTCGAAATGTCGTTATTCGATTTCGTTTGTTCGAAATGTCTTATCACCCAATTGGTTAGGAACACTCTTATGTATGCTAAGAACAAAATCTTGGTTGCATTTTGACATAAAATTGTTTTTAAAAAGAGCCGTGAGCCTTCAAAGTTATCATTTTTTGGACCTTCGTTGACGACCTAAATAAGGTCAGAAATATACCGAAAATTTCGACGCTATCTTGTGAGGGACCCTATGGACTATCAAAAAAATGTGCAGAGAAGTAAGGGTAGCAAGGGCAATGGACTTTATTCAAAGGCCCTAAATAAATGTTTTCTTGTAATACACGTATGTAATCAGTGATGCTGAAACGATCTAGGAAAATGAAATATAAAAATTATTTAAAATAACAAAAATACAGCGATCTTTCAAAACTGAATTGGGAATGATGAGTTGTGTCGGTGAGTATACATGTAATCGACTTAGCAAAATAATGTTCATATTTATTTTTCAACGTTTCTATTGAATTTTATTTCTTGTGAAGCCCAAAAAGTGAAACCCACGAAAAGATGTTTCCTAGATGCTGATCATCGTGGACTACTTCATTTTGCATGAATCGATCGTTGGATGTCGGTGTGGTGCCATATCACTTCCTGCCAAAACTGCCTTTCCGCATGTTGTACGCTCAAAATACAAGGTGGAAGCGTCAAATCTCGCGTACCCGACCAGAATTTCACGGAGAATCGACCCGTATATTTCATTGGCCATAATTTTTGTTGTTACCGAGAAAAATCGACTTTTTGACTCAATAACTTGTGCGAGTGGAGACCATAACTATTGGATCCGCCGTTTCACGCTGATCCGATTGGTATATACATCTGTGGGGATCCGAGGTATCCGAAGACCACTTATGCCCTTTTTCTGCTTTTCGAGCGCTTTTTACTGCGTAATCGTCGAATGAGAGGACAAAAAATTACAAGGAAAGTCTTTTTCCTCCCTTTCATTCGTCGATTGCATAGTAAAAAAAGCAGAAAAAGGGGCATAAGTGGTCTTCGGGTACCTCGGATCCCCACAGATGTATATACCAATCGGATCAGCGTGAAACGGCGGATCGAATGGTTATGGTCTCCACTCGCACAAGTTATTGAGTCAAAAAGTCGATTTTTCTCGGTAACAAGAAAAAATCATGACCAATAAAATTTACAGGTCGATTCACCGTGAAATTCTGGTCGGGTATGCGAGATTTGAAGCTTTCATCTTGTATTTTGAGCGTACAGCATGCGGAAAGGCAGTTTTGGCAGGAAGTGATATGGCACCACACCGACATCCAACGATCGAGTCATGCAAAATGAAGTACATGATTATCAGCATCGAAAACATGTTTCCGTGGGTTTCACTTTTTGTGCTGTGCCGAGGCCTTGTTATGAGTTGTTGAATCTATCGGGGACGGCCTCATATTTGATTTTAATGTTCTTTTCACAGAAGAGAAAAGATTAACTAGCGATTTACAAAATTTTAGTGTTGGTCATTCAAGTGGAAATATCAGTACTTCCGAACGGCTATCAAGGCTGGTGTTATACATTGCGTGATAGCCCAGTGCATGGCCGATTCGAAACATGTGGTTTGGGTGGGACAAGTGGTGGGAAAGCCTACGGTCTCGGAGAGGTAAGAATAACCCCGATTTTAGCTGGTTTTCGTTAGTCAAGCTGAAATATCACCACTTCCGAACGACTGCCAACCCTAGTGTTATACACTGGGTGAAAGCTAGGTGCATGGCTGGTATGATACGATTTGTTTGGTTAGGTGGGAAACCCAATAATTATGAAACTTGTTATGATCATCTGAATATTTCCTATTTTTAGGCATAAAAGCCGTTAGGATCGGTAGCGAAATGGCAAATTTCGAAAATTGACGCTACACTCACCGAGTATTTAGGATTTCGATTTTTGGCCTAGTGCCAAGCATATGTTCACTGAATCAAAAAGTCTCTATTAGAAAGTCAAAAAGTCAAACAAACTCTATTTACTATTTACTACACAGCCTATTTACTATACAATTATTTACTCGCGGTCTCATCCCCTACCGCTGCATCAATTGGAATGGAATCGATTTAAAGTTACCAAACAAGGAACAAATCCTAGTCCCCACGGCCCCCGGAACATCGACATAAGGAAAAATGAAACGTGCGCAGGCATCAAGGGAAAATTGTGGGAATTTTAAAACTATACAGACAGATTGCCTGATTTATCACTATCCGAACTGCACAATGCAAGGTTCTCGTAGCGATATTCCCTGAATTGTCATTATGCGAACTACAAAATCAGTTTGCGACCCTGATTATCAAGCAAGTTTACGATACAGCTCGAGAAAGCTCCCGGACCTTTTTCATTTCCATATGTCGATGCTCCGGGGGACGTGGGTCCCAAGGTTAAACGCGTTTCCCACGCGTCGCGTGTATGAGAGTGTGCAAAAGTAAGAGAGAACGGGATCAGGCAATTTCAACCTGATCTTTTCTGACCATCCCCTGGCGCTATTATTGACTTTTCGCATTTTTGTATATTGTTTCGCAGCTTATTCCGCAATCATTTATCCGATGGAAAATCAATAATGGGGGTGAATTTCGTTTCGGCTTAAAGATTTTTCGAGATTACGGTAGTTTTCTTTCAATATCCGCGACCGCGTACGTGGATTTGTACCGAAATTCCCCATTCTCGTAGGTTTCCATCGTCGAGTAATACGTATTGGCGCAGTCAGAAGCGGCTCAATTTTCAGCGTGTGCCAAGTATATCTTGGTTGTCAGGTGTGTTCGAGGAATATCCTAGTCGGAGAACAGGATCACATTAAGAGGAGAGCGTCATGCGTACTAATGTTGGCTATTTGAATTCGCGTTGCAGCGCCTCCCCCTCGCTTAATTGCGAAATCCGAGGAGAGGTAGGCGTTGCAACATGACCTTGAATAGCCAACCCTAATGCACACACGAATACCACGACCTTTAGAGAACGCAGTGTGTGACTACAAGTAGCGAGGGACTCATCTGGCAGGATATTCCACATAAGAGCCTCTAGCACCGAAACAAAGCGAATCGCAAACTAGTATTTCTGTATCGGGGACATTTCAAACAGCTTTTGCGTAGGAACGGAGGCGATGCCAATGAACTACGTCAATAAATTATGATTTTGTTACCAATACGATGTCATCTAAAATATGATTAGTTTTCCATAAAAATAAATCAGAAAGCAGCAAAATGCGATGTAAAATAAGAAAGATGTGCGAACTTTTTCAGAACGCTAGTCCAGCTGGAGCGCATCATGGGCCATCCTTTCATTAAGATTGAGAACTGATGTCTTGCATAATATTTTTTGATTTATCGATTTGATTGATTTATGAGATCAACGCGAAATAACAGCACAAAATAATCAACAACAAGCTCAAAACACTGGTTAAATGACTTGATTTGGATCAGAAAAATTTGAACTCTCGCTCTTACAGTGATAGCTCAATGTGGAACGGCTGGTCACATACGTGATTTCAAGTTTTAAAATTATAATTAAGGTAATTGGGCGGCTTCAAAAACTCTATTCCTTTCAGTATTACATGATCATGATGCATAAAATTTACTCTGAAAAGGAAAAATCCATATACGCAGTTTCGTAGCTGTAGGAACTCCAAGTGCTGATTCGCCTCGGTTTATCGTTGAAAAATAGCGATTATCCGAGCCCATAAAAATACTTCGGGGGGTTTATTTTTCAGGTTTATTTTTGAGTTTATTTTTCATAATTTTGACATATTATTGTTCTCTGAGACCTAATCTATGTCTGATTACGTTAATATTTGTAAATATTTACATGTTTTCTGGCCTTTCGCACAAATGGCGTGATAGAAATAGATTTAGTCCGAAAATGATCGGCAACCTTGTGCAGATGCGCGCTTTTCTAAACACGTTGATATTATTATTTTTTTTTTAAATCTGACCTACCGAAACTTTTTTATTATTACTTTCATTAGAAATCGAAATTGCTTTCATGAATTCGGGTATGCTGAACTACCCTAAACCAAAAGGAAATTCAATTTAGGCCTATTTGAAGCGCACAGACAATGACCGCGACGCCTCAACCTCCGGCAAGGCGCTCGTGGCACACGCTCGCAAAATAGTTCCCAACTGGAGCTTCTATCATTTCTACTTTAAGGGGGGGGGGGGGAGCTGGAGAGAAGGGGAGGTAGCCTACGTGTAAAATGACTGACTCTTGCACTCGAGAGCTGGAGGTGGTCGAAGGGTAGCTGAGAGTTTTTTCATGCATAGATCGCACGTAGTAGCGACATGGTAAGTCAGTTCTTGGAAGTCGTGTCGATTCCATCGATCTCTTTCTTGATGATCCTCAAAACTATTATGCCGACCCTTTCGCAATAGGATTAATGAGCCATATACATGCAACTCATTCAGATATATTTAACACGGGTATCACGACTCAGTGGAGGTAGCCGGGAACATTCTCAAAATATTGTACCAAATTTGGTCCGAATTATGATGCGAAAAAGTCATAATGACAAAATTTCGAAAAATATATAATTTGTCCCAGAACAGGGTTTTAGGAATTTTCCGGTTTCGAAGCCGGCTATGTCGTATCTCAGCTCCCATTTGTGCTAGAAAGGTGGCATTGGTCTCAAAATGTACGAAAAAAATATTTCGAACAACCTTCATGTTGTAAATTTTGTTGAGCGATGAAAAATGAAAACGTTATGATTGAAAAACTGAACAGGTGTTAAAACTATTCAAAAAATATTTTCGATATCACGCAGGAGAATTTTAGTGGATTTTCTTTGCAGAATTCGAAAGAAGAAGTTCATATATATCCTAGAAAAATTGGTAAAATATGTCAAGGGTATATATCTTGCAATTTTGGGTCAAAGCCTGAAATGACAGATATTTGTTTCATTATTCAATGTTGTTAGAATAGTTTCACAAATAAACAATCGACGGTTTGAGTCATTTTAAGAATGGTGAAGAATGATGGAGCTACAAAATACACATGTTGAGTTACTCTGAAAAATCGCTTTTTTCCCGGAAGTACAACTTACAAAGTGTATTTTTTAGTCGTCTCGACCACCCCGAACCAGGATGTGAATTTTAAACGGAGTAATGACGGAATTTTAATTTTAAACGGAGTTATGACGGAATTTCAAGTGCGCCCGATTAAACAGGCTAAATGAAATTTATGTACTTTTCGAGTATTGCGACATCGCATATTACAGTAATACGTTGTAATATTCATATCGGGACTATATTCGACATTCTTACTCATATTAGGGACCTACTTCAAAAAATCGATTGAGATTACTAAATTTCGGATGGCTAATCTTGGCAAGTTGCACCCCCGGGAAAAAAAGCAATTTTTGTAACTCAACATCTGTATTTTGTAGCTCCATCGTTCTTCACCATTCTTAAAATGACTCAAACCGTCGATTTCTCATTTGTGAAACTATTCTAAGATTGGATATTGAAACAAATCATTTCCGTCATTTCAGGTCATGCACCATCTTGACTCAAAATTGCAAGATATATATACCCTTGAAATATTTTACCATTCTTTCTAAGATATAATATATATTATATGAGCCCGTGTGTCTAAGAATCGAGCAAAGGCAGGGACAGCAAAAAATGACTCGATTCTCTGTAACAATGTGTTTTGAGGTAATTGAAGGGGCTGAAAACGGTGGGCTCATTCATTTTGCTCCCAGAGTCGTCGTTGGCTCCAGACGTCGTCACGTCGAAAACGGGTTTTCGCGTATATCGTCTCTCCGGAAAGTGCTAAAATTACGCTAATTTGGTTTCCGGGGTAGAATTTCAAGCTGGTTACGCCTGTCCACTTCATTTTTCACGAATTATTAAAATAATTTTTAAAAATTCAACTTTTCGAAGACTCAATTTCGAGACCAGTGAGTTATATGGTTGGAACCGCCGTGACGAGCAGATTCAGAATCCCAATTTTTATCCATTTTCACCTCGCGGTTTTCGAGATTGGAGTGAAAACGTCTCTTCAAATGAGCGAACAATGGGGCGAGAAAGTGGGATGGTGTGAAAGAACTGCCAGGGGGGAAACAGATAGGGGAGGGGAGGGATGGAGATGGAAGAGAGAAGAGATGGAGCTCTTAGTTTACCCATGCTCTAGAATCACGTTTTCACTCCAATCTCGAAAACCGCAAGGTGAAAATGGATAAAAATTGTGATTCTGAATCTGCTCGTCACGGCGGTTCCAACCATATAACTCACTCGTCTCGAAATTGAGTCTTCGAAAAGTTGAATTTTTAAAAATTATTTTAATAATTCGTGAAAAATGAAGTGGACAGGCGTAATCATCATGAAATTCTACCCCGGAAACCAAATTAGCGTAATTTTAGCACTTTCCGGAGAAACGATATACGCGAAAACCCGTTTTCGACGTGACGACTTCTGGAGCCAACGACGACTCTGAGAGCAAAATGAATGAGCCAGCCGTTTTCAGCGCCTTCGATTACCCCAAAACACATTGTTACAGAAAATCGAGTTTTTTTGCTGTCCCGGAACCTGTCGAATCTGCTTGATTCTTAGGCGAACGTGCTCATATATGGATGGAATTCTTCTTTCGAATTCTGCAAAGAAAATCGACTAAAATTCTCCTGCGTGATATCGAAAATATTTTTTGGATTTAAAACCAGTTTTTCTCAATCATAACGTTTTCATTTTTCATTGCTCGACAAAACATGAAAGTTGTTCGAAATATTTTTTCGTACATTTTGAGACCAATGCCACCTTTCTAGCACAAATGAGAGCTGAGATACAACATAACCGGCTTCGAAACCGGAAAATTCCTAAAACCCAGTTCTGGGACTCCACTGAGTCGTAATATCCGTGTTAACTACCTCCACTAATAGTGAGTCGTAATATCCGTGTTAATTATATTTTCGCACAAATGTGCTACCGGACATACAACAAACTCCTAACTCAAAAACAATTAATTAACAATTAACATTAACAAAACAAATAATCTAACCTTGAGAGAAACATGGCTTGAGCTGATTGAACTAGCATTGAGATCGCACATCGATCCAGTGCGAGAGCATTCTTCCTTTAAGGCACAAGTATGAAGAAGAATTGCCAAAAATTTTGCATTATTTACAAAAATACACGTTGTATGTGAAAAATTGAATGGAGAATGCGCTTGTCTAGCTGAAAAGGACATCTAGGTAAGTTGTCGTGTGCTGGGGTGAGATTTCAGGAGGTTTTCAATGAATTATCATTATTATTCCTTGTTATTATTCGCACGAGAGAACCAAGACAACTCTGGTAGATTCGAAAAAGTATATTTTGAGTTTTTGGCAGTTCTAGGGGTAATCTATTGTTCTGAATCCGATTCTGGATCGAGCGGCTGCCTATCTCGATCTCCGGATGCAGCAGCTTGCTGCGAAGATTTGAGACTCGCACTTTAGATCATCAGAAAATCCTTTATCAGTGCATCAATTACCATAAAATTTTGCATGCAGGCATCAATTATGATCAGTTATGACTTCCCTCAGCCATTTTGAGGTAGGTCAAAATAGGAGGGCTGAGCATTTTTGTTGAAAAACTTTTCTTAGTTCGAAACATAAACGTTCCAAATTCCTATAGAAAAAATATCGTAGCGTCTGTCTGTGAGTCTGTTTTTCCGTCCGTCGGTGACGGTTTACAAAACTACCGTATACCAGAACAGTTAGCCTTGGGTCAGACAACATTCCGTTGGTCAGACTTATGGCTACCTTATACCCGTACACCATGGTGCATTTTCCGAAATCACAGAAAACTTAACTGCACCCTCCGCACCACCCACCACACCACGGTGTGATTTACTAAACCGCAGAAACATTTACTGCACCCTCCGCACGACTCACCACACTACGCACCATGGTGTGATTTACTAAATCGCAGAAAACTTAAATGCACGCTACCGTATACCCACACCACACACCATGGTGTATTTCCGAAATCGCAGACAGCTTAAATGCACGTTACAGTATACCCACACCACACACCATTCTGCATTTTCTAAAATTTCACTGCACCCATTACACCGAAAAAGTTGGGATGGCGCGAAGCCCCATCCCAACTTTTTCGGATCGCCCTAGGCCTCACGAGCCTTTTACAACGTTTTAAGCAGGCTTTTACATGCAAACCTTTGAATATGATATTGAATTTATTCAGCCCAACCTGTTCTCCTCCTTAATTCAGCCCAACCTGCCCTCATCCTCCGCAGCGTGAGCGTTGTGAAAGGCTCGTGAGGCCGAGGGTGATTCGAAAAAGGCTTCGCCCCATCGAAACTTTTTTCGAATCACCTTTGGCCTCACGAGCCTTTCACAACGTTTTAAGCAGGCTCTCACCAGACACTTCCAATTGTTATCCTTAATACACAACCCCGCATACAACGTAGCGACCGAATGTCGCTAGTTTTTTACATCGTTTAGATAATTCAATTATGCATCTACATGATTTTTTCGGATTTGTCCCTGAAAATAAAATCCTGAAATGATATAATGCTTTTTGTGAGCTCTCCACGCGAAGTTTCGGCAAATAGGCAAATAGTTTCGTCAAATACAAACGTATTTCATGGGCGAGCTCTTTCGAATAAGGTATTTGCGGTTCTAAAAAGAGGGGGACCCAAGCAACGTTTTGGTTCAGATGATTTGATGTAATTTTATTTCATCTCTCACCGCGATCAATGAGATCAATGAGATCGAAGAGATCAATGTCTCTCACACCCAACCGTTCGGCGCGCGCAACCAAGAATGACTGGTCTTTCTTTATTTATTTTATGTTGAAAAATATCTTCAAATCATCTAAACCTTTTGTAAGGGCCAAAACGTTGCTACCTTATAGAGCTCGACGCGGGCTATCATATATCCAAAAATCTATGGAATCTTTTCCTACCCTTTTGACTTAACCTACCTTAACTGTAGCTCAGTTCTAAAGAACATCCATTACTTAGTTTTGATAGATCGATAGAGCTCGAAAAATAACCAGGGGCTCCTCAGAATGAAATTTCCCTCAAAACCACTCTAGAAACAAGATATACGCTGTTAAAGTTAGGGTCTCAGGTAGGGTACTCGACGCAGTGAGCTTAAGAATGATCTCAGAACAAAATGACTTCGGGTGATGTTAGGGCGTACCTAGGGGTGACTAAAAATAATGGGAACATATTTTTCCATTTTGATTCCAAGTTTTGAAAATCTAGCTCGATTCTCTCATGACAGGCGTGATAGGGGGTCATGGTG
Organism: Pristionchus mayeri; assembly: GCA_036245805.1. Classification (NCBI taxonomy): domain Eukaryota; kingdom Metazoa; phylum Nematoda; class Chromadorea; order Rhabditida; family Neodiplogasteridae; genus Pristionchus; species Pristionchus mayeri. The sequence goes on along the minus strand of BTRK01000005.1, from coordinate 23,806,180 downwards.
AAAATCGATTAAAGGTCATGGGTAGGTCAAGACTAAATATCATAACCAATCGATAGTACAGTATCGACCGATACCGTATATGGCTACAATAACCCTCAATTATCGCGAACCGACTTTATTTTAAAAAGCCCCCTGATACCGTATATGGCTGCCGTAACCCCGACTATCGCGAACTAACTTTATTTTTAAGAAGTTATTGTACCGTGCCCAATCGATCTGGCATCGTGCCACTTCAGGAAAACGGTTTTAGAATTTATTTAGTTTTGGCCATTCGTGGACTTTTCCCATCTCTATTTACTTATTGCATAAAATTTGTTGTGGTCTGAATCGCAGGAAATATTCTTGTTCCTAATGAAAATACCAAAAAATAAAAATAAAGCGATGATTCAATTACTTTACTCTTATAAACGCATTCTCCATGGAATTTGTCACATTTCTCAATTGAGGGAAAAACTATCGAATAAATATACCCCCAAACACCCAAAAATATACGGATGTAATCTTTCAATTTTTGAGCCTTGAATCCCACTATTTTATTCGATTCTTAGGTGGCACGCACGATATTTCATGTATAAAGAATATAAAATATTGATACCTCATTAGTCTCGTACATTACATGAAATATCTTAGGAAGAGTGGCATTGGAAGCCGATCTTATATCAGCCGAGGTCACGAATCGGGCAAGAACCAACTGACTGCAATCGAAACCTCTTACTTTCTAAAGATGTGTCAGAAAATGTACAGAGTACGCCAAAATTACTCGGACTGATTTCATAATTCTGAGGCCGCCCAGTCGATATACGCGATCCATATCGAATCATCATTACGAGTGACCACTAGCCTATCCGTATTTAAAGTTTCAATTCAGTTACTCAAGTCTTCTAGTAATAGTGACGTCTCCGACCCGCCATTCTGCAGCTGTACTCGACGATGTGACATCACTCATTGAGACGGCATTCACATGTCGACTCTACCCCATACCGTTGTTACCAAAAGCTTGATACTGCCAAGGGTCGTCCGACAAGAGGGCCGGCGGTCTATGTTTACACTCTGGAACCGAGAGCGCATCCGCAAGGTGCTTCGAAACCACATGCAGATGGCCAAGGGTTGATATCTCCAACAAGTCAAGTCTTCGCCTCCTCAAGTCTTACCCGACTTTTCGCCCAGACAAGTACAGTAAGCTTCACGGACTAAATGAGCGACAGAACAAGCTCCGCAAAGAACGGTGCCGTCAGATGTTGCACTTCACTTCACTTCTGCACTTCACTTCTGGTCCGAGCACTTCAGTGTGGCATTCAGCGATTAGACCTTCGAAAGCAACCCTGATGTCAAGAACGTGAAAATCGTAACACCTTACCTTGAGGAAGACTAGAACAGTGGTGGAATGACACGTCAAACCAGCCATCCCCCTTGGGACTCCCTCAAAGTTGGGACTCCCTCAAAGCTGCCCTTCTCAAGACGAGATGAAAATGCATTACTATTGTCCATGTTTTTGATAAACTTTGTCATGAACAAGTCGCTCATTCTCAAGGTGGGAATCATGCATTTTCATGCCATCTGTGTCCTAGGTTAGCCACTATATAGTGGGTGGGAGCGACTGTATTTAAAAATATTTGGGAGCCACTATGTATTTGGAGGGTCCCACATTTAAGGCCTGGATGCCCTGAGAATACCCTTTGGCTATCATCTGGTTACCTTGGCAACGGGGGGACTGCCAGCCATATAATTTATGATCTAGGAGCCCACCGGGAGACCCTCTGCGTACCCAGGTACCCTGGTCATAAATAATACGCCTCCCCCGGGTTGCCAGGGCACCCGGTTTTGGGACAAATATAAATTTGTAAAACCCCGAGGACAATGAAAATGTATGGTGGGAATCATATGAAGACAACAGTCCGGATAATTCTGGCGTAGCATTTTAGCGCGGAAAAGAATCAAAATGTTGAGTAAAAAATCTCATTTTGGGGTTTGTAAAATTAAGAAATAATAAAAGAACCGACTGTGCCTCTATGGAGAGCATCGGAGAGCTCTCTTTACTGTCAACAAACAACTGGAGATGGAGATTATCCATCACCGCGAAGACGTTTGACCAGCTACAATCGAAGGTTCAGGCATCGTTCTTCAGGCAGAGAATTTGCTCACTCATGGTTGCTTTTTCTCCCTTTCTTTCCGCTTTCGACCCTCAAACTGAGATATCCTTCCAGGGGTTCTATGCGCATAGATGAGATCGATTCGGTAGAAGGAGCAGCCAGGGGAATAATCATCTGCAACTTAAATTTAACAAATATCATAATTTGGAAATAATATTGATCAGTGAATTGAATTTTTGAAAAATAAATTATCAGGTTGTTCGGAAAGTTTCTTTCTATAACAAATATAGATATGCGAATGACCCACTATTGTGAGTGCCCTTCAAAAAGGGTAATTAGTAATAAACTAAAGATTCAAAGCTAGAATGTATTGCCTAATCTAACGAAGCTTCGTTTGAGTACTCTGCACTATCTTGCTTTTTTCGAGCAGAATTTTGCGCTCACTGTTCTTTTACCCTGCAAACATAGAGATCAAATTGATAGTCATTTGCGAAGTACTTTGCATGGTCACTTGCTATCCCAAATTAGGAAAGAATTCAATTATGTATTCGTGAGCAGGATTTTTTTAGAATATAGAGATTTGCCCCACGAACAGAGGTCGACAAGTAGGTCCAAAACGACATAACGTGCCCGTTTATTGGAGTTCGGACCAGTGCAAAAGTAGAAAACGTACCCACTTTCCATGTATTTTTTGTTAAAATTGTGAAAACTCCTGCCATAGCACATATTATCCGGGCAGTAATGGTAGGCTCGGTGTATAAGCATAGTTGCCCAACACTGTCGGCGAGGCATTTTCAGACCATGACCCCTACTCATGGTTATGCACTGCGCCCCTCGAATAGTGGGGCGTAGTGCGTAAAGACTTATAGAGGATAATGGTCAAAAATCGATCGGTATGTCAATGGTAGGTCAAGACTAGTTACCGTACCCAATCGATAGTCCGATATGGTACCGGAACCATCCGAGCACTTTTCGGGGTTTTGGGAAAATTTTGAACCAAAAAAGGGCGATCATCAAGACCTAGATCATTTTGTTTGTCATGCGATTCTGATCATTTCATATGAGCCCGTTTGCCTAAGAAGGGGATAAGACAGCTCAGAAATACAAAATCAGGAATGACAAGTTCAGAAAAGGATGTTTCAGAAATTTTATTTTCGGCATCTTAATATTTAATTTTCTTGCATTTTTATTTACATATTTCGATTCTTTAACATCAAAGCCTAATTGATAAGTAGAAATTAAACATTAATCTTCAAATCATGAGAAAATGGCTTCCAAAAACGTGTGCGCGCTATGCAAAGCGGCGCGTCGCGGCTAAAAATCTTTTCTGGAATGGGATTTCAGAACAAACTTATCCCCTCTATGAACCGGCACAGCCAAAAAATGTCGATTCTCTATAAGTTCGTGTTTTAGGGTAATCGAATGTGCTGAAAACGGTGAGCACACTCATTTTGCTCCCAGAGCCTTCGTTGGCCCCAGACGCCGTCACGTCGAAAACAGGTTTTCGCGTATATCGCCTCTTCCGCAGGTGCTAAAATTACGCGAGTAAGATTTCCGGGGTAGAATTCGATGCTGATTACGCCTATACACCTCATTTTTCATGAATTATTAAAATAATTTTTAAAAAATCAACGTTTCTCTTTGTCCAAAGTGGGCTTACAATTAGCGAGTTACATAGTTGAATGCGCCGTGACGAGAGGATTCAGAATCTATATTTTCGTCCATTTTGGTGCCAGGACTCCGAAAATTGAAAGCGTTTAGTGAGCCCAAATCTGGAGAAAGCTAGATAGAGGCGAGCGATCGGGTGTGACGAGAGAGTGGGAAAGGGGTCGTAAACTGCCAGGAGGGAGAAATGGTGGACAGGGGAGGAAGAGGGGAGAGGAAATGTCGCTTTCTCCAGATTTCGGCTCACTAAATGATTTCAATTTTTCCGTGTCGCAGCCGCTAAATGGACGAAAATGCAGATTCTGAATCCGGCGAATCCAACGATGTAACTCACTCAGCCAACTTTGGGCATATATAAAGTTGATTTTTTAAAATTTATTTTTATAATTCATGAAAAATGAAGTAGATAGGCGTAATCAGCATGAAATTCTACCCAAAATTTGAAGGCAGGAGCTCATCAGAGAACAAAGTTATGTTCATTCAGCGCGAAAATATGGGTGTGAAAAATGGATATTCCAAATCGATATACGTTGCGAAATGCGGTCTACGACCAGTGATGTATTCAAGGCATCATTGGATGCACAAAAAGCGTCTTTCGGAGTTCTAACACAGTGCCAATGCCAGCAAAAAAGCGATATAAGTGAAATCCGGTAATAAAGTTATAGATAATCCTGCGAAAAATACGGCAAGAGTTGGCAAACTTGGGGATTCGAACCCGCGATGTTGGTGAGGCGATCTAAACTCACAAGGCGATTTGCAACCTTCGCATGCCCATTGCCGCGCGTTCGGCAAGCGTGATGCGCCTCAGAAAATCTTTAGCAACTTTTTTATAGGTAAGTTCGATTTTCTTACACTCAACATATGAAATGATCAGAATCACATGACGAACAAAATAATCTAGGTCTCGATGCTCGCACTTTTTTGGCTCAAAATTTCGATTTAGCGATGGCAATTTTGAGTTTCATAATAAATGAACGAACAGTGTGTCAAAATAAAAAAAATCCTTTGTCCTTCGCGGCGCGAAGAGCGGTTAATGAGAAGGGAAAATAAGACTGAATTATTGCGCATAACTTATTTTAAGGAAACAAGAAAAATGCAAATGAACAACCTATCGATAGGTATCGATGATGCTCATCTTATGTACGATGATGGATAAGATTGAGAATTAATTAACTGAGCTATTATTGTTATTGCATAATTGATTTAATTCGAATGTGTCCACGGTTTTGAATGCTAGGTCGTTTAAAATATTTAAAAAAAATAAAAATTCTATCTGAAAGTTATTTTCGAAAAGGCTTTGCCTAGAGACCTCCTTGTTTTTTTAGTGATATAGATCGAATAATGGCTATTTCGAAGTGCTACTGTTCACGATCGAAGAATAGCTGTAATTGTTACAGTGCACGAGGGGTCATTTCGCATCGACTTCCATACTTACTTTATAGTTTTAACGACTTTCACTCATAACGGCATCGACTCCAGTACACATTTTTTTCGATTTGTAGGCATGTTAGACTAACTTTTTTGGCTTAATGAAAATAAGTTATAATACCTTATATGGTGATAGAATCCTCTCATGACAACAACAACTCTGTCAGACAGATTTTTGAATTTGGTCTCCTATTAGTACTTACGTCGTCTTAAAGAACAGGTTTGGACTTCTTTGCCTGACACGATGTGTGATGACTCCCACTACTTTGAAACTTTAGACTACTTTGATTGAAAGCAGATATTTCAATTCAGACAATTTGAAAAAAACTTTCAATACACGCGATGAAGATCCACCCCAACGCGTATGGTTATCATTTTGGAAGAATTCCATAGTCCGGTAGTCCCGTTTCCCTTTACTCAGATACATATCCCTCATCAACTGCACTTACTCCTGCGCTATTGATGCCTCGCCTTCTTTCCACTTCCTCTCTCGTCTCATTCAATTCCCTGATCTCCTTCTCCAATATCTCCCTCTTCATCGATTCCTTAACATCATTATTACTCCACATCGATACAAACGGTCGTCTGTCAGCATTAAAGAGATACTTCTCATAGTAACAGAATCTTTTTAAAACTACTCTTACAGCACCTCTTGTAAATTCATGATCATCTCAGCCACTTCGTGGTTCTTATCCTCGACTGCTCTAGATAACTGTCTTTCTAAATCGATCATTCGTTGTTGCATGGTACTCTGAACGAAGGATGCGCTCATTCCTTGCCCACTCCTTTTGTCTTACGATTTCTCGTTCCTTCTTCTTCAGTTCAGCCTTTAGGTTGTTCTTGTGTCCTCCCTTCTCAGGAACTCTCTTCGCAACCATCTCTTCCAATTTGTTCACTGCACTCTTCTTCACCAATTCGGCAGTAGCCAATCTCTTCTTCAGATCTTCAATCTGAGCCGCCTTTTCATCTGATCCCTCATCTCTTCTCCATCCACTCTTCTCCCCACGCAAACACTCCACGCTTTCCTCCAATGCCTTCAATTAATGGCTTTAGCACATATTTATTAATTATTTGCATGACCTTCTCCTTAGCACTCAATTGATCGATAACGAGTTTCTTTTTGTGCAGCTCCTGCAAAAAGAAAAGGAGTATGCACTCGTGGGAGGGAGTCTTCCTATTCACCTTATCATGTCTCATTCCCAATTGTCTCACTTCTTCTTTCAACATCGTTTTCTCTTTGTCCAGATCGTTCATACTCGTCTCGGCGATATGTCTTGCAAGTTTCTCGCTCTCGAGATGAGTCAGCAACTTGTCCATCTCTTTCCTTACAATTAAATTCACCACTCTAAGCAGTATTTTTTAAAAATATTTTCTTATTTTATGCAATTAACCAAGAACATTTTTAACCATGCATGTAAATAATTGAAGAGAAGAGGGTTGAAGAAAAAGAGGAGTTCACCCATGTCGAAATAATGGTCCATCAGAAAAGCCGGTGCCCTATACTGGTACTATACTATACTATACTGGTACTACTGGTGCGAAGAAAAAAAATACTGCTCATGAGCTTTTTGGCGTACTAGTCCCAATAACTCCGATATACTGGTCACTAGTAGCCAAATAAACTGCTCCTCTAAATATTTGAAAATACTAATCACAAACAAGTCGTAGGTTATTTTTCAAGTGTTTATTGTGTTTGTTTACTATAACGCATAAATTCACCCTGTTGTTGGTAAACTTTTAGGATTATTTAAGAATATAAAAGTTTTTCCGGCCGATCCGAGCTGGATGGTTTCAGCGGGGGGGGGGGGGGGGGCACACATACAACATAATCAAACATAAATTGCGCCACTTCGTGTTTCTTGCGAAGCCAAGCATAAGAAAGTACCATATCTAAAAGGAGGATTGACAGTAAAAACAGCTCGAGTTGAGGCGCGTATGAGGTGTGAGAGGGCACGGCACGATTTTCATCAACACATCCGAGAGAAATGGTCCCTCTGCTACAGTAAACCTACAACGTAAATTTAAATATATAATAATCATAGTTGCCCACGCCGGCGGCGACCCCCATGACCAACACTGTCGGCGAGGCATTTTCAGACCATGACCCCTACTCATGGTCACGCACTGCGCCCCTAGAAAACAGGGGCCCAGTGCGCAACGACTTATAGAGTCATGGTTAAAAATCGATGAGCAAGTCAATGGTAGATACCGTACCCAATCGATAGTACAGTACTCCTAGATAACGTATATCGCTACCGAAATCCCGAATTGTCGCGAAATAACTTTATTTTTAAAAAGCCCTGGTACCGTGTCTAATCGATTCTACAGTACCCAAGTGACTACCGTAGGATATTTTTTAAAAAAAATAACGATCGATTTTATTTTTTTAGAAAAATTTTTGACTTAAGGAACTGGATCTGACCCATGGAACTGGGTTACGGTAGTTACTCGGGTACTGTAAAATCGATTAGACAGAATCATTTTTTTAAAAATAATGTCGGCTCGTTTCTTGGCCCGTTTCAGTCGGTAACCACCTTTCTGCACAGAAAGCTACCAGAATTTTGGAACCAGAATTTTTCTTCTTCAAAACATGGACCATTATTTCGACAAACTGGGACCAGAATATTTTTATTCAAATTTATGGACCAATCTATTTCGCTGGTACAGTTATATTCCGGACCAGCATTTCGATAACCTTTTTGGGACCAGTATATTCTAGACGGACCAGTATTTCGATATGGGTGCATTACTTTTTACTTAAACTGAGAAGATATTAATTTAAATGTAAAAAATCGAGATATTTAATAGACCTCGAGCCACATGAGAAAAAGATTATCCCATTTCTCGCACGCACTGCTTTATCGCAATCAAATAAGCATACTCACTTGGTTCTTTCACTATTCTCCTGTTCCTCCTTGAGATCTCTTGCAACTCCTTCATATAACTTGTTCAAGCTACTTTCTGTCTCCAATTTACTCGTGAGAGAGAGGCATTCGCGCTCCAGTTCGCTACATTTAAAATAATAATAAGAACATATATTTAGATAAAGGGAGAGTGAGAATTGAAGAGACTGAGATCGCTGAGCACGCACCGATTTTCTATCTTGAGTCCCTCACAATTCCTCTCGAGGGAGAGAACCTTTTCACGTATCTTGCATATCTCCTCAAAAAACATTGCTCCCCCTTCCACTCTCTCCCCTCCCTCCTTCACACCTCTTCTAAGCATCGCTCCTTTCCTTCAAATCCAGCTAGATTGACATGAGCCTCATCTAATTCCTTCTTCATTCTCTCACTATTCCACTTTTCTCTTTGAAGAGATGCACATAATTCGTCTATCTTGACTTGCATCTGCAAAGGGAAATTTGACTAATTGTAAAAAAAGGATTAGTATGATAAGTGGTACCTCGAGATTCCTTTCTCTTTCTAGTTCATTCAGTCTTCTCGATTCAGTCAGTCCTCCATTCTCTTTGAATTCGTCGTGTGCCTTCTTGAGTCTCGCATTCAATTCTTCTTCCCTTCTTTCTGCATCTTCAATCATGGTCAACAAAGAGTCGTTGACTGCTTCCACTTCCCTGTAATCCTCCCGTATCTCCCTCGCATTCCCTTCTCTCACCTCAATCTCCTCTCCACCTGTCTATTGCACTCCTTCTCTTTCCCCATCTGAGCATGGATTCTTCTCATCTCTTCATCTCTTTCCGATTCTTCTTCCCGTGCCTGTCAATCAATGTCCATCATCCCACTCCTTTCATCACTCACCTTCTTCATCTTGTCTTCAAGTCCTCTCAATTTTTCCTGGAGATCCTTTATTTCATCTTCCTTCTTCAATAGCTTCTCTTCCATCACTGCAATCTCTGCCCTTCTCGTCTCTTCTTTCCTCTTCCTCATATCTTCCATCATCTCTTTCAGTCTGTAATTCGCTCCTCTCTCTCTTCCTCCTTCCTCTTCTCACCTCTTGCATTCGTCCTCCGTTTGCTGGAGTGTCTCGTGTAGCTTGTCTATTTCATTTCTTCCCATCTTCTCTCTACTTACACTCTCTCCAAGATCTCTTCTAGTTCTCTCAACCATATCTTCCAATTCTGCACATCGTCCCTGCATCGTCTCCATCTCTTCCATTCTCCGTGTGCTTCTTCTGCTCGTATCCATTGCCTCTCCCTCTCCTTCTCCTTCTCCTGCCACTCTCTTCAACTGTTCTGCCGGGCTAAACACAAATTAATGGTTGCCTTTTCCAACTGTACATGAGTCCGTTTGCGTAAGAATGAAGCAGATTTGGAGGGTTCTGGTACAGAAGAAAAATCTCGTTTCTATAACACGGGTCTCCTGTAAAAAAAGTTGGAGCACTGGCGACTAGAAATATTTTGCGTCTCCGATTTCGATGTAACGTGGTTGGTGGACACTTTTGGAGTTTAGACTAAGGTCCATTCGCTTGATTTGGTCGAATCTGATCATTATTGATTTTTGTTATCTACCTGCAAAAGGGAACATCCTCAAAAGGCAAGGAAGTCTTCTTCATTTCGTCGAAGAAACGTTTTTTCGATCAAAAAATCGATTGTTTTACCGTTACACATGTTAAATACAATGTTTTTTTATTTCAAATATGAATTAAACGCATCAAATTAGGGTGTGTTTACAGTCCTGTTGGTTTCCTATGTGAACACGTTGCGCTCCGAGTAACCCCCAGTAGCCCCCACTGACACCACGGGTCTAGCACGTTCATCTTAGAGAGTATTGGGCCTAAATTGGTTTTATCGTGTTCAGCGTTCAATTCTGCGTTGATTCATATACAATTTATATTAGTACAATTTAAAATATTATGTGAAATTAATTTTCAAAATTTAAATCAAAAATGTCACATCATGATACAAGTGACGCTGCATACGGTGCTCAGTTTGAGATGCATTTTTTGAAAGCTCGATTGCACCACGTTGAACCGATATCATACCTCTCACCAGAGAATCGAGCTAGCACGGCACCCTTTTTGCGGAGGCCCTGTTGAGAAAAAAGGTTCTCGAAAGGCTCATTTTGCGTCTGGTTGAGTGCAATGCGTGTATCATAAGCTTCTTTAGTTTCCAAATATATTTCACGGTTTTGTAGTAACGGCTGAAATTTGTATCGATGTGACATAAGTGAGTACCGTAGTTTTTAGCTATTCTGCCCATTTCTACCGTAATAAAAACCTTTTTTTGAAATGTAGTACGGAATTCAGGCAATTCCAAGTGGTTTCTTACAGTTTGCAGGGACAACATTTATACGGCGTCAACTGAGTATTTTTTCTTAAGCATTGCTGGGTTGATGCTACCGCGTGGTCACTTTTTGGGTTTGTCATCCGCGTTTCTTTTGCAGTAAGTCAGGGGTTCAACCACAGACAGCTAAGACATTGTTTGCTCATTTTTTTCCACCTCTATATGAATTCTCCAGTGGGAAAATTTCATGATTAGCAGTTTTTTATACAACTTTGACGTCTAAACTGGTTCATTTTGCAACTAATGCACTAACAACTCGGAATTTAGAAAAACAACTCGAAAAAACAACTAGATGATGAAGATGCATCTGCCAAAGTTGTGTAAGACGTGCTAATCAAGAAATCTACCGATTGGAGAATTCAAAGAGAGGTGGGGAAAATGAGCAAAAGATAATCCAGCAGTCGGGGGTTGAACCCCTGACTTTCTGCAAAAAAGCTATCGCACTACCTGCTGAGCCACTTGAGGTGATACGTGGAAGACCTCAAGAATCGAATGCATGCCTTGATCAAAACTCGAGTGTATAAACCAAGTGGAAGATTTTCGAGAATCTAATAACGCGATTTTGAAATCTTTCTCACCCTTTTAGATATGGCATTCAGCATCATTCGATTCGTCTCATCGAGCAGTATCGATTGAGCCAATAAAATCCACAGGTACTAAAAATTGTAAAAATCAATAAATTTAATCGATATGTGAAAATATTGATAATTATATCGATAGCTAATTAGCACGGGCGTATTCTCCGTGAAATTTGGCACAGAATATCTTTTTTAATACGGGCCATCAGAACCCCTGTGGGCTGAGATTTGTGGCTCCAAAGTCGGCAGATTTCGATATCTTTCAACTTTGACGGCGTCTCACATCGTCGACGATGGAGATATGAAACAAAAGTTGTTGGTTTCTGTTGAGGCACAAAAGGAACTATCTAAAAATGCTCACAAAATCAGGGGTCAAAAAAAGTACCAGGCTCTTTACTAATCTATTCAATCCTTACGCGACACGCGTGTTATACTCTCTCGTCTCGATATTTGATGACGCTTGTCCGCAGTTTTTCGATCAGAAATGTGTCTATACGGGGCAGTCAGAGTCTGAGGGAAGTCGGCAGAAGTTAGTCAGCGGCGGGGATCGAACCCGCGACCTCAGGTTAACGAGTCGTGTGCCACTTCCTTTCTTTCGCGATTAAGTAGAGGCGAGAGTGGCGCGCGCAGGGTCAGAAAGGGAAGGGAGAGCGGGGAGGAAGGAAGGGAAGCTGGCGGGTGCGCGTTGGAAGGGTGACGGAGGGGAGGTGAGAGAATGAACGGAGGTGATAGGGGAAAGGGTAGACAACGTTATGAGGGAATGACGGGTAGCGTATTACCATTTCGATTAACCTTAGTAATCCGAAGGCGAGTGAGAGGGAGAGCGGAGGAGAGAGGGGGAGGGGAGGTGGGAGAGCGGAGGTTAGATAATCAAATGATGGAATGACGGGTAGCGTATCAATTCGAACTACTTAGTAATCCGAAGGCAAGTGAGAGGGAGAGCGGAGGTGAGATGGATAGCGGAGGAGAGGAGAGGGAGGGAGGGCAGGTGGGAGAGCGGAGGTGAGATAATCTAATGAGGGAAAGACGGGTAGCGAGACCAATTCGAACTACTTAGTAATCCGAAGGCAAGTAAGAGAGAGAGCGGAGGTGAAATGGATAGCAGGGGAGGGGAGATGAGAGAGCGGAGGTGAGATAATCTAATGAGGGAAAAACGGGTAGCGAGACCAATTCGAACTACTTAGTAATCCGAAGGCAAGTAAGAGGGAGAGCGGAGGTGAAATGGATAGCAGAGGAGAGAGGGGTGGGGAGGGGAGAGGAGAGAGCGGAGGTGAGATAATCTAATGAGGGAAAGACGGGTAGCGAGACCAATTCGAACTACTTAGTAATCCGAAGGCAAGTAAGAGGGAGAGCGGAGGTGAGATGGATAGCGGAGGAGAGGAGAGGGAGGGAGGGCAGGTGGGAGAGCGGAGGTGAGATAATCTAATGAGGGAAAGACGGGTAGCGAGACCAATTCGAACTACTTAGTAATCCGAAGGCAAGTAAGAGAGAGAGCGGAGGTGAAATGGATAGCAGGGGAGGGGAGATGAGAGAGCGGAGGTGAGATAATCTAATGAGGGAAAAACGGGTAGCGAGACCAATTCGAACTACTTAGTAATCCGAAGGCAAGTAAGAGGGAGAGCGGAGGTGAAATGGATAGCAGAGGAGAGAGGGGAGGGGAGGGGAGAGGAGAGAGCGGAGGTGAGATAATCTAATGAGGGAAAGACGGGTAGCGAGACCAATTCGAACTACTTAGTAATCCGAAGGCAAGTAAGAGGGAGAGCGGAGGTGAAATGGATAGCAGAGGAGAGAGGGGAGGGGAGATGAGAGAGCGGAGGTGAGATAATCTAATGAGGGAAAGACGGGTAGCGAGACCAATTCGAACTACTTAGTAATCCGAATGCAAGTGAGAGGGAGAGCGGAGATGAAATGGATAGCGGAGGAGTGAAGGGGGGAGGAGAGAGAGGAAGGGGAGGTGGGAGAGCGGAGGTGGGATCATCTAATGAGGGAATGACGGGTAGCGTATCATTTCGAACAACTTAGAAACCTGAAGGGAAGTGAGAGGGATTTCGGAGGTGAAAGGGGCAGCGGAGTTGAGAATGGAAGGGAAGGTGAGACAAATTCTCATAACAATTTCGTCCCGGCTCGCCACGCAGCGGCGAGCCCTGACTGAACTTGGTTCAAAGGCGAACTCCCGCCGAAGGCGAGAGTGAGCGTCGGGGTTACCAGAACGGTTTGACGGGTTAGCTGGTAGTCGAATAAGCTTGGGTATATCAGGAGTTAGTGAAAATGGTAGATCGTTTTTTTACGTTGACTGGAGCGGAGGAGGGACTGTATTATAAGGGAATAATGGGTAGCGTATTATTCTGAACAACTTGATTAACGCATTGTTCAGAATTAAAAATCTTTCACTTGGTCGATTTTAAATGAGGTAAATGTAGTACTAGTACCATATCTCTCTTCTCTCCCTCCCCTGGCAGTTTTTCCGTCCCTCACCTTTTCTCCCCCCTGGCAGTTTATGCTCCCCTCCTCCGATCTCTCGCTTCAGTACACTACACTATCTCGCCTCTCTCGCTTCTCTCGTGGTATGAGCAAGTTGTGATGCATGAAATTGAACTATTTAATATAAATTCATTCATATCGTACTATAATTGTATTATATTGAATAGGAAACAATCACTTCGAGCCATTATTATTCGTCGAACTCCATATCGTTCAGTATGGAAGAGTGCGAGCTTTCTTAGTTGCAGTGACTCTGAGATTACCCTATCTTTCCCATATCTTCTCTTCCGTTCGGATCGTCCTCGTCGTGGGGGGCGGTGTCTGTCTCCTCATCCGTGATCACCTCCCCTGTTGCAGAGTATAATTTGTCTCACTCCCATTCATTCCAAAAATAATGGAAAGGATTCTCAAGGCAAAGATTATTCTCTGGTGTAACATCCATAAGATTATCCCTCCTGAACAGCATGGCTTCCTCAGCAAGCGTTCTACGGTTACCCAATTATTGGACTGTACTAGGAATTGGCGCGACTCCATTGACCGTGACTATTGTATTGATGTAGCATATATTGATCTTGCTAAGTTATTATTCAAATTGCAACTGATAGGAATTCGTGTTTGCTAAATTGGATTACAGGCTATCTTTCTGATAGAGTCTTCAGAGTGCGTATTGGAAGCTCACTCTCTTCTGAGAGACGAATCATCTCAGGGGTGCCACAGGGCAAGGGGGGTACGACATTTCCGCAACGGAGCGCCGTTCGCTTGAGAGTTGGCGTAGCAACTTGGTAGTTGTTTCATTGTTACCAGTATGTGCTCCCATACATAAAAATATATACATTTTATTTCTAGGTGATCTTGAGTTTTACTCCAAATCGACGTATAGTGCATTTGTTCTTCATATTCCCTCCATCCGAAAGGAAAATTTAAGAGCCTCTTTTGCCCACAGAACCACTCGGCTCAATAAATTACACTTGATATGTGACCCCAATTTATCTGTCGATATTGTAAAGCTCCATTTATTAAATTCCCCTAATCTACTGCATATCCTTGGTATTGAAATTAGAAATCTCTAGCGCCTTTCCCACCTCCCTCCGCTCCCACCATCTTCCCTTCCGCCAGTTCGACACTTTCCGATCTCAAGTCAACGAAGACTCCAATAAGAAACTAGCGACCTTCGGTCGCTACGTGGTTGGCGGGGTTGTGTGATAAGGATACATATTGTCCACGACTGGTGAGAGCCTGCTTAAAACGTTGTAAAAGGCTCGTGAGGCCTCGCTGCAGCGCTATATCCGAAATTGTTGATAACTGAACGCTGTTTACCTAAGGAAATGAATCTCGGGGTATTAGCGATACTAATACTTATTTCCGAAAAAAACGAGAATTACGTAAAATTGAATAGTGAGGATTTAAGGCCAAAATTAAAAGTAGAGGCCACGGGAGTTAGAATGGTGGTCCAGGTCCGGGGTTTGGGCGATCACGATGAAGCTATTTATGTTCAAAAACAATTATTGCATAATGTTGCATGATGTAATTCCAAATTTTGAAAGAGCTCACTCTGGGAAGTCGAATGGTCAAGGTCAGAGGTCTGGGCGACTACTTTGAAGCGATTTATGACCAAAAAAGCGATTATTGCATCATGTTGCATAATAATGATGTAATACAAAATTATGAAAGAGCTGACTCTGGGGAGTCGAATGGTCAAAGTCCGGGGTCTGGGCGACCACTTTGACGCGATTTATGGCCAAAAAGTAATTATTTCATCATGTTGCATAATGATGATGTAATACCAAATTCTGAAAGAGGTCACTCTGGGGAGTCGAATGGTCAAAGTCCGAGGTCTGGGTGATGCCTGGGAGCCGATATATTGAATTATTGCATCATCATTATGTAATGATGATCAAATCGGTGATGCAATAGAAATATCCCGTCGAGGGGAGTTGTATGGTACCTTACTTGTAGGTGTACGATGAGTTTGAATCGAGTTATGAGGAAAAAACGGGATATTGCATAGTGATGATTAAATATTACGTCATGATGACGCAATCATTATCGATTTTAAAAGTGCCGAGCCTGGGGATCCGACTGGTCAAGGAGTTACCGTTCTAGGATGCGGTTGAAGCGAGTTATGAGGGAAAAAAAGATATTGCGTAGTGATGATGCAATATGACGTCATGATGACGCAATAATTATCGATTTTGATAGAGCTCGCCGATAGGGTTCGTATGGTGAAGGACTTGACCTTCTAGGTTAAGTTTAAAGCGAGTTATGAGGAAAAAACGAGATATTGCGTAGTGATGATGCAATATGACGTCATGATGACGCAATCATTACCGATTTTGATAGAGCTCGCCGAGGGGAGTCGTATGGTACCTCAGTTGTAGGTCTACGATGAGTTTGAAGCGAGTTATGAGAGAAAAACGGAGAGCGTGACAGACAAACACACAAACAAACAGACGAACGGACAGACAGACATCTTGTCTTTTTTCTACATAGTAATATATTGGATAGCGGCCACTCTCCCGCTCTCGAGGCCAGTACAAAGTTAGAGAGAATTGAGATTTTTATGCTGTGCCAAGCTTGGCTCGATTCTTAGGCAAACGGCCTCATATTCTGGTGTAGTTTTACCCGTAAAAAATTTTTGATATCCGAGAGCGAGAAAATGCGAAATAAAAAAGCATAGGATGAAAAACAACTTTTTCATCATAAAAATCGAGTATATCGATCTAAAAATGTCCGAGGTGCACTTTTTCGATACGATTTTCGGAATCTACGCAAAAATGTGTATAGTGTGAATTTTCCTGAATTTAAAAAATGACGACTTTTGAAATATTGCGATCCAAATTATGCCAAAGACATCAAAATGCAGAACATGGGGTTTTTAACGAAATGACAATGAAGACGACTTCCTTCCCTTTTGTGAAAGTTGATTCTTTTGTAGAACTGGCCAAGACGAATAAAAATTCTTTTTAAAGGTTCACTGTATCAAAAATTGAGCGAGTTACGCCTCTTGTAGCAGGTAGATCATTAAACCCAAGTGTCCACCAACCACATTACATCGAAATCGGAGACGCAAAATATTTTAGTAGTAACAGCGACTCGTTTTCCTACACTTTTACAGGAGACCCGTGATAAAACACTGCGCTTGGGGGTATCGACGATGCTGAAAAAGGTGGCCATACGAATTGTGCACCCTTCATTGGATCCAGACGGCGTCATGTTGAAAACACGTTTTCACATATATCACATGCCAGCAAGGTGCACTTTACGAGAGTAAATTGCACCTTCCTGGCATGTGATATATGTGAACTGAACCCCTCCCACTTGCCTGTATTCATTCGAGTAAGTGAATCCAATGAAAGGTAGCTGATTTCCAGTGAATGCTCGAGGGATTTGAAACGTTTCTCCTTGGTCCATTTGCTCCTCAACTTCGAAATGGGAAGCGTCATCATCTGCGCGCAGCTCAGGAATCACAGGAGGAACAGCTGAAACTGAGCTAATATTCCTATTTCAATACGAGCCCCTTTGTATAAGAATCGAGCAGATATCAAGTGTTTCGGTACAGCCCAATATTCGAATCTCTGTAACCTGTAATCGAGTTATAAAAGATGCTGAAAACGTTGGGCGCGCTTTTTTCTCCCAGAGCATTCTTCGACTCCTGACGGTTTCACGTCAAAATCACACTTTCGTGCATTTCTCCACTTTAGCGACTCGTCGCTTTCCCCCGACCTCGGCTCACGAATCTTAGAAACTGCTGAAATGACAGGTCCTAAATCGTCTCTTCAAGCCGGTACGACCCACCATGTAATGCACATATAGCTGTAGCATATTTTTAGCTGCAAGAAAAGTTGCATTTGAAAAATAATTTTAATAATTCATGATGAATGAAATATATGGGGTTTTCATAATTCATGAAAAATGAAGTTGACACGCTTATCCAGCGTCAAGTTCTGCCTCGAAAGCCTTAGTAAATTTAGGACTGTAGAAAGTGGAGAAATACGCAAAAGTGTGACATTCGGCGTGACACGTCACGAGTCCACGAAGGCTCTGGGAGCAAAGAGCGCATCCACCGTTTTCAGCGATACAAATCGGGGAACAGTTAGAGATTCGAGATTTTTATAGCGTGCCGCCCATTAATCCATTCTCAGACAAATGGCCACACAGATTTGATATCTTTGTATTTATTTAATAATTCGGCTGATAGGCTGACCACTTGCGAGAGTTGCCCACGTCCACTCGTCGTTGCGGAAGAATGGATGTTCCCTGACCTCCTCGACTCCTTTCCGACCCAGTCTACGATCGGCATCAGACAAGAGCAATCTGATGAGATCCTTCGAGTGACCACTCATCACTCCATCATCGGGGAATTGAAGAGACTCCTGCATACAATTCCCATTCACACAATCATTCCGTGTCCACATTCAACTCACTCGATGATTCATGATATTCGTATATGTATTCACGAGTGCATCTGCATAGAAGGGAGTTTCGCCCACCAACATCTCGTAGATGAAGACGCCCACTGACCTGTATTCCATTACTCCTCATACCCCTCTCCCTTCTATTCTCTCACCACCAGTCGACCTCCCTCCCATACTCATGATCGTGTCCCTGATTCCGGAGTACTTCAGGTGCGATATAGTCAGGGGTTCCAACTGCAGTCGAGCACTGCAACTGCCCACTCTTCCTCATACCACCAATGTACAATAGAGTACTTCAACCAAATAAAAAGCTGTTCGCGTAATCGTTTTTCTAGGGGTCACTTTTTCAGCTGGTTATCCGCAAAAATGACGCCGCGACTTGTAGAATGAATAAATAAAAAGTGGTCCCGTTCTGGAAAAACGTGCAAACGCTGAGAAAAACCTGCCGCAGTCTCAAAATTCGATTTTCACCTTATGACTCTCGAGCAGGTTTACTTTAGACGATGAGCAAAAGGTTAAAAAGTGATAGACCGTTGGATAGAGGGCGTCGAGGATAATCAGAATCATCAAAAATCGGCAAGTTTTAATCATAAATAAAATTCTCAAAAATTTCAAACTATTTGCGCAGCATGACTTTCCGATCTTTGAAGTAATTTCATAAATGGATTGTTAACAAGGGAATGGTCAATCCAGAATTGAAAATTAGGGAAAATGACATACAGTACTGTGCAAAAGTCACGCAACAAATTTGTTATTGTCATAACTCTCTTCAAAATAAAGATAGGGACCTATGGTTTTTGAGCAATCGATAGATAAACCTCACGAGAATATAGCACTACCATGCATGATTCTTACCTCTATATCGCAAAATACCGTAATCACATTCCGAGTATGTGTTACACATTTTTTCAAAACTACCGAGCGTTGGGATCTGTTCACACTAACTGTGCAGAGAGCATAACCTCTGATGATAACAATCCGACATCTGACTGGTTTGGTGCATTTCGGAGAAAAGCCGGAATATCGATTTTCATAGACCTCTAGAATTTTCCATTTTGGCCATATCTTTGAGATCAGTTGAGCTACAGAGCCCAGATCTAGATCTGAGAACCCCTTTTATGATGGAGTCAGATGGTGGATTGTGATCATCAGAGGTTATGTTCTCTGCACAGTAAGTGTGAACAGATTCCAACTCGGTACTTTTTTTTAATGTCCAACGCATACACGGAATGTGATTACGGTATTTTGCAAAATATTCATAAAAGTCATGCATTGTATGGTTATGTTCTCGTGAGGTTTATCTATCGATTGCTCCAAAAATTTTAGGTCTCTTATTTTTTAAGAGTTATGACTAGGGACCGCGGAGCTCCGTCGTTTCTGCCGTTCACCATTATCGTATTGGGAAAACTCACACACATACGTGTCCAAGTATGGCGGCGTCTCTGCCCGACCCTGCGGGACCTAAGGTCATGGATTTTGCCCGACCCTGCGGGTCTGGGGGAATGTCGGATAAAGCTCAGATATGATACCCCATGTAACCTACAGTAACCCAGCATGCATCATTCGACTACCGTAACCCTCGTTACCGTAATCTGGTTACGGTAGCTTTGCAAAACGAGGAATTTGAGCTTTTTATTACATGGATGAGATCGAACGGTTATCGTTGAGCTTCAATGGGCTAACAATTTCCCACCTACAGTATCTACAGTACCCACGAGGAAACAAATACATTAGTGATATCGACAACTGATTTTTTAAAATCGTTTCTAAAAATCCGTTCTTTGAGCCAGCAGTGTTCCCATCACTTGCTTGTTCCTTTTAGTATTAGTATATCACACATTACCGTAATCTGGTTACGGTAGTTTTGCAAAAATATGAATTTGCGTTTTTTATTACATTGTAAAGAGCGAACGGTTACCGTTGAGCATGAATGTGCTTACAATAGCTCATTACCAACCCTACGGATCTTGACCAACCCTGCTGATTTTGACCAACCCTGCGGATCCTGAACAACCCTGCGGATTCTGACCAACACTGCGGGGTCTGACCAACCCTGCTGATTTTGACCAACCCTGCTGATTCTGACCAACCTTGCGGATTCTGACCAACCCTGCTGATTTTACCAACCCTGCGGATCCTGACCAACCCTGCGGATTCTGACCAACCCTGCGGGGTCTGACCAACCCTGATGATTTTGAACAACCCTGCTGATCGTGACCAACCCTGCTGATCCTGACCAACACTACGGATCTTGACCAATTCGAATATTTAAAAAACGACCGACCCCGATCAATTTTATTGTTACCAAAGAGCCAAAAATAGCGTCAGAAAATTTTGCCGGATTTCAGCAAATCATGGCTTCCCATAGAAAATTCCTATGGCTCTTTAAAAAATTCTGACGCCTATCTGAACAATTTTTTCCATTGCTCATAAAATTAATACGGCCCTCCAAAAATTCTGACAGCTCTTAGAGTCTTCAGACGGGAATCAGAAAATTCAGGATTCTATCTAAAAATTCCGTCGGCCCTCAGAAAATTCCTGCGATATCCCTGAGAGTCTTGTGAGGTCTAAAGAGACAATCATAATTTTTTGAGGATCTTCTGAATATTTTGATGGCCGTTTGAATTTTCTAAAGTCCATATGCATTGTCTGAGGGCAGTCGGAATTGTCTGAGGATCGTCGGAATATTTTTAGGGGCGTCTACTATATCTATGTACCTTCAGAATTGTCCCAGAATATTGAGTCACAGATTAGAGAGAATTTTATGCGGACGTTGGACTGTCTCTGGGGAAATTTTTCTGAAGTGCTCTCAGAATTTAATGAGAGCTTTTCAGAAATTTCTGAGGCTCGTGGGAATTTTCTGAGAGTCGTCGGAATATTTGGTGCGAAGTCGCATATCTCTGTGCACCTTCAGAATTTTCTTAGAGTGGTCAGCTTTTTTTGAGGGAAGCGATAATTTTATGGCGTTACTGTCTCTGTGGACAATCAGAGTTTTTTGAAGGCCTCTCAGATTTTTTTGAGAGCATCTCAGAAATTTCTTCAGAAAATTATTGGGGTGTCCGGAAAGTTCGTATAATTTTTTGTTTTTATTTTTTATTCAATGCTTTACAATTCTCAGTGACCAATGTATGCCCCCTTCTTTCTCACTACCTCCCTCCAGCGATTGGGCAGGGTCTCGATTCCTCTCTTCCAGAATGCGGGTTTCTTCGAGACCGCCCAGTTCACGAAAGCCCTCACAACTTCATCTCGATTCTTGAACTTCTTTCCTTTGCAGAAGTCAGAGAGAGAGCGGAAGCAGTGGTAGTCGCATGGGGAGAGATCCGGGGGAATACGGTGGATGGGGAATCCTCTCGATCTCGCAGAGTTGGTCAGGATCCCCAGGGTTTGTCAGGATCAGCAGAGTTGGTCAGGATCCCCAGGGTTTGTCAGGAACAGTAGGGTTGGTCAGGATCCGCAGGGTTGGTCAAGATCCGCAGTGTTGGTCAGGATCAGCAGGGTTGGCCAGGATCAGCAGGGTTGTTCAGAATCCTCAGGGTTGGTCAGAATCCGCAGGGTTGGGCAGAGAAGCCGCAGGGTTGGTCAGAATCCGCAGGGTTGGGCAGAGAAGCCGCAGGGTTGGGCAGAGAAGCCGCAGGGTTGGGCAGAGAAGCCGCAGGGTTGGGCAGAGAAGCCGCAGGGTTGGGCAGAGAAGCCGCAGGGTCCTTTTACAAAAATAAATAGATTTTGAATCGATTTTCAAAAAAACAGTTGTCGACATCACTATTTAATTTTTGCCCGGATGGGTACTGTAGATATCGTAAATGGGCGATTGTAAGCCCATTCATGCTCAACGATAACCGTTCGCTGTTTACAATGTAATAAAAAGGGCAAAATTCATATTTTTGCAAAGTTACCATAACCAGATTACGGTAACGAGGGTTACATTAGCCGGATAATGCATGTTGGGATACTGTAGATGACGTGGGGTATCATATCTGAGCTTTATCCGACATTACCCCAGACCCGCAGGGTTGGGCAAAAATTCCATGACCCCCTACCTTAGGTCCCGCAGGGTTGGGCAGAACTCGCCGCCGGCGTGGACACGTATGCTCACACACCATCACACCACCATTTATTTATTATTGTTCCAGGTTTAATTTATTTTGATTAATTAATTTTTGCGCTTAATCGATAGAGCATCATCTGAAGATACAAAATAATAAACGAAAATTAAGTAATTTAGCGGGTATAAAACATAGATAATTACATTGGAAGACATATATTTCTAACGAATTGTATTTTTCATTTTAAATCGGAGTGCACTATTTTAGTGCTCTATTCAGATGATTGCAAGAACCATCCCTGCACTCTGTAGAAGCACTAGTGTTGCTCGGGGTTCGTTCGCAAGCATGATATATGACTCTTTCTGAGACACTGTCCATGGTTTTCTCGGTTAACCTTGATTTTTTCCATTTTTCCGAGTGCACTATTTCATTTGAACGTTTAATCACATGCAGCCATCTCCCCTCTGCCCTAAACAGGTACTAAAAATGACGGATTTTCGAGAATAACCTTGTCTCAGAAGTAACAAATTCGCACCAACTTTAGCAAAAAATTACGGTCGATCTTCGCTAAAATGTGTACTTTTAAAGGTATATTTATTAGTGCTATTTTTTTCACTGACTATTGTTGTATACATAATCGATTCCGCAACTTCGATTTCATAAGAATCGCGGAATTGATATAGAATGCATTTTTAACACCCCCCCCCCCCCGCGGTCCTCAGTTATCACAGTAATAAATTTGTTGCGAGATTTTTGCACGGTACTGCATGTCATTTTTTCCTAATTTGCAATTATGGACTGACCATTCCCTTGTTAACAATTAGGCTTTGCTAAACGAGAGATTTCTCGCGAAACCGTCTTTCATTCTCGGTCGAGACAACTCTCATGTCGGTGATCTCGAGCGAGAGCTCATTTGCATTTCTCGGTCGAGAGTCGAGAGTTCTTGCGAGCTTCTTTAGCTTCTTTAGTTCTTCTTTAGCAAAGCCTATTAACAATCCATTTATGAAATTACTTCTCCATAGAGCTTTACAGATATCAATGCTCCATGAAACCTAGATCGAAAATTGTAATTTTCTAAACCCTATAGAGGTTCATGAAAATTCGTAAAGCTCTAAGGAGAAAAAAACGCCAAGCATAGCTGTTTTTAGACACCCTAAACCAAAAAACATTATTCAATACTACTGAATCAGTAGCTAATGCATTTGTCAAGGTCTGCCAGAGGATCGAATTTGACTTTTTAAATTTAGGTTTTGAGTTCCATCAATTCCCGATGATTATAGTTGCCCACGCCGGCGGCGACCCCCATGGCCCCCTATTCATGGGTGTGGAGAGAGCCCCTGTTTTGAGGGGCGCTCCGCACAGGGACATATAGGGAGGGGGTCATGGTCAAAAATCGATTGGTAGGTGAATGGCAGGTCAAGACTAGGTACCGTACCCAATCGATAGTACAGTACCGCCAGATACCGTATACCACTACCGTAAACCCGGTTATCGCAAACTAAATTATTTTTAAAAAGTCCTGGTACCGTGTCCAATCGATTGTACAGTACCCAAGTCACTACCGTAACCCAGTTCCATGGGTCAAACATTTTTCTGAAAATCCAAAATCGAGCATACAATTATTTTAAAATATCTTTCCGTATATCTTATTACCCTAGGATCATTTTATGATCGATTTGGAATTTTTAGAAAAAAATTTGACCCAAGGAACTGGGTTACGGTAGCGACTTGGGTAATATTGGAGTAGAAATATATGTCCTACACCACGCTCCGGAACGATAAATTACGCGTCGCAACTCATAATTTCAAAACAATTTCCTAAGTTATTATTTTGTTAAAACAAGGCGTATGCACACTAATTTTATTCAAATAGCAAACGAATTAAGCGAAATTCATAATTTTACATGTTTGATGCGCGGTTGAATTTCGAGGCCCATATTTCTACGCGCCGTGTCTCATTCGTAAATTCTAAAATTGCGGAACGTTTTAATATTGCAATACTGTACAATCGATTGGACACGGTACCAGAATTTTTTAAAAATAAAGTTAGCTTGCGATAATCGGGGTTACGGTAGTGGTATACGGTATCTGGTGGTACTGTACTATCGATTGGGCACGGTACCTAGTCTTGACTTGCCATTATCCTACCAATCGATTTTTGATCATGACCCCCTCCCTATACGTCCCTGTGGGGAGCGCACCTCAAAACAGGGGCGCTCTCCATACCCATGAATAGGGGTCATGATCAGAAAACACCTCGCCGCCAGTGTTGGGCAACTATGGTGATAATACATCTCGCACAAAACAATTCGAACTAGGACATTTCGAACAATTGTTTTGAGCGAGCACACCACATTGGAGGCCATTTATTCATTATTGAAATATTTTATTTATCAATTATGTAAGAAAAAATGCTGGATAATCTAACAATGAGAACAAAATCGCAAAAAAATAAGTTGGGAAAGAAATTGTGCGCAATGTCCTAGTTCGAAAAGTTTTTACTCGAATTTGTTTGTTCGAGATGTCTTATCACCTTTCCATAGAGTGCTATGAACAAAAAAAGTCGAGTGCGACAGCAAAAAGGGGGTGAAATGACCAGGTTATCTCCTCTCTTCGAATAGAGGACGAGAGAGTCGAGTAGAAACCCATCTCTTAGAAATCCGCCGCGAAATTGGACACTCTCATCTAATCTCACAGGCTGTATGGCGTGATATGAAGGCGTTTGCCGAAGATTCGATCAGAGCACAGGAAAAAAATTCAATTTTGCAATTTTGAGTGATTTGGGGTTATCGATGGCGCTGAAGAAGATAGGCATACTCATTTTGTACGTAGAGCTTCCGTTGGCTCCAGACGACGTTGCGTCGATTTCACATTTTGATGCTTCCCACAGCTCAATTGAGGGCTAAAATTAGTGGAACAAGTTTTCTGGAGTGAAATTTTATGGCGAACACGCCTGTATATTTCAATTATCATATTTTTCTAATTAAAAAATTAAAAATTCAACTTTTCGCTCCATGAAAAGCAAGCAAACTTTTGAGAAAACTAAAAATAACTGCGCTTAAAACGGATGAAAACGCGAGGTTGGACGAGGCAAAGCACTGAAACTGCCAGGGGGCGTGGGATAGAGGCAGAGGAGGGGACTGCCAGAGGGTCTGAGATCAAGTGAAGGAGGAAGATCGGACGTTAATTCCCCAAATTAGGTTCAAACGGAGCACTATTTGGAACATTTCTCAAAAGTTTGATGTCGTATTTAGATAAAATTGCATTCTTGAAATCCTCTCGTCACGGCGGTTCCATCCATGTATTTGCTAAGCTCGCTATTGATTGAGCGAAAAGTTGAATTTTTAATTTTTAAGTTAGAACATTATGATAATTGAAATACACAGGCGTGTTCGCCATAAAATTTCACCCCAGGAAACTTGTTCCACTAATTTTAGCGCACAATTGGGCTGTCTAAAGCCTCAAAATGTGAATTCGGCGCAATGTCGTCTGGAGCCAACGGAAGCTCTGCGTGCAAAATAAGTATGCCTATCTTCTTCAGCGCCATCGATAACCCCAAATCACTCAAAATTAGAAATTGACCTTCTTCGCTGTGCCAAAATATTTCGGATCTGCTCGTCTTTTAGGTAAACGCTCTCATATACAACTGAATAAACATTGAAAATAGTGTACCTTGACCACTCCATCTTTGTTCATCCGTACACACGTTCCAAAGTCAGCTAATTTTATGTGACCATTCTTTCCGATGAGCATATTGTCAGGTTTGACGTCACTAGAGAGAAATAAATACAAACGTTAAACTCCGTTTGATTATTCATGGCTAACCGATGGATGAATCCTAGCGAGTGCAAAGCAGACAAGGCTTCTACGAGCTCCGCTGTATAAAATCGTGTCCATTTTTCCGATACATCGTACCTGTAGGGAGATAAATAATTAATGATCATATGAGACCGTTTGCGTAATAAACTAGCAAATATTTCGGATTCTGAGACAGCTCAAAAATCTCTTTTCTCTATAAATTTACGCTTTGGGGGTTTCGATGGTGCTGAAAACGGTGGGCATACTTATTTTGTACTCAGAGCCTTCGTTGGCTCCAGACGTCATCACATTGACAGCACGTTTTTTTCATATATCGCGTGCCAGGATGATGCTAAACTTGCGAAACTATGGTTCCCTAGATAGAATTCGATGCTCATTGCGCCTGTCTACTTCATATTTCATGAATTATTAATAAATATTTCAAAAATTCAAATTTTCGTAGACGCAATTTCGGGACGAACGAGTTTACATGGTTGGAACCCGCGTGACGAGTAGATTCAGAATTCCAAATTTCATAGATTTTTTTCCATACTGATTTAAAGATTGGAGTGAAAAATTTAGATGAAATCGAGCGAAATCCCTCTCGTTCCCTCTGGGCCCTCTCGCCTCTTCCTCACTAGGGCAGAGGAGGGAATTGGAGTGCCGACTAGGGCGGGGAAAAACGACTCATCGAATCGGCTTGTTTACTTGTTGGATCGAGTCTCTCGAACACTCGACCCTCTCCCTCTTGTTGCTCCTAGACGAGGAGAGAGTCGAGTCGAAATCGAGTCGGAAATTTTCTAAGTTCTAAGTGGTCCAAATGGCCTATTCTTTGCACTGTTTGAATCAGCTCGATGAGACCTATCGAACACATAAATGTTAGCGTAATTATGCAAAAATTTTGAAACTATTAAAATTCTCCGCACAAACCTAAAGAAAAATCGGAAAAAATAAATTTTCATTTTTACCCTCATGTTGACACTTTTTTCGACTGTTCTCGTCATGCAGATTCCAACGGTCCAAAAATTAAATTATTTGGACCTCATTGAGCTGAGTAAATGGCGTCGACTCGAAATAGAACGACTCATCCCTTCTGTATACTCTTTCGTCTCGATATTTTATGACGCGTCCGCACGTTTTTCGGCCTCTTTCGGTCAGAAATCTTCAGAAATGTGTGTGTAGCCTGCGATCCGAGTCAGAGAGAAGCTGGCAAAGACTCGAGTTATCCGCGGGGAGTCGAACCAGCGAGTCAGAGCACATGTGACCCTCACGTTCTTTCGCGACTAAGTAGTGGCGAGAGAGCGTGCAAGCGAGGTCAGCCGCGAGAGGGAGAGCGTGAGGGGAGGGAGAAATCGTACGCCCTTGACCCTAATCCAATGCCCTGATGAGATCATCAAATGCCAAATTGTGGGGTGATTTTTTTCAAATTTTTAGAAGTTGTTCAAATCTTCCAGAACTCAAAGTAGGTTAGGGAATGGTCGTCCTAAAAATCGTATGCCTTTGGCTCTAATCAAATGCCCCGATGAGATAATCGAATGCCCTAAAATTTTGGGGTGTCCGCGCCCACCACTGAAGTAGACAGTCGTAATCAGCATCGAATTCTACGTAGTGAACCCTACTGTCGCAAATTTATCACCTTCCTGGCACGCGATATATGTGAAATAAGTGTTTTCAACGTGACGTCCGGAGCCAACGAAGGCTCTGAATACAAAATAAGTATGCCCACCGTTTTCAGCACCATCGAAAACCCTAAATCAAAAATTTATAGATAATCGAGATTTTTGGACTACCCCTGTCCTTGTTCGAAGCTTAGACGAACGGGCTCATATATACAGAATAATATTCCGGAATTGTGAGCGAAAAAGAGTGCAACTTGCGTAGTCATGAGATTGACAAGATCTCCTCCTGGCATGTACTCCATTACCATGTAGAGATACCGAGTATCCTGCAACAAACATTTGACTCCCTCATTCAAAACATACGAATTCATCCATTCCCTACCTGAAATGCATAGTTCAGTTTGACGATCCAGTTGCTATTAGCCTGCATCATAATATCTCGTTCTTCCCAGAAAAAGGCCGAATCGGATCTCTTGATCTGCAAGTCAATTGATTAGAAATTTGGAAATATGAATGGCTTTTCGACGAAGTAACAACATTAACCACAGCAAGCCGACCACTGCTAGAAAAAGAAATATCATGCATACCATATCATACTTGTTGAGAAGCTTCATAGCATGCACTTGGCGAGTTCTCGTGTGTCGCACTAATTGGACTTCTCCGAAGGATCCCCTCCCGATTACTTTCACCAGTTGGAAGTCGCTTCCCTTTAGTCGTTGATCACTCAACTTCCGTGCAAAAGATTCATCTGAACACAACAACAACAATGAACTACACTCATCGACTGAGACTGAGCCAACGAATTGCACCAAACAATATGCTCAAACTGCTACCCCACACCTAAACTTAAAGCACATATCACGCGTTTCATCGTAGATTCACAAACATCTTTGCAAACGAAATTTTTTTCTCGATAGACTGACCCCATTGGGATCTCTGAACTAGCTTGGCTTGTCAACACTGAAAAAGGTTTGGCTTGTCAGGACTGAAACCGCAATTTCAAGATTGGCTCGGCGTAGAATGATCTTGGCAAGAAATGATTTGTTTAAAATCAATTTCAAGATCTTGAAAAAACATTCAACATCTCGCATATTTTTTTATTTTTTTTATTGAAACTATTATTTTTACCACCGAAACATGTTAAAATTCCCTTCACAAAAACAATTAAATTTTGCATCCATTTCAAGATCTTGAAATTGATCCATTGGTCTTGATAAGAGGAGATAATTGAGTTTCAACATTTCAAGATGCGCAACCATGTCTTCCCCTCAGGTGGCGAACTCAGCCAAGAAGCAGAGTAGCACGTACCAAAACATGTGCGTTACTGCCCTCTCTCTGGCACTCGAGAACGCCCCCTCTGGTGTGGATAGGGATAAGTGGAAGATTATCACTGAGCTGCTCCATACTATGGCGAAAGCTCTCGAGCAGGTCGCTGAGCAGCAATGTGATGCCTCCCTTGCCTCCTCCCTCTTCCATCTCCTATCCGCGCCTTCCTCTCCCCACCTCATCCCTCCCTTCCACCTCCACTCCCATTCCCCATCCCCATCCCCCTCTCTCATCTGGCGAAGACCCAGTCGAAGCTCATCTGAGGGCTCGTTCGCTTGTGATCTCGGGAATCCCCGAGGCCGATTCCTCTCAGAATATTGAAGAGAGATTGGCTGGCGATGCCGTCTGTTGGATTGACTCTGGCCCTACTTCACGTAGAGGCTACCCCTCAGATGGTGTATAGAATGGGCAAGCCGGGCGACAAACCCCGCCTCCTTAAAGTGGTGCTTCCTTCTCGCTCTCACCTCTTGACTGCCCTGAAAAATGCCTCTGATCTCCGCAAGAACGAAGAGTTCAGAGGTATGTACATTCGTAAATCGCAGACTCGAGAAGAGAGAGAGAGAAGCAAGGAGATGAGAGAGTCACTCAAGGCTATGCGCGCTCAGGATTCGGGCTGTCCCTTCGTGTATTACCGCGACGAGCTGTGGCACAAGGATGACATCCGTTCCTGTGTCCGCACTCACCTCCCGACTCAGGGAAACTAATTACTCGTACACCACCACCCGATTCTGGCCATTCTTTGACTTCCTCCCTTGATTGTCTCTCCTTTTCAATAGACGCTCTCCCCTCTTCCCCTCTTCCCCCTCTCTACGTATGTCCCCTCTCCATCCCCAATACTCTCTCCCCTCCCTCTCTTCCCCCACTCGTTCCTCGCGATCCGCCACTTTCTACAATCCTTCCCATCTCTCTGCGCTGTTTGTTACTCAACTCTTGATCACTCTGTAACAAGCTTCCTGATTTGCATGCTATTCTCTCTATTGATAAGCCCGACCTCCTCTTTGTAACAGAGATTTGGCTCTCTTCCAAGATATTAGACACTGAGCTCCTACTTTCCTTCCCTTATCGCATCTTCCGTTGTGATCGTCCTCGTCGTGGGGGTGGTGTCTGTCTCCTCGTTCGTGACCACCTCCCCTGTTCCCGAGTTGCTATCAATTCGTCAGTCTCTAGTGACATTCTTGCGATCGACGTGCATCCACCCGCAACTTTTGTCCCTACACGTTTTATACTTGTGTATAGGCCTCCCAGCACAACCACTGCTCAAAATACTCATTTATTTGATATTATCTCTTCCCTGGTTACAGTCCAGCATCAAGTGGTTGTGCTGGGCGACCTAAATTTGAATATTGATTGGTCTTCTCCTGGCGTGCTCTCTTCCCAAGCTTCATGCTTAGTTGACCTCTCCATTGATCTTGATCTCACCCAGATGGTTCCCTCTCCTTCCCTAACACGGATCTCCTGTAAGAATGCAGGAACTCATGCGACAAAAAAAAATTTTTTGGTCTCCGATTTCGATGTAATTGGCAAGGCTGACCAACTTGAGGGTGGGGAGAACGCCCATCCACTTCGTTTCTCAAAATTTGCATATTTTGACCTACCTCTTCAAAGGGCTGTATCTCAAAAAGTCCTTGACGCACAGCGCAAATTTTTTTTTCAAAAG
This sequence comes from Pristionchus mayeri, assembly GCA_036245805.1. NCBI lineage: Eukaryota > Metazoa > Nematoda > Chromadorea > Rhabditida > Neodiplogasteridae > Pristionchus > Pristionchus mayeri. The sequence continues at coordinate 23,775,841 of BTRK01000005.1, read as the reverse complement.
ATTCGTATTGAACTAATCTACAATCCAATCAACTTTATTTGCATACATACGTGGCATCTTCACCTACAAATGTCCAAAAAACTGCTTTTTTGATGCCGCTCTCAAAATTTTTCTCTTAACTGTACGAATTTTATTGCAAATTCGGATTCCCCATGGTCGAATTGAGGTACCCAGATAGTTCGTTTGTCAAATCTCGGGCCTCCATATATCGCTACTCAGTGGGGAGAATCAGAACATAGTGCAATTGTTTAATGAAATATCTCGTGATGCGTATCTATCCTTCAACATACGCAAATTGGTAAAATGAGACCATGTTCGGATAGCTCTCGAACAGATCTATAACAATGACTAAGGGGTAAAAAACGCTGAGGTTGACCGTTTTAGACTTACAGCGTAAAAACCCAATTCAATGGATCGAACCGTACATTTTGGCTAATACTCGATAATCTCAGTGCGATCCCTTGAATTGGGTTTTTACGCTGTACCTGTAAAACGGTCAACTTCAGCGTTTTTTATCCCTTAGTCATTGTTATAGATCTGTTCGAGAGCTATCCGCAAATGGTCTCAGTTTACCAATTTGCGTACGTTGAAGGATAGATACGCATCAAAAGATATTTCATTAAAAAATTGCACTATGATCAGATTCTCCCTACTGAGTAGCGATATATGGAGGCCCGAGATTTGACAAACGATCTATCTGGGTACCTCAATTCGACCATGGGGAATCCGAATTTGCAATAAAATTCGTACAGTTAAGAGAAATTTTGAGAGCGGCATCAAAAAAACAGTTTTTTGGACATTTGGAGGAGAAGATGCCACGTATGTCTGCAAATAAAGTTGATAGGATTGTAGATTAGTTCAATACGCATCTTTTGAAAAAAAATTGAGCGCTGTACGTCAAGGACTTTTTGAGATACAGCCCTTTGAAGAGGTAGGTCAAAATATGCAAATTTTGAGAAACGAAGTAGATGGGCGTTCTCCCCACCCTCATGTTGGTCAGCCTTACCAATTACATCGAAATCGGAGACCAAAAATTTTTTTCTGTCGCATTGTCGTCTCATTTTCCTACGATTTTACAGGAGATCCGTGCTAAACAATCATTTCCTTGATATTATCCTATCACCTCCCGGAGTAGTATCCAATTGCTGCTTATCAGCTCCTTTTAAAAATTCTGACCACTCTACGATTAACTTTGACTTCAATTTCCCCCTTGATCAGCCCGTAGTAGTGCATTCATTCGATTTTCGTAAAACTGACTTCTCTGGTCTCGACAGTGCACTACTCGAGTTGAATTGGGAGGAATCACTTTCTGATTGTACCGATATCTCAGACCTGTATAACCGATTCGTCTCACTTGTAACTGGCCTCTTCCCTGCGTTTATTCCTCTCAAGAAGATTTCCTTCTCCTCTGATCACTATCCTCCCCACATTAGGTCTCTTCTTGCACACAAACGCGCACTTTTCAACAAAATTCATCTTCGCCCTGTGCATTCTCAGTTTCTCTTAGTTTCACATAAATTAGATAAGGAAATACGTAAGTACGTTCGTTGCTACGAGAATCGCTTACTTGCCAGTAATCATAGTCGTTCATTCTACCGTTATGTATCCACCGGTTTCAAGTCTAAAGGTCCCTGCCATTGTGGCGATGGACGGATCTGTCATCACATGTAATTCTCGAAAGGCTGAATCCCTTGCCGATTATTTCACTCCTGTTTATACTCGTGATGACGGATCCCTTCCATCTTGCCCTACCCTCGTTTCGCAAACAATCCCTATATCAATCGTCCTACCTCATGATGTCTCTCCCATTCTGAAGAAAGTATCTACATCGTGTTCTCTCCCATCCGACTCCATCCCATCTATCATTTTTAAAAATTGCTTCCGTTCCTTATCAACTCCTCTCGCGCACATTTTCAATCACAGTATTATGCTAGGTGATATTCCCTCCCTGTGGAAATCCTCAATTGTGATTCCAATCCCCAAAATTTCCTCACCCTCCTCGGTCTCTGATTATCGCCCTATTAGTTTTTTTTTATTCCTTCCAAAATAATGGAAAGAATTCTCAAGCCAAAGATTATCCGTTGGTGTAACTTCCATAAGATCATCCCTCCCGAACAACACGGCTTCCTCTCTAAACGCTCTACTGTTACCCAACTTCTGGAGTGTACTCAAAACTGGCGTGACTCCCTCGATGGTGATTACTGTACCGATGTTGCATATATTGATCTTGCCAAAGCTTTTGATAAAGTTTCCCATTCTAAGCTATTATTCAAATTGGAATTGCTAGGCATTACTGAATTGGATTACAGGATATCTTTCTAATAGGAAATTTAGAGTGCGAATCAGCAGCTCTCTCTCTTCCGAGAGACAAGTGATCTCGGGTGTGCCACAGGGCACAGTTCTAGGGCCTCTCCTCTTTTTGCTATACACTTTCGATCTCCCTTCCGTTTTCTCCCCCTTTCCAAAACTTAGGTGTCGGCTCTTTGCTGATGACATCAAACTCTTTACTACTTTTGATCCACTCTCCCCTTCCGACTCCCCCTCCCAACTTCAATCGGGTATTAATGGTTTCTTAGAATACTGCAAAAAATGGCAGTTAGAAGTTGCTGAAAAGAAATGCAACGTATTACACGTAGGCAAAAACAATCCCTGTACCAAATACTCCTTAATCTCTTGCAACTTTGTAGTTTCACAGTCTATCCGCGATCTAGGCGTATTTATTGATCCTCTCTTAAATTTTGATTCCCATATCAATGTTGTTTGCCATAAGACGTCTTCATTAGTCTACTTACTATTCCGTAGTATCAGTTGCACTATCTAGTTTGACAGCCCGATTTTCTCCGTTCAAATTCGACCTGGTAAAATATGGGAAGGAATGATTTGCAATTACCGAATCTTGCACTATCTTCCTGGAGAGGGTGGGTCGCAATGCATCGAAAATATAAAAAAAATATTTGAAAAAAATTAGGCAAAGCTGAACGTTTCCATTTCATCTATCAGGATAGGACAGTGAGGAGACAGAACATCGTCGCAGAACTCTCCTTGTAAATTCTCTCTGCACAGATTCAACCTCAAAAAAAGTCCTACTGAAGTGGGATTCCATATTATACTGGACGATTCTAAAAGCGGACGAATGTATATGAGACGAAGCCTTCATCAATAAACTCACCTCTCATGTACGATTGCACGAGATCAAATTCATCGTGTCAACTCTCGATAACATTCTGACAGACTCAAGATGAATTATATATTGATCACTCGAAATGGGAGGGGAACACGAGTCAACCAAAAGAAGCAGATCATTGGGCAGCAGTTCGTGAAGACAAGTTTCGATCAAAACCGTTCAAGCCGTTCAAACTTGATAGTCATTAACCAAACAGCTAAAAATGATCCAATCAATGATCAGGTTAAGTTTAAATCGTATTTCACGGTTAATAGTATTGCGCAAAAATACAGCAAAATTAGGTTCTCCATCCGGAGACCGAACACACGGCTGACGGATTATTATCCCAGCTCGCTACCACTCAATCCGTTGGGGGAGGATCCTCCTAGAAGGGATTACATACCGACAACGCGGGCACAATTATCGATTTTCCCCATGTCCTGAGGGCGTTCAGCAAATTTGAACTATAGGAGTTCTTATAATTCGGTCATCTATCGATCCCACAGGGTCGCTTTCCGAAAGTCCAAAGACATTGCAAGTCCTTCCCTTGTAAGACGCTACCAATTGCGCCATATGAACAACGCGGTCAGAATGTGAACGAATGATAATGTTCCATCTCGCAAGGGCAGGATGAGAGGGTTCAAAAGCAGACGGAAAACATAAACTAAGATTTTCTCAAAAAGCCCATTTTCGATTCGCGCCAAAATTGTTTTATGGCCATCAGGCAGTGTGATCAGCATCCCTGTAAAGCGGCTTAATGCACTTTTTAGATTTAACCCAGGATTCGGTGCCGAAGTATATTAAGACGTTTCGATATGAAGATATTAATAATCTCATCGTGAAGAGGGTGAAAAAGTGCCCCTGGAAAACAATTTTCGTATTCTCATAATCATTCTGAGCGCAGCTATTCATAAAGAGGATAAAAATTACCCAATCTAGCGTGCTCCAGAGCGATCCAATTGAGGTCAATTATGCAAAATGAAGTTCACTATCGTCATCAGCATGCAAAACTACCCCAGAAACCACGTTTTGGAAAAATCGCAGTTCCAACGATTGTTCGCTTCTTAGAAATACGGCGTATATTTTATATGACTTTAAAAGAAGGTCGGGGTATTTAGAATTAAAAGCTCTCAACATCAGGTTGCACATTAAGAGCGCTTTCCTACTTATTTGATTTATATGATACCCGTGAGGTTAAGTGAGGTTTTTAGTAGTATAGCATACACCAAGGTCTCGTACAACATCTTTGTTAGTTATAATTTCAACATTGAAAGTATGTTGAGCGCGGGATTCCCTAGGTGTAGGACGAGTTAATACACTTATGAAACACTCTCCAGACCGTCTCCGTTTTTAACTTTCCCATGCAGAAGTGAGCAAGAGATCGGAATAGGGGGTCCTTTCTATGTTCAGTTCCTGCAGTTTCGTCTGGTTTCATGATGGGAGCGACCACTATCCAGGAGACTAATCATTTACTCGTCAAGCACTCGGTTGGCGATCTCCTCCAGTTCAGTACAACAAATATCGAGCTGTGTCTTGGTCAGGTCATGAGAAATCACTTGACGGCGCTAGTGTTTCATGTCAGCTAGATGGATGAGATGACACACGTTGGAATTTGGAGTACTGGTATTACCCTTCCACTCACGCACACTGTTGGGTCTCACTAGAGAGGGCTGTTAGCATGGGGTTTTTGATCGGGGCAGATCGGGCGATCATAGTAGTGTAGTCTTTCAGCATGCACTCCCATTTTTTAACCTGGTGAACAAATTGTTGTGGCAAGGAATTATAGTGAACAAATTGTAGTGGCAGGAGACGGCAAGGAAGTGGGTATGGGGACCTTGTGTTATCGCCAATTCGTTGCCAGCCCTGGTGGCTGAGCGACCAAGCATCAAGGAGTAGAATAAAACTCCCAATAAGCGAACTCCTCGACTCATTGCTAGAATGCATGAACCAACTGGAACAATGATACAATCCTGAACCTGTCTCTAGTCAATAATTACGAAATAGACTTCTGCCATATTTTTTACCCATTTCCAGATTTGTTAGATTCTTACACGAGCAGGGTCATATGATTCGACTTCCACTCATTGTTTTCTTAGGATTGTACTGTGAGAACAGAATTCGTAGTCCGTTGTGTGGTGTGTGAAAATGCCGAATCTGTGCGATTCTAACAACACAAGCGGAACGATATATCCAGGCTGTAGCCTACAGCTTTGAGAAATCGTTCCACTTGTGTTGTTAGAATCGCACAGATTCTGCATTTTCACACACCACACAACGGACTACGAATTCTGTTCTCACAATAGCAGTTTGAATAGTTGTTTAAAAAGTGAGTTCGTGCAGCCACAAACAATGAAAACTGAATCAACGAAAATATATCTTACATCGCGTAAGAAAAGCATCGATATTCTTGATCCGACGGAGAACTGGATAGTTACAATCATCAACGAGTGCCGTCACAGCATCCTACATCATTAAGAGATGGTAAGTATACTGGAAAATAAAATGTAGTTAACTTACGAGAAGACTCTCGACGTTGAGTGGCGACCGTGGATCGACCAGCTCGCGTATTAACGATTCCTCCATCTGGAATGTACAATAAATACAATATAGTCTGTTCGCAACGCTCAACTCTCATCCAGTTGGCTTTAACACGTGTATTAGGGCGGCGAGGATGGCTCTTACTCACCCGCACTTGTTTGTTCCCTCTGGCGGGTACCCGACGCACTCTCTATTTACAACCCCCCTCTCCTCTGCTCACCCGATTTAGAGAGGGGAGAGTGCGGGTGAGTCATTTTCCCGTGCGGGTCAGATGCGGGTCTATGATTTTCTCAGCACTAAATTTGCGAAATCGGATGTGCTCTACACCGTTGAAATCAGCTCGACGAGAGCTATCGAAATCCTGTCAATTCGAACAAAAATGATCAAGTCGAAAATTCACAAAAGATAAGCGAGAGAGCATTGGAGAGCGAGAGAGCGCCAAGGAGACGAGAGACATCCCCATAGCTCTCTTTACCATTCTGACGGTGTGCAATTGAAATTCAAAATTATCCAAACAAATTTACATATTTCGATAGCTCTCATCGAGCTTATCAAATTAGCACTAATTGCTAAGCGATATGCCCACGGAGAGAAGAGAAAGGCCTTGACCCGCATCTGACCCGCACTCAAACGGCTCACCCGCAAGGGAGGGGGCAATAAACGAGAGACGAGAGAGCGCGCCTGACCCGCACGGCTCGACTCTGACCCGCATTCGCGGGTAAACAAGTTGACCCGATGAGCCATTTTCGCCGCCCTAACGTGTATCACGAGTCAGTGGATGAAAAATCGGGGGGGGGGGGGGGGACATTTCCGCAACGGAGTACCATTCGCTTGACAGAAGGAGTAGCAATATGGGAGTTGTTGCATTGTTACCAGTACGTGCTCCCTCACTTTACCATATATAAATTTTGTTACCACGCGATCTTGAGTTTCACTCCATATCAACGACCCCGGGTTCATGGAATATGCATTTCCATGACCCCGTATACGTTGAAACTCATGGTCGCCTGGTAACAAAATTTATATATGCTAAAGTGGTGGAGCACATACTGGTAACAATTCAACATCTCCCCCCTTCGCTACGTCGAACCGCAAGCGAACGGCGATTTGTTGTGCAGTTGCCACCCCCCCCCCCCCCGTTAAAATGCACCAGACGTAAGATTTCGAAAAATATATTGGTCTCACAGCCGGCATTTAGAAATTTTCCGGTTTTGCATCCGGCCATGCTGAATCTCAGCTGCCAGATGAGCTTGAGAGATGGCGCTGGGCTCAAAATGTGCGGAAAATAATTTCCAAAAACTTTACTGTTTAGTGCAAAGCGATCCGACAAAAAATAAAAATGAGCCGTGGAAAAACCACTTTTGGCCACAAAATAAAAATATTTTCCCTATCAAGGAGAAGAGTGATTCAGATTTTTAATGCAGATTATGAAAGAAGAAGTGTATGTCTATGATATTTTAATATATGTGATAATTTTAAAAATATAAAAACCAAATTCGATCTGCCTAAAACTTGGCAATTTTTACTCAAACAACTATGAAGAAAAAGTCGAAAAAAATGAATTTTTGTGAATTCTGATTTTTCATCTTGGAACGTTCAAAAATACTATTGTTGGTGAAAAGCATGAGTTGAAAATCGTCTTTTGGAGCATGGTTCTTTGAGAATGTGCGTGCCAATATATTTCAAAATTGTGCAAAATTTTGAATATAAATTTTGAATCAAAAAATGCGAGTAGAACCATGTTCCAAAACACGATTTTCTACCCATACTTTTCACCAACAACAATATTTGAACGTTTCAAGAAGAAAAATCAGAGTTCAGAAAATTCATTTTTTCGACTTTTTCTTCATAGCGGCATGTTTGTGTAAAAATTGCCAAGTTTAAGGCAGACCAAATTTGGTTTTTATATTTTTATATTACACACAAGCACTTCTTCTTTCATAATCTGCATTAAAAATCTGTATCACTGTTCTCCTTGATTGGGAAACTATTTTTATTTTGTGGTTTAAAATGGTTTTTCGCACGGCTCATTTTTATTTTTTGTCGAATCGCTCTGCACTAAACAGAAGTTTTTGAAACAATTTCCACACATTTCTAGCCCAGCGCTATCTCTCTAGCTCATCTGGCAGCTGAGATTCAGCATAGCAAGAAGCAAAACCGGAAAATTCCTAAATGCCGGCTCTGGAACCAATGGGCCATATTTTTAGAAATCTTACGCCTAGAGTATTCTACTAATATGGACAAAATCAGGCACAACGTTTTTCAAAATGTTCCCGCACTCCTCTGGCTAGTGATACATGTGTTAAAAAAAGAAGCGTTGTTTTTATGACATATTAAAGAAAAAGTTGACTAAAGTCAGTGGTCGAAAGTAGGGTGGCAAGAATGGCTCAACGGGTTGACTCTTTAGAAAGTGATAGAGGGTCAGGAGCAGATAGAGAGGATATCCTGCCCACAGGCTGAGATTTCTCTTCAGCCATTTTCGACGGCTCACAAACGGCTCATAGGGGTATTTAGAGCTCTCAGTGCATTAAATGCGATAATTTTGACATCATTGAATGCAGCTCGGGGGCGAAGTTACGATTTCGCTATTGATCTGATTGTGAGTGGCGCTTATTTCATAAGATGCCGTATATCTAAGAAACAGACAATTCATTGAAAGGGCTGGAACGGCGATTTTTCGAAAACATGGAATTTGGGGTTGTTTTGGATGCTGATCACGATGGTCAGTCTCATTTAGCATATTTCGTCCAATTTGGCGAGCTATGGAGCTTCCAAAAATCACGTATTTTCCTGTTTATGACGTCTATCAGGATACAGAGAGATGCAATAAAAACGAAAATTGTTTTTTCTAGGGTAGCTTTTCATTCTCTACACGATGAGATGTATGAGAACTTCACATCATAATTTCATCATTGATTTCCTGACAATATCTATGTTTTAAAATCAAAAAAGCACTAAGCCACTTTTCAGGGATGTTCTTCGTACTGTATAAAGGCCATAAAACAATTTTGGAGCAAATCGAGAACTGGTATTTTGAGATAATGATGTTTCAATATTTCCATCTCATTCTTCTTGCAATATGCGCGGTCGAGGGAAAGAACATGAGTCTCATTCCATTGCTTCTCTTCCATAACACGGGTCTCCTGTAAAAGTGTAGGAATGTTGGCTACTAGAAATATTTTGTATCTCCGATTTTGATTTAACTTTGTTAATATACCCTTTTGGAGGTCAGAAGAAGGTTAATCCAGTCAGTTTGGTGATATCTGCAAATTATCGATTTTTTTGATCTACAGCTTCAAATAGATGTATATCAGTCAATATCGGTTTAGTATGGGAGTCCATGTCTCGTTTTAGACTTGGTCGATTTTTGGAACATTCAGTTTTTTGGTCATAAGTTGGTTCAAACTGATGATATCGAGCTCACAAAAAATGAATTCGAAAGCTTTCGAGAAGCCGGAAAACTTTGACTAAGTGGTCTTAAGTGATGAAATTCGTAGTTTTCTCGTTATTGAAGGAAAACTGTCCAAAATGCGAAAAAAAGATGATTTCGGCTGCTCAGATCGAACGAATGACCATTATTGAAGAAGTCTTACACATTTTAGACATTTTTCGTACTATCCAATTATATGTTTTCAGTTGGAATGTTGAATAAACATGATCATCATATTATCCGATATTTTTTTAAAACTATAATATTGTGATTCAGGATGGATTTTTCTCAACTAATGGAGAATGGTCAATTTGTGTGTGCTTTAAGTGACCGATGTAGTTACGGGATGCCTAGAAAATCTAAAATGTGTAAGACTTCTTCAATAATGGTCATTCGTTCGATCTGAGCAGCCGAAATCATCTTTTTTTCGCATTTTGGACAGTTTTCCTTCAATAACGAGAAAACTACGAATTTCATCACTTAAGACCACCTAGTCAAAGTTTTCCGGTTTCTCGAGAGCTTTCGAATTCATTTTTTGTGAGATCGATATCATCAGTTTGAACCAACTTATGACCAAAAAACTGAATCTTCCAAAAATCGACCAAGTCTAAAACGAGACATGGACTCCCATACTAAACCGATATTGAAAAGCAGGTTATATGAAAAATACTCAACGTAGATACCCCCTATTTTTGTGTGGAGATTCCGTAGAAAGAATAAAAACGATTGTGTTTATGGCATACGAAGCCAGAAAATCGATATTCTCAGTACGAAAATCAGTTTTTCACAATTTTCGCTATGAAGACGTGATTTGCCCGTTTGTGCTGCGTTGACGGAATTGTAGATCTCTCGAAAACGAGCAAAATGAGAAAAAAAGTTCGCTGTACGATGAAAATTGACTGATATACATCTATTTGAAGCTGTAGATCAAAAAAATCGATAATTTGCAGATATCACCAAACTGACTGGATTAACCTTATTCTGACCTCCAATAGGGTATATTAACAAAGTTAAATCAAAATCGGAGATACAAAATATTTTCTAGTAGCCAAACCAGTCAGTTTTCCTACGCTTTTACAGGAGACCCGTGATAACTCCATATCTCATTGGTTAGTGGTTTGACTGTCGAACAACACTTTTTTTCTTCGAAACTATCAGTTCAAAACCATCCGGTGCCATCCAAATTAAGATTACCTAACTTGTCAATTTGTCGACAACAAATATCAAAACAAAACAGACTAAAGAACACAGAAATAAAGATGAAACAGGTCAATTGTAAACATTCTTGAAATCCTTCTTGAAAATGGTATATTGAATAGCTCACGGCAATCACAGCCTTAAGTAAATGCAGAGTCAAGAACTTGTAAGAGTGAACCTTATCAGTAAAGATATTCGCGGTAGGAGTCCCAAGCGACCGAAACCAACTTGTTCGGAATAAATTTTCAACGTTGAATTCAAATTTCAAACCGCCCTAGCATCAATATTTTTACATTCTCTGGCCTTTCGCACAAATGGCATGCCATAAGCCTATTTATCATCTAAAAAATAAACCCAAAAATGGCCAGGAACCTTGTGCGGATGCGCCTTTTTATAAACGCGTTCACTTTTAATTTTTAGAAATCTGACCTACCGAAACTTCTATTATATATTTTTTTAATAATTCTAATTTGCTTTCATGAAATCGGGCATGCTGAACTACCCTACACCAAAAGGAAATTCAATTTAGACGAGTTTGAGAAACATAGACAATGATCGCGACGCGTGAAATGCCTAGGGCTCTCACACTGCGGCGTGGGACTCGTGTAGCTTGCAAGATGAGTTGAAGGCTGCTTTTTAGCATCTTATTTTGAAATTTGTTGTCGACAAATTGAAAATATAGGTGATCTTAAAGGGCAAAAATAATGCGACACCGGATCGATTTGAACTGGCCATTTCGAAAAAAAGTGTGGTCGACAGCAAAACGACTAACCATTGAGCTAAGGAGTTATGGTGGAGGCCAATTGAATGAGACTCAGGTTCTTTCCCTCGATCGCGCATATTGCGAGAAGAATGAGATGGAAATGTTTTAGCATCATTATCTCAAAATACCAGTTCTCGATTTGCACCAAAATTGTTTTATGGCCTTTACACAGTACGGAGAACATCCCTGAAAAGTGGCTTAATGCTTTTTTGAGTTTAAAACATAGATGTTGTCAGGAAATCAATGATGAAATTATGATGTAAAGTTCTCATATATCTCATCGCGTAGAGAATGAAAAGCTACCCTAGAAAAACAATTTACTTTTTTATTGCATCACTCTGTATCCTGATAGACGTCATAAACAGGAAAATACGTGATTTTATGAAGCTCCATAGCTCGCCAAATTGGACGAAATATGCTAAATGAGACTGATCATCGTGATCAGCATCCAAAACAACCCCAAATTTCGTGTTTTCGAAAAATTGCTGTTCCAGTGTTTGTCCGAGTCTTACAAGCACGGCGTCATAACATGCGCTGTTGCCTTCTCATCAACCATCCAAGGTTTCATCGCAATTGAATTTAAACCTGTCGAAAAAAGAATTCCTATTTTGAATTGTATCTTGTTCTGATGGGTGGGTAGATACACGTTTTATTCCTTTATGTTGTAGGGCAGTCTACTGGATGTCCAATCTAAACATAAAAGCGAAATCAAAAAATAGGTTTTTGAGAAAAAAAACCACGGCATTTCGCGTACACACAAAACCAAGACTCCGTCCACTACACCACCGCGAAGTTGCGGAATGGTGTGCGCATCTTGCCGCCGTACACAAGACCGGAGCCGGAAAAAAGTTATTGCAGAAACCCTGATATCGATTGAAAAAATCGATTCAATTTTGGTCCTATGCAGTATGTCCCTTGCGCAACGTGAATGGATACGGTAGTATTCAAATTTTTAATTATTCCCTCGGTGGTGTGGAGAAATGTCGGCGTGTGCGTTTTGGGGTCTGTAAGTAGGGGGCACCACGTGAAATTTTGATTTCATCAAAATAATTCTTTCCTCTTGTCTGTGGGGTAGTCGAGGATGCGGAATTCCGGAAATATGCTCAGATTTCTCTAAAAATTCAAATTCGCAGCGTATGATGCACCCTTGTTGAGCTCGTCTTTCGTGGTGTAGTTGCTGCCGCACGCCCGAATTTCACGCGTGCGGTAAAGTTCGCTGGGTCACATCAGTTCAGCGAGTCATTCGCTTAAAATTGAGACATAAACAAATATTAATTTTACTTTACCTTCGAGGTAGAGCAACTCATAAAATAAAGTAATTGATAAATTCCGATTGATTTTTGTTTCTGCTAAAATATACAGGAGAGTTGTATAATAACCATAAAACTATTTTGGTGCGAATCGATCACAGTCTTTTTGAGAAATAATGGTTTCAATTTTCCGGATGCTATACTTTCCATTAGTATTCAGCGGAGAGAACGAACAAGATCCTTATCCTGCTCCTGCCCACCAGTACCCCGTTGGCGCAGTCGGTAGTGCGTTTGCTTCTCGATCTTTTTTGGCAAGTTCGATCCCGCCCAGTGTCAATCTATTTTGCTTCTTATCGAGCACATAACGGAAACTCTGCGAAATTGCACGTTGGCTGAGAAATAGTAACAAACTCCCTACTGGCCAGTCACGAGCTCTTGGAACCTTTCCCATTTCATTTTGAGGCAAGACCTACTGAAGAATTTGAGACGCTCTGTGATTCTCTCTGACAGAAGTTCAATAAAATTTTAGTACGTTTCTTAGTAACGCATATCACAGAGTTTCCGTTGCGACATGCGTTTATGTGCTCGATAAGAAGCAAAAGAGATTGACACTGGGCGGGATCGAACTTGCCAAAAAAAGATTGAGAAGCAAACGAACTACCGACTGCGCCAACGTGGTACTGGTGGGCAGGAGCAGGATAAGGATCGTGTTCGTTCTCTCCACTGAGTACTAATGGAAAGTAAAGCATCCGGAAAATTGAAACCATGATTTCTCAAAAAGACTGTGATCGATTCGCACCAAAATAGTTTTATGGCCATTATACATTGTGACCAACCACGAAGTGGCTTAATGCGCTTTTGAGGTTTAACCCCTCATTCTGTCACGACATCGATAAAGACACAATTATAGAAATTATTCCAGCGTGTAGAGAATGAAAAGATACCCCAGGAAACGATTTTCCGTAAACCTAGCTCAACTCTCCGTAGAGAACGGTTAGGAAAACTGAAAATACATTGGTTCTAGCAATACTCATAGCACATCCGCAGATTCAATTCCATTTACGCGAGACTTTCTTATTTGCCTCGCTAGAAGGAGATTATACTCGTGAGCAGTCCGAACCCTTAGACATGTTTCTATTGACATACTGATTAGCCTACACGCGGACGGAAGCTGCGAACTTCCGTCCGCGTGTAGGCTATATAGGGTATATAGGTGACGCTATATAGGGCTAGGCATAATTCCAGCATGGACTCGAAAAGACGCTATAAAGCGACAGGCTTGAGCATTTAGGTTTAAATTTTCCTAAGTATGTTTGAGGGTTCTGCAGTCTAAGGGTATGACTTACTTGCTATGGCTCTACTCCCGATACCATTAACCACTATTGTTATCCCCGATCTGGGTTTCTGCAGTAGTGCCGGTGAGCTTCCCTTGAAGCCTACCTAGCCGCGCCCTCTTGGCCCCATCCCCTTGGGGGCGTGTTAGAGTACCTAGCCGTAAGCAAACGAAATCCGAGCCTAAGTAGTCTAAGCAAAATTCTACGCAACATTAATCTAAGCCTAAGCAGTCTAAGACAGGTTCTAAGAAACTTTATAATTAAAAGAGGGCAGATTAAAAGAGATTGCGGGCGAGGTGGCGCAGTGGTTGTGTGCCAGGAATGCGAATCCGATGGTCATGAGTTCGACCCCCCCCCCCCCCCCCCCCCCCGCCTGCAGATCCACCCAGACCACGGGGGTTAAGAAATAGGTCAGAATTCCCCCACCACGTGCACACAACACGGGCGGTAGCCTCACGCATAGGTCGCTGATAACCTCAGGACAGACTGAACGCAGAATTGGCGAACCAGCCTTGCTTGGTTGCCTCAACTTACATTTAGAGGGGGCGGGGCTTGGTACGCTTCTAGGAATGTACCGAGTGAGGGAGTAAACAATACGGATATCCTTGAGCCATTCTCGCCACCCTAGTCGAAAGAGCGACTATTAACTAAAGATATCTACTAATGAGGCTACTATGATTGGAAATTAATTTCCAAATAATACAGCATTATATAATAATTTTATGCAAGGATTCTGGAAACTAACCGTAAGCTCAATATATCGCGCCTCCCAGTGAGGGACGCAACAGCTTTTACTTTACTCCAATTAGTCAGAACAACAGTAACTCGGCCTTCTGAAATGAATTGTTCAACAGTAGCAAACATATGGATGAAAACAACAGACGCACAGAAATCGAATAAAATAGGTCAGTTGACGACATAGTTAAAATAAAGCCTGCTTGGCATGCCATGGCACCCGTCTCAAAGGCCTCAAAAAACATAAAGTTTATTACGTGGCCCTCTTTGAGAAGACAGCATTGTGTCAAAGAATACGCATTAGAAAGGCCAAAGTCGATAGCAAAGATAGAGATGTGATGGCGATGATTCATCAAGAATGACTCATTGCCGAAGGGTGCTCTCTACGGGATGAGAATACTTGGCCAGAAAGTGGATGCGAAATGTCCTTGAACTACATTCGGTATATATCTTCTCTATCCATGATTCTCGGGAAATATTTCCAGTGGTATGCATACCGGTACGCTTTCAGCAGCTCAACTTCTCCAAGTGTCTTTAGTAGGAACAAATGGGGAGAATAGTCATTTGATAGTGTCAGACTGACACATTTACTACGATAATAAAGCAAAATAGAGCATACCGTCCATTCATTCTTGTACATATAAAATATAAACAAAGCGGAAGAGCAAAGAAATAATTAGAAGGGAAAAAAGGGTATATATGAATGCGTATTTTTCAAAGGCAAGCTGAAGTGGCGCTGTTGTGGCAAAGCCCGCCTTGCGTGGAGTGGTTTATATTTAATAAATTTTTTCTTTTATTGAAACGGTACTGGAACGTACTGGAAAGAAAAAGAAATTATGAAAATTAGCTCAAATAATAATATTATAATAAGGGCAACGTTTTTGCAGCAAATAATTATCGGGAACGGGAATAGGGACCACCGAACCGGAAAATCAAAAATGAAAACCGGGAAAAATTCTCCGCACTTTCGATGTTTCCTAATAGCCCGCGAATTCAAATTTAAAACGCAATAGTCGCTTGTTGTCGATTGCCTGAAAAAGTAAAGGATGCCGCTCCTCAGTTTTTCCTGAATAAGAAGTTCATTCAATAATGCACAGATTCTAGGAAAATAAAAAAAATCTGGTTCGGCAATCATATTCAATTATGGTTCACAAATTCGGAACTTTACGTCATTTCACACAATTAATTCGATATCTCTAAAAGGCAAGGATGCCGTTTCACAGTTTTTATTGATTGTGATCTCCCTCTCATCGCGTGCCAGCAGCTTGAAAAAAAATAAAATCTGGTTCGGCAAACATGGTCAACTGCATGCTCATCTATTCGATAGTACTGTAATAAACAGTTTGAACACAGAAAGGTACTGTAATGTATCGAATCGATTTTTCTTCAGTTTTTGAATAGCCAGCAGCACTTTAAAGTACTTTTTCTGTTATATTGTTTTTTTTCTCAACGAAGTATTTGCAGCTTTGTTTTTATCAACTTAGAAGCATGCACGCGACAGCCGCGCAATTATTTTTGAGAAAAACAGTAAGAATGATTACCCATAGAAATCCGAAATCAACCATTGATACATCATATACCATTTCCTGGAACACTGTCGAATTTACTGGAAAAACAACCGTGGTTCCTGCCCATGAAACGGTTGATACGGATTTGAACCAATAATGAAAAAACTTGCAAGAAAATACGGAATCGACCGCCTGATTTAACGTCTCATATGTGCCCGTTGTATTTAATATTGCTTCTTCCTTATTTTTTTCGAAGAGGGAGAGATCAAAGATCATTTATGCGATGATCTTAGGAGCTAGAAAAAAACCAACCATATCTGGCATTGAGATGAGCATGCTACGGATTGATTTACCAATGGTGAGTGTATGATGAGAGTCAGAGATCAAAGATAAATTATTATAAAGAAAAACAAGTCATGACCATTCGAATGGTACCAATCCTGTTGTTCTAGAATGAGCACAGATTTTAGTTGAAAAAAGTGAAGACGTCCAACGATCAAGCCCGTTTTGTAACAGAACTGATAGTGATCATACTGACTTCCACATCATTCCCTATGACGTACTACTAACTAATAGGAGAACAGTTACCCGAATATCTGACAAAAAGAACATTTATCCCAGAAGCCTATCTTTCGCGAATGGTGTAGGGCATTTGCCACCTTCCTCTCTCCAGCGTTAGGAATAGTATACGAAGGATTGTATTTGACAAGATCTGACATGTTTAGATAGGTTAGATCAACAATAACATAGGTACAGTACGCCGTGTTAAAGTAAGACATGATTACTAATGATTAATTCATCCAACAGTCGCTAAATCGGTCAACTATTGTTCATGCTACATAGCGGCGAAAATAGCCAAATCAGTAAATTTATTTACTTAATATTGATTTTAAAAATGTTGACTCAAAGAAAAGCGTGTGACAGAGTGCACTGAATCCGCGACGCATGAAGAAGCGCGTGCGTGCGAGAGCACACCATAATTGACGGGGCTCTCTATGCTGGACTAAATTGAAATCGTATTAAATTCTGCCAACGGCATTTTGATTCTGCATCACCAATAACCTATTCCTATGGAAATGGTGAATTTAGGAAAAGTTTGCAATTTTGCTTGAAGGGTCCTACATGATTGAGACTTTTTTACGGAAATCATCCCGTGATAGCATTTTCCGGAAGTGCATTATTACGGTCTTGATGTTGCTGTGACATCGTTCTTACCTTCCAACGCATTTTGCTGCTCTGTGATTTATTTTTATGGAAAATTAATTATATTTGAGAAAACTCGACATCATGAGCTATCCATTGATGACAAAATCATAATTTATTGATATAGTTCCTCCATCCCTATTTGGGAAATATCAAAAATTCATGAGGATCACGGAGGGTTTCGAAATTAGTCGTTCAAAAATAGCGCGTAATAAGGTCTGTGTGGGTATAGATTCATTATTGCTATTTACCCACCTTTGGAGCACATTCATTAACGCACAAACTATCTCAAACGAGAAATATGAGCAAAACATGAAAAAGCCGGCGATTTGGTGTAGCGCTTACGTAGTAGCTACTGTAGTTTTACACAGTCGCTACACCGTAATCTTTTCTTTCTGAACTGCACCATAATTCCCTGCATATCAAAGGAGCTTCTTCATCGAAACCCGCCGTGGGATGTATTCTTCGACATCCATGGATGTCGAAGAACCCGGCCCATGAATTTCTACCGCAGTTCAAAGTTCTGATTTTCCGTTCCAAGCAAAATATTAAGAGAGTCTTTTTGATTCAGTAAATATGCTTGGCACTAGGCCAAAAATCGAAATCCTCCTAAATGTGCATACATGTAGTACTCGGTGAGTGTAGCTTAAAGATACCCAACAAGGACGAAACCCTGATCTGACCCTGATTTCGTCGCGTGTACGAGAGAGTATGCAAAAGTGAGAGAGCGCGGGATTACGCTGATCATTTCAGGCTTTCCCTTGAGGCTATTATTGATTTTTAGCATTTTTTGTATATTCATTCTCAACTAATTCAGCCATCGGCTATTCGATGGAGGACAAAAAGAGGGGGTCAATTTCGTCCTCGTCCGGTAACTTTAACCGTGGCATATTTAGTGTTCTAAATCAATCGCTGAGAAATGGGAAGCACTTTAGCCTGAAACCGTCAATTTTCGAAGCCAATTCGTTACCGATCCGAACCGCTGTTATCTCTAAAAATAGGAAATATTCAGATGATCATACATGGAAAGTTTCCTGATAATTGGGTTTAAAATGTTTGAAAAAAATCAAAATTTCAAAAAATATTTTCCAATATTAATTTTCATCTCTTTCGGATGATATGAGATTAACACTTTTTATTGTTTCAGTATATAGCTCCGGATGAGTACTGCTTAATCTTAGAAATAAACTGAAATTAAAAATATAGTTTGGGAAATTTCAACAAAAAACGGAGGACAACTTGAAATAAGTCAGTTCGTAATAAAGTTTCAGACTACCGTACCCTGTCTTGAAGAAGTGTCGCAAAATCGCGAACATTGATGCATTTTTGTATCGTTTGAATTTTGTAATATTTCAATGTAGTATCTAACTGGCACATAACAGAGATTAACTGAAATCGTTCGCTAAAGTGCTGAAATGGAAGAGAGGCTTTGAAACTTGTGCACTGTGCATTTTATAAATTGCTGTAATTGATCACTGTTGAAATCGTATTCTCGGGTCAAGCAGTGGTGATAGTATATGAAGGTTTATGAAAAACTATGTGAGCAAATATTTCAGGCAATTTATAAATTGCACAGTGCACAAGTTTCAAAGCCTCTCTTCGATTTCAGCACTTTAGCGAACGATTTCAGTTATTCTCTGTTATGTTCCAGTTAGATACTGCATTGAAATATTACAAAAATCGAACGATACAAAAAATGCATCAATGTTCGCGATTTTGCGAAAATTCTTCAAAACAGGACACGGTAGTCTGAAACTTTATTACGAACTGACTTATTTCAAGTTGACCTCCGATTTTTGTTGAAATTTCCCAAACTATATTTTTAATTTTAGTTTATTTCTAAGATTAAGCAGTACTCATCCGGCGCTATATAATGAAACAATAAAAAGTGTTAATCTCATATCATCCGAAAGAGAATTAATATTGGAAAATATTTTTCGAAATTTTGATTTTTTTCAAACATTTTACACCGGAGATGAAAAAGCATGGTCATCCTATCGTTGGAAACCGTGGCCTAGTGGTCTAAGGCGCTGTAATTTACATACCTATGGTAGGGTGGGATCGAGTCCCGGCCTCTGCAGTGACTTTTGCCAAGCTCGTACAATTTTTGCCTACTGTTGGGTACTTCCCCGAAGCTTGGCAAAGGTGACTGTTGAGGTTGGGATTCGAACCCCATACTTTAGGATCCACCATAGGATTAGGATTAATCCTATGGTAGGGTTGACCATTGGTTTTTCATCTGTGTTTTAAACCCAATTATCATGAAACTTTCCATGTATGATCATCTGAATATTTCCTATTTTTAGAGATAACAGCGGTTCGGATCGGTAACGAATTGGCAAGTTTCGAAAATTGACGGTTTCAGGCCAAAGTGCTTCCCATTTCTCAGCGATTGATTTAGAACACTAAATAGGCCACGACTAAGCTACACTCACCGAGTATTACATGTATGTACATTTAGGAGGATTTCGCTTTTTGGCCTAGTGCCAAGGGTATCTACAAATATGTTCACCGAGTCAAAAAATCTCTCTTAAAGTTTCCCAACACCCATGAAAATAATTTGAACTGGCGGGAGTACCCTGATCACGACAAATCGAGCGAGAGTGTGTAAAAGAGAGAGAGGGGGCGTGATCAAGCAACTCAGACTGAAACTTTGCGGCTCTACGTTGTTGCAAATAATGATTTTCTATTATTATCATTATTCCAGTTTAACTGATTAGAACTCGTTCTACTACATTGTTAAATAATATATAAAGGCATTTTCAAGGGTGTTGGGTAACTTTAAGTGTTATTGTGCTGAAAACATGTAGCGTGTATAACTAGTTGCGCAAATGAAAAGCCATATGCCTTAATTCGCTCTCAACCGGTGGAAGGAAAACAAACATGACAAGATGGGACAAACTGCTGCGGTCCAAGGCTCTTTCCAAAGAAAGTGCTAAAAATGAGCACGAACATTCGATTGAAAGAACACGGTCCTTTCGCAATATCTTCAAACGAACTTTATGGTCAATAACCAGCAACAGTGAAGTAACAGGTAATAATTGATAACAATATGAATACTATTTTATCCCTTCATGCCTATTTTATCATTCTTCATTCTTGTTTTGAGAACATCCTTCTTCGACATGGGCAGAATCACTCGACCACCCTATAAGTATATTATATCACATGGGCATGTCTTTTTTGTGTAGGACTGTCTCATCGCGATTTCTTTTTGAGATCAGTACCTAATACGGAGTTGTGGCCCGCTCTTGTGAGATTTTTCTATGTCTGGGGGAAATTCTTTGAACCTCGAGCATATATGAGCAGATATATATTATTCCTCGAGTGGAAAAGTGACTAAGAGCCCGTTCGTGTCAGAATCGAACAAAGTGCTGAATGGCCTGGTACACCCAATTTTCGAAAATTTGCCTAAATGGGTAATTGATGGTGCTGATCATTGTGGTCAACTTCATTTTGCACCATCTCGACCCGTTAAGCTAGGCTGCATGTAGACTGCACCTACACTTCTACCCATATCTCGGGAACCGATTTATGAAACAATGCGAAATTTGTATAGGTGATGCCTAGTGTCACTACGAAGCCGCTGGCATCAAAACATCACATGCTTTTTCATGAAAACATTATGATATCGACGATCTCGATCATAAGGCAAAACTTAAAACCAGGAATTACATGGTAAGATGCGCCTTGCTCTGGGGATCATTTTTCGTATACTATGTATGGGGTTTAAGTTAGACTATTTTTTGCTACACCCATTTTTGTGATGCATTTCTCACCTCTATGCCGAAAAGTCAGTGGGTGAGAGTGTGAAATGAATCTCATTTCTTTGTTCTGCCTCTATCGAACGAGTCCGATAATTAAATTATCCTCATTTTTCACTCTCACCCACAGACTTTTCGTCATAGAGGTGAGAAATGCATCACCAAAATGGGTGTAGCAAAAAATAGTCTAACTTAAACCTCATACATAGTATACGAAAAATGATCCTCAGAGCAAGGCGCATCTTACCATGTAATTCGTGGTTTTAAGTTTTGCCTTATGTTCGAGATCGTCGATATCATAATGTTTTCATGAAAAAGCATGTGATTTTTTGATGCCAGCGGCTTCGTGGTGACACTAGGCATCACCTATACAAATTTCGCGTTGTTCCATAAACCGGTTTCCGAGATATTGGTAGAAATGTAGATGCAGCCTACATGCAGCCTGGCTTAACGGGTCGAGATGGTGCAAAATGAAGTTGGCCACAATGATCAGCACCATCGATTACCCCTTTAGGCAAATTTTCGAAAATTTGTGCCAAGGTTTCTCCGACTATTACGCGAACGGGCTCCTAAGAATGATTGGGAGGCAGAAAACCCAATTAATTTATTTTTATTGCTGGGCGAGTATAACACGGGGGTAGACTCCGCACACATTGCTCGGACACGATTCCTCTTTAGAGCAAGATTTAGCGAGCACAAGCTTCTTCCGCAACGAAAACTATTTCCACAAAAAATTGGAGAGCTATATAGGGTAATTCGAACTGTTGGTCGTCAAACGATGGCATACGTCTTTTAGTATTACAAAAATGAATATTTCTCTCTCGATGAGACCGCGTTTTGCCGTTTCCTTGTTGTGGTACCACTATACAAGTTTAAAGGTGATAGCTCATTCGATTTTGATGTTATTCACAGAAATGCACATGCAGCTTACATACAGCGTGGCCTAACCGGTAGAGTTGGTGCAAAATGAAGTTGACCATGATGATCAGCACCCTCGGACACCCTAATCCACAAGTTTTTGAAAAATTGATGTGCCAGACCCATCAGAAGAAACGCAACCGGCGTCATATCCATTTGGCCATCCCTAGTGAAAGTATCAAAATTCTGCTGATATTGGTTTTTTTCGTCGAATATTTCCTGTGGTAGAATTAATGAAATTTACAAAGGTTTGAACATCATTTTTGGCGTTAAGCATAATATTCTTCAAAAGTAGCTACGCTAAATCGTACCTCAGTTGATAGGGTGGGTTTGATAAGACTAGCGTGAGATGAAAGAGAGTTCCATTCCTTTCCCAATGGTTGCGAGAGACTCGCTTCATAATCCTCCATTCTAGTGAATGGGAAAGGAACCGTCTTTGGCTGGAGTGAATCCATCGACTGAAATAAATATTTAAAATGTTGCATTAGTAGACAAACGTTCACCTTATCTCGCTTCTCCGATATTATTAGCCCAACTTTGCCCTCGTCCTTTCGCTTTCTTTCATCTGCTTTTATAATGAACTTCTTCTTCTTCTTGCTCGTCATACCTTGCAATTACAACTGGCACTAGCTATAGAAGCCCAGATTGGGGTACCGATTAAAGTACCAAGGATATACCCGGGCATGTGGATAATACTTTACGACCCCTATGTCCAGAGCCATTTCCCGAGAGGCGTGATATGTTTAAGTTGTAATGGCACTACATAGAAACCCAGATTGGGGTTCCGATAGAAATTGTATTGGTATTGCCCGAATGCTTTTACCCTTCGGTTTAGGTATTGGTTTGTCTTAGACACACAGTAGCGCGCATAAGTGAGTGCGCACTTTTTGAATTTGTTGTAACTTTTTGCCCAGGAAAAGCATCATTCTAACACTAAGGTATCTTGTACCAAATTCATTGGAGATTATTACCATGCTATTTGGGTATGACGTAATTGCCCCGTTATTGCGTAGTGATGACACAATCAAAGTGCAGAAGATCCTGAGAATATGAAAACTATCTCAAAATTTGCCCTTAGGGCATGAAAAAAATCTTTTTTGCGTGATCATTTTTGGGACTATCATAACATTATGGGAAAGTTAGGTACAAATCTGGTTTTTATGTGAGAATGTTCAAAATGTATTGGGGAACGTATTCCCGACTTTTTAGAGCGATTGGATATGTTTCCTGCCCGTGGCGTGCGTTTTTCGGAGGTATACTAGGGTCGGGAGCAGGAAAGATATCCAATCGCCCTGAGGGCAAATTTCGAGATATTGTTGTCATATTCTTAGGATCTACTGGACTCATGATGGCGGTCATTTTGATGCCTTCATTTTGATGCCTTGTTTACCCCTATGGGCGAGAGAGTGCAGACGACGAGAGTGCGTAAACAGGGCGTTTTCAGACATGAGTATACCCCCCGAAAACCGTTCGCCGCGAGCAGGAAAGATATCCAATCGCCCTGAGGACAAATTTCGAGATATTGTTGTCATATCGTTGTCGGATCTTCTGGACTCATGATATATTGTTGTCGGATCTTCTGGACTCATGATGGCGGTCATTTTGATGCCTTGAACCAGTAGCTTGACTAGGAGCCGAGATCTGAATTTTCGACCTCGATTTTGCAACAATGCTGCAGCAAATGTGCGACCGAGCAGCAACTTCATAATTTTTTTCTGGGTAGTCCTTAAACACATCTCCCACCTCATTAAGTTTGGCGAGCTGGAAAAAATCCATGTAAGAATAATGCCGTTTTGAAAAAGTACACTTTGATTGCGTCATCACTACGCAATAACGGGGCAATTACGTCATACCCAAATAGCATGGTGATAATCTCCAATGAATTTGGTACAAGATACCTTAGTGTTAGAATGATGCTTTTCCTGGGCAAAAAGTTACAACAACTTCAAAAAGTGCGCACTCACTTATGCGCGCGACTGTATCTCGGGGGATAACTTAGTTTCCCATGCGAAAAACTTTTTCAAAAGATTTGAACTCGATTTTCACTCTATTTCTTCCCTATTGTTCCATCTAATCGCGCAATTGGAAGTGAAACATAACTCAATTACTTGCATTTTCCTGCTATTGTTGGCCTTTGAAGGAGATAATTGAGTTATGCTTCACTTCAAATTGCACGATTCTACGGGACAATAGGGTTGAAATAGAGTGGAAATCGAGTTCAAATAATTTGAATTTTTTTCGCATGCGAAACTAAGTTGCAACAAATCGGTGAGGAAGGGTCGTGCTGACTATTCCGGCTACGGGAGTCTCAGTTGAATCTAGGGAAGCTCAAAACCATCGAAAACCCGAAGTCAAAATATTACCCCTGTCCCAAGATCAGTTCGAATCTCTCATGAGAGGCGTGATATGGTTGTTTGCGTAGGAATCGGGACATCTGGAGCGTTCTACCACAGCTAAAAAATCTATCCCAGTATCTCGGTCTTTTGGGGTTATCGAATGCGCTAAAACGGTGGGGCAAACTTATTTTATACACCGAGCCGTCGTTAGCTCCAGAAGGCATAATAACTTAAAAAAACACATTTTTACGTTTTCTCAACTATCAAGGAAACTCGTGCGATGATAATTAACCGAGATATAGAAATTGAATGGTAAATCACAAAAGTCGATAACGATTACCAAATAGAGTGGAAAAGACCTCTATTCAATGGATAATCCAAACCTTTACGACGCGCGTGCTTTTGAAAGGTTAACCGAACCGACTTAGAAGGGTAATTTTGCCACACAACTCGCTCAACACTGTAGGTTCTCTGTAGGACTGCTTTGCAGAAGTTAACTTAAATAATTTGCGATTTTTCAAAATTGTTATAATTTCAGGCCCAAGGAAATATAACAAACAACAACAAAAAACGGCCCGCAGTAGCGAATTCGCCATGTGAAACAAAAATGGCAAAATACAAAAAGAAAAATGGCGTGGATATATCTAGACTAAATTTTTACTGCTACTGCACAGCAAGTCAATTCAGAAAAAAGGCTCATTTGCGTTGAAATTGCTTCAAAACACCAGTTCGACCCGTTCAAATTAGAACTCCTCCGAGGAGAGATAAGCTATCAAGATGGCGTTTGTGCACAAAGTTGCCTAAAGACTTTTCCCACTATTTGTAGTTCTTCGATTTTTAGATTTAGATCTCATTAGGTAGCAGCATTAAAAAATACGGCAAAATCAGCCAAAAACAGCCGTTTTTGGCACCTCAGAGAGAACTACTCAAAAGATAGTAAAGTTAATCACATGGCGTTTGCGCACAAAGTTGCGTAAATACTTTCCGCACATTTCGTAGTTCTTAGATTTTTAGATTTCGGTCTCGTTAAGTAACAGCGTGCACAAAAGGTCTAAAAAACAGGTTTCGACGCCGCATTTTCCTCTCGTTAATCCGAGAATGACAAGGATCGATTCTGCCACGCAAATGAACTTTTTTTCTGAATTGACTTGCTGTGTACTGCGATCCGAGGGTACTCCCACATGTGAACAAGCTTGGTAAAAAGTATTCTTTATCATGCAAAATGTCATGTTTTCAGGTTACCTCGTGGTAAGCAGAGCCATCGTCTCGCTAAAAGCTGCTTAGGCCTTTTCTGGTTTTCAATGATTCAGAGATACAAAAAATAGATTTTAGTCAATAAGATTACGATGCTACTTATGCATACAACGTTTTGACTAATGTAGATGAGTGAAAAACATCGATTGTTAAAAATTGCACGTGGTACGTCAATATCTAGGCGAGATACATATATTTGACATTGTCGGTCATTGGTAATGACTCATGGCTACTCTCCAACTTTCAAATTTCAAGAAAAGAAATGATAACATCCGCAGGTATGCCCCCTCCCCGCATTTTTTTTTGGCGAGCCTTACTAGTTTTAGCGAATTAGGAAATCAAAATTTTGACATCGGTCCCAGGAATATTGAAGAAAACAATCGTACCAGGTCCAGTCCATGATCCCCATCCGAGAAGAGTGAGATCCATCGATTTATCCTTCTCGGTTTCGACAATTTCTTCCTTCTCATTCACAAATTCGGCCATGACATCATCATCTACGAATGCTTCGCCCATCTTAGTAGATCTATCTGCAACGTTACCCTCATACAGTGCACAAGTATAGCAACAAAAATTAAACCGGCGTAACTTTCCCCTAACAAGGGAGCAGTCAAACCTTAATTTTATATTAGAGAAAAGCACTAATACACGTCAAAAAGGTGTCCATAGTAGGTGAAGGCACATTTTGACATTTTGGAACCTACCATTTTGGAAGTTTTAGAGGGAAATAGCGTAACCTAGCTTCGTTCCTTCTCGATACTTAAAGGTCTTGATCTGCTCTACCGAAAAAATTTATCGATGAGAATTCTTTTTGCAAAAATTTATCAATGAGAATTCCGGTAGACGAACTGCATAGTGATATTTCGCACTCAAATGTTTACGGCGTTACAAAAATATATGTTTAAAAAAGATGATATGGGGAATAGGGTTGGTGTTGTATAGGAACCCACATCATAGCTAATTTACCTAATTCCTATACGCAAATACTCACGTTTATCATAGTTCCCCTTCCCCCATTTGCATTGTCGTAATGCGCACGTCTGCAATTGTACTCTCTAGTCTCGCTCCATTAACATGTCCCATTTTACATACGGCGAGACGCCTCTCCCCTGTCTCTCCTCCACTCGTCCAATTCAGTTGTTCCTTTTGCTGTCTCACCGGCTAGTCGCCCGGTCTATACTCTGTATTTTTGTTCTATTTATTCATTGTGGATAAGTTTACTCCGTCCTCTCCCGTCTTCTACGACACAGCAAGGGATCGGATACAACAGTTGGCAATACGAGGGGAGGTTACGTGCTCGTTACGCCTCCGCCTCCTCAGATTGCGAAATAACAGGAGGGGAGGATAACGGGCTCGTAATCTACCCTCGCATTGCCAACCCTAATGGGGAATCGAAACAGTGGCAGCACAAATGACAAAAAAAATTCACGATCTAGACTGGAAACAGAAAAAAACAAAATTTCAGAAAAATCGATTATAGCAGAACTGAAAATTGATTTTTTATGATTCACGGCTGAATCGATAGATAACCACGTCAGATCCAATCATTTCAAGTTTATCACGATCCTCCGAATTCGGACGATTTTTGGCACTTCTGCAGTTGGGGGGCAAAAGGCTCCGCCCACTTTTTCCTCTGCGTCTCTACCCCTTCCGTTCTCCCTAAGCACCCTGCTTGTCTGGCGCTCTGCTTACTCTGTAATTTTCCGGCACTTCCATTTATGGCTACTTAAAGCGGTGATCCCCGATTGTGAAATACTTGCGAAATACGTCGAGAGCGTCAGTCTAGCAGGATGCGCAGAGAGATAGAGAGAGCAGTCCTTTCCTTATAAGGGTTGGCGACCCGCGAAGAGGGTTGCGCAGTAAGCAACGTTAGGCTATGTGCCGGCTTAGGCCGGCGATGCGCACAGTAATTTCAGGATTACAGCTGGAGCAGCAGGGAGAGCTGAGGGGGTAGACACAGAGAAAAAAAATTGGGCAGATCCTCTTGCCCCTCAACTGCAGAAGCACCCCATTTTTCTATACCGAAAATTTTTTTATATTTTTTCTATTTAAAAAAAAAAACAGAATAGTCGTGCCGCTTTTTCCAGATATTAGATTGAGTTCTGATTTTTCTCAGTAGAGTTAATATGATTGAGGCGCATATATCGAAAATTTGACAGACAGGCTAAGTTTGATTAGAAATGTTTCCGGATGCATCATTTTGCTTTTTTTTTCTGGTTCCAGCCGTGTTCAAGACTCACTACGACACGAACGCTGCCACAAAAAGAGGTGGTTTTCGGGAATGGGAATTTTGGAATCCAAAAGTCATCATTTCGCTAATATGAGGAAGCTAGGAGCACGTTTTGAAAAATAATTTGGTCTTCATTAACACCATTACGGAATATATGAGGCCGTCCGCTATAGGTTCAACAATGCCTCGGCACAGCCCAAAAAGTGGAGTTTCCGATGCTGATGATCGTGGTACACTTAATTTTGCTTGAATCGTTCATTGAATGTCGGGGTGGCGCTATGTCACTTCCAGCCAAATCTGATTTTTCGCATGTTGTACGCTCCAAATACACGGCGGAAGCTCGAAATCTCGCGTACCTGACCAGAATTTCACGGCTAATCGAACTGTTTATTTCATTGGTATTGACTTCTTCATGTTATCGAGAAAAATCAACTTTTTGACTCAATAATTTGTGCAAATGGAGACTAGGGTTGGCTTCGTGGGAAAAATGGCCGATCCATTTCCCGCGAGAGGGCAGAATGATTCCCACTCATTCCCGATAATCTATGCAAAATGAGTGGGAAGTTATTGGGAAATTGGGATTCCCACATTAAGCGGGAATCCTACTTCTTTCGGGATTCCTACAACTCAAAAACCTAAAATAATTTTAGCAGTAACTCACCAATCAATTATTATGTTTTGCTGCTATCTAGACATTAGAACGGTAAACAAAAAGGTAGATCTTTTTGAGAAAAAAATAAAGCAATCTGAGAGATTCGAACCATTGCAATAGAGCACAAGAGCTGGACAACATCCACTAGACTATAGTGGCAGATGGTCCAATGTGAATGGAAAGAGTAGATGAGGAGAGGAATCGGAAGAGACCACCGAATACGAGGAGACCGGGCGCAAAATTGAGGAAGCGAGAGAATGAGTGGGAAATGGGAATCCCACTAAACGTGGGATTCCCATCTTGCGAACAAAGGAGGTCTGGGAAGTATGTAAAATGAGCAATTTCCCATTGGGATCCCATTTTCCTTCCCACGAAGCCAACTCTAGTGGAGACCATAACCATTCGATCCGGCTTGTCATGCTGATTCAAATGGTATATACATGTGTGGGAATCAGAGGTACCCGAAGACCACTTATGCCACTTTTTCTGCTTTTCGAGCGCTTTTTACTGCGTAACCGTCGAATGAGAGGACAAAAAATTACAAGGGACAAAAAATCTTTTTCCTCCCTTTCATTCGTCGATTACATAGTAAAAAAAGCAGAAAAAGGGGCATAAGTGGTCTTCGGGTACCTCTGATTCCCACACATGTATATAGCAAAATGAAGTGTACCACGATCATCAGCATCGAAAACTACCCCAGGAGACAAGTTTTTGTGGGTTCCACTTTATAGGCTGTGCCGAGGTTTCGCTATGAGTTGTTGAATCTATCGCGGACGGCCTCATACATAGCTGTGCAGGAACCGTTCCGGGGGGGGGGGGGGGGGGGGCCTTCCCGGGAAGGCCCCCCCCCCTACCATGTATAGGGGGTCATGGTGAAAATCGATAGTAGGTCATGGGGAGGTCAAGACTAAGTACCATAACCAATCGATAGTACAGTACCCCCTGATACCGTATATGGCTACCGTAACCCCGAATATCGCGAACTGACTTTATTTTTAAAAAAGTCCTGAAACCGTGTCCAATCGATTCTATAGTACCCAAGTAACTACCGTAACCCAGTTCCTTGGGTCAAATATTTTTCTAAAAATTTTATACATTTTTCTAAAAATCCTAAACCTGACGCAAAATTATTCAACAATAATTAGAGAAACGGTATGATACTTTAAAATATTTGTCTTCACAATGTTGGATTTTTAGAAAAAATTTTGACCCAAGGAACTGGGTTACGGTAGTTACTTGGGTACTGTAGAATCGATTGAACACGGTTTCAGGACTTTTTAAAAATAAAGTCAGTTCGCGATATTCGGGGTTACGGTAGTGATATACGGTATCTGGGGGTACTGTACTATCGATTGGTTATGGTACTTTGACTTTTTAACAAAAAAGTCAGTTCGCGATAATTGAGGGTCACGGTAGACATATACGGTAGCAATCAATAATGTACTATCGATTGGTTATGGTACTTAGTCTTGACCTCCCCATGACCTACTATCGATTTTCACCATGACACCCTATATGGTAGGTTCGCGCAAGGGCCTACACAGGCCTAAAATTGCAATTCTTTGTAAATTACACTGTAGCTATGAATCTTGGGGTATTTGAAGGTGGTGAAAACAGCGCTAAAGTATTTTGCCCCCAAAGTCATTTTTGGTAAAAAATGTCAACTCGTTCAGATGAGCAGGTATACGTATTTTTTATTCTTTCATATTACAATGCAGGATGTTTGAGCTATTATAATATAAAAATAAAGTAAAATAATAAACCTTGCGAGAGATTGGCCCCAACGACTGAAAATTGCAGTAAAATCATTTTGTAATATTGTCTTGCGCTACGATCTTCGTTTAATAAAGAAGTATGATATAATCGAATAATTTCCCGCGGAGAGTATCGAACTAGTGACAGGAGAATAATAAACCCGACGCTCAATCCGCTGAGCCAACATGGTAGCCAAAGAGCAACCCCAGAAGGCTATCTTGGGGCTCGGCCTAACCAAATCGAAGGGACACCTTTTCCATAGTCTAAAGATAAAAATAGCAATTTATGAAAATTTATTCGAACTTCAGGTATCCTATGCTCATAAGAAGATCAACTCCCTCCCCTTGTAAGCACATTTTTGGCACCACAAAGAATTGAATTTTTAATAATTGAAGACACGTAAAGCATCCAATTGTACAAGGAAACTTGTAATTGTGTAACTTTAGCACTTTCCAGAGCAGAGGGGCACAGTTTGATATTGCCTACCTTCGATCACAGCATTCCCATCGTCCATATGGGGCACAGTTTGATATTGCCTACCTTCGATCACATCATTCCCATCGTCCATATCCGGCCCAACTTGCATCATCGCACGTGTTTCGCTCTGTGAAACACAACAATATTGTTCAACACGGTAGTTGCAACAGAGAAATAGGGAAGCGGTTTGAGTGGATAAAAAAAATTAATTAAGAGCCTGATCCCTATTCTATACTAGGGTTGTCTATTCGAAATGCGAAACACTCTTTTTTTCATTCCTAAATTCGATTACTTCGTAATGCGGTCGAACCTCCCCCAAAATGAATGCGAAACGTGCAAATATAGTTCATTTTTTCGCAATCAATTCGCAATAATTGCGAAGTGATTGCGAAAAAATAGGCCGGTTCGCCCGAATTGTGAAATGGGAAATGAGAATGCAAATCATTGCGGAATTGCGAAGTGAATTTCGGATAGACAACTCTATTCTATACCCAATAGTGTTGTTCGCTCGAGCGTTGCTCGCGAGCGCTCGCCGCTCGAGCGGTCAATTTTGACGAGCGCTCGAGCGATCATTTCTGTGTCTCGCTCGAGCGAGAGCGGCGCTCGAGCGATGAATTCGAGCGATTTTAATCAATGCAAATTCAATAAATGATGGCAAAATCACTCGAGCGCTCGCCAAAAATCAATTTCTCGAGCGCCGCTCTCCGTCGAGCGATTTTCTAAAATGATCGCTCGAGCGATCGGCGCTCGTCAATAATTAATCGATCGAGCGATGAGCGCTCGCGAATAACATCACTAATACCCAATGAAAGCCTCAAACCGTCACGCCAGGGAGACAAATGGTAGTGACCATGGGGCGGGGCAAGACCAAGAGAGGCTGGCAAAACTTTCAGGCCTTGGCGGGAGTCGAAGCTGCTACCTACGGGTAAGAGAATGCGCACTTACCAGTTGGCCATGAGAGCTGCTGGGGGCATGCACTCTCTTGGGTTCTATGGGGGGGGGGGGGGCAGAGGCGGCGCGAGGGGAGGGAAAAGTGTTGCGACGCGTTTCGACACGTTCAGGCAAGCAGGGGCGCTGCTCAGCGCACGAACTGAGTGATGCCACAGTGGAGGCATCGATTGTGCTGATCGCGACGGCTACTTTGCGAGCATTAGTGCATCTTCTTAAGGAATTGCTCTATTTATGCATTATCAAGCTTTGGCCATGTTAGTTCAGATCAAGGAGACATTGCTTATTGCCTTTCCAAAGGCGGATCGTGATACACGATTCGTGTATCCAATACGCGTAAAAAGCAAATACGCTAAGAATCTCCGACCGAGGCGCGCAGCGCCGAGTGCGCAGTCTGTCTCACAGAGTGCACCTATGGCTTGGATCCTTCTTGTTATCAACTTGTGAACGTGCCAGGTTAGGTCTGCCAGAAGGGTTTGAAAGGGGCTTAATATTTTTCGTCAGTATTCCTTGGCTCCGCTCCCTTACCATCTAACATTTGACCCATGGAGAAACAGCGTCACGGTTTGGCAGTTCCATAAAAAGACATATGGAAATTAGCTATTGCACCAAATACTTTTTCAACCGCTCAGAAAACTAATGATCTTATGAGCATAGTTCCCTAGTTCTCTAATTCTCAAATAATATCCGGAAGCGTCTGGGACAGCGTTTTCACGAAAACCCGTGAAAAGGGGTTCATTTTGCGTGGTCTCGACCGGTTGAGCCATGCTGCATGTAGGCACCATCTACATTTCTGGCGAAAACTCATGAAACGATTTATGAAAACTCACCAAACTGCGGAAGAGGTTTTGAATTTTTGAATTTGCATAAATCGGTGCATGGGCGTCCTTGGCACAATATTTCACCCGTACTTCACTGTAGGTTTTTCGATAGTCCTGAGCCCCCCCCCCTCGCCCACAAGAGAGCGTTGAGCTTTGTTCCAGATTTTCAATTTCAAAGAAATGGCACGTCGTCAAACTTTTTGTTGGCCGAAATCACCCAACTTTAGAGCTTTGGAGGTACAACATTTCCGCTACGGAGTGCCGTTTGCTTGGCGTAGCAACTTGGGAGTTGTTTCATTGTTACCAGCAAATCAACAGTCATGGGTTTCCATGACCCACAATACGTTGAAACTCAAGATCGCCTTGAAACAAGAATTGTACATGCAAAGGTATGGGAGCACATACTGGTAACAATGAAACAACCCCCCAAGTTGCCAACTCTCAAGATCAATTTAGATTTTTGTAAATCAAAATTTAATAATTTCCACAGCAATTCAGAACCAAAAATATTAGAATAGCTCAATACCTGGCTCTCGATGAGACGATTAGAATGATAATGCACTCGAAAAAAGACTCTGACATACGATGGGTTCGCTTGCTCTCTCTTGTACTCATTCCCTCCCCCCCCCTTCCCTAATCGTATATATGGTGTGGTGGCTACATCATTTGATTGTTTTGGAAAAGATGAGGTACCTTAACCATTACAACATAGACACGAATGGGAGAGGTGAGGCTAAGTGAGTACAAGGGAGGTATTTCTTGTCCAGTGCAATGCATTACTCAATATTCAATTATCACAGAGGCGCACTAAAATATTATATGAATTCAGCATATCATTCTAATCGTCTCATCGCGAGCCAGGCATTGAGTTATTCAAATCTTTAGGTTCTGAATTGTGATGGAAATTATTAAATTTTATGAATTTACAAAAATCTAAATTATATTTCCGATAATCCTATGCAAGCCTGTTCTCCTGAAAAATTGCCACGTTTCATAACTCCATGAACATTTCCCAAAAACCACTCCGTGAACAGATACAGAGCTCTAAAGTTGCGTGATTTCGGCCAAGAAAAAGTTTGATAACGTGCCATGCCTTTGAAATTGAAAATCTAGAACAAAGCTCGACGCTATCTTGTAGGGAGGGCCTAAGGACTGCTGAAAAATGCATTCAGCTAATTTTCTGGCTTTTCAATGGCCAACGTTTATTCGATCCATAGGTGACACGCGTGTTATGGGTTCTGCTCCTTATAGTTACGTTCACTTTTGCGACTCATTTTTGCTCTCTTGCAGCTAATATTGCACCAGAGAGAAGGAAATGAGGGACTTTCCTAGCTCCGCGCCAGGCCCCACCCCCTTGATCCCGCCCCCGAAGGGGGGATGGAGTCTGGCACCCTCCAAAAATTCGCCGAGAGGTTCCCCCCCTCGAGCATGGAAACGCCATGGTTTCATGAGGGAGCGGGAGTCAAAACAGCTATGGGGAGGGCGCGCTCTAGTCACGCCGGGTGAGAGAATGCGGGGAGAGGCGAGAGAGAGCGTGGGAAGGGCAAGTGCGAGAGGTGCGGGGGAGAGAGTTGGAAGGGGCAGAGCGAGAGCTCGATCTAGGGAGAGGCTAGGGGAGGTACGAGGGGTGCGCTAAAGATAGAGCGGAGGAGGGGAGGGGGAGGAGCCTGGCGCGGAAGTAGGAAAGTGCCGGAAATGAGACTGTTTCAATCTCAATATCGCCAAAACAATGGAAGCTTTTCTCATTCTCGAGGTCGATTTCCGGTTCTCAGGGGGCAAAATGTGAACTTCTGAATATACCCGAGGGGTTCCCTAGGGGGTAGGAATTCATACTTGTCGACCGATTTCTGGTTGAACGACATTGAGTTACGAGGTTCCCTATTAAGCGGTCATTGAGCCAATATTAGTCACAAAATTGAATGTATCAGGTTGGCAGGAAAGTCTTTGTCACTGGTTTTGTTTTTACACTGCTCGCCGCAAATGCACTTTGGCGCTCCCTCGTTCCTAATGAATAACAATCTGTGAAAGGCCTTTATAGTAAACAACTCTCCATCTCCTTCCAGGCTCAAGTAGAGCAACGATGTATTTCACTAGTGATATCCACTTACAACTTCATTTCTTCCTATCCTGCCAAACTATGAAGGATTCGGAAACCTTACTGAAGCATGTTTATGGCACACATATCCCTCACTACAACACCATGAGGATTTGGTTTCATCGCTTCGAAGAAGACCATTTTTTTCCATTTTTATTGATTTTTTAAATTTTTTTCTTATTTTCTCGTCAGATTGGTTCTACAGGGAGGGGATCCATAAATTCAAGGAACGCTGGACATAGGTTGTCAATATTGACGACACGTATACTTGAACCCAAAAAATTCAAAATCGTAAAAATCATTGTAATCCAGTCTAGCCTCTTCATAAATTTGGTGAAGTTTCATAAACGGTTCATGAGTCATCGGCAGAAATATAGATGGTGCTTACATGCAGCCTGGCGCAACCGGTCGACATAATGCAAAATGAAGTTGACCACTGATTGTGAGTTCAGCACCCTTTTTACCACATTTTGATGTACCACATTTTGATTAGCCTGACGCCCTGAAAACGAGTTAACTACGTTTTTAGAACCGCTTAAATTATGTATTTGAACAATTACATAACTCACCACAAGGTAATCAGTAGGATCTAGTAAGGCGATGCTTCCCGAATCTTTGAGATTTTCCAATTTCTTGCTTTTTCTTGAATTCTTTTTGGC
This sequence comes from Pristionchus mayeri, assembly GCA_036245805.1. Classification (NCBI taxonomy): domain Eukaryota; kingdom Metazoa; phylum Nematoda; class Chromadorea; order Rhabditida; family Neodiplogasteridae; genus Pristionchus; species Pristionchus mayeri. The sequence continues at coordinate 23,740,811 of BTRK01000005.1, read as the reverse complement.
CTTTTCTTCGTGCGCTTCCTTCGCTCTTCTCTTTCGACCTTCTCCTTCCACCTTTTCTCCGCATTCTCTGAATACACATCCCGGTAATAATAAGCTATATAATCCATAATCCACGAGTGAACGTAATAACAGTGCAGGGGTCCACGAATGGTCAAAATATTAGTAATTCCCGCACTTTATTTCTGAAGTGTAGCCCCCTAACACTGATTGACAGCTGCAATAACTAAGGATGGGGATTCATGTTTTTAGGCCACCGACGAAGACGTGGATAAGGGATAGCACGCCTCTCACGAGAGATTTTGGACAAATCGGTGATATCGTGGTACAATCTGAAAAATCGAATTTTGGTTTTTGGATGATCCAGGGGTAAACCAGTCTCCTGAGTCCGATTCCGGACAGAGCGGCTTCTCATCTTGATCAACAGCTGCAGCAGCTTGCTGCAGAAATTTCAGACTCACTTTGGAGCCCCTGATCATGGGTTCAAAATACTTCATTTAAGCTGAAATTTGGCCTGTAGGCATAAATTAGAATCTTATTTGAATTTCCTGATCGATTTTTGGGTAAATCAAAATTTGACCTCTGAGCAGTTTTTGCTCCATAACTTTAACAGTTCGGAGCGGACACAAACCAAACTTTTGCATCTTTTAGAGAATTAAAATCTGCATCGACATAATTTTTTTTTTCAGATTTTTCCCATTTGGTATAAATAGTTTTAAAAGCGAAAAACAGTGAAAATTCGCGGGTTTTCCTCGTGTGCTCAGCGTCACGGTGAAATTACGCGAACAGAACACCCGTGCAAAACCCCTCTGCGTCTCGCCCAAAATACAGTATATTTGGGGAATGTCGACTAATTGTCGTGACGTCGGCCACCGTTTCCAAATTACCGTACAATAGCTTGAAATAGTCGATTTCAAGCTAATTTCGGGGTAGGATATTTATAATTCAAATTTTTGGAATTTTGCCAGGATATTTTTTAACCGATTTACGAGGTTGATTTTATAGTTTTATAGTTATATTTTAGTGTTTTTTTCGTTTGTTAATAGCTTCAGGCTTATACTGTGGGCCGTAGGCCAAGATGGATGATCTACAGCGAAAGAATGCTTTGGGACACAGGCCAAGATTTATGATTTACCTTGAAAGAAACCTTTGGGCCGAAGGCCGGTTAAATGCATGCATTCTTCAAGGGTAAATGCATGCATCAGGTTCGTTAACTTCTTTTATCCCTAATTTTATTTCCATCTGATAAAGATAATTATAATTACGTTGTGATGTCGATGTTAGTCATGAGTAGTGCATGGTGGTCCGTCCCATCTTCACAACTGACTGTCTTGTACGCGTACACTAGGGTTGGTCAAACCGAGTCGGGCCAGCCGAGCACCCGACTCTCAAACTCGACTCGGGCTAAACCACTTCACCAAAAGGATAGTTATCCCTTTAGCTGCTAACGATAATGGTGAGCAGGGCACTGAAATGCCCCTCTGCGTTCGACTCGGCTAGAGTCGGGCTAATCGAGCCGCTCGACTATTCACTCTCGATGTCGGGCCGCTCGATCGGGTTTCGAGCCAACTCGGGCTGAAATGAGGGTTTTCCGAGTCGAGTACTAAAATACTGGGCTGGCCCGATTTCACCAACCCTAGCGTACACGTATGTTCCTGGACTCGCTGGATAAGTGTGGCTTTTCTAGTCATCGGTGAACCATGCTCTATTATTCTGTATAATTTGATTCTCTGTGGAATAAATGAATCATGCTAATTCCCTCGTAAACATTATACAACACAAGTAAAACAAATCATTTTTGTTTGTATGTTCATGAACGAAATGTTTCAGAGTACATATGGAATATTCATTCATTTAAATTTGAATTATTAAATCAGAATAACGAAATTATCAAAATATTAAGAAAAAAACTATTCCCGCGATTTTTTAATTAAAAAATCAGGAAAATGCAATAAGATATTACTGTAATATCAGGGAAATTTTTTAAAAACCCCACAAAAATCAGGGTGGCGAGAGCGTCAGACGGCGAGAGTTTCGTGTCCAAACTAGCGTGGTGTACTGAGATTTTTCCCTTAGCGAGTTTCACCGCGAGCGTGCAAAGGCGGTAAAGATTTCCATTTCGAATCGCGTCGATCAGGGTTCAACTCCCGGTCGGGGAAAACTTTTCCCTGATTTTTAACCATCATTTCCATCATGTTTATGTATTTCTGTTTGCCTTCTCGTCGAGTTTAGGCTCATGCAACGCGCACGGAGGTCGCGGTTTCTAACCTGACGTGTGCGTAGAGCAAGGATACACGGAATCCGTTGACCTTTGATCTCTGGTATCTAGTCTGCGACATGTCATGTTGTTTCTTCGGCACCAATCAAGGTGATGCAACTCTCACGAAGACGCGTCACAAAGGAACGGACCTGGAAGGAGTCGTATGCAGTCCAAAGTGAGTCTCTCTTGATTCCCAATGAATTCAATTCCAATTGAATTAACTTTTCAAAGGAGGTTTCTCTTTCAACGTTGGAAAATATTTTATTATATTTTTCGCCGACTAGATACCAGAGATCAAAGGTCGACGGATTCCGTGTATCCTTGCTCTACGCACACGTCAGGTTAGAAACCGCGACCTCTGTGCGCGTTGCAGGAGCCTAAACTCGACGAGAAGGCAAACAGAAATACATAAACATGATGGAAATGATGGTTAAAAATCAGGCAAAAAGTTTTCCACGACTGGGAGTCGAACGCTGGTCGACGCGATTCGAAATCAAAAACTTTGCTGCCTTTGCACGCTGAGCACACGAGGAAAATCGACTATTTCAAGCTATTGTACGGTAATTTGGAAACGGTGGCCGACGTCACGACAATTAGTCGACATTCCCCAAATATACTGTATTTTGGGCGAGACGCAGAGGGGTTTTGCACGGGTGTTCTGTTCGCGTAATTTCACCGTGACGCTGAGCACACGAGGAAAACCCGCGAATTTTCACTGTTTTTCGCTTTTAAAACTATTTATACCAAATGGGAAAAATCTGAAAAAAAAAAATCATGTCGATGCAGATTTTAATTCTCTAAAAGATGCAAAAGTTTGGTTTGTGTCCGCTCCGAACTGTTAAAGTTATGGAGCAAAAACTGCTCAGAGGTCAAATTTTGATTTACCCAAAAATCGATCAGGAAATTCAAATAAGATTCTAATTTATGCCTACAGTCCAAATTTCAGCTTAAATGAAGTATTTTGAACCCATGATCAGGGGCTCCAAAGTGAGTCTGAAATTTCTGCAGCAAGCTGCTGCAGCTGTTGATCAAGATGAGAAGCCGCTCTGTCCGGAATCGGACTCAGGAGACTGGTTTACCCCTGGATCATCCAAAAACCAAAATTCGATTTTTCAGATTGTACCAAGGTTGTCCTCATTCTCTCGTGAGAGGCGTGATAGAATACTGAAGAAATAGTTTCTGCAGAATGTGAAACAGAATTTTTACAGCACACATAATGCTCATTTCGAACAGAAAAAAACTGGATTCCGAAATTTTGATTTATATATATTCAACTGACCTGTTAATTTTCACTAACACTTCATCGAAAATTTGGTCTACATTGACATGGGCAACCTCTTCTTTGGCATCGTATTTCTCTATCTTCCTCTCCTTGCTCAGTTCATTCTCAGCCTTTCCATCTAAATTTTTTTACATTAAATAACACAAAGTATTGTAAGATTCAAATGCTCGGCTTTTGCAATTCTCTGTTTAGCATGCTCCGCCTCCAATCTGCCCAATTTGTTTATTATCGGAACGCTTTTTCAATGGGTCGCACTTACGATTTCGACGAGCGATTTTTTCATTCGCCCAATTAACGCCATTTACGCTATTGTTTATTGTTTAACACTAGCGTAAATGGCGCTATTGTTTATTGCTTAGGTATTGTTCAAAGTAGTATCTTAATCGATGTAAGACGAATTTCAAATGTGTCAACACAACACGAAAGAACGAGTTTAGCGCAGTTTGCCGCGCACAAATCACACTCGTACGAGCGATTATTGAATTCGGGCTCCGCCCATTTTCACGATGCGTAATCATGAGAAATGCGCGGAATGGTTTACTTTCTTACAGTATCACAAATTGAGTAATCACAAGTGGAGCGCACAGTAGCATTGAATACACTTTAAAATTGCCAGCCCAAGCACGGCGGGTTTTGATGAACAAGCCCTTTGATATGTTGGAAATTATGGTGATATGCATTACGGTGAAGGCAATAATGTAAACCTCACTACGAGCTACACCAAATCGTGTCTAAAACCCGGCCTCGATATGTTTTGCCCATATTTCATGTTTGAAATAGTTTGTGCGTTAATGAATGTGCTTCAAAGGTGGTGACATATCATCAATGAATCTATAGGTAATACAGAAATAAATAAAGAAGACCATTTATTAAAGTTACCGGACGAGGACGAAACCCTGATCTCGTCGCGTGTACGAGAGAGTATGCAAAAGTGAGAGAGCGCGGGATTACGCTGATCATTTCCGGCTTTCTCTTGAGGCTATTACTGATTTTTAGCATTTTTGTATATTCATTCTCAACTAATTCAGCCATCGGCTATTCGATGGAGGACAAAAAATAGGGGGTCAATTTCGTCCTCGTCCGGTAACTTTAATGATATTTCGTGAAATCCAGCGTGCTGAACAACACTAAAACAGTTATAAATTATATTTAAACGTCTTTCAACGTATCGATCCATTCCCAGCTGTCTGGCTACGCTCGTTAGCAGGCTCCCACACAGACGTCTTTACGCGCTGTTTTTGAACACCTCATTTCGGAACCCGCCGTTGAGGACGATATTGACCATCTACCCATTGGATAGACGATGCCCGAATAATTTGTGAAAGAACATAGAAAAAATGCGAAAAATCACTAATAGCTCCAAACTCTTCCTAAATTCATTATTTTTATAGGAATGGGTTATTAGCGATACATAATCAAAATGATGTTGGCAAAATTTAATAAGATTTCAATTTCATCCCGCCCATTGTGGTGTGCTCACGCACGCATGCGCGTCGCGGATACGGTGCGCTGTGTCACACGCTTTTCTTTGAGTCTAGGGACCACCGCGTAAATCAAGATTGCGCTTCTAAATTTTTAACAAAAACTGTGTAGGGCATCCTTGTCTTTTTATGTGAAATGACGGAAAGTCCAGAATTTGTGAACCACAATTGAAGATATTTGCCGAACCAGATTTTTTTTTATTTTCATAGAATCTGTGCATTATTGAATGAACCTTTTATTCAGGAAAAACTAAGGAGCAGCATCTTTTGCTTTTTTTCAGACAATCGAAAACAACAATCGATTTTTGCGTTGAGAATTTGAATTCGCGGGCTATTAGGAAACATGAAAGTGCAGAGAATTTTTCCCGGTTTTTATTTTAGAGTTTCCGGTTCGGTGGTCTTACTCGACTCTAGATCCACTCCTGATTTTCCAGTTACAGTAATCTTGATTGCTCGAACAAACTGATTTTATTTATATTTATTTTACTTATTTTAAAATTTTATTAAAAGCATTTATAATGATAGTATATTCTCGAATATAATCTAATTTGATGAATTAGCTTGTTTCATGAAGGAAAACCTGCTGTAACATCATATATTCGATGTGCTTAGATGTCAATCACCTTGAATGCTTTGTCGGAAGAGTTCCCCCGGAGATCATCATCTCGCACATAATATTATAACACGTGTCTCCTGAGAGATCGCAGGTGGCGTTTGACAAAATGTTCAACCTGCTCCTATCGCCAACCAAATAACATGACAGACTTATCTGAAGGTCATTTACTTTCAGCTGAAGTTTCGAAGGCGTAATATCAAAACTGCCTAAAATCCGGCTCTCACGTTTTCGAAAATTCAAAAACTCGTATTTTCTTTCAACTTTGAGCTAAAATGTATTTTAAAAAAGAAAATTAATCAGCGTTCAGAGCTGAACAACTTTCATGTTGACAACTTTTGGATAGAATGAAGAATCACAGGAGAAAACGAGAAAATTCATTTTTGTCCCTCAAAAATGTGTAAAAAATTGATGTGCTGAAAAAAAATCCACGAGATTTCTACATATTTGAAATCTATGCACTTTTTCACCCTGGGAAAATTTTTTTCATAACAATTGAAAATGGTAGCCATACTCATTTTTCTTCTTGAATATACGAAATCTCAACTTTTCTCGTTATCTCCAAATTTTCGCTGGACTGTAAGTGATGTTTACAGCCTCCAATCGCCCTCATATTTGGCCTAGGAGTCGTACTGCAGCATACAAACATGTTCAATATCAAAATATGCCAAAATTAAATTTTTTTTTATTTTCGATTTTTCGACCATTGTGAACGAAAAAATCGAAATTTTAAAATTTTTTAATTTTGGCATATTTTGATATTGAACACGTTTATATGCTCCATTACGACTCCTAGGCCAAATATGAGGGCCATTGGAGGCTGTAAACATCACTTACAGTCCAGCGAAAATTTGGAGATAACGAGAAAAGTTGAGATTTCGCATATTCAAGACGAAAAATGAGGATGACTACCATTTTCAATTGTTATGAAAAAAATTTTATCGGGGTGAAAAAGTGCGTAGATTTCAAATATGTAGAAATCTCGTGGACGTTAAGAGGATTTTTTTCAGCACATCAATTTTTTACACATTTTTGAGGGACAAAAATGAATTTTCTCGTTTTTCTCCTGTGATTCGTCATCCTATCCAAAAGTTGTCAACATGAAAGTTTTTCAGCTCCGAACGCTGATTAATTTTCTTTTTTTTAAATACATTTCAGCTCAAAGTTGAAAGAAAATACGATTTTTTGAATTTTCGAAAACGTTAGATCCGGCTTTTAGGCAGTTTTGATATTACGGCTTCGAAATTTCAACTGAAAGTATCTGACCTTCAGGTTAGTCTACCATGTTGGTTGGTTGGAGGTAGGAGCAGTTTGAACATTTTGTCAAAGGGGGGCCTCTATTTCATGCAATCTCTCAGAAGACGTGTGATAATACATATACATAATACATATGACCATCTCGCACATAATACATATAATAATTGGACCTAGACAAAAAATAGGTTGACGGATAGCATGAGTCTCGTCGAGTCGGTTGAGTAGCTGATACACGGGGGTTCAGGTGGTTAACAAAAAGTCGGACCTCATTTTTCAAATGAAAAATAGGACACGGTAGGACGCGGGCTACCGTAGTATATCGTCTCTCTAGATCGCATGATCTATCGTCGGTCAGACAAAGTGAGAGAGTACACGGTCTGCCTGCACATCTAAGGGAGGAAGCGCGACCGTAGGGTAGAGGGCGCGCTCTAGTCGCCGCGGGTTAGAGAAACGCGGGGGGGAGGGGAGAGAGAGCGCGTGGCCCGTCCTCTGATTAAGTTGCACTGAGGCCGCGCCTGTGAGCCCTCGTGTGATAGTTGGCTCTGAAGCTCTATGAAGATGGTTGATCGAAACCGATGATCGAGGTAAGGACAATATAATCTTCTTCTGGAGAGTACTTCCGATGCTTGATATCTAACTTGACCCATGGATTCAATAGTATGGTCATTTTCACTGAGAGTCCGATCGGTCACCATAATTCTTCAGAAACACTTATTTGCGAGACACAGGGAGAGAGAGCGAGTGCACTGGTGAACACTGAAGACTTAAGGGTTGTAGTAAAGGCTAGAATGAAATTGTTCGGTTGAAAACTATCCGTAAGATTCAGAGTGGTCGTCGATTGGTTACAGTTGTAACTTACAGTTGTAACGAGCTATGGACTATTCGGTCCCAGGTCGACTCGCAGAGGAAGGACAGGTCAGGGACGAGGTAGGGAGAGATGGACTCGTTGAGACGAGTCGAAGAAGTTGAGCAGCGCTCTTCTTTTTTGCTAATGGATCACTATCCGAACCGCATTGCTCTCAATGAATACAATGGACAATGGAACTCTAGATATGGACTCGTAGTCATATTGCGAGATTAGTAGTTTATTGGAAAGGCAGATGAATGTAGAGATAAATACCCAATGAAAGTAGTGGAATAACGTCCTCTATTTTTGATACAGATTTGGTCGATACCTATGAGATCCTTGCCAAGTTAATTTTAATCGTTTTACGGTGGGGAGATTCAAACACTGAGGATTATCTTCGGGAGAACCCTTCTGATAAAGAATCTAATTAGAACTAAAGTGGTTGGCATCTATACACATCGAATATATGATGTTACTGCAGGTTTTCTTTCATAAAACAAGCTAATTCATCAAATTAGATTATATTCGAGAATATACTATCATTATAAATGCTTTTAATAATATTTTAAAATAAGTAAAATAAATAATAAAAATAAAATCAGTTTGTTCGAGCAATCAAGATTACTGTAACTGGAAAATCAGGACGGGATCTAGATTCGAGTGGTGGTCTCCGTCCCTAATGCGGTGTAAAAAATCAAGGAGAAGTGAACAAATTTGAATTCCCGAAATTTCATATCTCGGCTGATAGTTGAGAAAATGTATTTCCCGGCTGGGTTGGAGCTAAAAACCGGTAGGGTCTTAAAGCTGGCTTCAATGGTGCCCATGTATGCTCAATTCCCGAGAATGTCGATTCGCTGAATACTCGGATTATTTCGCACATCCAGTCAAAAATTGACCCCGGCGCTCATATCGCTATTGATTCCAAACATTGGTTGAAATATCACAATAAATAAGCCGTGACTAGAAAATGAAGTTTAATATTCGCATACCTATTTCTGCTGTTCTCTTCTTCGTTTCAATTTTTTCATTAGTCGTATCTTCATCGAATGGTACTAACTCGACCACTTCAAACTTCTTGCCGTCTCCTCGTGCTTTATCTTCCTTTGATTTATGTTGTTTATCCATCCTCATTTTCTTCAACTTCTTCATCGCAGCTTCCTCACGAACCTCGAAGCAATCCACATCTTTCAGGGCATCCTCAAATTAAGATTAAGCTAAATGTTTTTGAATAAGCAGAACCCGTTCAATTGTTGAGAACTTTTTCGGATCGCCCTCGGCCTCATGAGCCTTTCACAACGCTCACGCTGCGGGGATGAGAGCAAGATGGGAAGCATATTGGCGAAAATAGCGCTGGGAAATGACAGATTATTTCGTAAAGTATCATTTTTATGTATGAAAAGTTGGCCGCGACTGGTGAGAGCTGGCCTAAAATGTTGTAAAAGGCTCACGCTGCGAGGGTGAGAGCAGGTTAGGGTTGTGAGCAGCCCTATATCAGAAATTGTTGGCCACTGAACGCTGCTTAGCTAGTGAAATGAATCGCGGGATTTGAGCGATAATTTTATTTTGAAAAAATATTATTGCGTCCACGCCCTTCCACGCCCTTCCACTCCTCCGCGCGTCGAATGGCCAAATGGTGTGTTTTCCCATGCACGCGCTATTCAAAAAATGGCGGGGTACTCTCTTCATTTTCCACGCTCTCTGTTTTCGCGGCAGTGTCTGCGCTCTCTCCGCCTGGCCTCTTTTCTCTACTTTTATTTTGTTGCAACCCTTTCTTGTGATAAGCTGTGGGCAGTTTTTTGCTACGCAATATTCAGCAATTTGCATATTCAGCAATATTGTTAGGCAAAGCAAGCGCGTGGAATTTAACCGTGCTAGAAGGCCGTGTGCGTCATATTGCTTAGTGATGATGTAACATCAAATTTTGAAAGAGCTCACTGGGGAGTACAATGGTCAAGATCTAGGGTCTAAGCAACCGCTTTGAACCGAATTATAGCCGAAAAACGAGAATTGCGTAATATTGCATAGTGATGATGCAAGATAAAAAATAAAAGCGGCGGCGAAGAGAGTTACAATGGTCAAGATCCGGTGTCTGGGCTATGATTTTGAAGCGAATTAGAGCCGAAAATGATTATTGCGTCATATTGCATAATGATGACGTAATATCATATTTTGAAAGTAATCAACGATGGGGTCCCTATGATCAAGGTCCGGCATCTGGGCGATGTTTGTGAAGCGAGCTAAGGGCAAAATTAGGGATGTTGCGTAGTGATGATGCAATATTGCGTAATGATGATGCAATGGCTGTCGGTTTTGAGAATACTTCTCGAGGGGGTCCTTATTAGGGTGGCGGAAATGGCTCAACGACCCGTTCTTTTAGAGAGCGAGGAAGGGTCAGGAAAGGATAGAGAGGATATCCTCCCGCTGGCATAGATGAGCCTTGAGCCATTTGTGAGCCGTTTCGGACGGCTCACAAACGGCTCAGGGTAGAGACGCGAGAGAGTGTGTGTATGTGAGAGAGCAGTGAAGGGGAACTGCCAGGGGGGAGAGACGATGGGAGAGACTGCCGATACCCTAGAGCCGCCCAAAACGGCTCACAAACGGCTCAGGGTTGTAAAAAGGCTCGAGCCGACGAGAGGGAGGTTGTAAACCCCCCTCTCAAGGATGAGCCGCGAGAGGGGGTAAACAAGACGGATATCCTTGAGCCATTCTCGCCACCCTAGTCCTTATGGTCAAGGTCCGGGCTGTGGGAGATGAGTTTGAAACGAGCTAGAGGCAAAAAACGGAATATTGCGTAGAGATGATGCAATCACTATAGAATTTCAAATGGCACGCCAAGAGGGTTCGTTTGGTCCAGGACTTAGCCTTCTACGATGAGTTGGACCGGAGATATTCGCGAAAAAAACGAGCGTGACAGACAAACTGACAGACATTTCATCTTTTTTTATACATAGTAATCACGCTTCTTTCTGAACATATCCCCGGCCTAAGCGATAAGCAACGTTATGGTCTCCTCGTCTCGCGAGTCGCCAACTATGATAAGGAAAGAACTACTATACCTGCGCACCCTGTTTGTCTGATGCTCTCACCTCTAAAGTATTTTGCAACATGCTTCAAACGCGTCAGCCAAAAATGGAAGTACCCAGAAACAGAATAAAACAAGTGCCAGACAAGAAAAGTAAGCAGGGAGGGTGGTGAGGGCAGAGTCACGAAAAGTGGGCAGAGCCTCGGGTCCCTCAACTGCAGAAGTGCCGTTTTGCTTGTATCAAGAATGCATATACCCAGGATTGAGAAAATCGGGGAAAAATAGAACACGACACCTTGATTAGATCTTCATTTCCTCTTCCATCCGTACTCCCATTATCACCCTCATTCTCTTCCTCTTCGTCTTCTTCACGTTCTAATCCTATCTTCTCCTTCATTTCCTTCCCGAATCGGATGTGATCATCCATCAATTTCTTCGCGATTGGATCTTTCGACGCATGACGAGCAAGAACCTTCAATCGATTGAACCGAATTAAAGAACCACCAAAACATTACAACTTTTTAAAAAATCATCCATTAAGTAAGCATTAAAAAATAGAACCGGAATAACACATAAAAACAAGTTACCTTGCTCATTTTGTTCTGTGACCTGTGTTTGAGAGTCGCCCTCTCCTATAATATAAACATACATAATAGTGCCGCAGAAGCCCCTAACAAGCAATGGCACTGCTATAGAACGATATACCAGAATGAGAGACGGTGGTAATTATGAGAAAGTACAGTACGTAAGACAAGCCAAAAACATACTATACTCTAACCAACCGTAACGTAATGTACTCAACAGCTATACCATCGTGCTCGATCCTACTATACGTTGTCCAAATTTCCATCACATCTGATTCTGGTCTATAGAAGTTTCTAAAAAACTATATCACGCGTTTCACCGCGTGCTTAACCACGTGCTTATGTTGAAAATTACCGGCATATTACGGTAGCTTTTAACGACCCGCGCTTCCGCGCCCGCGGAAGCGTATCTAAATTCTGCTAATGCTAATCGATTTCCCTCATCGAGTACTGTGTCTGGGATAACTCTAGAACATTACTAGGGACCACCGAACCGGAAAATTAAAAAGGCTTTCCGGAAAAAGGTCAAATGTTGGTTAGGAAATTGCTCCATGCGGGAATTTAAACCTGCGTTGTCTTTTATTGTATTGGCTCGTATTTACTTATAAAGAAGTGCCGGCTCTAAAATCGTATAAAATCCCAGAGGCCTTGCTCTAAAATATCTTCCATAAAAAATATAAAGAAATCGTAAAGGGCAAACATGTTTTATTTTAGGCTTGAATTGTTACAATTTTTGATATTATCATTTTGAGACCGATTTACGCGATGCCGCCCTCAATTTTTAAGTACATGTTGTGCAATGTTCGATGAAGAAGCTATGTGCAAAAAAATAGAAAAATCGAAAAGGGCAATCAATCAATCAATCAATCAATTTATCTTATCAGGCGGAAACGCTCAGAAGATGATAGGTCGGTAGTCTTCATAAGTTGCACTCCACCAATGGCTGCCAATAGCTCGGGATAGGTCGTCTCTCCATCGCGCGCGAGGCTTTCCGGGGGGACGAGTCCTATTGAATGGAGTCCAGACAGTTGTCGCACGGCTCCACTGTTCCACTCCCATTCTTCTGATCTTGAGGGCCCAGCGCGCTTTTCGTTTCAATCCTTCCTCATTCCAGTCTCTCAGCTTGGTAATCCCTCTCACGCGGTCATTCCTCCATCTGTCCCTCAGCGTGACTCCAAGCATCTTTCTTTCCATCTTCCTCTGGGTGACTCTCAGCCTCTCCTTCTCGCTAGATCTCAGAGCCCATACTTCACACCCATAGAGAACTGTAGCCGTGATGCAGCTCTCGAAGACTCTCCTCCTGATCTTGATGGACAGAATTCGAGAAGATAGGAGGTGCGAGAGCTTACTCCAGGCCAGCCACCCTAATCGAATCCGGTGTTCTATTTCGTCGGAATGATCCAAGGGAAGAGCTATTCTTCCTCCGAGATAGGTGGCGCTATCGACGAATTCGAATCGCAGATTGCCGATGATTATTGGATTGCGGGTAGAGGTGCAGGAGGTGAGGAGGTTGGTCTTGCTTGCATTCACTTCGAGACCAACTCGGCTGCACGCGTCCATCAGCTTCTTCAGCATTCGTTCCAGCTCGGGTCGAGATTTGGCAACGAGAGCCACGTCATCGGCATACTCCAAGTGGCAAAGGTTCCTTCCGTCGATTCTAATTCCATCTGACTCCCAGTCAATGTTGTCCATGGCTGATCGTAGCACTGCGTTGAAGAGACGAGGGGAGAGGGTATCCCCTTGGCGGACTCCTCGACGCACAGTCACAGGAACGAGCTCCTCATTAACTCGAATGAGTGTAGAGGAGGACTCGTAGAGACGGCGCAACATGTGGACGAGGGAGGGATGGGCTCCGAACGAGAAGAGGGCTTGCCAGCAGGCATTCCACTCCACACAGTCGAACGCCTTCTTGAAGTCGACGAACGCCAAGTAGATTGGGATACCGTACTCGGAGGTTCTTTCAGCGACCTGCTTGATGGCATGCAGGTTGTCGAGAGTACTGTAGCCGCGCCGGAAGCCGGTTTGGGTCGAGGACTCTGTTTCTTCAAGCACAGTTTCGAGTCTCTGAAGAATGACTTTGGTCATTGTCTTCAGGGAAACGGTGAGGAGGGAGATGGGACGGAAGTTCCCAATGTTGGTAGGGTCTCCTTTCTTGTGCAGAAGAGTGACAATTGCTTCGGTCAGGTCGCTTGGAACAGCCTCTCCATCTACCAGATAGTTGAGTAGATCAGCGATAACGGGAGCAAGGTGGTTTCGAGAGTGGTATAGCATATCAGGGAGAATGCCATCCGAACCGGGTGAGTGACCACACTTGAGTTGGGACATCGCTTTGCTGACCTCATCGGGTAGGAAGGGAGGAAGGGGATCCAGAGGCTGAGGAGGGACTGGGAGTGGACACTGAACTGCAGGGGTGTAGAGACCGTCAAAGAAGCTCTGGACCACTGTCTTGGTAGCTGCTTGAGAGAGAGCACCAGTTACAGGGTGGGGAACTAGAAGGCGCTTCTTTGAGGTTTGCAGACTCAGCATGCTCTTCACGATGCTCCTTCCCATGGTTGCTGCTTGCCGTGCTTGCGCCTCCTTTCGCTTCCTGATGTCATCGACGAAACTCGTCCGGGCAGCTTTGCAGGCAGCTGAGTAGGCGACAGCTTGTTGGGAGTTGGATTGCAATTCATGGCGCATCGCTAGGAGCTTCCGCGTTCCACTCGAGATCCAAGAAGGGGATTGGCGCTTCCTCCAGCAGTTCGTTGCCGCGGTCTCCGTGAAAGCCTTTACCGTAGTATAGGCGTCGGCGGCAGAACTGGGGCGGGCAAGGGGCAGTGACGCGAGAAGGTTTGCGTTGACAGTAAAAGCGGTTCGATCGAAATCTAGCCGCTCCCTGCATCTTTTCTGCCTCGCCTTGCCAGGGAGGGAGAGGCACATCCGAACAAGGCGATGGTCGGAGTCAAACTCAAACCGACCAACGACTCCACAGTTGACTACTCTCGCTGTGGCGGGCGCTGCAACGTAGTCAATTTGGTGGAATGCGGAGCCGTTTGGGGATCGCCAGGTCCAGATTCGACCGTGCCGTCTCTTGGGGAACGTGTTCAGGATGCGCAGTCTGTTCCTCACGCAGAGCTCAGTGAAGCAGCGTCCGCGTGAGTTCGGTGTGGGAGAGGCAAAGTTACCGACAAATCTTTCATTGCCAGGTTCCCTCGCCACTCGACAGTTGAAGTCACCAACCAGAACTGGCATATGGCCTTTTGGGGCACTCCGCAGGGCGGTCTCAACCTGGTCTAGGAAGTCTTCATACGCGTCGTCATCGTAGGAAGACGTAGGGGCGTAAGCGCAGACCAGGAAGAGCCGTAGGTCGGGAAGGAGCAGAGTGGCCAAACGAGGGGAGAGGCCATTGAACACAGCTCCGCGCGCGAGTTGCGGTCGAAGCAAAAATGCCACGCCATGGGAAGCAGTGGGCCCGCCCGAGTGGTAGACTACAGTGCCTGAGGATGTAAGATTGAACGAGGCACAACCCACAATCCTGGCTTCCTGCACTGCAACCACGTCCCACTTGATCTTGTCGAGGGCGAGTTCCATCTCCGACTGCTTCTCCCTTGGGCCGAGCGTCCTGGCGTTGATGGTGCCGATGTAGAAGTGGCGACCCATCGTGGCGGCGTACAACTCCCGCGTGCCAACGCGTCTGGGAGAGGGAATCCGGGCGGGCGGAACCGGAGACGGAGAGACGAAATCGCACTCAACCGCTCGCCACACACTTGAGAACCCAGAATGAAAAGGGCAAACCCTATCAATACTAATTTCTACCATTCTGGAAAATCAGGAGATATATTCTCTAAATTTGAAGTTTCCGATTGTTTTCACTTTCTTAATCGTTAAAATGAGCCAAATCACGTATCCTAGGAATGATTTAGCTACGAATCACGAAAGCTAGCGGTTCTTGGGACATATTTCAATCAAATACCGTATACCTTCAATCGAAAATGCCCAATAACTAATATCACAAGCATTCTACCACGATAATAGTATTCAATTAATGTTTCTGTAGAAATGTCTTAACTAAACAATCAATAAAATAAATAATTAAAACAATGTTAAATTTTAAACAAATGACCCAATGAACCGACATCACACCACGATGGGCGGAGCTTACATGTGACTGTGAATCCTCACCGTAGACGAACTATTACAAAATTCTAAGTGTAATTATTGAATCCTGTACCCTCGAATACCCCAGGCTTTATACAAAATACCTTAAAGTCTTAAAGTAAATTTTTCGTCGTGCCCCCTAGAACATTACCTTCCGGTACTATCGAGTACGGTTAGCCATCGACCTTATCACAAACTGACTTTATTCCTTTGTTTAAAAACCCGACCTTTTTATTTTTTTTCCTATTTTCAATGAAGAATGTATGGCTGCACTATACAATGCTGCAATAAAAATTTCTCATACATCTGAACGAGCTAATATTCAAAGTTGTCGATTTTTCATTTAACCTCGATGGTTTTGCATCCATTTGAGATCAAACTTGTGCTGCAAAAGGAGCAAGCCACGGCGCAACTTTCAAGATATGGGCCACTCCAATTGATAGCGATGTAAAACTTGGATATCGTAATTTTGCGACAATGTTCAGACATTTCGCAGAGCGAGATCTTGATAACTCTATATGTGGCACATGAACTACCCTCGTCAAGTACAACATGTATGCACATTAAGGGCAATTTCGATTTTTCGTAATTTGCCAAGCATACTTCAAGCATAGTTCACTGACTAAAACAGTCTCTCTTAACGCACATATATTCGATCCTTATCAAGCTCTTCTAGCTTGGCTCTCGCTGCTTCAGGATCCCTCACGAGAAGTTCATCCAATTCTTTCAGTTGATCACGTCGCTTCGCACGCTTCATTATACGATGATAGCTAGGATCGTATCATATACTATGCTCAATACTCTTCCACGTCAGTAAATTAGAAAAAATTTAATCACTTTTTGCTCTTGATTTTCCCCTGACGTCTGAATTTCGCTTCTTGGTAGCTTTGAAGAGCTCTCAGTCGTCGAAGCTTCGAAAGCCTGAATGCATGTTGTTAACTTGTCCCAAATCTGTTACTCAAACCATTCCAATAATGCGGTTTCGCTATCATGATCACAAAAGATATATTTTAAAAAGCCAGAAAGCTATCGAGAATAAATATCTTGTTATCGAGTTTATAAAAGATTTTATAAGAGAAATTTCAATGAGAATCTAACAAGGAAAGGCCGCGAGGTTAGGTTGGAGTTTTTGAAGGAGAACTAGCGGGATCGAAAAATGATCAAATTCTAACAACTTCTAAGCATTTGTGGATGTCTGCGCTCATAGTGGTAAAATCGTGAATTTCTCAGGCTATGTTTCGAAATGCCACTACCACCCAGTCGTCCACAGATGCCTTCAGCAGATATGGAAAACGTAAAAGTTCTTTGAATTTGATCCACTTTCGATCCCGCTAGGTCTCGTTCGAAAACTCCCACCTAGCCTCGCGGCCTTTCCTGGTAATAGAACACTTCTACAAGAGTGACTATCTAAGAGAATTGAGCAATTCAACCCCAGGGTTAACTTTTGGCGTAGAGTTCGAAAATCGATCTTAGGAAGCTGCATCTCTGATCACTCGCGGAAGTTCAGCGGTCGGTTTTTGTAGCTCAAAAACGGAACTTGCAAATCCAATATATATCCACCTTCCGGGGGAAATGGCGTGTCCTGTCTTTGCAAGCAATGTCAACAGCTGAGTTAACTTTGGCAAAATCCCAATTCAATTACAGGTGTGAGATCATATTTCCCAAAAAGAATCAGTTCAATAAAAGTCCCGGGATCAATAGCCAAAATTCGCTCACTATTTTCAACAATCTCAATTACATTGTAATAATACGTAAATATTCAGATTTCCGCGTGAAATTTCAGAAAATAGTAAGCGGATTTTGGCTGTTGATCCCGGGACTTTTATTGAATTGATTCTTTTTGGGAAATATCATGCCTCTCACGAGGGAATCGAGCTGGCCCTGGGAATAGAAAGGAAATCGTCAAATGAGTTCTAGCTGTTTTTGAGCAACCTGGAGCCTGTCTGCCACTCCCCTGAAGTCTCATTGTGTATACTTCACTTTGAAGCTCCTTACACCGAGTCGTATCTCGGCAACTCCTTACTCGAGCTCTGTTTTTTTCAGTTCCCGTGAAAGATAGACGAAAATTTCACCACGGGTGACCCACACTCATTTTTCGAGCTCTATCGATCTATATAGTTCATTTTGTCTGAATGTTACTTTGATCCGCGGAACCACGGCCCGTTAAACAGTGGCAAAAGAGTCCCGGTCAGACAACCGCGTTGCGGCCGTCACGCAGACCAGTCCACGAATAAAATATTTTGTTAGGAGTGCAGTAAATACGGTAGAATTTGTAAGAATTTTAACAAAACATGTGCCGGCTCTGCACCTGGATTTCGTGTGTTTTAGATGTTTTCGATTTTTAATTAAAAAACCAAGCATTATTTTAAATTGTTAAAACCTACAATCGATAGACGCTTTTATTCTGAATCCAATTGTATACACGATTCTGGTCAAATCAGGCTGGGAATGTTTTTATCACGTGTTTTACACCTCTGTAAAATCGACCCAAAACGACATTTTAAATTACTTTCTTAGAGTATTTCAAGATTTTGCTTATATTTAAAACTTAGAAATTATAATGCAAGTCTGTGAGAATGCATGCATAGCAAATTTATGACCTGATTGGTTTAATGAAGCTACTTATCACGGTTTTAAGAAAGTGAGTTGAGAGTATCAAAATTGGTTTTAGCCAATTAATTTCGCGTGAATGGCGTTTTGCATTACTTCTTTGTAATAATTATATTCTGTCATTCTCCAGAGTAGATCATATAAAGAAATATTATTTTTAACCCGAAATTTAACACTCGTAGAATATTAATTCTGACATTGTTATTGTCTCGCTCCAGCGAATGCATTGCGCATTTCTTGCGCGTTGCGGCTTTGACCCCGGAGGCTTTAACGGGCCGTGGCAACAATTAGCAACAATTTTTAGTTATTTCAAATTATTTTGCAACATGATTTTTCATTTCATTCTTTCCCACACAGCTCCATTCGGCGCGGGCGATGGAGAATGATAGTTTTGATCGAAGAATTCCTGTTGAAAATTATGTTCAAACGATCTGGAAAAATAAAATCGACCTAACTCACACAGACCTTCCTATATTTTGGGCGCAAACCGCTCATTCGATAGCCCCGGAGGTATTGCATATACTCTCAAAATTTGAGCTGCGCTTTTCCCAGCATTTTTGCGAAAAATGACCCCAATTCTTGCGCGGTTCAAAGTAACGTTCAGACAAAATGAACTATATAGATCGATAGAGCTCGAAAAATGAGTGGGGGTCACCCAGGGTGAAATTTTCGTCTACCTTTCACGAGAACCGCTGACGAAAGTGAGGGTGGGGAGAACGCCTATCCACTTCGTTTCTCAAAATTTGCATGTTGAAGGTTAATCCTCGATGTAGACAATTCGGAGATGGAAAATCCGAATCTAACATTTAAAAAAACCGTGCAGTCGCATGTTTAAAGTGGACTTGGTGACCAGTTTACCAATTTGCATACGTTGGAGGAGAAATACGCAACAAAGCACAAATCGAAAAAAAGGCGACTGACCAGTCGACTAGTCTAGTCGTTTCGACAAATGACTATTGGATATCACAGATCTCATGCCACCGAAGTCACCGATTTCGATATAACTTTATCATAGCTGTGCAACGAGCCGCTCAGGGGGGTGCCTTCCCGGGAAGGCACCCCCCATATATGTATAGAGGTGAAAATCGATAGTAGGTCATGGAGAGGTCGGGACTAAGTACCATAACCAATCGATAGTACATTATAGATTAATACCGTATATGGCTACCGTAACTCTCAATTATCGTGAACTGACTTTATTTTCAAAAAAAATATGTACCGTACCCAATCGACTCTACAGTACACCAGGGTACCGTATACCACTACCGTAATCCCCGATTATCGCAAACTAACTTTATTTGTAAAAAGTCCTGGTACCGTGAACAATCGATTCTACAGTACCCAAGTAGCTACAGTAACCCAGTTCCTTGGGTCAAATCCAGTTCCCCGGGACAAACTTTTTTTCTAAAAATCCTAAATCGATCATAAAATGATTCTACAGCCACAGCAAGCCAATTCAGAAAAAAAGTTCATTTGCGTGGCAGAATCGATCCTTGTCATTCTCGGATTAACGAGAGGAAAATGCGGCGTCGAAATCTGTTTTTTAGACCTTTTGTGCACGCCGTTACTTAACGAGACCGAAATCTACAAATCTAAGAACTACAAAATGTGCGGAAAGTATTTACGCAACTTTGTGCGCAAACGGCATGTGATTAACTTTACTATCTTTTGAGTAGTTCTCTCTGAAGTGCCAAAAACGGCTGTTTTTGGCTGATTTTGCCGTATTTTTTTAATGCTGCTACCTAAAGAGATCGAAATCTAAAAATCGAAGAACTACAAATTGTGGGAAAAGTCTTTAGACAACTTTGTGCACAAACGCCATCTCGATAGCTTAACTCTCCTCGGAGGAGTTCTAATTTGAACGGGTCGAACTGGTGTTTTGAAGCAATTTCAACGCATTTTAATGTGTGTTTCAGTCAAACCAGAAGAACCATTTTTGTTGCTCGGTTGTTTACGCAGCGTTTTGAATGTTTCAGCGGCCAATAACGGTCGGGGTTGAATGATTTTCTCGAAAGTTTGCTCAAACCAAGGAATTCAAATCAGTTTCGCAACTTCGATATAATATTTCGCACCATATGTTCCGAATTCGGGATGAATTCCCACCAACCGACTCTTGGGCCGATAATGAGCCACAGTGGGAGGACTAGATCGATCCGAAAATCGCTTTGCCACGCAAATGAGCCTTTTTTCTGAGTTGACTTGCTGTATACAGTAATGAGATATATGTCAGGATACTTTAAAATAATTTCATGCTCGATATTGGATTTTTAGAAAAAATGTTTTACCCAAGGAACTGGATCTGACCCAAGGAAGTGGGTTACGGTAGTCACTTGGGTACTGTAGAATCGATTAGGCACGGTACCAGGAATTTTAAAAATAAAGTCAGTTCGAGATATTATTGGATTACGGTAGTGGTATACGGTATCTGGGGATACTGTAGAGTCGATTGGGTACGGTACTTTATTTTTTGAAAATAAAGTCAGTTCGAGATAATTGAGGGTTAGGGTAGCCATATACGGTATCAATAGATAATGTACTATCGACTAGTTGACTAAGTTTTTAAGATGCACAGTTTTCTAAGTTTTTAAGGATGAAGTTTCGATGAGAAAGATGGCTAAATGACGAAACTCAAGCATTCTTTCCGAAAATATTTATATCCCCTTCATATCTAAATTCCCGGCTTCCAGTTAACTACTTGTCTCGTTTCTAAGTTTCTAAGAAAGTGATAGCTAATTGCCGGTAACATATCCAAGCTTTCTTCCGAGTGAACCAGGTTCCCAATGAGCCCCTGTGAACCAGGTTTTTGGGCCGGTAGTTGACTAATTAGAAAGCTGTGAGAAGCACCCCGTTCCCTCAAGATCCCAACCTCCCAGTGAACCAGGTTCAGGAAGAATAGTTTCCCTCGTTTTACAACTTCCCGTCAATAGATCAGTCGTTTTCACCCCTTATCAGTCGATCCTTATCACTATTTCCCACTAATTACTCACTAATTAGTGTTTCCCGGAAAGCAAACTGACGTTTCCCTCGCTCCCCACCTTGCTCTCGATAGAGCACTAACGGTTATCACAAAGCACAGTAGATTTGATCCCTTATTAGTGAGTTCGAGTCCAGCTTACCCGATCAAACGTGTCCATACGCGTTTATTCGTTACTCTCTAATACACTCTGAGGACGCGCTACCCTCTCTCTATATCCCTCATCCATCGAGTCCCAGGCATGTGGCCTCGTAGCCAAGTGGTCGTTACTCTCTAATACACTCTGAGGACGCGCTACCCTCTCTCTATATCCCTCATCCATCGAGTCCCAGGCATGAGGCCTCGTAGCCAAGTGGTCGTTACTCTCTAATACACTCTGAGGACGCGCTACCCTCTCTCTATATCCCTCATCCATCGAGTCCCAGGAATGTGGCTCGTAGCCAAGTGGTTAGGACGTTCGACTGTTATTCCATGAGCCGTGGGTTCGATCCCGCTCCGTGAATGGTCTTTTGCTCGCTATATTTCTCTGTCCTCCGAATTTCGTGTGACCGTCACACGTGACACACAGTGACATCGAGAGAGGGGACAATTGTAAGATTCACCGCTAAATGGGGGTATCAAATAGAATAGAGAGAGGAATTGGTTATGGTACTTACAAGGGAGATGCGCGGATTCGAAATGGACTCTCGGAACGAGATATAGATGGTTCGAAAGCTCATAAAATTCTAAGAACTTTAGCATCTTTGAAAAGTGCTGACGAGCCTCAGGGCAAGAAAAAAATCGATAATTTCGCTCGCGAATTTTTCCCTCGACACATGAGCGCTTTCGCGCAACCTTCCCGGCAAGCAGCTGTGGTGTAGTGGTGAATGGATTAGAACGACGAGCGGAGGGTTGAGGGTTCGAATCCGGCCATGCTCATTTTGCTTTGCTCATTTTTCGGAAACTTGTTGTTGGTCCTGACTATCTTTTGAACTACAGCTTACACATGATTTTGATCTTCGGATGTACACAATGAATAACTGCAATACAAGAGCGATGATATAAACTCATGCATTCGCTGATATATTTCTGATCGCGATAGTGTTATTCACTGTATGCATCCGAAGATCAAAATCATGTGTAGGCTGTAGTTCAAAAGACCGTCAGGACTTCAAAAAGTTTCCGAAAAATGAGCAAAGCAAAATGAGCATGGCCGGATTCGAACCCTCAACCCCACGCTCGTCGTTCTAATCCATTTACCACTACACCACAGCTGATTGCTGGGAAGGTTGCGCGAAAGCGCTCATGTGTCGAGGGAAAAATTCGCTAGCGAAATTATCGATTTTTTTTCTTGCCCTGAGGCTCGTCAGCACTTTTCAAAGATGCTAAAGTTCTTAGAATTTTATGAGTTTTCGAACCATCTATATCTCGTTCCGAGAGTCCATTTCGAATCCGCGCATCTCCCTTGTTAGTCTTGACCTCCTCATGACCTACTATCGATTTTCACCTCTATACATGGTATGGGGGGGTGCCTTCCCGGGAAGGCACCCCCCTGAGCGGCTCGTTGCACAGCTATGATAAAGTTACATCGAAATCGGTGACTTCGGTGACATGAGATCTGTGATATCCAATAGTCATTTGTGGAAACGACTAGACTAGTCGACTGGTCAGTCGCCTTTTTTTCGATATCCGAAAATATTCGACTGACGGAGTGAGTTGAATCATTTCTCGTCAATCGGCGTTCGACTAACAATGCGTTCGACTAACAAAGTCGATAGACAGTCTCTACAAAGAGACTCTCGTTTGGACAGGACTCGAACCCAGGGCAAATGGATTACGAAAGAACCACGCTACCGACTAAGCTATCCAGCTTTAACGGCCGTGGAGTGAGTAGGGCTCTATAACATAAAACCTGGCTGCGCGGCCTCTCCTGTCGTGCTTGCTTTGATTAAAATGCCGGTACTTTCCTGAATGTTCTGAGCACCTCCCTTTCCTCAGTTCACCACTGCAACTGTGCTCCTGCCGTAGTCAAAGCCTATCCTCCCCCCCAATTATTGTGAGAACCATAAGTGGGCAGGGATTGCTGCTGAGTTTCAAAATCCGGGAGGGTCCCCACCTACTCAGCCTCAAAACCGGCAGAGTTTACATAAACTTGACCCTAAAATTTCCAAAAGTATGATGGGTATGATCCGAAAACCGGGAGGGTCTTGATTCTAGAAGCAATGGTGCCCACGTTTGGTGAGAACAGATTCCATATAAATTGGCGTGGTGCAAGTGCAGAAGATTACCCGCACGGCATGATTTTTTCCGACACTCCGTTCAGAGCGATGGTCCCTTCGAAATAAAAATAAAAATAGAAAGTGTGAAATGTTGCAGCCACGAAAATCCCGGCTCGGTTAAAGTTACCCAACACCCTTGAAAATGCCTTTCTATATTATTTAACAATGTAGTAGAACGGGTTCTAATCAGTTAAACTGGAATAATGAAAATAATAGAAAATCAATATTTGCAACAACGCGGAGCCGTAAAGTTTCAGTCTGAGTTGCCTGATCACGCCCGCTCTCTCTCTCTTTTACACTCTCTCTCGCTCGTTTTGTAGTGATCAGGGTACTTCTGCCAGTTCAAATTATTTACATGGGTGTTGGGAAACTTTAACGGCTGTCTCGAAACTACCGTAATGTAAAGGAGATTTATCCATTCTTAGTGTAATTTCAGGCCCTATTTTAAATTTTTACAAAACACAGGGACTGTACCGTAGTAAAATGTGCACTTTTTAAATTTGTACAGTAATTCAAGGACGTGAACTGTCCAGAGCAAATTACGATATTTTTGTTTCCCTGGAGTCACTTTTTTTTTCTTGTCGTCCGTAAAAATCATACCGTGTACCCGGTCCAGAGGAGCCTATCTACGAACTCGCGGAACGCTTTAATCGCATTTTAGAGTTGCACTAAATTCTATTTCAATTTAACTAATTCATTCCGAGCTGTTTCAAATATCATTTTCACATGACATCGCCAAAAAAGAACAATTTCGAGCAAATAAAAGCCGAGAAAAACGTTCCGCGAGTACGTATATTGGCTCCTCTGGAACGTGTAATATTCTGCACTCGCACCACGCCACGGCCCCCGGAGCATCGACATAAGGAAAAGGAAAACGTCCGCAGGCATCAAGGAAAAGGCGCGCGTTTTCAAAAAAAAGTAGTCAGAATGTTGCCTGAATCAGTGAAAGGGGGTCTGGTCTCATAACGAGCATTTTTTCTATGTTTAGCGGTAATTCTGCAGCATATTTTTATACAGCTCAAGCAATTTCATGGACAGCCCCTGGACGTTTTCCCTTTCCTTATGTCGATGCTCCGGGGGGCGTGCCACGCCAAATTATATGGAATCTGTTCTCACAGTACAGTATCTTTATGATACCCGCCTAGGGTACAAATTCTCGGACTCTACTCGTTCCGAATACTCCCTCGCCGGTCAGGGATAGTGAGTGTGTTAAATTGACAGGGTTTTCCAAGAAAGTCCAAAAAGAGGGGAATCACTGGGAACCTTTTCCAAAAATGGCGAAACTCAGACACCTAAAGAATCTAAAGGGAGAAAAGACGTCTAAAAATGAGGAAAATTACTATGGAGTGAGATTTTTGGTAACAAAAAAAGTATGCGACTCGAAAGCGAGGAGCTTGTCAGCCGAAGGACCCCGCCGAAGGAGGGGGATGAAGGCTGGTATAGTAATAATGAAACATCTCGTCGAAAGAAGCATTTTGCAGTTGTGAGTGAAACTCTAGCTCATCTGTTAAAATCTGTGAAAAACTTCTGCGATCCATCTGAATTCTCAAAATTACAGCCTTGAAAAATATTATACGGCGGCGCCATTAAATCCTTCGTGAAAAGTTACCTCATAGGTCCCAAATTTCTCTAAAAAAAGTGTGACCGCTGCAAACTTCCAATATTCGAATGAAATCTCACAATTTTATTACAAATATTAAAGTAGGTTCCACCATACATATCTCAAAAAACAACACCATAAATCCTTTGTGTACATAAACAACACCATTTCCAGTGTATTTTTTCGAGACTATGTCTACATCGAGGATTCAGAATATGAAAAAAAACTGGGTATAACAGGGGGGTTACCGAGTCATTCTAATTTTATATCTGTTTTCTCTTACATTACGAAGATGTTGTATTTTTCATTCTCGACTCAAACATAAAATTTGTTTTTTTATACAGTCTACTAAATACTCTAAATGGACATTTTACTTTTTTGGTATCAGTCACTATTTAATTACACGAGAGCAAACGCTTACTTTTCTTTGGCTTCATCGACATTCATAGATTTTATTATCTCCAATTCTTCTTGCGTATATTCTTGGTTGTTTGCCAAATTGCATTTGCTAGTAGCTAGGACAGCATCCATAGCTTTTTCTAGCGCTGTTCTGGCCTAAAATGGAAGAAGGATATTTCACATGCAATATGAAAGTACACACCACAAAACCTTCATTCCGTGAAGCGGCAGTTTGAATATTAAAAGTTTCACGATTCAGAGGAAACTGTAGACTATTTGAATGAACATACTCGCTCACTACAGGCTCCCACACTTGAAGATCTTTCCTGGAAAAAAAATTGCAAAATAAATGAAGTAGAAAAAGATGAAATTATCAGATGTTCATACTCCAATTCAACGAATCCAACTCTTCTTTGTATTTTTTCCACTTCCGATCGATGTAAAGGAGCTTGAAGGGTTTTCTTTGCATCACTCGACGAATCTGATTTCTTCTTTTTAGAATTTTTCTTCCTAAAAACTTTCCTTAATCTCCATCTGAAAAACAACGAAAAGTCGTACACTTTTGCTTTGATTGCATTCAGCAACTCCCCAGAACCAACTTCTTCAATATTCGCTTTCACTTGTTTGCTGGTGACTTTCCCCGACGTTATCACTGACAACAATTCATTGTGAAGGTCCTCATTAAATGCATCTGCCATCTGGAAAAACAGTAATATTGTTCAGTAACGCAAGCACAATTAGCAGGAAATGTATAATGGCGTTACAATATTTAATATCATAACAATAATATCGCAATATTGCGCAATCACGTGGGTTCAACCATGTATAAAAAGTCGTACCCAGAAAATAATTTTGAATGATTTTTGCCCGCCTAATACCGTATGTAATGCTGCGAAGGTACTGTCACACCATTACACCATATTTGCTCAGTTCGCGGTAGGGGTGTGCCTGAGTAGATGAGTTAGCACGGGCGTGAGTCGATACTCAGGTAAGGGGATTTATATCACATTGTGATCTGTGACTGTTGCACACTGCAAGCTGCGAATATGTCAAATTGGCGCGTGTTCCGTCCATGAACAACTTTTTATGTATAGGGATAATTGTTTTAAGCCCACGTGGCAATGAATTGTGAACAATTTTAGGGCACCATCTGAAATTAACAAAAGGCAGGGTAAAGCGCCACGGCGGGCTAAAAACCGACCCGCACCCCGACATCACGGCATCATTTTTGCGGATAACCAACTCAAAAAGTGACCCCTTGAATACAGTACATTTCTAATAGAACGAAAAATAATACTCAGTTTGCGCAGTACATATCAGGTCCCTGCTTTTTGTAGAAATTTTAAAAATAGCCACAAACTACGATAAGAATGAGCAAAACACCCTGATTCCTGTAGGATTTTCAAATTCACAATTAGAATTACGGTACTGAGGTTATGACGAGTGATAACAGCGGTACAAATTGCAGCCGTAAATACAAAACTGCAAAAAAGATTCAGACAATAAAGAACGATAACCATCGTAGCAGAGCACACAACAGCCAAACCCCGCCCCCAAAATGCTCCTTGTGGGAACCTTTTCTCTCAACAGACCATCCGCAAAAATGGTGCCGTGCGACATCGTGGCTAAAAAAGTATAGCTGACACGCAGCTATTTTATACTCAGCTCGATTTAAACATCAGGATCACCTGCACAGTTTTCAGTCCGCCGTGAAGCGCTTTATAAAGATGATTCAGCTTTTCAACGCAGGATGCGTGCCACTTTTGCGAAGTGGCGCGGTCATGCACTCCTCATTTCACATACTCTCACGGCCCCCGGAGCATCGACATAGGGCTTTGGAAAACGTCCGTGCGCTGTACAATGTGCGCTGCGGAATTTGCTCACTAACCGCAGTATTGGTACTTTTCCATGAGTTTTTTTCTAGGGACCACCGAACCGGGAATTACAAAATCAAAACCCGGCAAAAAGGTTGTTGACAAATTAGTAAACATCGTCACGTTGAATTTTGATGTTTCTCGATTCTAAAGAGTTCTAACGAGTGTTCATCTTAGCGTTTCTAACAGCGTTTAAAGGGGAATGAGTAGGGACCGCGGAGGGGTGTTGAAAAATACATTCTGAATCAATTCCGCGATTCTTATCTTATGAAATCGAGGTTGCGGAATCGATTATGAGCAATAATAGTCATTGAAAAAAATATTCGCACTAATAAATATACCTTTGAAAAATACACATTTTACCAGAGATCTACCGTAATTTTTTGGAGTATCGAGCTTTTGCCCATTTTGAACTTGGACTGCTATAAACAAGTTTGCGAACGACGGACCGTAATTTTTAGTACGTGTTTAGGACGGAGGGAAGGTGGCTGCATGTGAATAAAGGTTCAAGTCAAACTATGCACTCAGAAAAATGGAGAAAATCAAGATTAATCCACAAAAGTGACGACAGTGTCTCAGAAAGAGTCATATATCATGCTTGCGAACGAACCCCGAGCATCACTAGTACCTCTACAGAGTGCAGGGGTGGTTAGCGCAATCAACTGAATAGAGCACTAAAACTGTGCACTCCGATTTAAAGAGAAAAATACAAATCATTAGAAAAATGCGAAGCGCAATTTTCTAACAATCCATATATTTATGTTTTACAACCACTAAACTACTTAATTCAGTTAAGATTTTGTATCTTCAGACGATGCTCTATTGATTGTACGCAAAAAGTAATTAATTAAAATAAATTAAACCTTAGAAAATAAATAAATAAAATGGTGGTGTGATGGTGTGTGAGTTTTCCCAATGCAAAAAATGGTGAACGGCAGAAAGGACGGAGCTCCGCGGTCCCTAGGAATGAGCCGCAAAATTATGGAAAAAATGGGAAGAATCTGAATTTGAGATTTTCTTTAAATGCTTTCCGAAACTCGGTCATCTATCGTTTTCTTGACACTATAATTAATTGTGAATCAACAAGAGTGTTCACTAATGACTTTCTAGGAATACGAAGATGGGAAGGTGCCTGACCTATATTCAGAAATGTAGATGAATTTATAAATGAGGTTTTTCATAATATCCACCAAAACACAGTGCCGTAACGTACGTTAAGTACGTATCGTATAGAGCCGGAAACCTAACGAACTTTAAAATGAGTATAATAAATTAAGTATTAATGCAATTAAGTTGTAATTTGTTGTTTCCTGATATTTATATTTTTCTTCAGTAAATGATAGATATGAAATAAAATGAAAATAAAGATAAGATGTCGGTTCATTAAAAACGGGTCCCTACCAAAATGTCCCCCCTCTCCCCCTGGCAGTACACTCCTCTCTCCTCAAATTTTGGAGTTTAAATTACATAACTTAATTAATTTTGGTTAAAAAGCTTCGCTCTTTTTTGATTATTAAAGAGCTTGAGCTGTTCTATCTTTTGTATGTTGATGCCTAAGAGCTCAGATTCACAGTAACTTCGCTATGCTATCAAATGTAGTAATTATCGCATTTGATAGTGTAGCGAAGTTCCTGTGAATCTGCGGTCTTAGGCATCAACATTCAACAGATAGAACAGCTCAAGCTCTTTAATAATCAAAAAAGAACGAAGCTTTTTAACCAAAATTAATTAAGTTATGTAATTAAAACTCCAAAATTTGAGGAGAGAGGAGGGTACTGCCAGAGGGAGGTGGGGGACATTTTGGTATGGACCCACCGCGGAACTCCGTCCTTTATGCCGTTCACCATTTTTTACATTGGGAAAACACACACCATCACACCACCATTTTATTTATTTATTTTCTCAGGTTTAATTTATTTTAATTAATTACTTTTTGCGTACAATCAATAGAGCGTAATCTGAAGATACAAAATCTTAACTGAATTAAGTAATTTAGTGGTTGTAAAACATAAATAAATGGATTATTAGAAAATTGCGCTTCGCATTTTTCTAATGATTTGTATTTTTCTCTTTAAATCGGAGTGCACAGTTTTAGTGCTCTATTCAGTTGATTGCGCTAACTATCCCTGCACTCTGTAGAGGTACTAGTGATGCTCGGGGTTCGTTCGCAAGCATGATATATGACTCTTTTTGAGACACTGTCGTCACTTTTGTCTGTTAATCTTGATTTTCTCCATTTTTCTGAGTGCACAGTTTGACTTGAACCTTTAATCACATGCACCTTCCCGCCGTCCTAAACACGTGCTAAAAATGACGGTCCGTCGTTCGCAGACTTGTTTATAGCAGTCCAAGTTCAAAATGGGCAAACGCTCGATTCTCGGGCTGCACAGCAGTAGAGCGCGATTAATTGGTCTTGAGCTCATCGTTCGCATATGTTGTCAAATTAAACAGTAAAAAATAAAAATTTAATAATGATAAAATGCATTAATTTATTTTTGAAAATAACATTGTCTCAGAAGTAACAAATTCGCCCCAACTCAACCAAAAAATTACGGTAGATCTCTGGTAAATTGTGCATTTTTTAAAGGCATTTTTATTAGTGCTATTATTTTTTCAATGACTATTATTGTTCATAATTGATTCCGCAACCTCGATTTCATAAGATAAGAATTGCGGAATTGATATAGAATGCATTTTTAACACCCCTCCGCGGTTCTTAACTATATGCACTGTTTACAAGGTGAATTGAGAATTTCATGCATTTTCATACATTTCACATGAATTCTACATCCTCAATTGTCCAGAAGAAGTTGAAAAATATTTTTGAGAAAAATAATCTAGATTTAAGCGGTTGTCCCTATATATTGATTGAGAATCTCAATTTGAGATACCACGGAGACTTTCTTTTACATTTCTGAACAGTAGTCAGGCATCAACCGATCATCATATACCTGACACGTTATCACTGAGCACTCTCTCGTTCCCTCGTAATTAATTATAGTGTCATGAAAACGACAGATTCCCGATTTTGAAATCACTTTTGCAAAAAATCCCACGGAGAATTTCATGCCATTTGTCTATAGCTGTAGCGCCTCACTCTTCTTTATAGGATGCTTGAAACGCCAAGATGAGCACTCTCTAGAACTAGGGACGGCAGCCCGAATATTTGAGTACGGAATAATGGGTGCCTCCTTCCGACGCTTTTGCTTTCAAACTACCGTACTTTTCAAGCCAAATTCTGTCAACATTTTAAAACATTAAAAAATATATATAATGTGATTTTCAAACTATTTTATTGACTGGAATGAATATGAACACATATTGAAGGAACACCAAGCATGACAAGAAGAGACATGTTGCAGAAATGAAAACGCACGAAACGTTCGAAAATATACGTGTTTTCAGAATTAAGTGTTGAAGCTCCATTTCCTCAGTTTAAGTAGATTATCAGTCACAAAAAATTGTTCTCACAATAAAAATAAATATAAATAAAAGATATTAGAGAACGAGGCCGCGAAACTTGAGCATTTTACCGTTGTAAATTTGGTTAATTTAGAATATCTTTAAATGGGGGAACTGTTCGTGCGATCTTTTTTAGTATGTTGTTCATATACGAGTAACGGATTTTTTCAGATGAAAACAACGCGTGAACAGTTCCCCCATTTACAGATATTGATTTTAAACTGATTATTGTGAATTTGACGCGGCGAACTACCGTAGTTTGTGTAGAAGCAGTGATCGATTTTGTCTTCTTAGTCGATTAAAGTTTGTATTCTTCTTCGATTGCGTCATAATAATTAAATGCGAAAAAAATAGAATAATTAAATACGAACTCGTTTCGACGTTAGTCATGTATATATATATATATATATATATATATTTATGCTATTTCTGGGCGAAATAACGTGAAACAAAAATTAAATGGATGATACATGATTAAAATTAAGAGTGGATAACAATGAAATACGTGACCGGGGATCTACTCAGAGAGAGGAACTGGTTTGATTCTCTTGGTTTACTAAAAGCCTTGCCGCTCTTGGAAAGAAACTATTATGTCTATAGTTAAAGTTCGATCCAGGGTTGTTGAAGTTCATGCCGTTTCGAGTGTAGTAAATTTTGAAATAATGTGGTTTTCGGTTGGAAATACTATATTTGCCTCTAAGGAGATTATTGGCTACTCTCATATCGATCGCCATTCTACGCCTCTCCAGGGACTCAATGCCTAGTTTCTTGTTGCGATCGAAAGCGGTGGGTTTTCCCATGTATGATTAAAGCAGCGCATAAATAAACGTCGTGTGAAGTAGTTTTGTACCTTCTCGAGTTCCTTTTTATCTTTACTTTGGTACGGGTTGAAGACGGAGGAAGCGCTTTCTAAAATCGGTCTAATATACATTGAGTACGTTTTAAGAAGTACTTCTATATTTTTGGTTCGTAGTGCTCTGAGGATAGTGTGGCAGGCAGTTTTGGCTTTAGTGGATACGGTTGAAGAGTGGTCGGAAAAAGAAAGGTTTTTCTGGATAACGAAACCAAGGTCTTTCACTTTTTCTTTCTGTTCAAGAGTTGTGGTTCCTATAGTGTATGTTCGCTTAGCATTCGCTCTACCTAGATGTAATGAGTTACACTTATGCGCAGCAAGCGGTAATTGCCACTCTTCTGACCAGTTTACGATAGTGTCAATCGCAGCTTGCAGAGGGGTAGGTGAATTTCCCTTCCTGAAGGACCTATATATTTTTATGTCGTCTGCATACATTCTTGCAACTACTCCATGATTTTGCACTGAGGGGATTTCGGAAGTGTAAATGAGAAAGAGCAAAGGGCCTAGGACTGAGCCCTGTGGGACGCCACTAGTTACAGGCATTGAGGTAGAGAGTACATCTTTTACTCTCACTTGGAATGATCTATCTGCGAGATATCCTGTTATCCATCTAATTGTATTATCGGAGAGACCTATATTGCTAAGCTTGAGTTTAAGCTTGGGATGGGAAACTCTATCAAAAGCTTTCGCAAAGTCGAAATAGATAACGTCAATTGGTTTCCCATCACTGATTGAAGTTGTCCAGTGTTCAAGGACTTCGAGCATTTGAAGCTCACGCGATCGTTTCTTTCGAAATCCGTATTGCTCATCGGGGAAAATGCTCAGTTGTTCACAATGGGCGATAATAGATTTGCATAGAATACGCTCAAAAACTCGGCAAAAGAATGATGTGATTGAAATAGGCCTGTAGTTTAGGGGATTGGAAAATGGGGGTGATTTCTTAACAGGGGTCACTATGGAATGCCTCCAATGGGAGGGGATCGTTCCAGATTGGTAAGAATTCCTAAAAATTATTTCTAATGCTTCGGAAATGGGCACGGCGATTCGTTTCGTGAATGTGAGGTCAATGTTCTCAGGGGTTTTACAGGAGGAGCGTTTCCATTTCTCAATTAGGGCGCAGATTTCATGCCTAAGAAACTGGGGTTCTTCGAAGGCACCCAGTTGAGGGAGGGCTCCAGTATTTGGTAATTTTCCATCGTCAACAGTAAAAGCGCTTACAAAAGTCTCGGCAAGTAAGTTTGCTTTGCCTAAGTCATCCATTACCAGAGTACCATCATCTCTTTTTAGTCCCTCAACTCCCTTGGATTTATTGGCGCAGCGCTTCATAAAACGGGAGAACTTATTTTGGTCTTCGCTTTCGATTACCCTTTTCTCAATGGTTTTGTGATACCGTTGCAACTCTTTCCGGAACTTTTTGTTTAGAAGCTCGAATTCACGTTCATCGTCCGGGTCTTTGCTGTTAATCGATTTGATCCAGGCTAGAAAACGCTTTCCTAATAGTCGTTCGATATGAGCAGGAAGTTTTCCATGAGAGAGGCTCATTTTGGTCCATGGAACATGAGTTTGTAATGATTTTTGAATTACGCTAATCAAGAGATCGTACATCAGATCAACGTTTGTTATTTTAGAAAAGGCGCTTGTCCAATCAATGTTTGCTAATTGGGAATTAATCAGGTCGTAATTCGCTTTTCTGTAGTCACGCCTCAGAGTGAAAGCGGGAGTGGTATGACTCATTGTGATCTTGAATTCGACCGTTGAATGGTCAGATATATCGAAAGGGGGTCCCACTTCGGTTTGGGTGATAAGGCTGGGATGGTTACACAGTACTAAATCGAGGATGTTTTCTTTTCTGGTGGGGTCTTTTACTAATTGGGCAAGTTTTGCGGAATTACAGAGGTCAATGAATGATTGAGAAGAAGGGGTGACGGGTTTTGACTGGGGGTTGGGGAAGATTGACCAGTCGATATCGGGCAAATTGAAGTCTCCAGTCACTATTGTTGGTTGCTGGCAAGAGCAAAGGTCTAGAATTGACTTTGCAAGGGAATCAGTTTGTATCGTGCTCGCTTTGGGGCTACGGTAAGCGCAGATGATCCTAATTAGATCACCATTTATGTCTACATCGACCGCAAGTAATTCATGGGATTGAGGTACGGTTTCATCAGCGATCTGTGCTGCACTTATGGACGAGTGTAGAATAATCGCTACGCCACCGCCTTTAGAATTCCGGTCTCTTCTGAACACATTATAGTACTGATCTTGGTCACCTAGCTAGGAGTAGCGAGTTAGGGAAAGAAGGAGAGAGCCAACTCTCGGTGAGGCAAATCATAGCATGCTTTTTTGAAAGAATTTGCGAGAGATACTGTAGTTTGTTTTGGATAGAGCGGCAGTTGGCTAGAATGGCGGAGAAGGAAAGTGAGTTTCTGTCTGAGTGATTATTTTTGGGCCGGTGAATCAATACCAGTTTCCCTGGACTCCGAAGTTGGAAGGGGCACCGAATTGCCAAACGTGAGAGAGGAATGGGTTAGGATGAGTGAACTGGTAGGGATTCAAGGGGACAGGGTTGTTGAAGAGCGACGGGGGAGGGGCACCGTATCTGTTGAGAGTGTTCGGGGGGTGGAAGGATGGATGCATGTTATGAGGGGGAATCGGGTTGGGGCGTGTATTCTGCGTTGTAACAACAAGTCTTTCAGTTTGCGATAGGTAGGAGTAAAGGAGTGACTTGAGATGCGCTCCACTTGGACTGAAAGCGTCGGCATTTTGACTTCAGTTTCTCTGAACCGGAAAAAGCATTTCACTAGTGAGTTTGAAAGTGAGTTTCCGATCAAGGGAACGGGAACACACTCGAAAACGCATTCGTGAACTCATTAGTGGGCGTGTCCTCACGCTCGTGCGCGCTTACTGTCCATTCGTTGCGCGTTCTTTCGTCTGGCTCCGCCCCCTTTTCCTCTGTCAGCCCCTCTTGAGATTATTGTGTATATCTTACGATTATTTCATATAAAAGTTTATCATGGTCTATTTTAGACGATATTTGAACAAAATTTCACAGGATAAAGCACCGGTGGTAAGACACACGGACAATAATTTTTTGCCTCAGGCAACGAAGTACATGAATTAGATAACATCTTCTAAAGTAAACAATTTTCTAAAATAAAGAAGACAATACATAATTAGATAGAAGGGAAACGTCAAAATACATTAATATCTCAGGCTAATCAATCGTCATCATTGAATTGACATCATTCGATTCTTCAACTTGGGCAGAATCGCCACTCTTCTTGATTGAACCCGACTGGATATTCTTGAACAAAATTCCCTTCGATAACGCAGTAAAGATTCTTGAGTTGGACAGTTTGGAAAGTGAAACTGAAAGAGAAGATATTAAAATACTTGAAAAAAGGAGAGGATGAAAGCGTTCGATTCGATATTCGAACGATTCATACAAATGGAAGAGTAAATATCAGGAAAGCTGTCTAATAAAGAATATGTAAGAAATAACTTACGCTGCTCGGTAGAGAACTTGATTGATCTTTAAATCGTGTGGTCTTCTATTGAATCGATTCATCTGCGAACTCCCCTCTTCTAACACATACATATTGAACAGCCATTGTGATATTCCTGTAAAGGGATGAGATAGCATGCGTAAAACTTACGTATGTACGACTTACTACGCATACAATCGATCGAAGAGGGAGGAAGAGTAAAGTCACTGTCATTTCTCTTGCGATTATGCGTAAGGTACAGCATTTTGTACTGACTAGGCATTAGAAGCTGAAAGTGTCATTTCCAAGTGATTTACAAAAAACTTCCCACATGGAATAAAGGATGCAGAAACTTGCACAAGAATTCCCGTGGCTCTGTTTTCGGTAGGAAGTTATATTACAGCTGTCGGCGATGGCTGAACTTGGAATTTTCAAACCGAAATGCATATCATTGACTAACCCAACAGATCCACGTGTAGCTGTCCATTCAGCGATACTGGCTGTCCTCGACTTTGCTTGATAACTCGCGAATGAACGGTATCGTAATCGCATCCTGAATGAAAATGCAAGCGAACTAGGCATACTTACAAACGATTCCAAGTTACTCTCTTCGTTAATCCTATCCATGTCCACAAATATCTTCATAAGAAATAGCGTATGCAAGCCATGCCTGAAATGGATTTTTTTGAATCCCATAATAAGGAGAAAAAAGGGTCCAACCTAACGCCCAAGTCCAAGCCTAAAGGCATCCTAACAACAACAGCCTTACGTTTATCCTCAGGCAATTCGATTTGAATCTAATTATGCAATATTTGAATCTAATTTGAACAATTTTAGGACCTAGTGTGGCAGAATTAGATTCAAATAATACCTAATTAGATTCAAAAACTTCTGATTAGATTCAAAAACTTATAGTTAGATTCAAAAACTTCTGATTAGATTCAAAAACTTATAGTTATATTCAAAAACTTCTGATTAGATTCCAATTTCTCCTAAATAGATTCAAAAATGTCTGATTTGATTCCAAATTCTCCTAAGTAGATTCAAAAAGTATCTAATTATATCCCAATGATTCCAAATTAGATTCAAGTATTTATATTCATCAGTTTCTGAATTTAAAGTGTACAATGTACATAGAAGTTTATCACAAATGCGTTTACTTACTGTGAGAACAGAATGCGTAGTCCGTGGTGTGGTGGGCGAGAGCTATCACATTTTGTTGTATTATTCTCGGAACTTTTTTTCTCCCGCGTTCCCGGAGTAATACAAAAAAGTGTGATAACTCTCGCACACCACACCACGGACTACGCATTCTGTTCTCACAGTAATTGGTTTAAAGTCGAATCGAACATAGAAAAATTGTGAACTATAAAATTTAATAACAACGAAGATTTATAGTTGAATATCAAGTATATTTTAAATACATACATAAGTGAAATCACATCAATACGAAACGAAAATGAAAGGAACACATATTTAGAAAGTTAGAATTAAATTATCATTTGCTTCGGAAATTTCAGGGGTGGGAAGGGGTGCAAAAACTCTCTGGAAAAGGTGCAAAGTTCAAATTTGAATTCTTTGAAGTGTCAACCCTGAAATTTTAGCAGAGGGGTGGAATTCCACCCGTGATATTTCCGCAGCAATAGTTAACCAATTTACAAATCAAGCGAGAATCAAAAATACCTTTCTCACTCCCTTCATTCTGTATCACTAGCAGATCGCTTTTCTTCCGATTTTTGCAAGAGTGAGAGAACTTCTCGATTTGTAACACGCGCCATTCGCATATTCTTAACAGTATTCACTTATCCAACATAGCGTAACAAGAACAATGACAAAACCAGGCGTAGGTAACGAGCGTAAACTGAGAAAAAATATAACAAATATTCATGAAATCGAATTGCGCAACAAATAAATTTTCGGAATCCAATTAGATTCAAATTAGATTCAAGTCATATTGAATTGAAAATATATCCAAAATTCTTCGATTTGATGCTTGCAATGTAATTTGATTCAAATTAGATCCAAAGATCATCTAATTAGATTCAAATGTGGCATTCTTTCTAATTAGATTCAAATCGAGTTGCCTGAGTCGGAACACCATTCCAGGCTTCCGCAGTTTTGTTGTAAATCCTATAAAACAATCGATAAAAAATATGAAAACCTTTTAGAACTTTAATTGTTCCGTCAACGTCGTTGTTCTTCACCATAACCGACGTCGTCGCGTAGCGAGGGCGTGCATTCCAGATTCCTTTGACTTCATAGCAAACGGCTCAGTGTGCGTTCCCCTCCACCGAACCTTCTATTGATAATAAAAATATTTGAGTGCGTGAGCAGTATTAAAATATTTTCACGAATGTGCATCTCTCTATATCCTTACGCGAGGAAGGACATTAGAGAGATACACGACACGCAAAAATGATTAACTTCACGGCCGTTAAATCAATGCCAGACAAAAAAATCAGAATTTCGATCATTCAAAGCATCATAACCTATCATAAAGACTAGGATGTGACTGTAGTACATGTTGATAAAAGCAAAATAAAGTATAAAAGGTAAAACACGCAGATAATCAATAACGCATTGAAAAGAAGCCAATAATCAACAAAATAAAATGCTTGACAGAGCTGCACACACGATTGGACTGTGGCTACAGTAGAACTACTTCGCAAACTCATTATTGAGTTTCCGAAGCAGTTCCACAGTACGCTTCCTGGAACTGCTTCGGAAACTCACTAGTGAAGTGCTCCGCCGCGTTCGGAGTTCTTATTGTTTTTCTCTTTAGCTGATCATTATTTTTTTAAACTACAGTCCTGTTGGTTTCCCATGTGAACACGTTGCGCTCCGAGTAACCCCCAGTAACCCCCACTGACCCCACGGGTCTAGCACGTTCATTTTTGAGAGAATCGTGCTTAAATTGGTTTTGTTGTGTTCTGCATGCAATTCTGCATCGAATCATATTCAATTTGTACTATTAAAAGTTGAAATATTTCGGGAAATTAATTTTGAAGTTGTCGAAAAGAAAAAAATCACTTCCCGGTTCACAATACGGTACTCAAGAAAAATCAGTTCGCGGTTCGCGTTTTGGCAACTTGCCAGCTGGCTACGTGGATTAACTTCGA
Organism: Pristionchus mayeri; assembly: GCA_036245805.1. Classification (NCBI taxonomy): domain Eukaryota; kingdom Metazoa; phylum Nematoda; class Chromadorea; order Rhabditida; family Neodiplogasteridae; genus Pristionchus; species Pristionchus mayeri. Next base: position 23,702,703 of record BTRK01000005.1, on the reverse strand, counting down.
TTTTTGCTTTCAATGCGTATCTTCGCTGTTTTATTAATTATTGTCTACTTATTGCCGTCTCAGAACATTGGCGACTCGTACTGCAAGCTGATCCAAGGCGGACATCGACTGGAGTAATCTGTCAGATGAGTGATTTTCCCATATTTATATTTCCTTTGAACGGTTCAGTAAAGGCTTGTGCTGAAGGTTGTAGGTGACCGATGCCTTCTTTATCGATCGAGGAACAATGGAACAGGAATACAACACGGTTCTTCTTCAACTGGACAACAATGAGATGAGTAATTTTGTACAATTAATTTACACAATGATTGCCTAGTTATCATCTGTCTCTTGAGAGTTTCTAGCTGTTTCTAGCATTAACATCTCTTACGGATCAGTATTGACACATTACAAACGAGAGGAGAGGGAGGAAACAGGAGAGGGGAAGGAATATTGGTTAGCATTTTCTACTCAGGAATTTTCTATCGATTGAAATTGAACTGCCTTTTGCTCAGTTCCTATATTCTTGGAAATCGCACTGAGGAGGTTGCGGAGTTAGTGAAGCAGTTATGTGAAGAAGAGAGGGATTCAGATGAAGAGCTCGAGACAGAGCAGGATGAAAGTTGGAACTTGGTTTCAAGAATGAAAACACTCACTTTAGATTATTGACGAGTTGAAGGAGGAGTACGGAATCCCCATCACCCGATATGTCCTAAGGAGGTTGATGGAGATGAAGGGAGTGAAAACATACTCTGAAAAGTGAACATTTCGATATGATTATATTCTGCACCAAGATATTAATGATCAATAGAATATTCGTAGAAAAGTCCCGACCATCAATCCAACCCAAATGCAAAAGCGATACAAATATGTCGATGATCTCATGGCCTCTAATGAAACTTTCGCCAATTGGGTAATAGTTAGGTCTTCTATATACTTTATTAGTAAAAATACTTTTAGATTTGGAGTGACGAATGTACTGTACAGTTGGGCGGAAATCGTCGATTCATTCGTTCATCAAATCAGTATGATAAAAGAAGATTTACTAGCATTCATAAGTTCCCTAAAAAGGTACGCTACAAAATTATTAGAAATAGTAAAGTAAATCTATTTTGCAGTATATGATTTGGGGAGCCATCACTTGGGATGGAGCAGGCCCTCTTGCATTCATTGAGCCGGGAGAGACTCTAAACGGACCGGCATATATGGGAATAATGAAGGATTTCTTGCTCCCATTCATTGACAACTGGAGAGGAAGGAGCGAGGCTGTCTATCAACAGGATAGAGCTCCATGTCACGTTGCGAAAACATCACAAGCTCAATTTGCCAATTGGGGGATCACGTTGGCTCCGTGGGCTCCGTCCTCTCCAGACATGAATCCCATCGAGTATATTTGGAGGGATTTGAAGATCTGGGTAAGGACGAATCGCAAGCCCAAGAGCCTATCTGATTTGAAGACTTCTATCCTACACTACTGGACCCATATCCTTAGTAAAGACATTTGTAGGAAGTATATTAACCACGTTAAGAAGAATATGACATTAGTTCATAAAGTTAAAGGAGGCCCCATTATTGATAAATGGAAGTATAACAATTAACTATAATAATTTATTGTGTAAATTAATTGTACAAAATTACTCATCTGATTGTTGTCCAGTTGAAGAAGAACCGTGTTGTATTCCTGTTCCATTGTTCCTCGATCGATAAAGAAGGCATCGGTCACCTACAACCTTCAGCACAAGCCTTTACTGAACCGTTCAAAGGAAATATAAATACGGGAAAATCACTCATCTGACAGATTACTCCAGTCGATGTCCGCCTTGGATCAGCTTGCAGTACGAGTCGCCAATGTTCTGAGACGGCAATAAGTAGACAATAATTAATAAAACAGCGAAGATACGCATTGAAAGCAAAAATCGAAATTAATCCACGTAGCCAGCTGGCAAGTTGCCAAAACGCGAACCGCGAACTGATTTTTCTTGAGTACCGTATTGTGAACCGGGAAGTGATTTTTTTCTTTTCGACAACTTCAAAATTAATTTCCCGAAATATTTCAACTTTTAATAGTACAAATTGAATATGATTCGATGCAGAATTGCATGCAGAACACAACAAAACCAATTTAAGCACGATTCTCTCAAAAATGAACGTGCTAGACCCGTGGGGTCAGTGGGGGTTACTGGGGTTACTCAGAGCGCAACGTGTTCACATGGGAAACCAACAGGACTGTATAGTGATAAGTCGGAATGGGGTAGGCATAGCTTTCAATTGCATACTCTTTTGTGAATTGTTTTGCTCGTTCGTTAACACCGTTGCAGTCCCTATCTAGAACACGATAAAATCGAGAAAAACAAAATTTCAACGTGACGATGTTTCCTAATTTGACTGCCACGCACTTGCCGGTTCTCATTTTGTAATTTCCGGTTCGGTGGTCGCTATTTATGATGCGGTGTGTGTCCCTTTTATAAAATTTTAGTCGCCGTGTTTATGTAGTTGGAAGCATATGATAATTAGAACTAGTCAACTTTGAACAATGCACGCTATATCGACTACACCATACTTAATTGTATTTTGATAGATCGTAATGTATCCTCAAACCTAGGTTAAAGTTTCCCAACACCCATGTAAATAATTTGAACTGGCGGGAGTACCCTGATCACGACAAAACGAGCGAGAGAGTGTGTAAAAGATAGAGAGCGGGCGTGATCAGGCAACTCCGACTGAAACTTTACGGCTTCACGTTGTTGCAAATATTGATTTTCTATTATTTTCATTATTCCAGTTTAACTGATTAGAACCCGTTCTACTACATTGTTAAATAATATAGAAAGGCATTTTCAAGGGTGTTGGGTAACTTTAACCTTTTTTAAATCCTAGGTTAACCCACGAGGACGAAACCCTGATCTCACCCTGATCTCACCCTGATCTGGTCGCGTGTACGAGAGAGTATGCAAAAGTGAGAGAGCGCGGGATTACGCTGATCATTTCCGGCCTTTCCTTGAGGCTATTATTGATTTTTAGCATTTTTGTATATTCATTCTCAACTAATTTAGCCATCGACTATTCGACGGAGAACAAAAAATAGGGAGTCAATTTTGTCCTCGTCCGGTGACTTTAAAACCTTCTTGAATTTTGTTAATGTGCTCGCGAAAAAAACTGATTTTGTCATAAACATTGTCTATGGAACTATAAATAGTCTAGGGTTTCACTATTCCCAGTGGAATTTCCACATTTATCTTCATACTGAATTCAAGGTTGGTTCAGCTTGTATTCAAAGCGACTGCCTAATCCGTAACTGTCGGTATCGGTGGAAGGTATTCACTGAGGAAAACTATATCTGATAATTTTTATGTTTAGGAGTCGTCGTTCGATACAAGTGGGATTATACTTTTGGAGATGGGTGTGCGGAGCAGAGGATTTCGTCCTGGACGATCTCTCCTGTTGCTTCTCATAGGAATCTTCATTGGGTTATTCTCCACGTCAGTTTATTTTCGATCGTTTCTATGACAAGTGCAAAAATGTAGAATATACGGGGGAGTAAGGACCCATTCGAAAAACAACGAACTAGTTTGCGACGAACTATATGAGAGGAATCGCGAGAGAATCGACCAGGCTAGGGTAATAGAAAATCAATAATTTTAAAAATTCTGAAAAAAAATAAACTATGCTCTTTGAAACTGCGTCGGCCAAATATTTTTAAAATTTTTTTTAAAATTTTTATTTTTCGAGTACGGGCGTCTCGAAGTTGACGTCGTTCACTAAAAATAGTGAAGTACACCTCACAAAAATAATCATAACATGCTTAGGGACCGCGGAGGGGTGTTGAAAAATGCATTCTGAATCAATTCCGCGATTCTTATCTTATGAAATCGAGGTTGCGGAATCGATTATGAGCAATAATAGTCATTGAAAAAAATATTCGCACTAATAAATATACCTTTGAAAAATACACATTTTACCAGAGATCTACCATAATTTTTTGGTTGAGTTGGGGCGAATTTGTTACTTCTGAGACAACGTTATTTTCAAAAATAAATTAATGCATTGTATCATTATTAAATTTTTATTTCTTACTGTTTAATTTGATAACATATGCGAACGATGTGCTCAAGACCAATTAATCGCGCTCTACTGCTGTACAGCCCGAGAATCGAGCTTTTGCCCATTTTGAACTTGGACTGCTATAAACAAGTTTGCGAACGACGGACCGTAATTTTTAGTACGTGTTTAGGACGGAGGGAAGGTGGCTGCATGTGAATAAAGGTTCAAGTCAAACTGTGCACTCAGAAAAATGGAGAAAATCAAGATTAATCCACAAAAGTGACGACAGTGTCTCAGAAAGAGTCATATATCATGCTTGCGAACGAACCCCGAGCATCACTAGTACCTCTACAGAGTGCAGGGGTGGTTAGCGCAATCAACTGAATAGAGCACTAAAACTGTGCACTCCGATTTAAAGAGAAAAATACAAATCATTAGAAAAATGCGAAGCGCAATTTTCTAACAATCCATATATTTATGTTTTACAACCACTAAACTACTTAATTCAGTTAAGATTTTGTATCTTCAGACGATGCTCTATTGATTGTACGCAAAAGTAATTAATTAAAATAAATTAAACCTTAGAAAATAAATAAATAAAATGGTGGTGTGATGGTGTGTGAGTTTTCCCAATGCAAAAAATGGTGAACGGCAGAAAGGACGGAGGTCCGCGGTCCCTAAACATGCTTTAAAATTGAGCTAGAAACTTTTGCTTTTTTCAGAAAGATAGAGAAATGAATTCTTTATAACTGTTATGTTGAAAGTGTCATTCCTGCTACACGTTCCGAATCGGGGTGGTCGTAAATGCAAAATAGTTGTGTAACTCTGGTAATCGGAATTTGTCCCCTACGATCTCCTGCCGATTCATAGTCCCTACTATGAAGGTTTTTTTCGCCAAGTTTTCAGAATTTTCTGAAATGGTATAAAAAATCGGCTTTGGATTTAGTGGGCGGGGTCGGAGTGACTTTTTTAGGAACACGACTTTTGAGCATACAATTGAGTCAGGTGGACTCATTTTACATAGAAACTATCCACAAATACGTTTTGTAGGCTTTTTCAAGTAATACAAGGTCAAAATATTCAAAAAATACAAGTTTCCATCGAAAACTGATTTTTCGAAAACAGAGGGTCGCGACCGATTCCAATTGGATCAAAAATACGTTTTTCTTGACTTATTTCCCCTATTAACAACTCCATAACACTTGTGCATAGTTCTCGCACCGATAGAAAATTATTACGATTTTTCAAAGATTCGAATTTCATCATTCCGATTATTGCAATTGAACATTCATTTCACCGTTTGTGATTTCCTGCAGCTACACATGTGCACATTTGATATTTATTTACTCACCTAATTGTTGTTTTAATATCATATTATCATTGTATTGTTATATTTTTACTAAACTCTTACAAATAGTATCGATAACGGCTAGCGAAGAACACAATTTCTAAATTTCATTTATTTCAACCATGTTCGGATTTTTCCACCGTGGTCTGGAGTTACACAATATGTTTTGATGATTGCATCTACAATTGCATCTGTTTGCACTCGTTTGCGAAAAATATTGTGAAAACAATATTCATTTATCAAAGTGTTGTAATCGGAATTACCGAAAACTACAAACAGTTGAAACTGCAAAGCTTATGCTAGTTCCTTCGTGAGTACTTAACACTATTGTTAACACTATTGGTTCTTGGTCGGAATCATTATTTCCATCGGTTGAATCGTTCGTATTAACTTCATCTTCACAACTTTCCTCGAATATTCCCGATTTCTTGACCAGATCGCACAGTTCCTCCTCATCGTCCGAGTCATCTCCATCTTCTTCCACTTCATCTTCAACTTCATCAGTATTGTCCTTCGTGTTTATCACAATCTTCTTGTTTTCTTCATTCTCCTTTTTCAGTATTCCATTGATGAGAGTCTTGATCTGATTGATCTTCAGTCTGTTAGTTGGTGAAATAAGGAGTGATCCGTTGCGCAACCTTCCCGGCAAGCAACGGTGGTGTAGTGGTGAATGGATTAGAACGGCGAACGTGGGGTTGAGGGTTCGAATCCGGCTATGCTCATTTTGCTTTGCTCATTTTTCGGAAACTTTGAAGTCCTGACTGCCTTGAACTACAGCCCACACATGATTTTCATCTTCGGATGTACACAATGATTAACTGCAATACAAGAGCGATGATATAAACTCATGCATTCGGTGATGTATTTCTCGCGGTAGTGTTATTCACTGTGTGCATCCGAAGATCAAAATCATGTGTAGGCTGTAGTTCAAAAGACAGTCAGGACCTCAAAAAGTTTCCGAAAAATGAGCATAGCCGGATTCGAACCCTCAACCCTCCGCTCGTCGTTCTAATCCATTCACCACTACACCACAGCTGCTTGCCGGGAAGGTTGCGCGAAAGCGCTCATGTGTCGAGGGAAAAATTCGCGAGCGAAATTATCGATTTTTTTCTTGCCCTGAGGCTCGTCAGCACTTTTCAAAGATGCTAAAGTTCTTAGAATTTTATGAGCTTTCGAACCATGTATATCTCGTTCCGAGAGTCCATTTCGAATCCCCGCATCTCCCTTGTAAGGCGCGTTAATGTGAATCATCGATTAAATCTACTTGGTTTATAACTATACTAAGGTAGGGTAACAATTAGGGTGGCTGAAATGGATCACGGTTAACCGTCTTGTTTACTCTCTCATACGGGTCATCCGTGAGGGGAGGGAGAGAGAGGCGAGAGTCTCTCTCTCCACAATGAATAGAGAGGGTAGGACTGCCAGAGGGGACGGTTAACCGTCTCATCCGTCTCTGATCTGTCGAGGCCCTCTAAATAGCGACCCGTTGATCCATTTCAGCCACCCTAGTAACAATATCTCGAAGCGAAAAATGCATTATCTCAATTTGCAAAAAAATCGATTTTTTTATGTCGATTTTGTCCATGTTTAGACCCATTCAACTTTACTTTTTGAATCCTAATTCCTAATTTCCTTAGCAAAGCTAGTAGTACGTAGGGGTGTAAGTCAGAAAATATTAAACATAGGGCCATCGCCAGTAAGGAAGGTAGGCATAAGTTTGTTTGAAATTGTAATATTGAGAGCGTCGGAAAGAACTAAAATAAATTTCGAGCGCTGTTTCGCGCGAATCTTTCAGATTTTGTAGTGATCATTCTTCACGAAACCAAACTACTCGACTTGTATGTATTATTGCGAAATATCAGTAATTTTCGGAAAAAAAGAATATTTTCCCAAATTTTTTTTAAAGATTAAGGTATTTGGCTTTTTCTAAGTATATTTTAGTCGTACGATAATGTAACCATTATAAATTGTAATAATTTAAGCAGTAGTCCTTTAAACATCTTATAAGAATTTAAAATATTTTATTTTTCCAGGCGACATTGCATTTTCAAACAAACTTATGCCTACCTTCCTTACTGGTGATGGCCCTGTGTTTAATATTTTCTGACTTACACCGATGGGCACTACTAGATTTTCTAAGGAAATTTGGAATTAGGATTGACAAGGGAAAGTTGAATGCGCCAAAACATTGATAAAATCGAAAGGAAAAAATCAATTTTTTTGCAAATTGAGACAATGCTTCGGGATATTGTTACCCTACCTTATTATAGTTATAAACCAAGTAGATTTAATCGTCGTTCACATTGGCGCGCCTTAGAACTGCATATATTGGCAAAAACATGGAATGCCTGTTATTTCGGCATCTTGGCGGACCCTTTACAGGAACGAAATTTGCCACAAAAAGAAAACCCTAGCGGTATCTTTTAACGAGGAATCGAATGGAAGAATAAAAAAGCGAATAATTATGGCATCCGAATTTAGGAAGATTTTTTTCAACATTCAAACGATCGTATTTTTTTCCACAGACGAGCTAGCCATTCACTTCCAACATGAAAAATGCTTGTCTTGTCGAGATCTTTAAGAATTACTATACATGTATGGTGTTTGGAGCAACCGTTCACGCTTTATACAAAAACCTACCGCTCAGATGCAGTGCGAAACAGGAAATTAGGGGCTGGAGAGACGGCTTTCTAAGGTCGATTTTCGAACTCTATGTGAAAAGTTACCCCTAGGGACAATTTTAGACGAAATATAATTTTTTGATGTACGGCTTACAGGTACAATTGCTCAATTCTCTCAGAAAGTCTCTCATATATCAGGTTGGTGAGAAAGTAATGTTAGATTTTCAAATTTATGATTATCCGATTCCCCCGTCTTTTGCGTTCGCCTGTTTATCATTTTGTTATTAATGCTCGTTGAGTGCATGGATACACTTTCTATCGCACATTGGTCCAAGCCTATCCAAATAGTATTGAGCTCACAGAATGATGACAAAGGTACTTCACCAGAGATTGGACCTGATTACGTTTTCGCCCAGCAATCCATGGAGCGCTAGGATAGGGCAAATATTATTCCAGAGCCGCAAAGTGCTACCTAAGTATATTACAATACAGCATTTAAACCAGGTCTGCTGCGAAAGGTCTGTTAGAAAATACAGTCATTTATGGACTTGAAAAAAACTGAACATCAGTCAAAATGCTTGTTTTTACCGTGTATCCGTAACAATTGATGTATCGATTTCAAATATAATAAAATGAAAAGCACCTTCCACTGTTATCTGAAAAATATATTAATGATGGCATACAACGATTCTATCGAAAACATGTACAATTCATCGTCCTGACATTGAAATCTGATCATCGAAATTCGAATATTTCAAAACTCTCTGTTTCCAGCTTTGGTAGAAAGTCCGAATTTTTGTGGTTAACTGTTAAAGCTACTCTTTATATATCAGTATTCGTCTGGGCTAGGTCAGGGGTTAACTCCATTTTGAGAAAATTTATTCACTAACTATCCACCAAAAGTCAACATTTTGACTATGTTGACCTTAATTCAACGATAATGAAAATCCAAATTTTCTAGAAGTAGAAAAGGCATGAGTTAAAATGTTTTAACGCATTATGTTGCAACATAGTGTACAATACAAGCGCACGTATTTAGAAGCCAGTCTGAATAATCCTCGAAGCAGGAATTATTATCATTTGTGAAGTGTTACCTTGGCCAGGGTTGGATTCAAATGTGTGTAAATCGTGCAATATTGAGGTTTGAACGGCCAAAGACCTATTTTTCGAAAGAACTGCCTATGGGCTTCACAGTTCACTATGCAAGAATGAACGGCTATTTTTTCCTTCAAAATACGAGAGCCAACAAATTTTTTTAGAGAAGTGCTAAAATTTCACATTTGACAAAACTTCATTTTCCAGGACGCCCAAAAATCATTATGCGATTCGAACATATGTGTACATTGGCCAAGTGGACCCCTAATATATGCCATCGAGCTAGCTTAAGATCTTTAACGAAAAGGATTTTATCGGGGTTCACAAACCATGATCCAAATCTAACATTACTTTCTCACCAACCTAATATATACTAGTCCGGCTGCCCCCCGCCTTCGGCGGGGGCCCCGTCCTGGCGGAGTAGGTTTCGCAACTTGTTGACGCGCGATCTCTCTCCCTCCATGTTTCGCAATAGTTTCGCAATCCGAACAGACGCCATCACACTGCGCTTTATATATAGGTATAGATGGGACTTCTTTACTTTAGGGGGTAACCCCATTTCGCCCCCTCCGAGTCCCTACCTCAATGGGGGGAGGGGGTGGCCAACCACAAATGGCCACCCGCGGAAGCGTGGGTGATTAAACCGAATGGGACCGAGGTGTTCTTCCTTCGTAGGCGCGCTGCTCTCTAATCGTGCCGGGGTGAGGAAGGCGGGGGGGAGCGCGCCACTCCCTCCGCCAACCTGCGCTCTCTCACTCTCGCACGCTCTCCATTTTGTATACTCTGTCGTCGGACAGATGCTGGCTGCACGCACCTTTCTGTGCATATCGCCGGCCTAAGCCGTCTTAAGCCTAAGCGGTAAGCAACGAGTGGATCTCCCCGCCTCGCGGGGAGACCCTATCGTTGCTTACAGGGCTCCCCGCTTCGCGGGTCGCCGTTATAGGGAAGGAAGGACAGATGTTTAGAGTAAAGCACATGCTTGTGACATGTAATAAAGTTGTTTACTAGGGCGTGGAAGCAGTTGTTTATGTGTGAGCGCATCAGAGGGAAGGGGTAGGGAGTGAGAGGCAGAGTGTCAGAGACGCAGAGGGGAGTGGGCGGAGTTACCCCCTAAAGTAAAGAAGTGGCCAAGGAAATTATGATAGTTTAAGTGAGCGCGATTTGACTATCGAAAAGTGATAATACCATCTTTGGCGACGAGTACGACAGATATCGAAATTCTGACGACGAAGTTTGAAAGAGCATCATTTGAAGTATTTGTCTACAAATTTGTTGTTTAAAGATGGGACAAACCTACCCCCCTTTTTCCTACCGCTGCGGCGTGGTCGATTCTCTCGCGATTCCTCTCATATTCAGAAATTGATTTTGCAAACGAACGACTTGTGTGAAAATGATTTGGAAGTACAACGCTATGAAGTGGGTTTGGAGAACCCCCTCTACGATCCCTATACGTAATACTCATCTTTCAGTGAAAATAGAGGAAGTTGTTTAATGGTGAATGTTTTTCAGATGGTGTTTGTGGACCTCATCGACTTCGTCATCATTCCCTCTTCTCAAGGCTTGTCCTGCTCCTCAAGTGTACCACAAAGAGAAAGGATTTGTCCTGATCGGTTCGTTTTGTTCACTCACTGTAATAAACATTTATCATGTTAAAGCTACAAATGTATTGTTAAGGTATTATGACTGCTGCGAAATACGTGGATACTCGTGCATATAATGTTTGGAAGACATGGGCACAGCACGTTCCAGGAAAGGTATATTTTAAGAGACCCTCCACGAGAAAACGAAACAGGTCCACGGATGGCTAAAAATTCGACAATTCCCATACTTTTTCCTGAAGGGGGGGGGGGGGGTCCCGAGTGCTGATCGCCGGCAGCAATGACTAAGGTCTGGGGTAGATTTTGAAAAAGTTTCTGGCACCCCTCACTTTTGGGGTCGAAAAATCGACTTTCTAAAAATCGTCTGTAATATAGATTTTCTGGTGTATTTGGACGCGTAGAAAACGAATTCCCATATCAGAACGCGAAAAAATGAGAATGAAAAATGTTATGGTCGAAAAACTGAAAATTTAGATCCGAATTGGCACATAAAGTGCCATAACTATGTTTAAAAAATAACATTTTGGGTGATTGGTATTTTTGGAATCTACTAGTACTAATACATCTCCTGTATTTTTTTACAGAATTTTAAATGTGTATATATTAGATCTTTTTTGAGCCTGGATTTGGTCATCTCGTATAAAATTCTGAGAAATTGAACTTGCAATTTGTCATATACGGGCCCTACGTTTCCCAAATTAATGGAAAACTTTATTTATTATCAAAATGAACTACATTCAATTTTAAGCATATGGTAACTTGAGGGTAATTGAAATTTGAATTTGTCGAAATTCGAGATTTTGCTCTCAATGTACCGAGATTTGGAATTTCCTTCGCTGTTGTATCTGTCTGAAATCTGTTCCAATGTAGTATGGTGTCACTAGTACGAGTAGTCTAAATATAAGATGCATCTGCTGTCGAATCTGAGAGCTTATGGATGATTCACTATCACGAAATGTCGCGATTGCGAACAAAATTATTCGATTTTCGAGTGGTTTTAAATTGTATGAAGTTTTCGTGCGTTGTAAGTACCAAAATCGGATTCAGCGAGTTGAAATACACTACAAATATTCGTTTTTTCTGAAATTTCGCAACGAAAGTTAAAATTCGAATTTTCGAAAATCAGTGAAATATTATCCGAAAATTATGATTTAACAAGTGTTTCTAGGGTATTTCAACTCGCTGAATCCGATTTTGATGCTTATAACGCGCGAAAGCTTCACACAATTGAAAAACACTCGAAAATCCAATACTTTTGTTCGCAAACGCGATATTTCGTTATAGTGAATCATCCATAAGTTCTCAGATTCGACAGCAGATGCATCTAATATTTAGACTTACTCGTACTAGTGACACCACACTACATTGGAACAGATTTCAGGCAGATACAACGGCGAAGGAAATTCCAAATCTCGGTACATTGAGAGCAAAATCTCGAATTTCGATAATTTCAAATTTAAATTCCCCTCAAGTTGCCATATGCTTAAAATTGAATGTAGGAGTTCATTTTGATAATAAATAAAATTTTCCATTAATTTGGGAAACGTAGGGCCCGTATATGACGAATTGCAAGTTCAATTTTTCAGAATTTTATACGAGATGACCAAATCCAGGCTCAAAAAAGTCCTAATATATACACATTTAAAATTCTGTAAAAAATACAGGAGATGTATTATATATGGTCTGATATGGAAATTCGTTTTCTACACGTCAAAATACACCAGAAAATCTTTATTACAGATGATTTTTAGAAAGTCGATTTTTCGACCCCAAAAGTGAGGGGTGCGAGAAACTTTTTCAAAATCGACCCCAGACCTTAGTCATTGCTGCCGGCGATCAGCACTCGGGACCCCCCACTTCAGGAAAAAGTATGGGAATTATCGAATTTTTAGCCATCCGTGGACCTGTTACGTTTTCTCTTGGAGGGTCTCTTAAGCATATATTTGACCGTCGCTATTGAAGGGGTATATAAAGGTGCTTATTAATATTAAGCTTATTACGCTTTTCCATCCCACTGCTAACTAAACTTCATTCCTACACATGTGCTTTATCTTTGCTCGCAACGATTGGAGATATGCTTGTGGCCTACCCTGAATTAAAAAAAATGATTCTGAGTCGCGCCTTTGCTGTAGTCTTACGCAAAAACAGGGTCGCAAATTTAGAAATCGGCTTCTAGAGAAGCTAGAGACCATCAAAATGATCGTTATCGTAATTCCAGATGACCCTGATAATAAAGGTTAAAAAAAACTCATTATTTGCCCTGAGGTCGTATGATGTTAACATTTTCCTATTCTCAGGATCATGATGGCGATCATTTTGATGTTTTGAACGTGTCTCTAGCAGAGCTGTGCGGCAAGGATTTGCCGGCAAAAATTTTGTAAAGGAAAATGGAGAAAACTGAGTGTAACAAGTTCAATTTTTTCAAAAATTAGCATCATTTATAGCCTAGGCAGGGCGCCTAGAATATTTTATCAATGCGAAAACAGCTTCTAACTAGGTTCTACGTTTCACGTTGACCGTTTTTAGAGTGGAATTTTTAATAGATACTTATAAAAATTGCAAAAAATCGAAAGTTAAGAAAATGGCTCATTTTGGGTATAAGAGCCCGTTTGCGTAAGAATCGGACAATCGTTGGCATCGGCCAAAAAAGTCAAATCATTGTTACTCTGCCTTTTGTATTTATCTGGCATGCTGATGACGATAGGCGTATTCATTTCGCTCAAAATTGGTCGTTGGCCCCTGATGTCGTCACGTCGTAATCAAACTTTTCCGAATATCTAGATACCAGAGGTCGCTAAAATTAAGTGCGAATGGTGTCCGGGGCAGAATTGAACGGCGATCACGCCTGTCTAGTTAATTTTTCATTAATTATTAAAATAAATTATTAAAAATGAACTTTTTAGTGCGTTAAAAGTATTCGGAGATACTAACATCAATCAGACCGTCTTGCTGAGAGGAACCCAAATCTGTGCTCAAGTCCAAAAAAAAAACATCGCGGAAGATTTATGGGAGCATAGGTGGGCGGGGGTTGAAGCTGAGAACTGAATACCGGTGGGGTCTAAGGTCACAACTGGGGAGGGTGGGGGGGGGGGGGGGGGAGAAAATGTATTTCCCGACTGGGTTGGAGCTAAAAACCGGTAGGGTCTTAAAGCTGGCTTCAATGGTGCCCATCTATGTATGGGAGCGATAAAGTGGGAAAAGTGCAGACAGCTAGAGGGCGAGGGAGGCGAGGCGCAGGGGAGGGGAGATGGGAAGGGTCACAAGGCCCAGAGACTCGGGTAGATCAAGGGAATGACGATGGAAGCACTGACTGTTCTCACAAAATCGCTCATTTTATTGCTCCCATAAATCTTCAGCGATGTTTTCTCTTGAATTTAAGCACAAATTTGGGTTCATCTCGCCATGACGTCACATTGATGTTAGTCTCCCCGAATAATTTTAACGCACTAAAAAGTTCATTCTTAATATTTTTATTTTAATAATTAATGAAAAATGAACTAGACAGGCGTGATCGCCGTTCAATTCTGCCCCGGACACCATTCGCACTTAATTTTAGCGACCTCTGGTATCTAGATATTCGGAAAAGTTTGATTACGACGTGACGACATCTGGGGCCAACGACCAATTTTGAGCAAAATGAATACGCCTATCGTTATCTGCATGCCAAATAACCCCAAAAGGCAGAGTTATAGCGATTTGGGTTTTTTTTGCCGATGCCAAATATCCTCAGAATTGTCCGATTCTTATACAAACGGGCTCATAAATACGAGGGGATTTGAGAAGAAAATATTTCGCCCAATCTATTCTAGGCCAATTTTTCTTTATTTAATGTGCCTAACTTTTTCGAGATAACATCTTTTAGATGCGGAATTTTATGCTCTTTAAAATGGCATATTTCATTTTTAGCGAAACTATTAGGTTGGTGCAAAAGTTTCGTTACAAAATCACGATTAAAGTTTTCGAGCACTATCTAGCTTCGGTCATGAGCAGTCCCCATGTGGTTTCTTGTATAATGTTAGTACATGTGTGCTCTACATAGCGCACATGGCATCGCACCATATCAATCAGTAATTCCTATGAGGCAACATTTCAAATTCTGAGAATTGCAATTTCTTCAGAACTTTTCAATTGATAACTACTCCCTGCACAGAAATAATTGCGCCGCTACAACATCATTTTCGAGAAGTGTGATGACTAGCTATCCTACTACGGCGAGTGATCGGCATCAACCGTAAAACAATCTGAGAAAATAGGGTCGCATTCCGGAATAATGGGGGTACTGCATCTGTCAGATTGTGAACATTTTCACAGAGAGTTTTAGCTGGATGAGATTGGGGTCTCACATGAAACATAATCAGAAGTACCTACTACGAGGAAGCTTCCGTAGCAAGTTCATAAAGAATGATCTTTCCATTCGAGAGATTTTGCAATTATGGATTTGAACCTCAAATTTGAACGGCGAAATCGGTCTTTTTCGCCTCACTAGTTATCCGGGGAAACTCGAAGCTCCCATTTAACGTGTTCAATGGAAGCATCCACCCTTACTCATCAGTTTCTCTGAAGGATGGGAGCTGTATGGAATTCGTTTAGTTTTAGCGATGATTTCTGTTGAAAACCCCAAAACATGGTAATTTTGCTAATTTTCCCTTATCAATGTTTTTCTACAGAATGACATTGGACCGATCGGGTAGAAACCAACCATTGTTATGGCCTATCACTGCTTCAAATAATACCCAGGTGGTATTTGATTCAGAGGAAGGATCCTCAAGAAAATATGCAAAATGCCTTGTAACGAAACTTGCACCAACCTGATCTTGTCAGTTTGCGATGAAGGTACTGAATCACCTTATACGTATTTTTTCAAACTCTCTACCCCTGCTTTTTATCATTTATTGTGCTTAGCAACAAACACAACCAGAACCGCAGCTTGGTCGACCAGAGACTATATTTAGGTTGTTCAGATTGCCCAAACATACCGTAATTTATGGCCAACAGCCACATCCAAACGTTCCCGCTTTGCCTGATTTTCAAGTTGCCTGAACCGTGTACCCACGCGGAAATTTTCTGGCGTGCACTGTCACTATTTTCTTAAACCTTCGGGGCAGAATGATGCGGTGCCGTGATATTCGTGAGTACCGTAACACGACCCCCGGAGAAAATACATAGGGAAAAATAAAACGTCCGCAGGCATCAGTGGTGAGCGACCCGCCGAATATTATGGTAACCCCCCGCAAAATGGGGTGTCATCAACCCCCCCCCCCCCCCCGCGAAAGTGGAGGTGCGTTCGGGTGCCCCCCCCCCCCCCCCCCACCCCCCGCGGAGACTCCGGTGAGGGGGAAGGTCGCCAGTAGTAAAGTTTAGGGAAGTTAGAGCAAATTTGGGGGGGGGGGGGGGTTTAGAGCAAATTAGGGAATTTTGGAGCTATTCTATTTTAGGGCGCCAGAGGGGGTGCTGTAATTTTTTTTTTGGCAGGGGACCGTCTACCCCCGCCAAACCTGGCGTTCAGGAACCGCGCACACCACTGGCAGGCATAAAGGCATAGACTGTGAGAAATTCAAAAACGATATAGTCAGATTGCCTGATTTATCACTATCCGAGCTGCAAAATTCAAGGTTCTCATAGCGATATTCCCTGAATTGTCACTATCTGAACTGCAAAGTCAGTTTGCGACCCCGAAATAACCTAAAGTATAGGGCACTGGTATAGAAGCCCGGACCACACGCAAAGGCTCTGTCCCCCGGTGAAACGAGTTTATCCCCGCACTATTCGAGAAGCCCAGATCGGGGTACCGGTAGATAATAGGCTGGTCCTGTTAGGTTGAATACGTTTAATTTTTAATTAAAACTAGAGATATTCTTATTTTTAGGGATATGATAGCCTAAATGTATGTTTTTCTTGTCTGGGGACACTCCTGATGCCTTCATTGGAACCCCGATCTGGGCTTTTATGGCTTTGCTGGGACAAAGAGGGAGGCCGAGCGGTTGCCCTGCCTCTAGAGTGGACCTTTTTCGGGCTGGTTCGGGCTTCTTTACCAGTGCCAAGTATAGAAGTACCAATGTTAAGGTCACAGATGAAAAACCCATGGTCAAACCTACCATAGGATTAATCCTATGGTGGATCCTAAGGTATGGGGTTCGAATCCCAACCTCAACAGTCACCTTTGCCAAGCTTCGGGGGAAGTACCCAACAGTAGGCAAAAATTGTACGAGCTTGGCAAAAGTCACTGCAGAGGCCGGGACTCGAACCCACCCTAGCACAGGTATGTAAACTACAGCGCCTTAGACCACTAGGCCACTGTTTCCAACGATAGGATGACCACGCTTTTTCATCTCTGGTTAAGGTGCTGTTCTTCGTGGCGGAGAACACTACGTCTGTGTACAGCGAACTGCCACTTGTAAGATTGAAAGGAGTAGATGACTCGTATCCACCGCAAAAGAAGAGCTTTGCCATGGTGAAGTGGATGGCTGACAATTATGTGAGAATCCAGTGGTCATAATATATTTCGGAAAAAAATAAATCAAAAAAACTGTTCAGAAATTAAAAAAAGGAGAATTTAGAAGAATCAGATTCGGAAACGGATGCTTCAGAAATTTTTGTATTAATCGGGCGATTTTGTTACAAAGACTTAAAACCTCATTTCTACTGATTCAAATTAACTTTTTGATTGAAAACGCCGCATGACTTTTCCAACAACCACTTTCAAAATGGTCAAAACACATCTATCGTACTTTGCACCGTGCGGCTGGTATCCCATCACTTCTGTAGACATGTGAAAATTGCGAAATTTACCGCTGTTTATTTCCTGCATTTTGTAGAAATTTGATAAATTACGGTAGAAAATACAATTGCACCCTGATATCATTGAAGTCCTCTCCCCCAACTTGGCCACTCTTCTCCTTTCCGACCTACGGCTCTTTTTGGTCTGCGCCTACGCCCCAACCTCTTCCTACGACGACCAGGCGTACGAGGACTTCATGGCCCAGATAGAGGCTGCCCTGAAGAGTGCCCCGAGAGGCCACATGCCCATCCTGGTTGGTGACTTCAACTGTAGTGTCGAGGGAACCTGCCAATGAAACATAAGTCGGTAAGTTCGCCTCTCCCACACCGAACTCACGCGGCCTTCACCTTCACTGAAGTCTGTGTGAGGAACAGGATGCGGCTTTGGAACACATTCCCCAAAAGAAGGCACGGACAAATTTGGACTTGGAGTTACCCTAACGGCTCCATATTACATCAAATTGACTACGTTGCAGCGCCCACCACAGCGATGGTAGTCAACTGCGGGGTCGTTGGGAGATTTGAGTTCAACTCGGATCATCGCCTCGTCCGCCTGTGCCTCCCTATCCCCGACAAGGTGAAGCGAAAAAGATGCAGGGAGCGGCTTGATTTCGATCGGGTTGCTTTTACTGCAACGCATCCCTCCTTGCGTCACTGCCCCTTGGTCGCCCTAACTCTGCCACCGATGCCTACTGTACGATCAAGGCTTTCACGGAGACCGCGGCAGTAAACTGTTGAAAGAAGCGCCATTTCCCGCCCTGGATCTCGACTGCAACAAAGAACCTCCTTGCCATAAGACATCAATTGCAATCCAACTCGCAAGGAACTGTGGCCTACTCAGTCGCATGCAAAGCAAACCGAATGAGTCTCACAGCGGATATCAGGAGAAGGAAGGAAAAGCAGGCCCGACAAGCAGCAATAATGGGAAGGAGCATTGTGAAGTGCATGCTGCCTCTTCAATCTTCGAAGCAGCGTCTTCTCGTCCCTCACCCTGTCTCTGGTGCACTCTCTCAATCAGCAACCAAGGCAGTGGTGAAGAACTTCTTCGAGGGCCTCTACATACCAAGTGTTCAGCTTCCCTTCGCTAAGCCCCCCCCCCCTGCTCTAGATCCATTGCAGCCCTTCCAACCCGATGAGATCAGGCATGCGATGTCCCTCCTGAAGTGCGGCCATTCTCCTGGGTTAGACGGCATCTTCCCTGAGATGCTGTGCTACTCAAGAGATCACTTGGCCCCAATCATTGCCGATCTCCTCAATCAACTGATAGACGGAGACTCCATTCCAAGCGATCTGACGGAAGCAATGGTTTCATTGTTGCATAAGAAAGGAGATCCAAAGAACATCGGGAACTTCCACACACACCGTCACTAAAGTCAAGTAAAGAAGCCAAAATTATCTACTCTGGAAAAGAATCTATACGAGAGACTTTTCGAGTCAGTGAACATATTTGTGAAGACCTTTGGCAAAGTGCGAAAAATCGAAATCGCCCTTAATATGCCCACATGTAGTACTCGACGAGCATAGCTCGGGTGCCACATCCGGAGTGTTCTAGATCACTCTCTGCGAAATGGGGCACACTTACTTCTGAAAATTGAAATTTCGAATTTCGCCATTTCGAAACCGATTTGAATGACTAATGTCTTAAAAAATTACTAATATTCCATGGATTATATGTTACAAATTCTAGAATGATTGGGCATCAACTGGTGAAGAAACAGCGAAAATAAATGTTTAACATTTTTTAATTAATTCGGATGGGTAGGTAGATACCTTTGTTATTCCTTTGGTTTGTAGTGCGGGCTGATGGCTATCTAATAAATTTTTTAAAGAAAACTCTTGGCCAGGTCAAAGGTCGTAAACACTGCGAGTCGTCTCAAATTGTCAACAACCTTCGGAAACGAAATACAAATTCGAAGATCGCCATGTTAAATAACCCAAGGCGGCATGGTTTGTTGGGGTCGAACGGGTACTTTCAGTTTTGTACCTTTGAACCCTCTGGGTGAGGATAGGGAGGATAAGGGAGTTGAAAGCTTCCGACCTGTGTTACTTTACAATTGCCCACGTTGAAAACACCTAATGAGGCGATGTAATCATACTACCCTTTGCCAATTGTCTTGAAGACGGCACAGTCGCTTCTCCACGGGATGGATCGTGACATCCAAAATCGACGAATTATAACGGGGAGGAGGATGATACAATTATCTCAACAGATTTTGTCCTCGATAAATAGCAAAAGCCCCTAGTTTTGCCAATGATTTCCCATCACTATTCTTTTAAGGCTTGTAAGCAGAAACAGGTGATCACGAAAAAAAACAATCGCTCCGCGTCAATAAAAGTCCCGAGATCCACCTTCCGTTGGAAGGTGGCGTATACTGTCTTTGCAAGCAAAGTCAACAGCTGAGTGAATTTTGGAAAAATTCGATGAACGGAGTGAGATCTCACTACACAAAACAATCAGTTCAATAAAAGTCCCGGGATCAGCAGCCAAAATTTTCTCACTATTTTTGACAATCTCTGTCACAATGTTATAATAAGCATTAATTAAAAAATAATCCAGATTAATTATTTTTATTATTGGTGAAATTTCAGAAAATAGAGAGAATTTTGGCTGCTGATCCCGGGACTTTTATTGAACTGATTGTTTTGTGTAGTGAGATCTCACTCATTTCATTGAATTGATATTTTTTCCAAAAATTCACTCAGCTGTTGACTTCAGGATACGCCACCTTCCAACGGAAGGTGGATGCTGAATTTCCCTCATCGATTGCTGCGTTTATAATAACTTTAGAACAATTTTCCTCTGATTCGATTGGGGTACGGCAGGTCCGTGGTCTTATCACGGACCTACCCTTGTGGTCTTGTGGTCATACACGAACTGGCTTTTTTGCCATTTTCTTTGACATTTTTGCCATTTTCTCGCAAACTATATTTTTAATTTTTCTTAAAATTTTTTATTAGATAGCCATCAGCCCGCACTACAAACCAAAGGAATAACAAAGGTATCTACCTACCCATCCGAATTAATTTAAAAAATGTTAAAAATTTATTTTCGCTGTTTCTTCACCAGTTGATGCCCAATCATTCTAGAATTTGTAACATATAATCCATGGAATATTAGTAATTTTTTAAGACATTAGTCATTCAAATCGGTTTCGAAATGGCGAAATTCGAAATTTCAATTTTCAGAAGTAAGTGTGCCCCATTTCGCAGAGAGTGATCTAGAACACTCCGGATGTGGCACCCGAGCTATGCTCGTCGAGTACTACATGTGGGCATATTTAGGGCGATATCGGGACAGCAAAAAAAATCGATTCTCTGTAACAATGTGTGTTGGGGTAATCGAAGGTGCTGAAAACACTGGGCACATTAATTTTGCTCCCAGAGTCGTAGCTAGCTCCAAACGGCGGCACGTCGAAAACAGGTTTTCGCGTATTCGCCTCTCCAGAAAGTGCTAATATTACGCGAATAGGGTTTCCTGGGTGGAATTTCATGCTGATTACTCCTATCCACTTCATTTTTCGCTAATCATTAAAATAATTTTTAAAAAATCAAACTTTTCACTATCCCCTCTTCTCTAGCGAGGAAGATGCGAGAGAGTGTGGTGGTGAGAGAGAGCCCAAAGGGAACGAGAGGGGAGACGAGAGATTAGCGCCGTTTTCGCACGAATTCGGCTCACATTTTCACTCCAATTTCGAAAACCCTAGTGCGAAAATCTATGAAATTTGAAATTCTGAATCCGCACGCCATGCCGGTTCCAATTATATAACTCACTCGTAAAGAAATTGCGTCTTCGAAAAGTTGATTTTTTAATAAATATGTTAATAATTAGTGAAAAATGAAGTGGATAGGCGTGATCAGCATGAAATTCGGCACTTCTTCGATAGTTGGCCCACCCCTATCATTTCTCTTTCCCACTCCATCGCAGAGTGGTTTTGAGACCGAAAATCATTGAGAGATACCTAGAAATGAGTGGGGTAGGGGAGTAAGGGGAGGGGGTGGGCCAAATATCGAAGAAGTGCCTGAAAAGGGAACCGCAAAAGTACGCAGAAGTCAAACATAAATTTGATGCTACCACGGAATGCTGACCCCCTTATGGAAGCCCAATGCGTATCTAACATCATTGGATAGTTCTTTCCTAAGACCCGAAAATCAATCATGAAAATTAGGAGGAAATTTTCGCACATACAGCCCAGACTAGTATTCCATTCTTGGAGGGCTTCTCCCATCACCTCGAATGGCTCAGTCGGTAGCGCGTCATCACTTTTTGCAGAAAGTCATTGGTTCAACCCCCAACAGATGAGACATCTGCGACCCTACACATTCCATAATATAGAGGTATCTGAAAGAAGTCCTGTTGCAGCATACATCGCTGTACAATTTAAACAAATTCACTGGCTCTAGTGTTTTTGTTGTATGGGTCGCAAGATGAAGCATTGAAACTGTGTAAAACATGACAATCAGAGAAATACAGTCATGGGAGAAGTCAAATAGATTTGGAAAAAATAGGCAAAAGATGTCTCATCTGTTTGGAGTTGAACCCCTGACTTTCTGCAAAAAGTGAGGACTCGCTACCGACTGAGCCATTCGAAGTGATGGGAGAAGTTCTCCAAGAATCAAATACCATTCTGGGCTGTATGGGCGAAAATTTCCTCCTAATTTTCATGATTGATTTTCGAGTCTTAGGAAACAACTATCCAATGATGTTAGATACGCATTGGGCTTCCATTAGGGGTCAGCATTCCGTGGTAGCATCAAATTTATGTTTGACTTTTGCGTACTTTTGCAGTTCCCTTGTGAAATTCTACCCCGGAAACCACATTCGCGTAATTTTAGCACTTTCCGGAGAGGCGACATACGCGAAAACCTGTTTTCAACGTGACGCCGTCTGGAGCCAATGACGACTCTGGGAGCAAAATGAATCAGCCCGATTCTTAGGCAGGAGACCTCATATCATGGGTCTCCTGTAAAAGTGTAGGAAAACGGCCTGCTTTTGCTACTAGGAAATATTTCATGTCATCGATTTTCACGAAACTTGGTTTATGGACATCATTGGAGGATAGGAGAGGGATTATCCACTTGGTTTGGCCAAATTTGCACTTTATCGATTTTTTGATCTACAACGGATAATGGCTGTAATTCGGTCAATTTTGATCGTACAGCGAACTTTTTTTTCTCATTTTACTCGTAATCGCGAGTTCTACAATTCTTTCAACATCTTCCAAAAGCAGGGAAGTCGTTTTCCGGTCATTTCCTCGAATAACCGAATTTGAGATCGATGATCTGAGCATGTCATATATCAAATCCAAAGGTTTTTATTTTAAAAATGGATTCTCCGCACCAAATTAGGGGGTGTCTATGTTGATCATTTTTCACATCTCTTGCCCTTCACTGTCGATTTAGTATGGGGGATTCTCGACTTTTCCGGACTTGTAATTTTTTGACAGTTTTCGTTTTTTTGGTCGTATCTCAGCTCAACGTGGTGCAATCGTACGTTCAAAAAATGCAATCTATAGCTTTCAACCAGCTCTATAAATTATTCTCAGTACTTGCAATCGCTAGAATTCTTCGTTTTCAAGTGATTTCACGAAAACTGTCTAAAACATGCAAAATTGAGATATTTCTGCAACAAATATCGGGGACAAGCGTTTCCTCACTGGTTTTGCAACTTTTCGAAGTTTAGTAACATATTTAATCATGAATCACGATGTTACCGCTCAAATTATGCACTTTTCTTTGACCTATCTCTCATGCATTCCTCAATTGAGAAATCCATTAAGTGTTATGGCATGATGTAAGTGTTCCTACTAGTTTCCCATTCCAGTAATAGAATTTTCACCTCCGCTAGGACGGGCTCTCGCCCAAGGCGGAAGCAGCCGGACTAGTGAAAAATAAATAACAAAAACCAAGTGTGTTTTTACTGAATGATTCCTTCGGGAACATCCCCTCCTAAAAAAAGTGTCGGGAAAATCATGTCGTGCGTCCCGGACGCACAGCACAGCATGATTTTCGCAGCGTCAAGCGTCCGTTTCTGAAAAAATTCTGATATCATTTTTCTAAAATAGTTTTCTCTTTTTTAAATTTTCTGAAGTGGTTTTGTTCTCATTTTTTTCTGAAATGTCTTATCTCCACTGAAGTGACAGTTATTTGTCATTGCTACTTTCTCTTTCAGATGGATTCATTCGAATGGTTTCTACGGGCTGATGACGATCTGTACATAAAGGGAGAGTCTCTTGAGAGATTACTGAGGGGACTCGATTCTTCTCGATCACATTCGATCGGCCAAGCAGGGCTGGGGAACTCTGCGGAGTATGGACTACTAGCATTGGGACAGAGTGATAACTACTGCATGGGAGGACCAGGAGTAGTGATGAGCAGAGAGACTATGAGGAAGGTGTCAACGCATCTGCAACACTGTCTGGAGCATTTACTCACTGGACACGAGGATGTCGAATTGGGAAGGTGAGGAACGGAGAGCGGCATCCACCCCAAAAACAAGTAGGCAAACACTTAGAATTTATACACAAAAATTGTTAACATATATACATTGTAATGACTTTCCCTTATTACACCGACCTCCTCGCACCGCTTTTAGAGATTATCAAACTGAAGCATATATGAGTGACTATCTGAGAAAACTGAACAGAGGCCGTACAGCAAAAAATAAAGTGTTGATTTTAAGATGCCCCAAGGGGTAAATTTTCACGTAGAGTTCGAAAATCGACATTAGGAAGCCGTATCTCTGACCCCCGATTTTCTGCGGCACGCCTCAACGCTGAGGTCTGTTTTTGTAAATCGTGAACGATTGATCAAAACCCCATACATAGATAGTAATTCTGAAAGAACTCGACGAGATAAGCATTTTTACTGTTGGAAGTGAAAAGCTAGCTCATCTGCGAAAAAAGGTGTGGCTGTTTGAATTTTCAAAATTTATGTCCTGAAAAAGTCGAAATTTCGAAGACAATCGGTTGAATTTATGCGGTAAAATACTTTTTCAACATAGGCGAACTATAATTTAATTGTGAAATTGCACATCCCCTTAATCTGAAAATATACATTTAAAAAAAAAATATTTCGCAGTAATACATAATAATTTAGTTTGGAAAAGTGCCATAAAATTTTAGCAGAATTGCACACAACAGAGCTTTTAATTACATTTTAATTTCGTTCTTTTCCAATGCTCTAAATTTTGCATTTTAAGGACAAATATGACAAACTTCCTTATAGGTGATGACCCAATTTTGAATATTTTTCAGACTTATGTCCCTCTGTGATACTAGAATTACCTTGAAAATTGGGAATTCGTATCTATATGGAAAAGATACATGCAAAAAATCGAGGTTGAGAAAATCGAATTTTCTCGAATTGAGATTATGATCGTTTTTCCTGTGTTACATTTTTACCTTACCTTAGTACTGTTAGTCACTGCATAGAGTTGATCGGATTTCGCTGTTGCTCGGCTTAAAATGTCATATATTTGCGAAAGGGAACCCCCCTCTTCTTTGATTTAGGAGACCCCTATGGGGCACGACTTTTTTCACTAAAAGTTGGTTCTAGGGGTAACTTTTCACGAGGAATCTAATAATCACAATTAAAATGATACACATTGAAAAACTTTTTCAGGACAAATTTTTAAAATTCAAAGAGCCTCACTTTTTTTCGCAGATGAGCTAGCTTTTCACTTCCAACAGTAAAAATGCTTATCTCGTCGAGTTCTTTCAGAATTACTATCTATGTATGAGGTTTGGATCAACAGTTCAAGATTTACAAAAACCGACCTCAGCGTTGAGGCGTGCCACAGAAAATCAGGGGTCAGAGATACGGCTTCCTAAGGTCGATTTTCGAACTCTACGTGAAGTTACCCCTAGGGGCATCTTAAAATCAACACTTTATTTTTTGCTGTACAGCACATAGGTGAAATTGCTCAGTTCTCTCAGATCACTCATATATACCTCACGGCCCGTTAAACAGTGGAAAAATAGTCCGGTCAGACAACCGCGTTGCGGCCGCGATGCTAACAGATCGCGAATAGAATATTTTGTTAGGAGTGCAGTAAACACGATAGAATTTGTTATAACTTTACTAAAACATGTGCCGGCTCTGCACTTGGACTTCGCGTGTCTCGGACGAGTTTGATTTTTAATAAAAAAATCAAGCATTATTTTAAATTTTAAAAACCCCCAATCGATAGACACCTATATTCTGAAACCAAATGTATGCCCGAGATTCAGCTCAAGTGTGGCAAGGAACGTTTTTGTCACGTGTTATCAATTTCTGCAAAATCGACCCAAAACGGTTTTTTAAATTCCTTTCCTAAAGTATTTCAAAATTTTACTCATATTTAAAATCTACGAATTATAAGGCTAGTCTGTGAGAATGCATGTATAGAATTTATGACCTGACGAGTTTAACGAAGCTACTTATCATGATTTCAAGGGGGTGAGTTGAAAAAAGGTAAAAGCAGGCTTTGGCTAATTTCTTTCGCGTGAATGGCGTATCGAATTATTTTTTTGTTTTCATAAATATAGCCTTTGTCTTTTTTCAATTACTTGAACATGCGCACGTTTTACCTGATTTACATTGATTGGTTGGCTCATTATGCAAGCAATTTAGGCCATCAATAGCAATTTATGTAGGGGAGCATCCACGGAACACCGAGCCTAGGACAAATAGGGAAAACAATTTCGAGGTGAAAACAATTTGCGGAAGTTTTTTCATCCCCATTATACTCTGGCATAAATATTTCATGAATGGTACTATTAGATGGAGCTCCTAGTTCCGCGGGGTCGTAAAATCTTTGCGAAGACTCGTGTTATATCATAGGTCTCCTGTAAGAAATAAATTAACAAAACTATCTTGGCCGTCGTACTCGCTGCCTTGAAATCGAAAGAAGTGACTTCATCAAGCATGTCTGGCCGTAATTTTACCATACACATTCTCACATACATGCCTCATAAAAGTTTGGTTCGCAAATATATACAGTAGCGCCGGAAAGTATCCGTACGATTTGATTTTTTCTTATAACTTTTTCTGCAGTTGACTTAGCAAGTTAGATGTTGCAGCGCTATATAGCAAATCCATCAAAGAATACGATGCGAGTATTGCGTCATCACGTGCATCATAACTGATTGCGTAGTGATGACGCAATCGAGCAACACTTTTTCAAACATCCATTATTCTTACATAGATTTTTTCCAATTCGCCTGACTTTCTAAGGTTAGAGACATGCCCGGGGCCTACCCAGAAAATAATTTTGAAGTTGCTGCGCGACCGCACATTTGCTGCAGCCGTGCTGCAAAATCAAGGTCTGAAATTCACAACTCAGCTCCTAGATAAGCTAGAGACTCGATCAAAACGTCAAAATGCTCGCCATTGTGAGTAGAGTTGATCCTGAGAGTATGAAAACGATATCTCATAATTAGCCCTCAGGGCATGAAAAAATCCCTTTTTTGAATGACCATTTTTTGGACATCCATAACTTTGTGGGAAATGTAGATAAAAATCTGGTTTTTGCATAGGAATGTTCAAAATGTATTGAAGATCTGATTCCTAACTTTTTAGAACGATTGGACATCTTTCCTACCCGCGGCGAACTGTTATCGGAGGAATACTTGTGTCGAGAAACACCTTGTTTACCACTATGGACGAGAGAGTGCAGACGACGAGAGTGCGTAAACAGGGTGTTTCCCGACACGAGTATACCTCCGATAAACGTTCGCCGCGGGTAGAAAACATGTCCAATCGCTCTAAAAAGTTGGGAATCAGATCTTCTATACATTTTGAACATTCCTGTGCAAAACCCAGATTTTTATCTATATTTCCCACAAAGTTATGGATGTCCAAAAAATGGTCATTCAAAAAAGGATTTTATCATGCCCTGAGGGCTAATTATGAGATATCGTTTTCATATTCTCAGGATCAACTCTACTCATAATGGCGAGCATTTTGGCGTTTTGATCGACTCTCTAGCAGCTAGAGAGTCGATCAAAACGAGTCTAGCTTATCTAGGAGTTGTTGTGAATTTCAGACCTTGATTTTGCAGCACGGCTGCAGCAAATGTGCGGTCGCGAAGCAACTTCAAAATTATTTTCTGGATAGGCCCCGGGCATGTCTCTAACCTCAGAAAGTTTGGCGAATTGGAAAAAATCTATGTAAGAATAATGGATGTTTGAAAAAGTGTTGCTCGACTGCGTCATCACTACGCAATCAGTTATGATGCACGTGATGGCGCAATACTCGCATCGTATTCTTTGATGGATTTGCTATATAGCGCAGCAACATCTAACTTGATAAGTCAACTGCATAAAAAGTTATAAGAAAAAATCAAATCGTACGGATACTTTCCGGCGCTACTGTACATATTCTTATATACGTTAGTAAAACAATTTAAAATGGGTTTATGGGTAGATTTGACAGAAATTTAAAAAGCGACGGAACATTTTTGATTGCACCAATTACGCTGAATCAAATATACATATGGATAAATAACGTAAGCGCCTATATCTTTATCGCACAAGATTAATCCGCGCGAGTACATAAAAAAACAGAAAAACCAGCAGCTCGGAGCTGGTAGATAGAATGGTAATTGTCGAATTGAAAAGTGTGGAGTAGCCACCGTTCGACCGAAGAATCGAGTAGACTTGGAGGTGTGGATTAGACATTAGAGAAGATAAGATACAGGAACAATATACGAAATATGCTTTACGAACAGCGGATTTCAAAGAGTGTCAATCGTTCGATCTGAATAGTGAAAATTACCGTTTGTTGGCGTTTTAGAGAATATTCCTTGAATAACGAGAAAACGGCAAATTTCATCGCTTAAGTCCACTGACAAGGGGGGGACCGTTCCGTCGATATGGACTTTCGGAACGAGACATATATTGTTGGATAGAGAATCAAATTCTAAGAAGTTTCGCTTCTTTCAATTATGCGGAATGGCCTCTGGGCACCCAAAATAATCGATAATCCGCCGGGCGCTGTTAACGCAATGCACAAGAGAGATTCTAACAGCACTAGTATTGGTATTGGATGAAATTTTCAATAAAACTCATTGAAAAGTTGTACAATCAAATTATGGAACATAGAAGAAAAAGAGAGACAAGTTGCAAAAATATTGCATTTAGTGGGAGGCGAACCGGCGACCTTCCGGTTCCAACGCCTGCTGCTTGCCACTACACCACCGATGCTTGTCGCTCAGCTCTGTTAGAATCTCCCTTGTGAATTGTGTTTACAGCGCCCGGCGGATTATCGATTATTTTAGGAGCCCAGAGGCCATTCCGCAAAATGGAAAGAAGCGAAACTTCTTAGAATTTGATTCTCTATCCAACCATATATGTCTCGTTCCGAAAGTCCATATCGACAGAACGGTCCCCCCTTGTGAGACAAACTTTTGCGCCTTCTTGAGAGCTACAGATTTCATTTTTTCAAAGCTCGATTGCTTTAGTTTGAACCGAGATACGACCAAAAAACTGATTGTTCCAAAAATCGACCAAGTCCAGAACAAGAGATGAGCTCTCTCACTAAAGCGATATTGAGAAGCCAGAAATATTAAAAGTGATAAACATAAACATCACCTATTTTTGTTCAGAGAATACGGCGGTGAAACAAAAGTGATGGTGTTTTTTGTATACGACTCCAAAAAATCGATATTCTCATTGCGAAAATCAGTATTTCGCAATTTTCGCTATGATGACGTGAGTTGGCAGTTGGTCTTACGTTGAGGAAGTTGTAGAACTATCGAAGACGAACAAAATGAGAAAAAAATTCGCTGTAGGATGAAAATTGAATGATTTACGTCAATTTCCAGTTGTACATCACAAAAATCGATAATGTGCCGATTTCACCAAACAGACTGGATTAATCTTCTTCTGACCTTTAACGATGTCCACCACGGCATAATTTTTACTGACGACAAGAAAAAAAAGTGACTCCATCAAAACGAAAATATCGTAATTTGCTCTGGACGGATCAAGTCCTTGAATTACTGTACAAATTTAAAAAGTTCACATTTTACTACGGTACAGTCCCTGCGTATTGTAAAAATTTAAAATAGGGCCTGAAATTACAGTAACAATGGGCAAATCTCCTTTGCATTACGGTAGCTTCGAGACAGCCGTTAAGGGAGCCGGGATTTTCGTTGCTGCAACATTTCACACTTTCTATTTTTATTTTTATTTCGAAGGGACCATCGCTCTGAACGGAGTGTCGGAAAAAATCATGCCGTGCGTCCACGAACTAAGTTTACTCAAAATCGGAGACACGAAATATTTTATTGTAGCAAAAGTGACTAGTTTTCCTACATTTTTTCAGGAGACGTGATATATATTCAAATATATATAGAATAAAAATATATTAATTGTTCTTGTGCTGATCTAAGACTGTTGAAGATGCATACGGAAACATGTGGGAGTAGCGTGCACGTGGAACTACGAGATGCAAACACTCTTCCACAACAACCAAAGTACTTCGAACAAAGTGAGTTAATTGAGTTAATTTACAACATCGAGAGCAATATGGGAGTGTTTGTGCAAGCATCGAGCAGAGTTGTATGGTAAAAAATGAAGATTTCCTGAACTGCTGCATTTTGGGGTTCTTGAGGATGCTGATGACGATAGGCAATAACATTTTGAGTTTACCTCGCGAGTCCCCTTCATTCGCGAGTCATGTTCCACTTTTCACTCGCGAGTCACTGGTCAAAACGATTGTGAATAAAAGGGAGCACTCGAGATAACAGGACTAGCACCTCACCACCACGGAATAAATGAATGAATGAATGAAAGGAACCCGTTCTCATCAGACGACGTTGCGGCGAAATCAGAGTTTACAAATTATCTATAATAAAACTATTAAAATTCTTTATGGTGCAGAATTTGAAGGCGATTATGCCTATGGCAGTATTAAGAGAGACTATTTGAATGATATTTGTTTAGACCGTCGGCAAAGTTCCGAAAATCGAAGTCGTCCAAAATGTTTCCATGTGTAGAACACACCAGGTAAAATTATTACAGTATCGCCGTATAAGTGACATACAGTATCACCGGAAAGTATTGGGCCACTTTTTCATTCTGCTCTAATTTTTTAGCCAAGTTATATATCGAGCTTAAAATCTAATTGAATATGGAAAAGCCATTGGGGAATAAGGTGCCCTAATTGCGATATCATGCAAAGTTCCTCCTCTTGCGTAGTGATGACGCAATCAAAGTCCACTTTTTCGAAATAGGATAATTCTTTGGGGAAATTTTACACGCTCATAAAACTTATTGTATGTGGAGACATATCCAGGCGGCACTGATTTTGAACGTTATCTGCACTGGAACCACATTTTATGTAAATTCACCATCGAAATGGTAAACGCCCAAAGTTAAGTGATACGAAAAAAAAGTAACTTTATAGTGCCCTGAGGTCAAATGATTACCGATCGCTGCCGAATTTTCAGGGTCATTTAGGGTCAAGATAAGAACCGTTTTACTTCTTGGACGAGTCTCTAGCTGGTCTAGAAGCGAAGTTGTGCGTTTCCTGGTCCAAAATGCTGCATTTGCAGCAACCTGTTGCGAGATTGCAGCGACTTGAAATTTTTTTTCTGGGTAGTGCCGATTGGATATGTCTCCACACAAAATAAGTTTGATGAGCGTGTAAAATTTCCCCAAAGAATTATCCTATTTCGAAAAAGTGGACTTTGATTGCGTCATCACTACGCAAGAGGAGGAACTTTGCATGATATCGCAATTAGGGCACCTTATTCTCAAATGGCTTTTCCATATTCCATTAGATTTTTAGCTTGATATATAACTTGGCTAAAAAATTAGAGCAGAATTAAAAAGTGGCCCAATACTTTTCGGCGATACTGTATGTCACTTTGAATAATTTTTCCTTGCCCATAGACCATTCCTACATCTGAAAACATTTTACTTCGATTTTCGGAACTTTGCCTATGTTCTAAACAAATATCATTCCATTAGTCTATTTTAAGAGTGCCATAGGCTGTGGGTCAGACGCTGGGTCAGATTCATGATTTCGTCGGATGATGGACGCGAAACATCAATATCGAAATCCTACAGTATCCGAAACCTACCGTAATCCATGGTATTGTGTTAGATGATGGGCCTGATTCATGATTTCGGTGTTCCCTCTATACTATGCATCGCTGCCATAAGCTCTGGGTTAGGTCAGACGCGGTGTAAAGTTCGTGATTTTGACGTCATTTTTGTATTCAATATTGAACTGCTTTTCAAATTTTCCTGGAACACCTTCATGTTGAGATAGGCATAGTTGCCCACTAGTCTATACCTTATTACAATTAATGCCAAATGTACATTATCGATGTGTTCGAATTTGTGAAGGGAACCATTAACTAGTACTAAAATATTTCTCTCTCTCTCTCTCTCTCTTTAGGCATATGCGGGATCTTTGGATGAAGTTAAAGCAGCGATCACTCTCCATCCAATCAAGATTCCTTCCGTCATGAGGAGAGTCCATTCGCATGTCAGAACGATCAAGCTGAACGACCTGAGGGAGAAGAGGGCTAGTCTCCTATCAGAGATGAGTGTGTCTCCGTCCATCTCTCTCCAAAGGGTAAGCAATTGTAGGATGAACATATTATAATACTTTGACATTATAAAGGCGAGGTTACTAATATAAGAACGCGCATATTAATATAAGAAGACGAGTTTATTAATATAGGAAGTTAATTTTTGCTTTATGAACAGGTTGCACAACGTACCATACTGAGCTAGGGTGTCGATGGTGTTTCAGTGACACCCTTGAAAGATGGAGTTACAGAATGAACCATCTACTCTGCAAGACATACCAATCTTCTCATTCATCGACAACAATCGTATCATATTCTGCTCGGATGGAGTGAATTGCCCCCGGCACACTCTCGAACAGAGAACCAGAGGGGAAATGGGTCGTATTATTACCCAGGTCCGTTGATGATTATTCAAATGAAGTATCCGATTATCTGGTAAATGTAAAGCTAATTTGCAGCTATTTGATGATTTCAATGCAAATGCACGGCAGAGAGGAAGAGTGCTACAGTTCCAAAATCTACAATACGGCTACGAGAGACTTATTCCCAAGTACTGTGAGAACCAGAAAATAATATATTGATGTTGAGTTTGGATCCATGAGAGATCGATGACTAACAAGTGGATAAAGTGAAAAATAGAGAATAGAGACTTATATAAAGCGATTTTTGGTAGAATGAGTGGGATGTATTAGAGCGAACAAATTATTTGATAGATTTTTTTGATTGAAAACTATCAAAAGTAGGCCTCTCACGAGAGGTTGAGTACAAATCGGGCGACATCCTCCAGTGACTGCTGTGATTCGTTGGGGCTCCTAGTTCCGCGGGGTCATGCGATCTTTGAGAACTGCAGAACCTGTAATGGGGTTCCGATAGGTGTAAGGTTGTTGTTGTTAGAGTTCTGAGACATAGACTTAGCCTAGGCAATCTAATAGCATGTATAGGTATGTATAGGGATCTGGTAGACTGTAGGTTGGGCGCACCTACCAGAGGTCTACCGCCGGTACACCTCGGTACCCTTTTCCAGGCTTCTGCAGTAGTGCCCTTAATGTCAATATATTGTGTAGACTATCTGAGAGAACTGATCATAGGCCATACAAGGAAAAATAATATTTATAGGCAATACTGGCTTAGGGGTAACTTTTCCCGCTGACTTCGAAAATCGAGAGATAATCGTATCTCTAACCACTCATTCGCTGTCGCGCGCCGATGTGGGCGGTCGGTTTTTGTAACTTTCGCACGGAGCTTCCAAACCTCTTCCAAATATAATCATACTGAAAAATCTCGACGAGATAAACATTTTTACTGTTGGAAGTGAAGGTCTAGCTCATCTGTGGAAAAAACTTTTAGCCATTTGAAATTTAAAAATTTCCGTACTGTAAAAAATTCTCCTGCGGCGTCATTTTAACTGCTTGCATTCGATTCTCCGTCAAAAGTTACCCATAAGGGCAAATTTTATCTTCGAAATACATGCTGAAACGTAGTTTCCTGAATCGCGGTAGACGGAAATGATTGATTTTTAGGAACTTTACATTAGTTTTTCAGACTTTGAATCGAGATCTCGGATGTTATATGAGCATTGTATAACTATTCTATAATAGTAAATCAAGATGACACTCTCACTTTCATACTATTTCACTTGTCTCTTACGATAGCGCACTTCCTTCCATTCATTTTCATTCCACTTTACTAATATTTCCGTTCAATGTCTTTGTCCTCTCCATTCTAACATTTCGAGAAGGTTTCAATAGAGAAGGAGCAGTTCTAAGAAAGGTTTCATCTTGTAGAGCGATGCGCGACCTCAGGGACATTTTGGTATGGACCTATGCGAGAGCTCGATTCAAAGTCTGAAAAACTAATGAAAAGTTCCTGAAAATCAAGCGTCTTCCGCGATTCAGCTACATTTCAGCACGAATTTCGATCAGAAATTTTGCCCTAATGGGTAACTTTTGACGGAGAATCGAGTGCAAGCAGTTAAAATGACGCCGCAGGAGAATTTTTTACAGTACGGAAATTTTGAAATTTCAAATGGCTAAAATTTTTTCCACAGATGAGCTAGACCTTCACTTACAACAGTAAAAATGTTTATCTCGTCGAGATTTTTCAGTATGATTATATTTGGAAGAGGTTTGGAAGCTCCGTGCGAAAGTTACAAAAACCGACCGCCCACATCGGCGCGCGACAGCGAATGAGTGGTTAGAGATACGGTTACCTCAGGTCGATTTTCGAACTCAGCGGGAAAAGTTAGTAACATAGGTGGGCACCATTGCCTCCAGAGGCAATACCCCCCCCCCCCCCCCCCCCCCCGGTTTTGGTGTCCGTCCCCCTCCACCCCACCCCGGTTTTGGGAATCGCCACACCACATCAAGAAGAAAAAATGCTGAATTGCTGCTGTGTTCCCATAATCCATTTCTAAGCGTTGCTCTTCAGTATTCCATGGGTACCGCCAGCCAGATTTTTTGCATCAAAATTTCAACATCTATATGAAGAAAAGAATGAAACAGAAATAGAACGAAGCGTCAATGAAAACAGGAAAATACGGGGAGAGCCGGGAAAAGGGAAATTTTGCATTCTGTCATACTTGTAACTTTTCCATAACATTAAAATATTCGATGTGCAAAATATTAAATGTTATGGAAAAGTTACAAGTATGACAGAATACAAAATTTTTTCCCAGCTTTCGCCGTATTTTCCGGTTTTCATTGACGCCTCGTTCTGTTTCAGTTTTTTTCTTTACAAATTTTAAATGTATTATATTCAACTTATATTCAGCATCAACTTATATTTTTTTATCCCCTTCGAAAATGATCGTAGCTAATGATACAATTAGTTTACAACTGAGAATACTAGATAGTAGGTTATCTCCTACCCTTTATGATGGAAAATGAAATATATTTATCACAATTTATACGTGAAACAATCGTTAATTTTTTTATATTAATTCGTATATCTTCCTTCATAGTGCGCGGCGGAAAGAAACAAATTTTTATTTCATGATTTTTTCTTCCCATTTGACGCCTCAGCACCCCCCCGGTTTTTGCCCTCCGACCCCTCCGGTTTTCGAATCTCAGAGGCAACCCCTGCCCACCTATGAAAGTTACCCCTAAGCCAGTATTGCCTATAAATCCAGTATTGGTAGTATTGCTCAGTTCTCTCAGATAGTCACTCATAAATGTCAAACAATAGCTGGAACTTGAGATATGGAGTTGACTACATACTGGACATGATTCTGTGGTTCAAGAAGTTCCGCCCACCGCACAGGACAACTCTCTCTGTGAGGAGACATGCATACGTACAGCAGAGTTTCGCCCCTCTCAAGGTGAGTAGAACAGGAAATGACGGAATGATCATTTGAATTTCCTGTCTTGAAGAGTGAATATGAGCCAAGAGCAAAAGTCAGCGTAGCCTGAAAATCACAATTCTTTTTGGCACCGATCTCCTGTAAAAATGCAGGAACCGATGCGACAGAAAAAATCTCAGGTGTGGGAAAAAGTGAGGGCGAGGGGAACGTCTCTCCAATTCATTTTTCGAAATTTGCATTTTTAACGAAGTTATGACCTCGTATCTTGGTTTGTTTTTGACCTACAACGACTGTATTTAATTCCAATCGGTGTCTAATCTTCTCATCTACCAATAAGTTATGTTGCGCAAAGTGCCAAAACTGCATCTTCCCTTTGTTTTGAACGGAGATCTGACTTTCTTAGCGTTGAGACACATCCCAGAACCGCTCAGAAAGCAAATTTCAAGTTGCTACAGTCGCGCCCATAAGTGAGTGGGCACTTTTCGAATGGGTTTGAACTTTTTGCCCTGGAAAGTTGTCATTCTCAGGCAAGGACGTTATGTACCGAATTCTTCGGTGAATTTTCTTTTTGATATTGGGGTATGATGCAATAGCGAGTCATTGCGTAGTGATGACGCAATCGAAATGTACTTTTTCAAATCGGCATTATTCTTACACGGATTTTTTCCTGCTGGCCAGACTTTTTGAGGTTGGAGTCATGCCCGAGACCTACCCAGAAAAAATTGTGAGGTTGCTGCGCGACAGCACATTTGCTGCAGCCTTGCTGCAAAATCGAGGTCGAAAATTCATCTCGGCTCTTAGTCAAGCTAGAGACTCGTTCAAGACATCAAGGGACTTTCCTACTTCCGTACTAGGCCCCGCCCCCCTGCCCACGCCCACTTGTCGAATACCTAACCTTAAGCAGGCAAAAGCCTAAGCCTAAGCAGTCTAAGCCAATCACTAAGGAAGTAAAACGTGTGCCTAAGTGGGCGAAGCCAGACCCTAAGCAATCTTATGACGAGGGAGGGGCGGAGGGGGCGGAGCCTAGTACGGAAGTAGGAAAGTTCCGACATCAAAATGATCGCCATCATGAGTCCAGATGATCCTGAAAATATGAAAACAATATCTCGAAATTTGCCTTCAGGGCGTGAAAAAATCACTTTTTTGATGACCATTTTTTGGACAATCATATCTTTGTGGGAAAGGTAGTTAAAAATCTCATTTTTTGCAGACAAATGTTCAAAGTGTATTGAAGGACTGATTCCCAACTTTTTAGTGCGATTGGATATCTTTCCTGCCCGTGGCGAACGTTTCTCGGAAGCATACTCGGGTTGGGAAACACCTTGTTTTCCCCTATGGGCGAGAGAGTACATACGACGAGAGAGAGTAAACATGGTGTTTCTGAACCCTAGTATGCCTCCGAAAAAACGCACGCCGCGGAGAGATATCCAATCGCTCTAAAAAGTCGGACATCAGTCCTTCAATAAACTTTGAACATTCCTATGCAAAAACGAGATTTTTACCTACCTTTCCCACAAAGTTATGATTGTCCAAAAATGGTCATGCAAAAAAGTGATTTTTTCACGCCCTGAAGGCAAATTTCGAGATATTGTTTTCATATTTTCAGGATCGAATAATGCAGTTTTGAAAAAGTACATTTCAACTGCGTCATCACTACGCAATGACTAGGCTATTGCATCATACCCCAATATCAAAAATAAAAATCTACGATGAATTTGGTGCATAACTTCCTAGCCTCGGAATGATATCCTTTGCAAAAAGTTCAAACCCATTCCAAAAGTGCCCACTCACTTATGTGCACGACTGTATGTCTTCGCATGTTGTTGTTGCAGCTGCTGCAAACTTATAACAGCTTCTAGTCAAGCTACGGACTAGTGCAAAACAGGGAAAATAATAATTATGACCCTAGATGATCCTGAAAGTCTGGTATCGATCGCTCATCATTTGCCCTCAAGGCACAAAACACTCACTTTTCGGATGGTCCATCTTTGACCGCTTACCTTTTAGTTTAAAAAAAAACTATCAACGAGTCAAATCCAATCTATTGAAATTGTTGGCTACACTTTATGAGCCGTGGCGACCGATCTACGGACGCGCGCACTTTCTCTCAACACCGCTCTCTCTCTCCACTCTCTCGTAGTGGATGGAAATGATGTGGGCGCGTCAGTAAATCGGTCGCCACGGCTCGGAAAGTGAAGCTAGCCTTACCAAAAGTGGGAATTCCATTTTTAATGTTTTTTTTTAAACTTTCCTGCGCAGGAGCCATATTTTAGGCAAATTCGCCCTTGAAACTGTAAGCGGTCAAAGTTGGGCCATCTGAAAACTGGTTGTTATTGTGTGCCGTAAGGGCAAATGACGAGCGATAGGTGCCAAACTTTCAGGATCGTCATAATAAGGATCATTTCCTGTTTTGCAACTATTCTTGCTTAGAAGCTTTGTTTTAAATTTACAACCTCAAATTTGTAGCAACTGCAGCTACAAGATGCGAAGACATAGCTACTTGAAAATTGCATTATGAGCATTCCTAGGACGCTCAAAAAGACTGGCACGGAAAACGTCTCCGAGGAACCTTCGAAAGATGTATAGTGATGAGGTCTCAACAAGTTCACCTGATTCCCGAATGGATTTCCTATCTGAATTTTAAATTTCAACTAGTGCGCATATCTGGTTCAAAAATTACAGAGCCCTAAAGTTTTGGACGATGCCTTATGATCGATAATGTATTTCATCGCCCCCGATTACCACGAAACAATTTTTTCCAAGAATATATCATTATCAAAGAAAGCTAAAATTTGGTCACAAAATTGTTTCTAAAGCTGAATTTCTGAATTGCATACTGATCACACCTGATTAAAGTTACCCAACACCCGTGCAATTTTTTAAGACTAGAAAACTTTTAAAACTATGAAAATATCTTAACGCGAATTCCATGACCGTGCACTAAGTACCGTAATTTTTTTAAATTAGCGCTAATAGATTTACGCGCGGTCTTGTTTAATCGATTGTTTAATCGATTGTTTAATCGACATTGTTTAATCGATTATGTGGGCTTAAGATTGAAGTTTTTGCTGTTGAAATATATCACGTGTATCATGAGTCAGTGGAGGAAAAAACGACCCCTCGGGAACAATTTCCAACTTTTATTTTTTGTTTGCCTTCATATTATAGTGGTAGCATACACAAGAGCCAACTTCTCGAAAAATCTAGGCCACAGGTCCCAGAGCCGGCTTTTAGGAATTTTCCGGTTTTGCTCCCGGCTATACTGTATATCAGCACCCAGACGAGCTAGAGACATGGCAAGGTGCTCAAAATGATCGGAAAAATATAATAAGAAACTTTCATGTTATGAACTAAGCGGTATAACCAACGCTCGCCAAGTTATGCTCGATAAATCAGATTTTGATCGAGATAAAAAATCGAAGCTTTTTCGAGAGTATGCGTTTCAAGAAATTTTATTGCAAAATATAGTAGGTCGAGTTCATACACGAATATAAAAAATGCAAAAATCGATTTCTGTGATAGGCCTTTTTGGCAATATGCATTTGAATGCTCCAAAGTGACGTTGGCCAGAAAAAGAAGTGCGTTACCCTGCTTTGTTTTGCCCATTATTTAATGCCTATTACTATATTTCAACATTTCTGTAATAGGAGACTTCGATGACGTCGAAAAAATATAAGATTTCATAACTTCTGAAAATTCGATTTTGAGATTTTTTTTTAACCAAATTTACGTATCTCAAAGCTAGTAAGTTCTAATGTTGATTTAACCATACAGTGTTACCAACAATTGAGAAATATACTTGAACCGTACTAAATATCATATTCTGAACATCAAAAAATTTAATTGTTCTGAAAATTCCCTTTCGAACGAGCATCTTCGAAGCAAAATATAATAACTTTTAGAGCGTATATAGAAGTTCTTTGCATAGAAATCAATTCACGTCGAAGCCTGCTGTAGGCTCCACCCAGCGTTGATGGTAGCTGTTGTTAAATTTCTGACTTGGATAGCCGTAAATTTGGTAAAAAATGGGGTCTCAAAATCGAATTTTCAGAAGTTGTGAAATCTCTTATTTTTTCGACGTTATCGAAGTCTCCTATTACAGAAATGTTGAAATATAGTAATATGCATTAAATAATGGGCAAAACAAAGCAGGGTAACGCACATCTTTTTCTGGCCAACGTCACTTTGGAGCATTCAAATGCATATTGCCAAAAAGGCCTATCACAGAAATCGATTTTTGCATTTTTTATATTCGTGTATGAACTCGACCTACTATATTTTGCAATAAAATTTCTTGAAACGCATACTCTCGAAAAAGCTTCGATTTTTATCTCGATCACAATCTGATTTATCGAGCATAACTTGGCGAGCGCTGGTTATACCGCTTAGTTCATAACATGAAAGTTTCTTATAATATTTTTTCCGATCATTTTGAGCACCTTGCCATGATATACAGTATAGCCGTGAGC
This sequence comes from Pristionchus mayeri, assembly GCA_036245805.1. Classification (NCBI taxonomy): domain Eukaryota; kingdom Metazoa; phylum Nematoda; class Chromadorea; order Rhabditida; family Neodiplogasteridae; genus Pristionchus; species Pristionchus mayeri. The sequence continues at coordinate 23,662,953 of BTRK01000005.1, read as the reverse complement.
AAAACCGGAAAATTTCTAAAAGCCGGCTCTGGGACCTGTGGCCTAGATTTTTCGAGAAGTTGGCTCTTGTGTATGCTACCACTATAATATGAAGGCAAACAAAAAATAAAAGATGGAAATTGTTCCCACATACCTCCACTGACTGGTGATACCCGTGATATATTTCTACACCGGGGGAGAAGCGAGGATGAATTTGGTATAGAACCGGGCTTGTGAACGCTGATTACCGCACACAAAATATTCACGTTTCAAACCTCTCGGGAAAATCGGTCTTGATCGGGGTTGCACCGCACATGTTTTGAGGTCGACTCTGCGACTAATTATTGATTTTCTGATTTTATTAGCATTGCATTTCTACTAGTCTCTTTTACGTCTTACATTTCTACTAGTCTCTTTTACGTTTTATGTCTTTATACCATTTTCAGGAATAATAATATAGGCCATTACTAAGGGTGTTGGGTAACTTTAAAGTTACCCAACACCCGTCAATTTTTATTAAAAATTAGCGCCAAGACACATCTTACCGCGAAAACCATGATCGGCAGAAATGCGTACCGTAATTTAGCGCGAATTTTCGAATTTTGCCTTGCTTGATGTTGTTGACTAGGAACAGCAGCCGTGTTTATGAATGAGCAGAACAATTAACAAATTTGTGTGCAAATGGAAGCTTACCCTACCCCATTTCGAGTTTTCACACTAGTTTTTCAAAAATAATGTAAAATAATAAGAAAAACAATAGTGAATGTTGATGAAGAAGCCGACGTTTTGAGTCCACGTGGAGCGCATCACAAGTCACTTTCATACTCAATTTATCGCAAACTGAAATCCTATAAAATATTTCAGCACCGTCCATATGAATTGATTAATTTCTTATTAATGTTTAACCCGCTCTAAAAAATGCGACATATCACCAATCATAACCAAAAACACCCATAAATATCTCGGTGTTTCAGAAGCGTCAAGCAAGTGCAAGGATTACGGTAACATCAAAGTAAAATAGCATTTTCTATAAAACCGCTAATAGTACATTTTTTGTTTTCTAGTATGTGGTGTAAAACAGGGTTTATCGCAATATAACCAAAAATCTCGAATGTACTATTAGCGGTTTTAAAGAAAAAGCAAAAAATGCACTTTCACAACGGTAAAATGCTCAACTTTGACGGCCTCATTCTCTAATATCTTATACTTTTATTGTGAATACAATTTTTTGTGATTGATGATCTGCTTAAACTGAAGAAATGAAGCTTCAACACTTAGTTCTGAAAACACGTATATTTTCGATCGCTTTGTGCTTCTCCAGTTCTGCAACATGTCCTGTCTTCTCATGTTTGGTGTTCTTTCATCATGTGTTTATATTCATTCCAATCAATAAAATTGTCGAAAAATCGCATTAAATATTTTTTTAAATGATTTAAAATTTTTAAAGAATTTGGCTTGAAGAGTACGGTAGTTTGAAAGCAAAAGCGTCTGAAGGAGGCACCCATTATTCCGTACTCAAATATTCGGGCTGCCGTCCCTATTGTTGACCTAACTACCATATACAACATATTCACGTTTCAAACCGCTCGCGCCAAATCGGTCGTGATCAGGGTTGCACTGTCCATGTTTATCAAGCCGATTCTGCGACTAATTATTTAATTTCTGATTTTATTAGTATTGCATGTCTACTAGGCTCTTTAATCTCTATCAGATTCAGGAATAATAATATATGTCATTTTTAAGGGTGTTGTGTGATTTTAACTCATTTTTCATGTATTATTAAAATTTCGGGTAGATGATAAAATAATACAAATATATTTTTATAAAACACTCAAAGTAAGCAATGTTGGGGGGTATGCCGCACCCACTCCTCCGCCCTACAACCCCACATCAAAAAAGCTTATGGTTTAGTAGTAAAGCAGCAACGTAGAAATACAAGAAAAATGAATAAGTCAGTAGAGCTCAGCATTCAATTCTGTGCTAGAAACAATTTTGCGACCTAATTTTAACTACCTTTAGTGGTGATATATTCGTGAAAATCACATTTTGACGCCGCCTATTGTCAACGGATGAATTTGAGAAAGAATGATCAGCATCCCAGATATCTTCAAATTAGAGATGTTCAGGGAGTCTACATTTTTTCGCAGTGTAACATTTGCTCGGCCCTTACTCATACGGGCTTATATTAAAAGTACAATCAAGCAAGGTGCATAGGAAGACCGGAAGGGCTAGAGACGCAAAAAAAGTGGGCGGAGCCTCGGGTCCCTCAAGTAAAGAAGTGCCTTATATTTGTAGCAATATAGAAAGTGAAAATAAGTGCAGAGTATCTCGGAGAATTCCCTTCGATGGAAGTTGTATGGAGAAGGAGGACATGCTTCCGATCACATTCATCTCATTCTTCCTCTCAAGGTTATTTTTTAAAGACATGTATACATGCTGTTGTTTTGAAAAGTAATATTTTAGTAATCAATTACTAACAGTAAGCTACTCGGAATTCTATTGTAAAAAGCTTCAATTATTTCTTTCTGATTACTGAATATTAGCTTAGTTGGTAGAAAAAGTAAGTATTACTATTTTTGTAGCAGTTTTTTATGCGAATTACTGAAGTATTGCTCTTGATTAATTGGTTGTTACAGGGTCGTTCTCAAGTATTCGCTCGATTTGCAACTCATCTGCACAACACATGCATGAGAGAGAAGAAACTTACTTTGGTAAGTTGTAGCTACTGGGTGCGGAGAAAGGGTGGTAATACAGTTCCGATATTCCTACTCGGAAAGGACATTTCGGAAAAAATTGAAAAAAAACAACGTCCTAGAGTGCGCACATGACTTTTGAAACTATTTTTCTCCTGATTGAAATAATATTTGTTTTTCTTTTCCACAGTTGTAATTTAAATCAAGTAGACGTATAAATCTGATAATAACAAGAAAATTGGGTTAAGGTGCAAAAGCGTACACCAAAATAGATATACTGGTCCGTGAAGATATACTGGTCCCAAAATAAAAATACTGGTCCCGCTCGGACCCATATATATACTGGTCCCCATATAAATATACTGGTCCCAATTTTTGAAAATATACTGGTCCCAAATATCTAACATAAATATACTGGTCCCAATCTTGAAAATATACTGGTCCTTGATTTTTATGCATGTTTCCTGTGTTTTCATTGTTTTTATTAATGTTTATATTCATTGAAAATTACAAATATTGAACAAGGAATTTAATTTACAGAGAAGGAACGTTCTATTGTGAATGAATGGTCAGTGTGAATGAATCAAGTCAGAAAAGAGTTTTGTCAGAAGGGTCGTACAGAGTCAAACCGTACAAAAATGGATTGAACGGTTTGAGATAGGTTCGATGAAGTACATATGATAGTAGGAGACTCGCACGATTCGGGCCAGCTCTAGAAGCGTCCATGAAAGACTTCTTCATGTCGTTCCATTTCGTGGCCTCTACTGATGGGGAGCAGCGAAGAAGATGATCAAGAAAGCGACTTCCCTCAAAACAGAGGATCTGCCACCGTACCTATCCCAGTACATGTTTATTCGCTTCTACAAGAACAACAAATGTCTGAATAATCTGATAACGGAATTCGCTTTGCATGACCCTGATGATGACGATCTATCCCAGTTGGACGAAGATGAAGAATGATCTGGATTTCCTGATTATGAAGACGAAGATGATGAGCAGATCAACATTGTTATATACGCATCCATATAATTTTAACAATAAATATTGATCGATAAAAGAATACGTATCAGAAATGTAAACTAAAATATCAAATAAAAACATATTACTGATTGGGACCAGTATTTTTTCATATTTTTAGGGACCAGTATTTTTATCTAGGGACCAGTATTTTTACATCCCATATTTCGGACCAGTATTTATCAATGGGACCAGTATATTCCGGACCAGTATTTCTATTTTGGGACCAGTATTTTATCGTCGGACCAGTATATCTATTTTGGTGTACGCTTTTGCACCTTAACCGAAAATTGCGCGAAAGAGGATTTTAAGTGTTAAAGTTACCCAACAAGGACGAAACCCTGATCTCACCCTGATCCCGTCGCGTGGACGAGAGATTATGCAAAAGTGAGAGAGCGCGGGATTACGCTGATCATTTCCGGCTTTCCCTTGAGGCTATTATCGATTTTTAGCATTTTTGTATATTCATTCTATACTAATTCAACCATCGGCTATTCGATGGAGGACACAAAATAATGGGTAAATTTCGTCCTTGTTGGGTAACTTTAAGGTTCCGAAACGTCCCTTTCCGAAATCGTTCGGCCAATCCTAGTGTCCATGTTGGACCATAATGTGCTTGAGTATAATACCTTGAATATGATCATCTTACAATTAGTTCACTCATCATGTAGAGATATGCTTAAGGATATTGTAGACTGTGGGTTGGACCCACCTACCAGAGGTCTACTCCTGGTACCAGTACCCTATTTCAAGCTTCTGCAGTAGGGTCAAGAACCTAAATTGAAAAGCAAGTTGAAAGAAAGTCATTTGGAAACAAACTTCAAAAGGAGTTTGTGCGCTCAGTGCTCCACGAACGCCAACATTTTCCGTAATGTCCATCTCTGAGTTCATTTTTTTCCGAATTGTCTGACCACTGTCAAAACCACAATGGACAAAAGCAGAAGAAAAGCGCAGATCGCTTGATAGACAAGAAAATAAAACAAGGACGGGGGCGTGGCCAACATTTTCATCAACAGCTGCTGCGCACTTTTAACACTTTTGCCCGCGCGTTTATTGCTTATTAAATCTCACCGATTTTTCTCGACACTGTTATGAGGGGATGTTCCTGCGGGGACCATTTTGGGGCGGAGTGTTCTATTTCTGTCTCGATAAAACCAGTAAAAACACATTTGCTTTTTTTATTTTTTCAGTCTTTTCAAGAGTATAAATTTAGCGATCGCTGTTGTTTACATTAAATTACCTGTGAAAGACTCCTCACTCCTTCGTTTTCAGAAGACGAGTTTCCCTTATAGTAACTACATAACACGGCCCCGGAGAAACTACATAAGGAAAACGAAAACGTCTGCAGGCATCAAGAAAAAGAAGCGCGCTTTCAAAAAAAAGTACATTCAGAATTGCCTGAATAGTCTGATCGTCAACTTGAAATGCCTGATTATTGCCTGATTGTCACGTTACGCCCTGTGCGAATAGATCTTTTGCTTCGTTTAGCGTGAAATTTCCACAACATACATTTTACAGCTCTAACAAATTTCAAGGATAACATTTGGACGTTTTTCCTTTCCTTATGTCGTTCCTCCTGGTGCAGTGACATAATACATGTCACTTAAGCAAAATCACAAAAAGGTAATCGTTTTGTTTAAAAAAAAACTATAAAAATATCATACAAAAGAATTTAACAAATGCAAAAAAATATTTTTAATGAAAGAAATCAATGAATGGGGAAAACGTTTATCATCTGTCATTAGGGTAGGGAGCGCAGAGCTCGGTCATTTTCGAATTCAAGTGCACAGTACCCGAAACTTTCTAATTTTGCGATTCAACAAGTTTCTAGATTTTTAAATTTATTTTCAACATTATTCCTTTTCACAAAACTATTTGTTTCTTCGCTGCATAATCTTCCTACACGACTTTGACCACTTTTGACGCAGGCTTATTGGTCTAAATAGGCATTTAAAAAACGACCTGTTCCAGTTTGCACTCTTTCGATCGATTTTCCATCTTGCTCCTTTTGCCAGATCTTAGCTCTCTTTACAAGTTCAGCACATGACTCTAGAGCACCTAATTGCGTAGGCTGCTTTAATCTGGCAGGGGGAGCAATTGCATTATATTGATTTGAAGGCTCTCAACTCGCGATGTTTTGGCGAATTACACATTTATCGACCGATTTTTCATATTGCTCCGCCGCCCGAGACGAAGAAGAACCTGACAATAGAGAGCAGAAGGAGGGGGGGAGGGGAGCGGCTTGCAGCCGGGGAGGAAGGGAGCTGAAGCGCCTCTGTCCAGGATCATAACAAGCCCAGGGCTACTCGAGACCTTGGCCTGCCGAAGGAAGGAACTGCGACCTAGGGCTTGAGGATCGAAAAGGGAAAACGACTCTTGGCCAGGCGCCCCGAGGGGGACTGAGAGCCTAACCCTAGTCGAGGCTATCCTTGTAATATACCTTGAGAAAAGCGACGGGAGCTCATCAAAGAAGCCGAGGGGACCGAGCTACCTCGGAGAAACAGAGGACGAGCCCCCTGGCGGAAGGGAGACAAAGAGATGAAAACCGAGGAAGGGAGGGGAGGGAGGGGGGGGGAGCAAGAAGAGGATCAATTCGGATCCTTGCCTCTGACAAAAGATCTCAAGGCGCGAGAACTCCGTCCCCGAGGCAACTAACACCCCTGGGAACTGCAAGACCTGGTCGCGAGTAGACTGAGCGGAACGACCCGAAACACTCCTGCCGATCAAGCTTAGAAAGTCTCAGGGAGGGTGGGAGGGAATAGGGATCATATCCCGATAAAGCAACCTAGAATGAGATTGATTGGTTGAGCCCGGCGAGTGCCAGGCTGAACTGAGTATCGCAAGTCGATGCTCAGCAAAGGCGGGAAATTTGAATTTACCGCACCACGCCTTTGTGTTTCCTCCGAAAATAAACAATTATGATAAACCCAATTGCAATTGATGCTCAAAATTTTGCTTTAAATGTATTTTACTGGATATTTGTTGGCAAAATTCACGAAAACTGCTCATACTGATATCTGCGAAGTATTACTTATACCCTTTCAGAAAATATGTTTCAACTGTGTCTCGATTAAGTTTGGACCGAATTACATGCTATTGAAAATATGCTGTTGATGCTGGCTCCATGAAACTTTTACGGATTTTTTTGCATCAAAGACCAAGCATACAGGCTTCACTATGAGTGCGCTATATTCACCCAACAAGAGGCTTTATTCTCAGAAAAAATATTGGCGCCTGCACCTTTCTCGTTTCAGAAAATTTTAATTTATCATTTTTCAAAAATATGCGAAATTAACATAAAAATATGCAATATGTAGTCATTTACAGATCAATGCATTTCTCAAAAGGATGTAATTTCCATCACCCATGAGAAAAAGTATGTATAGGGTAAAGATGGGAGCTTCATATAACCACCAGGAATTGAGCATTCATGCTTCAGAGGATACAGAATATTGAGAAATGTGTCGTTTTCGATGGATAAATTTTCGCAATTTTAACTTTGTCCTGCTCTCGCCTCTCCGATTGGGTAATGCTGATAGGGTGCGCATATGAAAGAGTATGCAAGGCCTTATTAGTAATTAATATACGGAAGGTCATCGGTCAAACTGAAAGGAAGATGGCAAAATATTTAAAAAAACCGCAAGACTTTTGCACCAACCTAATAGTTTTGGAAAAATCGTCCAGTTTTTATTTTTGCACCTAGCCCAAGTGCGACACACCGCCCCTGCTAGATTCGGGGCGATTTTTCTCAAAATATGACGCTGTCCGTGATAGATTCAACAATTCCCCACCAGAGCTTCGTACAGCCCAAAAAATGAAGTTGCTGCAAACCTTGTCCTAGGGGCTATTTTTGATTCTGAACAAAATGGCGTTGTCAGATTTTCGAAATTCCGACTTTGGGTGCCGATATGGTACCGGAACCAGCCGGGTAAGTTTCGGGTTTTGGAATGCTGCTCATGTAATATTTAAGGGAGAAACTTGAAATTAAGACTCCAAATCTAGAATTTTGCGGAGAACACGCTTACTATGTTCATTTATCATGAAACTCAAAAAAGCCATAAAAAATCGAAATTTTGATCTAAAAAAAGAGTGGACATCGAGACATAGATCAATGGATTCGCCGTGCGATTCTGAACATTTCATGTGTTGGGTCTAAGAGAATCAAACCCCGCAAAAAAAGTTGCTAACGATTTTCGAGTGCGCACCATGCTTTCTGAGGCTCGGCAATGCGCATGTCCTGGTAGCGAACCGCCTTGTGATTTTAGTTCACCAACCCAACGCGGGTTCGAATCCCCAAGTTCGCCAATACTTTTGACATATTTTTTGCAGCATTCTCACGCATTTTAGAAACGGAATTCACTAATATCCGGTGTGTGCTTGTCTGGGCGTTGTGCTAAAAACTCAGAAACAATGTAATGTGATTTTATGTCTTCGCTCAACGAATTGTCAAGTCCCTAACTCTTGGTATACGTAAAACTTGGTATAATTGGCATGCGTCGTTCTAACGCAATTGTTTACATAATTTATGCTTCCTCAACTATTGTTGAGAAATTGGTCTTCACATTACTTTGTTTCTGAGTTTTTCACACAATGCCCAAACAAGCACACACCGGATATAAGTGAATTCCGTTTCTAGAATGCGTGAGAATGCTGCGAAAAATATGGCGAAAGTGTTGGCGAACTTGGGGATTCGAACCCACTGTGTTGGGTTGATGAACTAAAATCACAAGCGGTTCGCTACCAGGACGTGCGCATTGCCGAGCGTTCAGAAAGCATGGTGCGCACTCGAAAATCGTTTGCAACTTTTTTTTGCGGGGTTTGATTCTCTTACACCCAACACAGGAAATGTTCAGAATCGCATGGCGAATCCATTGATCTGTGTCTCGATGTCCACTCTTTGTAAATCAAAATTTCGATTTTTTGATGGTATTTTTGAGTTTCATGATAAATGAATATAGTAGGCGTGCTCTCCGCAAAATACTAGATTTGGAGTCTTAATTTTAAGTTTCTCCCTTAAATATTACATGAGCAGCATTCCAAAACCCGAAACTAACCTGGCTGGTTTTTTTGGACTGTACGGATCACAAGTTTTATTTTTCCTTATGCATCACAGCCCCCGGCGCATCGACATAAGGAAAATGAAAACGTCCGCAGGCATCGAGGAAAAGACGCGCGCTTTCAAAAAAATTACAGTCAGAATTGCATGAGAAGCCTGAGTTGCAACTTGAAGAAATGCCTGATTGTCATGTCACGCGCGGTGCGAACTAGGGACGACCAAACCGGAAAGTCAAATTTGGAATCCGGAAAAAGGTCAGATGTTTGGCGGTAAACCTCACCGCCGGCGCGAACTCAATTCTATGTTGACATTTTGTTTATGCATATTCTAAAGCATAACTTAAGCTCCGCATTTTCAATTTTTTTTGAAAAATGAAAAGCATTTTCTATAATAAATAAAATAGCTAAATAAGAAAAATATTGGTAGTTGCGAAAATTCAGAGTAACTGCAAATGGCGACGCACTACACTAAATGCCGGCTAAATTTGCCGGTCCCCCCACACTTGAAAGCCAGATCCGGATTTAAATGCACTGAACGCCGGTTTTGGTGTACGGAAGTCCGGTTGTGTAAGGTTAACTATTACACTTAATTTGTAATTTGCATAGTTGGCACCTGTCCCACGCCTGAAGAATTTATTTGTCTTGCGGAAAATATTTTGAGCCCACGTGAATGCTCCCTTACGGTCTTTGATGAAACTATGAGCCAAATCGAGAATAATATGACAGCCCAAATATTAGTTGCCCAAGCGCACTGGCGCGCACGCGTGAAATTCAGGTGTCGCGGCTGCAAGCACACCACGAAAGAGGGGTCAACAAAGGGTGCTTCATACGCTGTGAATTTAAATTTTAGTGAAATCTGAGCATATTTCCGGAATTCCACATCACCGATTACCCCAAAAGCAACATAAAAGTATTATTTAGAAGAATTCAAAATTTTGCGTGGTGCCCCCTAGGTGCGAACAGTCTTTTATTCCGTTTAGCGATCAAATTCCACTGCGTACATTTTACAGCTCGGGCTTTTGTTCAGGTTTGCTCCCGGACATTTTCCTTTCCTTATGTCGGTGCTCCGGGGGCAGTGGTGAGGCACAGCACAGCTACCGTATCATTTTAACGTTCCGTTCCGTTCTGCTGATTGCAACGTGCACCACGGCACACCAACTTGCTACGCATTTTATTCTCACACGGCAATATTTTCATCAACACACCTGAAAAAATAGTCAGTTAAAATGAACATAAGTACTGTAGCACGGTGCAATGTATTTCGAGGTACGGTATATTTTTTAAAAATTGTTGCTTGAAAATGGTAATTTTCAAATGCTCAGGCAACTTTAGCTATACGGTTTTCGGTTTATTGTATTGATTTACTCATAAATTATCATTTAATCACTAATTAATGTTAAATTGCAATTTTCTGTCTTCCGGAACATCATCGAACTATCAATTAACAAAGGGCTCCTATTCTAGCGAATATGGAGCAGCCTAGTCACTAACCACAGAAATTATATACTTTCTATGTTTAGTAACTCTTTCTGTGTTTATTTAGTTCTGAAAAGGGGCCATTTCTCAATGAGGTGTTGGAAACAAAATTGCCGTGTTCTCACAGTAATATGAACTAAACTATTGGTTATATGGGTAGGGAGAGCAGGCGGGTTTCTTCAAAATGCTTCTAAAATAAAATGCGCATAGAATCCGATGATTCATGAGCTGCCGATACGATTTCCACAACAAGAAATTTAAAATGTTGCGAAATGACTTAATTAAGGGAATTTACAAAATTAACGCCGAGGCTAAGGTACCGTACCCCTCCGACCTCAACCATGACCGAATTAGCAACTGACTTTTCCTCTATATTTGACTAAACAAGCGGAACGAAAAATTAGAAAGTTATTTCCTATAATCTTTTCAGCCGCATATTTTCTTCAAACCCTATAGCCTGACATGTGGTGATGATTGAACGCAAGAATTGAAATTAAAAACACTTAAGAGCATAATAAATAAAGCACTAAAAGCCGGCTCAGAGATTTAGCGGCTTAGGAGGCAAACTAGCATTGTCGGAACGTTTTAATAGTGCTATGACGGGAAATTAGTTTATCTTTGAGATTTAATGGAAACTCGGATAGAACAACGGTCGAAACAAGTCGGTTTATCTCAGCTCCGAACGGGCACGGCTGCTCGAGGTTAGCATTATTAGGCTCTAGAAGGTCTGTAGAATGCACTTCTGAGGAGCGCTAGCGTGTGCTTCTCAAGAAAATCGAAATATCGATCTCAAAACCAGAAAATCGCGAATTTTCGGCAAACAAAACGGTTTATTTCAGCTCTGAACGGGCACGGCTGCTCGAGGTTAGCATTACTAGGTTCTAGAAGGTCTACAGAATTCATGTCTGAGGAGCGTTAAAGTTACCGGACGAGGACGAAACCCTGATCTGACCCTGATCTTGTCGCGTGTACGAGAGAGTATGCAAAAGTGAGAGAGCGCGGGATTACTCTGATCATTTCCGGCTTTCCCTTGAGGCTATTGATTTTTTAGCATTTTTGTATATTCATTCTCAACTAATTCAGCCATCTGCTATTCGATGGAGGACAAAAAATAGGTGGTCAATTTCGTCCTCGTCCGGTAATTTTAACGTGTGCTTCTCAAGAAAATCGAAATATCGATCGCGAAACAGGGGTCGAATGTAAAAAAATTTCAAACAAGTCAATATGTGGAATATCTGCGCCATCATAGCAGCATTCTACAAGGGGAGTACTGGAGGACCTCTGTCAAACTCAGAAAACCAAAAAATACAAGGTTATTTAAGCAAAAACACTAGAAAATCGAGGGATGATAAATGCCATTCGAAAACTGATTATAGTTGTGGTGTGCCCACAACTGTCGCTGGGTAGTCTGCTCTCTATATATCAGAGGTCTTCTGAGAGATTGCATGAAATCGAACCCCCCATTTACAAACTGTTCATAGTGCTTCAATCTGAACGCCCTTTTGGTGATTTATGTACCCGATGTCTAATAATTTTCAGTTAAGTCGGTGGGGCCGTAAATTCAAAACTGCCTAAAATCCGGCTCTGGCCAATTCGAATATTCAAAAAATCATAACTTCCTTCAGAGTTGAGCTAAAGGTTCGCTAAAAAAAAGCAAAATGAGCGTCTCAACGAGTAGAATAAATCTCTTGTTGATGACAAATCTGGTGAGAAACGATGAGATGTCAAAAATGGACAAAAATTGTTTTTGGTAGTCGGAAAAATGCATGAAATTGCATGTCCTGAAAAAAAATTATACTAGTACCTGCGAGATTATTACAGATTCGAGTTCTACGTCCTTTTTTACCCCTGGAAAAGTTGGATTGGTAAAAATCCCGATCGTGATTTTTTAGATTTTTTGCTGTTTACATGCCAGATCGCGCATTTTTCGAGACATCTTTATGATATGTATGATTGTAAATACTGTTTACTGCCTCCAATTGCCTCCAAATTTGGCACAGAAGTCATACTCGAGCATATAAACGTGTCCAAACTCAAAATATGCAAAATAGCAAAATTTTTAAAATTTCGATTTTTTCGACCATTTTGACCAAAAAAATCGAAATTTCAAAAAATGTTGCCATTTTGCATATTTTAAATTTGGACATGTTTATATGTTCCATTGCAACTTCTGTGTCAAATTTGGAGGCAATTGGAGGCAGTAAACAGTATTTACAATCACACATATCATAAAGATGTCTCGAAAAATGCGCGATCTAGCATGTAAACAGCAAAAAATCTAAAAAATCACGATCGGAATTTTTACCAATCCAACTTTTCCAGGGGTAAAAAAGGACGTAGAACTCGAATCTGTAATAATCTCGCAGGTACTATCATAATTTTTTTTCAGGACATGCAATTTCATGCATTTTTCTTACTACCAAAAACAATTTTTGTCCATTTTTGACATCTCATCGTTTCTCACCAAATTTGTCATCAACAAGAGATTTATTCTACTCGTTGAGACGCTCATTTTGCTTTTTTTAGCGAACATTTAGCTCAACTCTGAAGGAAGTTCTGATTTTTTGAATATTCGAAATGGCCAGAGCCGGATTTTAGGCAGTTTTGAATTTACGGCCCCACCGACTTAACTGAAAGTTGTTAGACCTCAGGTACATAAACCACCAAAAGGGCGTTCAGATTGGAGCACTTTGAACAGTTTGTAAATAGGCACCTGCGATATCTCAGAAGACCTCTGATATGGGAAAAAAATTTCCACGACATCAAATCTTCTGAGCATAAAACATGACTTCTTTTTTTAATTTTTCTAAATTCATGATTATCCCATCGCTAAAGTTGTTGCGCTCATTGAGACCATCAAAGTGATTTTTTGAACGAGAATTTTACTCAAGATTTGAGAAAGTTATGATAATTTGAATATTTAGAAAATCAAGAACCTGCTTTTAGGCATTTTATTGTTTCCCGGTTCCACAAATCTGAATAGTAGTTTCTAGTGCTTAGATACATCAGCCACCGAAGTGGGATATGTATTGAAGCAGTTTGAACAGTTTGTGTTTGTCTAACAGGGGTCTCGTATACATAGGAGCCGCGGATGGGTGTTTTTTTCGGTGACTATTTTTTGTTTATAATCGATTGTACAATCCGATTTCATAAGATATTTCATAAGATATGAAATCGGGATTGCAGAATCGATTATAAACAAAAAATAGTCACCGAAAAAAATCACGACGATAATAAAACTATTTCTTTAAAAAATCACATTTTACCAGAGATCTACCGTAATTTGAGGTAGAGTTGGGGCGAATTTGTTACTTCTGAGACAAGGTTGTTTTCAAAATTTATTAATGCGTTGTATGACTTTTTAATTTTTAATTTTTGCTGCTTTATTTTGATGACATATGCGAACGGTGAGCTCGAGGTCAATTTATCGTACTCTACCCGAGAATCGAACATTCGCTCATTTTGACTTTCACTGCTATAAACAAGGTCTCCCAACAACGAACCGTCACGACGAACCTTGCGAACGAACCCCGAGCATCACTAGTACCTCTACAGAGTGCAGGAATGGTTAGCGCATTCAACTGAATAGAGCACTAAAATAGTGCTCTCCGATTTAAAGAGAAAAATACAAATCATTAGGAAAATGTGAAGCGCAATTTTCTAAAAATTCAATTATTTATGTTTTACAACAATTAAATTACTTAATTCAGTTAAGATTTTGTATCTTCTGATGATTCTCTATCGATTAAGCGCAAAAAGTAAATAATTAAAATAAATTAAATCTGAGAAAATATATAAATAAAATTGTGATGTGATGGTGTGTTCCCAAAAATGGTGAACGGCAGAAACGACGGAGCTCCGCGGTCCCTACGTATACATGCAATCTCTCAGAAGACGCGTGTTAACAAATTCGCCCTAACGCTACCAAAAAATGTCGATCCCTGGCGAAGTGTTTATTTTCCACAGGTGGATTTATTATTATTTTTTCAATGACTATTGTTGTTTGTAATCGATTCCGCAATCTCACTTTCATAAGATAAGGATTGCGGAATTGATATAGAGTGTATTTTAAACATTTTTTTACAGGTCCCTAGGCTTCTGGTGAATTCTCAAAGCTATTGTCTCTTTCATTTTCTAAATTTTGTATTATCTCTACTTTGTTGAGGTGGTTGTTCTCTACTCTTCGCCAGATGAGATGGAAACGCGGAAGAAGATGGCAGAGATTTCTACTTTGATGGAAGTTAAGATTGTCGAGATGGGAAACGAAGTTTTCTCAAGAGGAGTTGCTCTGACGAGGTTCCGTTGCAAGTATATCTAATGGGTGTATGAGTGTGGTTGAGGGGTTCTTCCCATCTATCGGCCGATTCGCTCCTCTTCCTTACTGACGTCGATATGCTCATCTCTTGCGATGCTCTCCGTAGAATTCAGCTGAACACTATTTACAACGCTCAGGTTACATTTGGTGTTTTTTTCTGCTGTCCCTACACATAATTGGGTAATTGGGTGTTTTTGTTTGTAAAATGGAAGAAATATAATTGAATAGAGAATTGAATTCTGCATCAACTAATTGCCACCATTTTTGTTAATATTTATCTAATCACGGTATCCCATCCCGAGACCTTCTTATGAAAACATATCATTTAGTCATAACTTTTTGAAGTCTATCGGGTGGTACTGTGAGAACAGAAAGCGTAGTCCGTGGTGTGGTGACGAGAGTTAGTACATTTGATTCTAAATATATACGGAAAGTTTTTTTCCTCCTCGTTCCGCTCATATTTAGTATCAAATGTACTAAATCTCGCCACCACAACACGGACTACGCTTTCTGTTCTCACAGTATATAAAGCCGTTTGTCGAAGAATCGGGCCTTGGCACAGCAAAAAATATATTTTTTGTCAATTTTCTGAATTTTTGTTTTGGGGTTCTCAAGGATGCTGTTGACGATAGGGATATTCATTTTGCTTGTAGACATCTGATTCGCACCAGAAGAGGTTACGTCGATTTCAGATTTTCTCGAACTATTTCTCTCTTGAGATCGATAAAGTTATGTGAAAATTATTCCTGGTGCAGAAGGGGGGGGGGGGATCACCCTTGTCCACTTCATTTTTCAAAAATTTCATTTTTAAAAACTAATAACGTATTAAATTGTTACTTTTTCGTATGCTAGTTCTGAGCTTAGACAATTGGATCGATGGAACCGCCGTGAAGAGAGGATTCAAAAAAATCTACGTCTTATCCAATAAAACCTGTGGAACTCTTACCAGCATCACAGCATTTAATACAGGGGTCTTTTTATGAGTAAATCGCCTCTAATCCCTTTGGGATACTGCCATAGTGTCAGCTACAGATCGCTGCGAGGAGAAAATTGGTAGACCTCTCCCCCCTCTTGGCCCCACTCACGAGTGCCACGCCGCAGTGTGAGGCTCATGCGTCGCATGACGCGTCGCGGTCATTGCCTATGTTTCTCAAACTCGTCTAAATTGAAGTTCCTTTTGGCTTAGGGTAGTTCAGCATGCCCGATTTCATGAAAGCAAATTAGAATTATTTTTAAAAAATATATAATAGAAATTTCCGCAGGTCAGATTTATAAAAATAAAATTTCAACGTGTTTAGAAAAGGCCTATCTTGCGCAAGGTTGCCGACCATTTTTGACCTTTGTTTATACATGATAAAATTGTTCGATGCGTGTCATTTGTGCAAGATCGCAAAAAACATGCAAATATTCACAAATATTAGCGTAAGGGCGGTTTGAAATTTGAATTCAACGGTGAAAATGTATTGGCGGGAACAAGTAGGTTTCGGTCGCTTGGGACTCCTACCGCGAATATCCTTACTGATAAGGTTCACTCTTACAAGTTCTTGAGTCTGCGTTTCCTTAAGGCTGTGATTGCCGTGCCACTCCCTTGCCCCCCCCCCCTCCCAAATTGGGGGCGTGGTAGAGTACCTTGCCTTAAAGGAGGGCTGTAGGCAAAGTTAAACTTTGGACCCTTTCATAATCATGACCTAGATCCTCTTGACGATTAAAGGCTCCAAAATATTATATCTCTACTCTCTACAGAGTTATGATTAGTTGGCTGAGTGCCATGGACGCTTGAGGGACAGGGAAATGCGCGAATTCAAATCGCTTGAAGATCTGTCAAGAGACATTTGGAGGGAATCGCACCCGCAACCTTTCGATCACGTGACGGCCGCTCTACCTCTGAGCCAAGCAACCGATGGTTGTCTACCCTTCTATTAGGTTGGAACAAAAGTTTTGCACGATTTCGACCATGAAGTTTGAACTTGCTTAAAAGGCTTCACTTTAATCGGGCCGATCTAACCGGATAGCATATATTTATGGACTATTTGTAAAATATATCCGCTACTTCGAATCGAATCCTGCTCTGAGGGTTTGCGAAAAAATCAGGTTTCGTTAAATATGAAATTTTTAAGTTACATGGACATTTGTTTATCACGCTCCTATTCTAACAGAAAAAATCATTGTATAATCTCACATTGTGGAGTGAAAAGCCCGTTGGTAGTTCTTTCTAAAGCTATGTAGTATCAAGTGGTTGCTTCAATTTATCAAGGATTGTAGACCATTAAATTGCAACATTCGCGAAGTAACGTTACTTAATGGATCGCTGTTATTGCCTCGACAATCAATCATGATGGCTTGATCTTAAGAGCTTTTACATACACTACCTTGGGGGTTTATAACATAAAGAAATGCTGGAGCATATCCTTTTCCGCTTCTAGAAAAATTATATTTTCTGGAATTTTGAATTATGATCATCACAGCCAAAATTTTAAAATTTGGTGTACATTGTTCGAGTCGATCTCCTCAAAAGGAAGCTATCCCCTGACTCGACCAAGCCAATAAGTGATAGAGTAAGAGGTGCTTGTTCAGTTAACCATATAAAGTCTAAGCTTCCTTTTATGCTGGAAACATGACATTCATGGAAACATCAATTTCGACACTCTAATATCAGTATCTGAGTATGCAATATTGCATTTTTTAATAGAAGCAATGTATGTCCACACGAAAATAATTGTGAGCTTAACATGGAAGGTACTTAAAGTTTAAATGTATTTGAGATCGATAGACTTACGGCTACGGTTATGCGTTGAAGTCAGACCAAGCCCATTTTGACGCGATATCAAAAATGACCTAAGTTTCTGGAATACCATTTGTGGTGATCCCCATTTTCATACTACTTTATGATGCCTGTTCATCATACTTTCCAAATATACCCTGATATTTGCATTATCATCGATGTCCACAGAGAGCAGACCCAAAAATTAAGCAGTTCAGTTCTCAAATGTAGCAACTTTGACTTTAAAATGTTGCCAAGATATCAAATGGTATGGGTAATACTAATGTGTGATAGAAAGAGTATTCAAGCCCTCAACGAATACATGAAACAATATTAAATAATTTTGAAAATAAAGGACTGAGTATGGTGGAAACGAAAATTTGAAAATCGTGCAAAACTTTTGTTCCAACCTGATAGCTCGCGCTATGATCTTTCGAGGGTGGAAGCTCCCCTACACTTTTTTCTATCGATGTGGCTACTTTGCCGAGAGTCCTCCTTTAAGTAACCGAAATCTCAGCCTAAGATGTCCAAGTAAAATTCTAAGCAGCATTATCCTAATCTTAAGCAGTCTAAGTCAGGTTATTAGCAACTTTATAATGAGAAGACGACAGAGGTAGCGGGACAAAATTAGTATCGACACAAAAAAGCACAAAATAAAATTTTCGTATACACAAAAAACACATTTTTTTTCATCAAAACCATCGATTTTAGATCAGTTCTACCGAATTATTTTGCCAAAACACAAATTGGCAGGTCAAAAAATGCTATCGTGATTAGCAATAGCCGATTTAAAAAAAAACTATTCACAAATACTTGTGTGTAACATTTTTGACATTTTTTAACTAACATTTTTGTGTTTTTTGCTTTTTGACTTTGTTGTCATCACCCAAAAATTTTGTGCCTAAAAGCGCGAAAACACAAAATCCCATCCCTGGTTGGTACGCTTCTAGGGAAGTGCCTATATTATTAATTTCCATCGGATAGACGACACCGGAATAAGCTGCGAAAGAATATTCAAAAAATGCGAAAAATCAGTAATAGACCCAGGGGATGGCCAGAAAGGATCAGGTTGAAGTTGCCTGATCCCGGGTTCTATTACTTTTGCACACTTTCTCATACACGACGCGCAGGAAAGGCGTATAATCTTTTGATCAGGATTTCGTCCTCGTCTGGTAACTTTAAATGTAATTCTATTTTCAGATATTTTTCCCGATTGTCTTCTCTGAGTTCTCCCCAGACAGCTGGAGTGAGAACGATCGACTATTGGCAGGTATCATTTTTAAAACGCTGTCTCCGTAAGAACGTCAGATCGGGAACTGGCACAATCTTTCAAAATCATCGCTAACAGCTCATACTTGGTGGGTAGAGTCATTAGGAGGTCAATAAACATTTCCCAAGATCTTGATCTACATTGTAGATTCTACAATTATCGATTTGTTCGAAGATTTTGATTTTTTTCTCATTCGAAAGAGCAAAAAAATTTGTGCAAGAATCTGAGTTTTCGAGGCGATCGATCGATATACAGTAGCGCCGTAAAGTATCCGAACGATTTGCCATGCCAACTGCACTCTTTAAAAGAACGTGTTTTAAGTGCTGCTGAGTCATAAAGCGAGTTCTAACCAAAAAATTATTATTGCATCATATTGCATAATGATGACGTAATACCAAATTTTTAAAGTACTTGCCAAGGGGGTTCTAATGGTCAAGGGTCTGGGCGATGCTCGGGAGCGGAGATATGCAAAAAGACCAGTCAAAGATCAAAGATCAAAATTTTAAAAGAACTCGTCGTATGGTACCCTAGTTGTATCTTGACTTTTTTCTACATAGTAAATACTTCTCTGAAATTTGCTTTTATATTTAATTAAATCTGTGGAAGAGAAAGATGATAGAATAGTTTCAGATAAGTTTCATGACATTCTGAAATACGAAAATCTAGAGAAATGCTAGAAAAACTCTGTTTATGTTGAAGGGTTCGGAGTCAAAGAGTGAAAATGCCAGCCCTAGCTCAGATCGAACAATTAGCTCTCATGGATCTGTAGTAGCAGGAATCGCTCAGCTTCTATTTACAAAAAAATCCGTTCGGCCAGTCCTATGATTGCGCGGAACGTTTTATTATGTGATGCCGGTTGTGTAATAATCAAACAAGCTTGGTATATCAATTTTTGGAAAACTTTAAGAAAGGGGCTCTCTCATGGTCAACTTCATTTTGCATTAACTTTTCGAAAAATCGCTATGCCAGACCGCGACTGAAATGCGGTTTCAGCGCATTGCGATCGATCCGAGACGATAGCAATTACCATAGCTCGTGGAATGCTAAATTGTTTTACAGTAGGATTTTTTTGAAAATTGTTCTCGAGGGTGCATTTTTCGTCCACTGACTGGTGGTACCTGTAATATCTCAACTTAGACATAAGAGAAGATTGGTTCGAAGTTGCGATTCCCACCCCACCCGTTTCGAGATGGTTGTTCGCAGATTCGTTCCACTACGGTCGTCGCCGAGGGTACTTCCGTCATTTCGGATATGGATTGGCAGCGATGTACAAAGGGGATCTCCATACCATTGGGGGTTTCAACACAAGTATCAGTGGGTGGGGAATGGAAGATGTCGACCTGTTCGAGAAAGCAGTCAAGGTTAGCCATGTGTGAACTGTGTATATATGTCTTCCCATTGTAGTCACCCTACCATCGAGTAATTCGTGCTCCAGAACCAGGCCTCGTCCACATTTACCACCCTATCCACTGTGATCCCTCAATGCCAGCTTCTCAGTTGGCTATGTGTCAGGGGAGTAAGGCTGCTAGTCTTGCTTCCATTGATTCTCTTGTTCAATCTATCAATCATCTCCCATGAGTCGCATTCCTCCAAAGCTCAACTCTGATTCATTTAACTGGTATTTGTTTGAATGCATTATTCCTATTGTATAACCTTTTCCGACTTGTTCTCATAATATCATCTTGCCTTATTATTTGATTCAAGCTTTATCTGCATATATGATATATGTTATGAGATTTCCATGCATGAAGATATATAAATGATGAATATTTTTACCACATTAATCTCTGCGGAATTCCGGGTTCGTGAGACCATTCGTAGGGCTTGAACAGGAATAGAAGATATACACAAATAAATATAACTAGATTGCAGAACAATTCGAGTAAAGAAGATATATGGGAATACGTGGGTATGGAAAGGCGCCATAACACGAAGGGAGTTATGAAATAGCGGAACTCAAATAAATGAGCAGGAATGAGAATGACTGACGTTGAAAGAAGGAAGAGCAGCCGATAAAATCGACGAGAAGAGGAAGAAAGAAGAGAAACAGAAGAAATTGACAAAAGAGTCGGAAAGGATAGGAGAATTCGAAGGAAAGAGAAGGAGAAAATACGACGATGAAGGTAAAAAGGAATATGACGATTATCCGCTAAGAGAAAAGGATGGGAATAATAGAATGAGTGGAGTGACAAAACGATTAGTACGAGAAGGGGGATGGATGAAGCACGAAGAGAATATGAGATAATTGATGATAAGTGAGGAAGAATGTGCTGCCAAGTGTGGAGAGCACAAAATAGGAAGAAGAGGGGCAGTTGAGATAAATGAAGGACAGGTACGTGGGCGGATACATCTCCCAGCACAATCGACCCATTAAAGTACACAAATGAAACGAATGCTATTGCTAGAAGAATAAAATGTCGAAGATGATAAAGACAGGTCGCAGATGAACGGAGGATTGAATGAGCCGATACTGAGGATACAAGAAAAGATGATGCATATAGGAAGGCCCATCCAATATTCGTTTGACGTACCATGAGAGACAGAAGGAATATTAGAGAGGACGAATGGGGAGGTAGAGAGAATGCTAGAAGGGTAAGAAGTAGTGAAAGAGGATCTGTGTAGAAAAGGACGGAAGAGTGGAGTAGTACGGGGATGCATATCACACTCATTGATGATAGACCGATCGAAGTTTGAGTGAATCGAGATCTCAATAGTTGTTAGTCCATTATTTAAAAATTCTGAAGAAAAAGTAACCAAGATGCTCTACCCCCCCCCCCCTCTCGTGTCTGTCCCTCTCACTGCACACAAAGAAAAACCATCACTTCGTTTTCATGCGAGACGCTGCGTTCCCTACAGTACCGGACAAAAGTTTGGCAGCAAATTTCAAACCATCGTAACTTCCTTCAATGGTGATATGAGAGGAATCGCGAGAGAATCAACCACGCCGCGGCGGTAGGAATCAAGTCTGTCCTATCCAGCTATAATTTTGGTTGTAAGTACTTTGAATGATGCTCTTCAAAACTGCGTCGTCAGAATTTCGATAACTGCCGTCATCTTCGAGATTCAGAAGGCCAAAGATGGTACTATCACTTTTCGATAGTCAAATCGCGCTCACTTAAATGAACATAATTCCCTTTAAAATAAAGATAGAAGCCCGTTCTTTGTTTCCAATGAAAGCTGCAATCATGCGCCACAATTTTTATGTTGACGACATAATTCCTGGACCTCACCCTGGTGAGGGGCGGTCGGGTGTACCAAAACTTTCGTAACTTTGGAAATCGGAAAAACTTTCTGAGTTTTCATGCTTAAGTTGTAGAACATATATGTGCCTCATTCCTTGCAAAAAATTGTCAAAATCGGGAGGTGGAAAAAAAAGGGGGGCGCACTTTCGTGTTGGGACCCCAAAATGAGTTCCGGAATCGAATTCTTCCGAACCTTCAATAGCCATTATTTGTGCTCGAAATCATCCAACATCATCGAAAAGAACAGGTAAAATTGTTTCCACGCATTTTGTAAAACCTTCATTGGTCATACATGATCATATGACTCACAATTTGAAAATGGATATTTTCACCCATATCAACTTGGGGGAGGGCCCTAATGCATAAAATGGGTTTCAAATAAGTTATAAATGTCCCTCTAAACTAGTCAGAGAGAGGGGGCATCTATAAATGTGAGTTTTCATACGAGGAATTCAAGAAAGGGAACAAAACTGTGCAATAGGTCAAAGTGGTCATAGAGATCCGACTTATAGCTAAAAATGTAGAGCACGATGAGCTAAACATTTCATCTGTTGAAAGTATGTTTCTATCTTCTCGTTGAAGCGAGCTACAGAGCCTAGAAGAAGGTTAGAAACGGGCTACAATCCCCCGAGAGCGCGTACTCTAACCGTCTGGCGCTCTCGCCGTCTGACCTCTCTCTCCCTCCCCTCTATTTAGCGCTCCCTCGCTCGCCTATTCCGTCGTTTTCTGCCATCTTCCAAGCTCTGTAGCCTGCTTCAACGAGAAGATAGAGACTCACTTTCAACAGATGAAATGTTCAGATCATCGTGCTCTACATTTCTAGCTGTGAATGTGATCTCTATGACCACTTTCACCTATTGTACAGTTTTGCGCCTTTTCTTGAATTCTTCGTATGAAAACTCCCATTTAAAGATGCCCCCTCTATCTGACTAGTTTAGAGGGACATTTCTAACTTATTTGAAACCCATTTTATGCATTAGGGCCCTCCCCCAAGTTGATATGGGTGAAAATATCGATTTTCAAATTTTGGGTCATATGATCATGTATGACCAATGAAGGTGTTACAAAATGCGTGGAAACAATTTTACCTGTTCTTTTCGATGATTTTGGATGATTTCGAGCACAAATAATGGCTATTGAAGGTTCGGAAGAATTCGATTCCGGAACTCATTTTGGGGTCCCAACACGAAAGTGCGCCCCCCTTTTTTTTCCACCTCCCGATTTTGACAATTTTTTGCAAGGAATGAGGCACATATATGTTCTACAACTTAAGCATGAAAACTCAGAAAGTTTTTCCGATTTCCAAAGTTACGAAAGTTTTGGTACACCCGACCGCCCCTCACCAGGGTGAGGTCCAGGAATGATGTCGTCAACATAAAAATTGTGGCGCATGATGGCAGCTTTCATTGGAAACAAAGAACGGGCTTCTATCTTTATTTTAAAGGGAATTATGTTCATTTAAGTGAGCGCGATTTGACTATCGAAAAGTGATAGTACCATCTTTGGCCTTCTGAATCTCGAAGATGACGGCAGTTATCGAAATTCTGACGACGCAGTTTTGAAGAGCATCATTCAAAGTACTTACAACCAAAGTTATAGCTGGATAGGACAGACTTGATTCCTACCGCCGCTGACCCCCTTCAAATGGTCGATTCTCTCGCGACTCGCCTCATATATTGATTCATTTTTGGGACTGACCGGTAGGTAAACCATACGAGAATATAGCACTATGGCGTACGTAGAAATGCATTTGAAGCGCTAAAATCAGTGTGCAATCTTCGATTGTAAGGTCGGAAAAAAAATTGTAGGGTCTACCGATTTTTTCTGGCTTACCCCACTTCTTGTGGAGGAAGTACAACCAATGTTGTGTAGAATCCACCATCAAACTTGTTGAACGCATTTCGCAATCTCTGGTAAAAGTATGTTGAAAACACCTCGAAATGTTCGTTAAATTTATATATCTTCGTTCTCCGTTGAGCTACGGGCCTCAAATTTGGTAGGTAAGATACAGTAGTGATGAGCAAATATTGTGCCAAATCTGAGGCAGTTCGGACACTCCATTCGAAAAATCGAAAAATTTTGGACCTAAATTTTGACCTATAGTCGGCTTTCAAAATGCGTGTAGCTAAAAGTCTGAATTCTTGCCAAGTTGTGGAGAATCTATCATTGTTCATGTGCATGAAGTGGCGAAGTCAGATCTTTCCATTGGCGGATTTTACTGTTCATGAACTGAAGAGAATTTGAGGCCTGGATAGAGTGAAATGCGATGTGATGCAAAAATGAACCTTCTCAAATTCGCACAAAATTTTGCCAAAAATATTGCCTGGCCGGGTTATTCACAATTCTGCTTTAACCAGAGTGATTAGACTGCAAATTCTGCCGAGAGAAGAGCTTATCTTCCAAATCTCCCCGCATTTGATCATTCCGAGCCCTCTGACACTCTTCATTTAATGAAATGTAAAATCCGTCAATGGAAAGATCTGACTTCGCAATTTCATACACATGAACAATGATAGATTCTCCACAACTTGGCAAGAATTCAGACTTTTAGCTACACGCATTTTGAAAGCCGACTATAGGTCAAAATATAGGTCCAAAATTTTTCGATTTTTCGAATGGAGTGTCCGAACTGCCTTAGATTTGGCACAACATTTGCTCATCACTACTGTATCTTACCTACCAAATTTGAGGCCCGTAGCTCAACGGAGAACGAAGATATATAAATTTAACGAAAATTTCGAGGTGTTTTCAACATACTTTTACCAGAGATTGCGAAATGCGTTCAACAAGTTTGATGGTGGATTGTTGGTCACAACATTGGTTGTACTTCCTCCACAGGAAGTGGGGTAAGCCAGAAAAAATCGGTAGACCCTACAATTATTTTTTCCGACCTTACAATCGAAGATTGCACACTGATTTTAGCGCTTCGAATGCATTTCTACGTACGCCATAGTGCTATATTCTCGTATGGTTTACCTACCGGTCAGTCCCAAAAATGAATCAATATATCACCATTGAAGGAAGTTACAACGATTTGAAATTTGCTGCCAAACTTTTGACCGGTACTGTATAATCTTGTTTTCGTGAATTTGAGGTTTCCAGCTGTTCCGAGCCCTTGTCGAATCTATCGCAAACGGTATAATATAAGGTTAATGCAAAAAATTTTGCGGTTTTTTGTGTCCGTACTAATTTTAATTCAGACCGTGAAATGCCGTGTTATCTATAACTACAGTGGCGCCGGAAAGTCAACGGGCACTTTTTGTATTTATTTCAACTTTCCCCAGGGAAAGGCATAATACTGACACTAAGGTATGATGTACCAAATTCATCGGACATTATTGTCATGGTATTACGGCATGACGTAATTGCATAGTTATTGCATAGTGATGACGCAATCAATCTCCACTTTTTCAAAACTGCATTATTCTTTCGCAGATTTTTCCCCGCCGGCCAAACTTTCTGAGGTTGGAGAAATGAGAGAGCTCTTCCCAGAACAAATTTTTGAAAGTGCTGCTCGATCGCACAGTTGCTGCACCCTTGCTGCAAAAACAGGGCCCGAAATTCAGATCTCGGCTTCTAGAATAGCCAGAAACTCGTTCAAAGCGTCAAAATGGTCGTCATTACATAGAAGAAAAAAGACAAAATGTCTGTCTGTCCGTTCGTCTGTCTGTCACGCTCGTTTTTTCGCTAATAACTCAGCTCAAACTCATCGTAGAAGGCTAAGTCCTTGACCAAACGAACCCTCCCGGCATGACGTTTCAAATTCTATAGCGATTGCATCATCATGACGCAATATTTCATCATCACTACGCAATATTCCGTTTTTTTGGCTCGCTTCAAACTCATCGCCCAGACCTTCACCATAAGGACCCCCTCGAGGAGCATTTCCAAATCCGACAGCTATTGCATCATCATAACGCAATATTGCATCATCACTACGCAATATTCCGTTTTGTGCCTCTAGCTTGCTTCAAACTCATTTTCCAGAGCCCGGATCTTGATCATTGGAACCCCCCGGCGAGTACTTTCAAAATTCGATATAACGTCATCATTATGCAATGTGATCCAACAATATTTTTTGGCCATAATTCGCTTCAAACTTATCGCACAGACCTCGGATCTTGACCATTCGACTTCCTAGAGTCAGCTCTTTCAAATTTTTATTACATCATAGTTATGCAATGTGATGCAATAATCATTTTTCGGCCAAAATTCCCTTCAAAGTGGTCGCCCAGACCTCGGACCTTGAGCATTATACTCCCCAGAGTGAGCTCTTTCAAAATGTTATTACGTCATCATTATGCAATATGAGGCGAATCGCGAGAGAATCGACCACGCCGCGGCGGTAGGATTCAAGTTTGTTCGATCCGGCTATAATTTTGGTTATAAGTACTTTGAATGACGCTCTTTAAAACTGCGTCGTCAGAATTTTGATATCTGTCGTCATCTTCGAGATTCGAAGGCCAAACTTGGCACTATCACTTTTCGACAGTCAAATCGGGACCACTAATGCTGTGGAAATTTTCAAGAACTTCACAAATTTGAATTCCAGCAATTCCATATCTCGGCTCCCAGTAGAGCTAGAGACTATAGCACTTTCATTGGTTATAAATGGTCACCTGACCGAAAATTTGAAAATCGATATTTTGGCCCCGATCAACTTGCGGCAAGGGTCCAAACGCACTATATGGGTTTGAAATTATGTAAATACATCCCTCGAAACCGCTCAGAAGAAATGGGAGCCTGAAAATGTGAAATTTCGATTCAGGGATCCAAGGAAAGATGTAATACAGTATATCAGGAAGAAAAAGAGATAGAGACCTGAACTATGGCTCGAAATGTAGAGAATGAAAAGCTAAACATTTCATCTGTTGAAAGTGAGTCTCTATCTTGTCGTTCAAGCGTTCTACAGAGCCATTTCAAACCCATATAGTGCGTTTGGACCCTTGCCGCAAGTTGATCGGGGCCAAAATATCGATTTTCAAATTTTCGGTCAGGTGACCATTTATGACCAATGAAAGTGCTATAGCATGAGTGGAAACAATTTGTAATGTTGTTTTAAAAGATTTTGAGCCCAAATGAGGGCAATTGAAGATACGGTGATACTCTTGTCCGGAACAAATTTTGGGGTCGCCGCACAAAAGTGCGTCCCTTTTTTTGTTTATACTCCGATTTTGCTAATTTTTGGAGAAAAGTTAGACATGTATATGTATTACAACTTAAGCATGATAACCCAACACGTTTTTCCGATTTCCAGAGATACGCAATTTTTGGTGCACCCGACCGCCCCGCATGAAGAGCAGGAATGATAACTTCAACATAAGAATTGTAGAGCAGGATAGTAGCTTTCTTTTGAAAAAAAGAACGACGTTCTATCTCAATTTTGAACGAAGTTATGACCATTTAAGTGGTCCCGATTTGACTGTCGAAAAGTGATAGTACCAAGTTTGGCCTTCTGAATCTCGAAGATGACGACAGATATCAAAATTCTGACGACGCAGTTTTAAAGAGAGTCATTCAAAGTACTTATAACCAAAATTATAGCCGGATCGAGCAAACTTGACTCCTACCTGCCCCCCCCCCCCCCTCAAATGGTCGATTCTCTCGCGATTCGCCTCATATGACGTAATTTTCATTTTTCACCGATATCTCGCTACAAAGTCATCGCCCAGACCCCGGACCTTAACCATTCTAGCTCCCGTGACAGCCACTTTTAATTTTTGGCATTACGTCATCACTATGCAATTTGGCACTTCTCTAGTTTAGGGGGTAACTCCGCCCACTTTCCCTCTGCGTCTCTGACACCCTGCCTCTCTCTTCCTACCCCTTCTCTCTGACGCTCTCGCCTGTAAACAATACTCCCACGCTCTAGTAAACAACTTGTTTACATGGCGAGAGCATAGGCTTTACAGTACGCATCTATACCTCCTTCCCTACAACGGCGACCCGCGAAGCGGGGAGCTCTTTAAGCAACGATCGTTCGTTGCTTACCGCTCAGGCTAAAAGCCGGCGATATACACAGAAAGTTGCGTAGCTCTAGTCTGTTCTGTTCTCCCCTCCCTGAGTAGGGACTCAGGGGTCTGAGTGGGAGGAATGGGCTTACCCCCTAAACTAGAGAAGTCCCTGCAATTTGACGCAATCTCGCTTTTCGGCTATAACTAGCTTTATTTAAATCGCTAAAACCCCGCGATTCATTTCCCTAGGTAAACAGCGTTCAGTTGCGAACAATTTCGGATATATCGCTGCTCCGAGGCCTCACGAGCCTTTTACAACTTTTTAAGCCAGCTCTCACCAATCGCGGGCAACGGTTTTCATTCATAATATGATACTGGACGAAATCGTCTGAATTTCCCAGCAATATTTTCGCGAAAATGCTTCCCATCTTGCACTTACCCCCGCAGCGTGAGCGTTGAGAAAGGCTCGTGAGGCCGAGGGCGATCTGAAAGTTGCTGACGGGGCGTAGCGAGCAGAGCGAGCGAAGCCCCGTCAGCAACTTTTTCGGATTTACAATTCCCGATGATACTGAGAATATGAAAACGATCGGTCAACATTTGCCCTCAGGGCACCAAAAAATCACTTTTTTGCATGCTCATTTTTTGGACATTCATAACTTTGAGGGGAAGGTTGGTAAAAATACGGTTTTTATGTGAGAATGTTCGAAATGTATTAAGGATACGACTCCCAACTTTTTAGACTGTTTGGATATCTTTCCTGCTCGCGGCGACTTTTTTTCGGAGGGATACTCGGGTCGGGAAACGCCTTTTTTTATGCACTCTCGTCGTCTGTACTCTCTCACGATAGGGGTAAACAGGGGGATAAGACATTTCGGAAAAACAAAATCAGAAATTACCACTTCAGAAATTATTTTTCAGAAATTTCATTTCAGAAAAGGACGTTTCAGAAATTTTAATTATTTGGTGTCATAATATTTGGCTTATTGTATTTTTATTAACATTTTTGATTTTTTTTCAGCATCATCTGAAGTCTTTTTGATAAACAGAAATTAAATAATAATCCTCAAATAATATGAAAATGGCTTCCAAAGACGTGTGCGCGCTCGTGCAACGCGACGCGTCACAGCTAAAAATTTCAGAAATGTATTTTTCTGAAACGTCCGTTTCTGAAGTGGTAATTTCTCAAATGAAATTTCTCAGTTGGGTTTTTCTGAACTGGTGATTTCTGATTTTGTTTTTCCGAAATGTCTTATCCCCGGTAAACAGGGTGTCTAAAAAGTTGGGAGTCGTATCCTTACTAGGGTGGCGAGAATGGCTCAAGGATATCCGTCTTGTTTACCCCCTCTCGCGGCTCATCCTTGAGAGGGGGGGTTTACAGCCTCCCTCTCGTTGGCTCGACCCGTTTTACAACCCTGAGCCGTTTGTGAGCCGTTTTTGGCGGCTCAAGAGTATCGGCAGTCTCTCCCCCCTGGCAGTTCCCCTTCCCTGCTCTCTCACATCTACACACTCTCTCGCGTCTCTTCCCCTGAGCCGTTTGTGAGCCGTCCGAAACGGCACAAATGGCTCAAGGCTCATCTATGCCCGCGGGAAGGATATCCTCTCTATCCTTTCCTGACCCTTTCTCGGTCTCTAAAAGACGACCCGTTGAGCCATTTTCGCCACCCTAATCCTTACTGTGAGAATAGAACTCGTAGTCCGTTGTATCATGCTGCGTGTGCCCTGAAATACGGCCCTGTGCGATTTTGGACAACACAAATGGAACGATTTATTCAAGTAGCTGTTTTTAATTTTCGCGTTTATTTTCGCTCTTTTAATTTTATTTACTTTTTTTCCCGCTTTTGTTTCATTTCGAGTTACTTCCAGCTATCACCTAGCCGTGTTATCCACACCACCAGTGATAAATTATCACAATTATGGCTTTAACACGGCTAGGTAATAGCTAGAAGTAACTCTAAATGAAAAAAAACGGAAAAAAGTAAAAGAGCGAAAATAAACGCGAAAACTACAAACTACAACCTGAATAAATCGTTCCATTTGTGTTGTCCAAAATCGCACAGGGCCGGATTTTAGGGCACACGCAGCATGACACAACGGACTACGCGTTCAGTTCTCACAGTAATACATTTTGAACATTCTCACACAAAACCATATTTTTACCAACCTTCCCCTCAACGTTACGAATTAGGGGTGGCACCACGAGAAATTATAAATACTTCTAAATCATACTTTGCTGTTACCTTTGGGGCATTCGAGGGTGTGGAATTTCAGAAATACAATTAGATTTTTCTACAAATTCAAATTCGCAGCGTATGAGGCACCCTTTGTTGACCCCGTCTTCGTGGTGTGATTGCTGCCGCGACGCCTTAATTTCACGCGTGCGGTCCAGTTAGCTGGGTCAACGTCTGTATTTTTTCGCTCAATGTTTCGCGTAGAGCATCAAGGAGCAGTATTTTCATTAATAATTCATCAATGGATGCAGTTATAATAAATGAAAGACTATTCAAACGAAATCAATAAGAACGCGCTATTTTACGAGGATCACGCTACAGTATCCTAAAAATTTTTCTCAACCATCGATTTTTCCTGGTTTTTGGTATGGAACATTCCTACGGACTAGAACAACTATGCGAACCTGTGTATGCGAAGCTGCACATCGGAAATCAGAAGATATAGGATTTTATATACCATTGTCAAAGTTCATGCAATGACCGTGAATTTTCTCAACCAAGGATATTTTTCATACTTTGAGACTATTTTTTTAAATTGGAAATACTCTTCAATTATAAAAAAAATGAGAGCTGCACCTTCAATTATACAAGAAAAACCAGTAAAAATACAACTTGTTCACAGATTTGAATTCCTTCTCTGAGCGAGTTTTACTATCAAAAATTTGACCTTTTCCCGGATTTATATTTTAATTTCCCGGTTTGGTGGTCCCTAGTTATGAATGTCCAAAAAATGAGCATGCAAAAAAGTGATTTTTGGTGCCCTGAGGGCAAATGTTGACCGATCGTTTTCATATTCTCAGGATCATCGGGAATTGTAATGACGATCATTTTGACGCTTTGAACGAGTCCCTGGCTAGTCTAGAAGCCGAGATCTGAATTTCGGACCGTTTTTGCAGCACGGCTGCAGCCAATGTGCGACCGTGCATCACTTTCAAAAATTTATTCTGGGTAGACCTCGCTCATATCTCCAACCTCAGAAAGATTGGCCGGCAGGGAAAAATCTGTGTAAGAATAATACCATTTTGAAAAAGTGGAGATTGATTGCGTCATCACTATGCAATAACTATGCAATTACGTCATGCCGTAATACCATGACAATAATGTCCGATGAATTTGGTACATCATGCCTTAGTGTCAGTATTATGCCTTTCCCTGGGGAAAGTTGAAATAAATATAAAAAGTGGCCGGTGACTTTCCGGCGCGACTGTATATATAAAGCGCTGTGCCACAGCCCCCGGAACATCGACATAG